>JBAMJR010000011.1:567500-1167500 GCA_038501785.1 Myoxocephalus aenaeus
CTATCGTGAGACACTGAAGCAGACGACAAATCTGTCACTTATCGCCAACAAAAAAGACACATGCTCAATGATAAACTACTGTCAGGCACAAGCATGAGGTGGAGATAAATTAACAAGTGCTTTCACCCATCTTGCAATGGCAGGGAA
The DNA here is from genome assembly GCA_038501785.1 of Myoxocephalus aenaeus. Taxonomy (NCBI): domain Eukaryota; kingdom Metazoa; phylum Chordata; class Actinopteri; order Perciformes; family Cottidae; genus Myoxocephalus; species Myoxocephalus aenaeus. Next base: position 567,648 of record JBAMJR010000011.1, read on the forward strand.
ACATTCTGACAATTTATCCCAATGTACCTGACCTGTATGTCTGAACTGAAAGAGTAATGCAGAAAAGGGAAGCTTGACAGAAAGAGCATGCAAAGTAAACCACACAGAAGAACCAGGGTCAGGTTTCAAACCCAAGACCGTAGTCATGTGAGGCATCAGTCCTAGCCATACTGTCCTCATTGAGTTTTTTTTTTTTAAACGGTAAATCGTTTCCTTAATTGCAGCATGAATGTTGCAGTAAAATTGATACACTGATCTATTAAGTTTATTGCTTTGTTACTGGGAACAATCTGGCTGGAGGGAGCGGGCGAGGACAGGTAGCATCTGTCCCCACCTACTGCCTTGGCAGCATTAGCGTCATCTGCTAGCTTTGGCAGCATCTTGGAAGCACATCAATATGGCTTTATGTAGCCAGGGCCGCTCGTAGCTAGCATGCCAGTCACGCTCTCAGGCATCTCGCTCACAGCCTGAGCATCCACAGAGCACTGAGCCAAGAGAGCTAAGCGGAACTGAGCTCGGGCTGAACAGGGAGGCCAGGTCTCCATGGACCTGCATGAGGAAAAAGGGCCAGTGTCTGTCATCTATCAACACATCCATGGTTAGAAGTGTGAGGCCAAGTCCAGATATGAACACGGCCACCATTGTAGATCTGAGCTTTTTTTTGTTACTTATTTTCCCGTGCAACACCTCTTTTGAGGAATGTTGAAGCTCTTCAAATTTCTGTATTATTGTTTTATAATCAAATCTGGAATGTGATGGACATTTCTGTTAGACACCACTGATGTTATGTTGTTACCACGAGTGTTTGCCAAAAGACAGAAAAAAATAAAAATCTAACCTACCCATGGGAGTCATAATTGGGAATTTGTCCAACGCACTCAGAACACAGGCAGAGTTAATTACTCTAAATAACATGCTCTTAGCTACACACTTACACATTGTATTCTCCTTGACCACAGCATGATAAACTGGATCTGGATGGCTGTGAGTCAGACTTGATGTTAGGACTAAATGTCAGACATCAATAGCAGTCTTTCAGAGTAGTTGAATGGCCCTGTTGGCTGAACATCACAGATCTTCAGGAATCATATGAGTCTTTACTTTCAGCAGTGTACATAACAGGCAAAGCTGTACAATGGGAGCACTTCACAACAAAGTGCAAAGATCATCAGTATAATTTAGTGAAATTGATTTTAGATTGGAGCATCGTCAATTTTTCATCACTGGAAATACTAAGTGACAAAATGTGCTGAATAGGCAACTGCACCTTTGGACCATAATTAACAATGCTTAAGTACATGGGATGCACATTTAAAATTATGTTGACATATGTTGTATATTCAGTTTTAGTCACCAAAACATTGTGAGTCGGGGTTTCACCATAGAAATAGAATAGGAGTTAAACGGATATTCCCATTTAAATCAATGTAGCTGGATGGTCAGAGCGGCGGACATTTTTATGTGTACCATTGCTATTGCGGCCGTTGTAGAGGGCTAACTTACGTATAAAGTAAGCCGACTCACTGAGGTGAGTCGTTTTAGTGTCAACTAAAACAAGCAGTGGAGTTGTAATGTTTTGGAGCATAGAGAGCCAGAGTGAATTAATAAAATGTCACAGCTCAATGCTTCATCAAAACACTCCTGAAGCGTAGAAAAACACATTATTATTGACAAACCCTTTTTCACCTTCAATGAATTGGCCACCATAGTAATGATCAATTGTTATTAATTAAAATGGAATAATCATTCGAGGCTTACAAAACACAAAATGATACGCTATTGACATGACATTGGCCTATTTTACAGCACAACCTTGCTAAAAGTTGAAGAAGAGTGTTGTATTTAAATTTAAAAAACAGTAATGCTGTTAATCAAGGCTGCCACTCCCACTCTGTTGCCAGTTGAATATTGTTCTGGAAAACTAATTACACCAGTTAAAAAGGGCACAAACACAAGGCCTTAGCCATTCTTTAAACAACAAATAGGTCTTTCCTTTCACAATACAAAATAGTGAACTATTGTGCAATGATTTCTGTTGTTTTGTCTTTTAAAATATGTTTATATCGCCATGGTCAGGGATGGATTCTGTGCTGCTTCGTGGAACTCTACTTGGAACACATATTTAAAAAAGGACCTGTACTTGTATAGCGCTTTTTATAGTCTTCCGACCACTCAATGCGCTTTCACACTATCATTCACACCCATTCATACACTGATGGAGGGGCTATGGTGCCACCTGCCCATCAGGACTAACTAGCATTCATACAACGTAGGCACAGCTACGGGAGCAATTTTAGGGTTAAGTGACTTGCCCAAGGACACATGGGCTAACGGAGCCGGAGATCGAACAGCCGATCCTCTGATTGAAGGACGACCCTGCTCACCACTGAGCCACAGTCTAAAGGTAAAGGTGAAGGCAGCCACAGTGAACTGGTTGGATGAAAATCTACAGAAGCTTGCTTCAGTTTGGGTCAAGTCATCTTTTTTGCTTTTTGTCAGTTGATACATTTATGAGTTAAAATCTTAACTGTAATGTATTACTTTAATTGATTAATTACTAACATTAGTAATAATAATTCAGCACAGGCTTTAGTAAACCTGTCACATAGATACATATTAAAGTTGTGGACTTTAGTGTAAAATATTAACTTTATAATGGGTAAGCAATCTATCGTTTTAAAAAGATTGCCTGAAACAACTTAGTAAAAAGACAGGCTTATCGCAGGGCTTTCTGTAAAAATGTGGGTGTCATATGTGGGTGTCAACATATCACAGACTACAGAAGCTGTGAAAGCCACTGAACACGGGAAGTTGAAGGATAGGCGTACTGACCATGTATAAAGGGCGAAGCTATATTTGTATGACTACACAGGTTTCTCTGTAGTTTGCTCATGACTATTACAAACAAAGGTGACTACCCTCCACACTACAATGGTATAATGCCATGCTGTCGCACATGGATCTAAATTTCAGACCTGCAAGACCAGGATGTGGTGAGAGCGGCAAAACAGTGTCGCGGTATCAGCAAAACTGTGCACACAGCAAGCTTTCCAGTCAATAAAAGAGGACACCCTCTCAGTCGCTTTAAAGCACGGTAATACAAACTGGATTGCTGTAAAGGGAGTACACAACAACTCAAATGCAGCCAAAAATCAATCTCAAATTAAACTTGTCTTCAGCTTTCACCACTTCTCCAAACACTCAAATGTTCTACACCATGTTGCTATGACAATTTAATTATAGTCTATCATGGTTGCACTCTTGTTTGTTTGCCTCTGAGTTAGTGGGAAGATAAAGTGTGAATGTGAAGTGGTGTTTTTTGGCAAAGTACCTAATGTTTGGCTGTAGGAGAAACAGCTCTTGTTTGTGGTAAGCGACTGTGGAGGTTTCATAGCTGGCCAAAGCTGTTCAGTTATGACTCATAGCTTTAACCCTTTCAGCTCATGGCAAAAGCAAGCATCACATCAGTGAGACATAAGCATACATTGCTATAAGACAAGTCCAATTTTAGGGCTTAATGCATGCGTAGATGTATAATATTTGCACACAATCCCTTCATTCAGGCCTAGTGCAATGACAACTTTAGCGTTCAAGAAGCATTTCATTTTATACAGATGGCAGCTAAAGCCAAGTCAATGAAAGGGAAATTGATCATATTCAGAGAGAAGTGATTCATTCCTCAAATGGTTATATGAAACTACTCCTACAAAAATCCACCACAATGCTGAGCCTCTGCTGGCAGACAGTACACATACATCATAACAACCTCCTAAACATGGACATTATTATGTCCAATCAGGACTCAGCAGTCAGGGCCGAGAGAGCACTTCAATCAAATGACTGAGCAGAATGCGTTTGTTCAATTTGACCTGAGGGGTGTGCAAACGTTGCTCTGTAGCTGTGCTCCAGGGAGCATGAGTCCGGATATGAGTCTAACCCTGGATCATACGTGGGGGAAGTCAGTTATTACAGCGCAGGCCGGTGCTTTATGAGTTTGGTTTAAAATATCAGATCTACATCCAAGGACAACGTTCAATCTACTCCGGTCAGCTCAGCAGCTGCGCGAGTGAACCCTCCACATAACACCTCTTTAACGTCAAAACTGAGGGGGCAAAATAAGACAGCTGGTGTAATGTACAGTGAAAATGTTTTTACATGATATTTGACTCATGTGACTGGATATTGATGTGAGATACAGGTTACTTAATTTCCCATATAAATAAAAAGGTAGAATATAGTGTTGTTTCTTCATTGGCCACAGTCATTTCCTGAACTAGTCTGAACACTTTTCGTCCCAGCCGCCACTGCTGGAATGTTTGACCACCGCAAACTGCAGAACACTTAATGCAGCTCGGTGACCCAAGTGGGATCTTTCTCAAAGAGTCTCTGTGGGGTCATGGTTACAAGAGAAAGGCCTGCACTGGTTAACTTATGGTCAGGCTTAATAACAGAATAGTCCAGGCTGGAAAATATGTCAAATAAATGAAGAATGTATAACACTAACACAGCAAACATCTCTGACTTTTACAGATGAACTCAGCGTTGACCTTTTCTAGTCCTTACAATCGAGACAGAGTCAACTCTGCAGCACACGTAATAACACCACAGACATAATGATTGCTCTCATTGTGCAAGACTGGACTCGGTCATGTAGTGTCACTCTCTGACGCTCGCTGTCTGATTTAAAATACTGTGCAAAAACACTTCTGCCGACGTCAAATGACATCTTGCAGCCTTACAATTACTGTGGACTCACAAACATCAGCATTTTTTTTTTCAAACACATGGCTGACAAAATAACACAACAGGCAAACATACATAAAAGATTGATGTCAGGGCCACAACTAACAACTATTTTCATTGTTCAATACCCCTACCGTTATTTTTTGGTTTATTATTTATCAATGAATTGTTTGGTAAAGAATTTGAGAAAAATGTCCATCATAATTTCCCATGTGACATCTTCACATATCAGGTTTTGCCAAAAGAAAAACAAAGATTTTAAATAAAAAAAATATATGTGAAGTAATCTTCACTTTTGAACTGCTAGAAACCAAGAATGACTTAAATGATTGACTGCTTATAAAAATTGCTGACAATTGATTTGATGCCAACCAACTAATCATTTAGTAGGCCGCCAGCAAAAGCCATTAGATGACCTCTAATGGCACACAGTTGTACACAGGAAAGCCCAGTCAATTATCAATGACAAAACAAATTCCCTCCATCCTGAGTTTGGGTTTCTCCCTTCAGCGTGACACTATAGAATACCCCTGGCAAAGAAAAAGACTTACAATGGGTCATTATACCCAAATGCAATTATTGCAGTCAACAAACTACAGTAAACTCAATTGTGAGAGGGTAATAACACAATGGATATGAAAGTAATGACTGTTGTACAATTGAGAGATCTTTTTTCAGTTTCATGTGATGTTTTTATCTTGTGTTTTTCATCACTGGTAGATGTAACACTAATTACAAATGACTATGCTCCATTTAGGACAGCAACTAACAAATATTCAATCAATTAATCTGTCAATTACTTGATAACAGCTCATCACACGGTTATAGAGGGCCCAGGAGATGTCTTCAAATACCTTGTTTTGTCAGAACCGTTCATAACCCAAGGATGTTTAATTGACATCGAAACAATGATTGAATCAATTCATTTTGGGCATGTTTGGCCAATAAATTGACTCAAAATAGTTTTCAACTATTCTTTTGTCAAAATAATCAATGAATTGAGTAATCTTTCAACTCTACCTATATTTATTATGTATGTTATTTTTAGGTTCAGCAACATTTCCCATTTAGTTGTCTCACCAGGCAGCTGACCGACTGACAGTACATTATAAATGGAAATACTGACATCACCTACCCTCATTTTCAGATGTTGGACATGCCACCTGTACAACCAGATCAAATGTTCGTTCTGGCTTTTCCCTGTGAAGAACAAAACACTGTTTACTCATGGGAGATAAGTGGCAGCTGTTAATACACACAAACATGGGCAACAAGTGTGTTTTCAGCATTAGCAAGCATAGCAACTGTGTTAAATTCCATCACATTAGTATCATATTAATAACAATAGAGTGGACCTGCCCTACTGTGCCTGAGTCACACTGTCAATAACCGACAATGTCAATAACAGCTATGCTGGTCGTGCTTTGTAACGAGAAGTTATCTCATCTCCGACAACATATCGGGGAGACAGGACCGTTGGACAGGCCGGGGAGACAGGACCGGGGGGACAAGACCGGGGAGACAGGACCGGGGAGACAGGACCGGGGGGACAAGACCGGGGAGACAAGACCGGGGGGACAGGACCGTTGGACAAGACCGGGGGGACAAGACCGGGGGGACAGGACCGGGGGGACAAGACCGGGGGGACAGGACCGTTGGACAAGACCGGGGGGACAAGACCGGGGGGACAGGACCGGGGGGACAAGACCGTTGGACAAGACCGGGGAACAGGACCGGGGGGACAAGACCGTTGGACAGGACCGGGAGACAGGACCGGGAGACAGGACCGGGGTGACTCGCTGTCGCGTCCATACGTTGGCATGTTCACCGCGGTCTGCTCGGCTAGCGGAGCTGCTAATTGGTGGTCAGCTAACGTCAGTAGACCGAGCAACAGACTGACCCGAATGCTGCCGAGCCAGCTGGCCCCGGCGGGTAAATCCACTGTTTGGAGAGGGCTCAAATTACGGTCAAACATTCCTTCGTCCACTCAGCGGCGAGTTAACGTGACGTTACGTGCCGGGGACCACGCATTCTCCGTTAGCTCGACATGTCTACGTCAAGAAGCGACGGATAGAAACTAAACCGAGGGCTCTTACTTTATTCTGCTGTCCATGGTTTAGGCTACAGCATCGCGACAACTCCGTTCTGTCGGCGGCTCTGCTCTGGCTCCGCTTGGCTGTCCGAGGATATGTCCACTCGTCCTTCCTTAGTCTCCGCCGTCACTTCTCCTGTTTTATCTGGTATCGGCCGAAAGCTGCCGCGACCGCATGCTTGGAGGTGGGGTAGCGCAGTACTTTGTGCCGTCCTTCAACAGTTAAATGTAGCCTGGATCCCCAGTTCAGCACCACGGCGTTTATTTCCCACAACAAACACCACTCCAGGAAGTGCTGTCAAAGATTTGGTGACGTCAGCGCGTCAGATTAGCACCTTGCTGCAGCTTCTGCCTGCGAGCATCTCTCTCTCTCTCTCTTCCACTTAACATGAGTAACCAGCATGATGCACACAGCGGACCTGAGCCGTGTGATTCATGCTTCTGATATAAAAAATAATAAAAAACGTGTTTCCCTATGAGACTGCATTATTAGTTCAGTAATTGTTGCAAAGGGTTGCCTTCAGCAGTGGTTCTCAAAGTGGGGTCCTGGGACCATCTGGGGTCCTTGTAAGGGCTTCCAAATGTAGATGTTTTTTGCAACTTGGGAGCTGACGAACAACCTGCAAACACATCATAACACTACATATCATGGCCTTTTAAAGTTGTTACAGTGAACATGATAACATGATAGTAAACAGTTGCCCATTTAAACATCCAGAAGATACAAAGCAACAAATTAGCACTCATTTGGGGTCATGTCTCTGGCTAGCTGACAAACTTAATGCTGAATATTCACTCTCTTTTTAGCCCTGTGTTGATCGCCACAAGGGTAATAGCTGGTAATAGCTAAATGTTCCACGATGTTCACTAGCTAGCCGCTTACTTTTCCTGCTGTTTGCTGGGCAGGTATCTTTTGCACTGCATCTTGGAACAAAGCTAGTGACAGCTTAAAGTGAACAGTGAACCATAACATCAAAGTTTTAGGCCATAAAAACATGAGTTAATTATGAAAGGAACTACGCTATCACCTGGAAGTGCAGAGCTGCGTAATAATTCTCACCTTTAAAGAAATATTGATTTTACCAGTAATTGGTACAGTGAGTGACAATATGTACAATTTATGAAATTCATTGTAACAATATTGCTGAAATCTCTTTAGGAGTTTATCTAGCCGGGCAAAGCAAGCAACTCTGGTTCATTGTGAGATATCTGGTTTTGGGAAAGCACAATTAAATATATAAGAGGATTTGCACTATTAAAGTAGCCTACCATGATTAAGGTGGGTCATCCATCATCACCCTCTTATTCACGACCCCTGTATACTTTTCAGATCTCAATTGTTTTTATATTGCATTGTGCAGTGTAATTTTGGCAGCATAGTCCTCTTTGATTTGATCCTCCTGAGACCCGGCAATTCATTTTTGTACACTGTAGTGCACATTACTTTTTATCATACACACATGCCACTCTATTGAGTCCTGATGTTCCTTAAAGAAGACAACTGTAGCTTTAAAATTACATCACATGTGGCATTGCCAACTTTCCTTGGCCGGTCTTTTCAAAATGGAAGCACATTTTATGGAAAAAAGAAAGGTAAGCATTATATTCATATTTAAAATGTTTTTTTGTATGTTATATTTGGATTGTTTTTAGTAAGTAAACATCTAGGGAGTAATTTGAGTGAGTTTTCAGAGCTGAGCTTATTTATTGTCATAGGAAAAACAACTCATTTATGAATGTACACTGTAGTGCACGTCAGGACTTTGTACTTGTGTTTATTTCAATTGTTTTAGTAGAGAGCTCCATGACAGAGGCAGAGAGCATTCTTAACTGAATCATTGAGGGAGATTCAGACCTTTTTATAACATGTTAATTGTACTAGATTATAGAGTGTGCTTTGTATTTCTCTTAGGTTCATGCTGTGTTGGAAGAATACAGAATTGCACATGATGGTACCCAAATAAGCCGTAGAGACTGGAGCCCACAGCAGTACTTCCAGCAGTACGTTGACGATGATCTGTCCTTAACGAAGTCCTGTTGTACACTACAGTGCACATGTTATAAAATTGTAATAAAGTAATGCTTAAAAAAAAAAAAATCTTTGCAATGTGTTTTTGCGAAGATTGCAACACTTAATTTATAAAAAATATATATTTATATTTAACATATTTTTTTCCCAGGGTCTCAGGAGGATAAACTGTCACACAGACAACTTGGTAGTATTTCAGCACAGGAGTCTTCTGGGTCTCTCAGCAAATAGTAAAGCTGTCATGTGTCGTCTGCTGTGAGGTGGGTATATACAAACACAGATGGCAGTATATGGGTTTGGGGGTCAATAGGAGCCCAACAGCAAATTTACGTTAACAGGTTAAGCCGGCCATTACCACAGCTTATCAAACATGGGTCACTTGTATTAAAGAAACAAGTATCGAGACTGTGTAAACAGGCTTTTGCCCCCACGTTTCTTAACCAGCATCAAGTTGCACTTCAGCAAGGCCTAAAGGTTCAAGAGGTGACCTTATGACAAGATGATTGTTGGTTTGATCTGTGGGGGTGAAGCGAAAGAGTGCTGCTTGCCCCTCACTGATTACCACCACTGAAGTGCTATTGAGCACGGCCCTTAACCCCCAACTGCTAAGCTGCTCAGCAGCCAACAAATGTGTGGTGGACAATTGAAGACTGATGAAGACTGGCATGATTGCTTAACTTTATCCTGCAAAATTATAGTGTGCCATTTGTAAATGCTACTTACAGTAACCAAGTTAGACGACAGCCGTCCATGGATGATATAAATGCTGAAATCGCAATACATAACTCAGTCACAAGCTTTAGATAATGAAAAACTGTCTGCGTCATACACGCAAACCATGTGTAGAATCAGCCTATACTGTATATGTCTATTAAAGTCTGCTTCAGGACTCCACAATAAACTCATTGCTCAGGAATCAGCTGAGTCAGTGGAGTATTAAAGGGAAATCCACCCTAAAATTAAATAAATTCTCAAGGATTATATTTGGGGTCCTTGTTTCATGGGCACATGTCATGATTCATAGCTGTAAACATTCATTGAACTATAATTTAAGGGTAATATCTCAACCAGAGATTATAACAGCCCACGGGGTCATTAACAAATTAATTGTTGGTGGACCAGCTCTGAAAGTGACACCTGATGACACAATCAATTAGTATAATTGTGCTCTTGATTTCCGTTTTAAGGAAAATATTTGTTGTTTTAATAGATGTTGGCTTTACCTGCCAAAATCACTGATATGCAGTGCCATGTAAATTCTGTTTTTGGGTGGACTTTCCTTTTATTGTTTGCATGTTTAAGCAATATTTGTCCCATGGTAAATTGAAACCAATGGCTTAGATGTACTTCTCTTCCCTCTCCAGAGAGTCTGCCTGGATCAGAGCCAGATGTCTTCAGGCTGACTGGAAGGTAATTAAGTGGCAGCAGACTGGGGCATGCTGTTTCAGGCATCCATATGAAATGATAATGGCAGGGCTGCTGCCTTAACATTAAAAAACAACAACAATATGACACACATAAACACAAAGAGACACATGCATAAAGCTTTTAAGATTCTTAAGCACTGGCAACCATTTAGGTTTCACATTACAAGGGTCTATTAACAGTAAATGGTCCCCGATTATATTTTTTTAAGATAACCTATAACATTTAGAAAATGGACAATACAGTCACTCATTGTTTTTTTAGCCCCTCAAAATATATTTCAAAATGGCTTCAATTGTTTGAGCTGTACAAGTTGTATTTTTCGCAATGTAAAGGTCACTTACAAAAAACATATAAAGAGGGTTCCCTGTGGGTTTTTTTGGTTAGCAAAAATACAATCTTTTCTAAATGTAACCAGCAGTTAAAGCATCTGCATTAGCTTACATTTACAAGTTGTTTTTGCAGCATTTAATTTTTTAAGAAAACAATTTTGTTGAAACATTGTGCACTGTTTGTGTTCACAATGTTTCTCATAGTAAGCCTGCATGTATTTTTACCAGTGATGTGTAGTTTGTCTCAGGGTAAATTGACCCCACAGTGTCAGTCAAAAGACACTTGTCAGGTTTCATTACCCAGAATTCTGTTGTAGACACATCATCAGAAGTGGCTTACAGCAGTGGATAACCTTGAAAGGACTCATTAATGTCCACTCATCAACCTTGCAGTGCTTTTTACAAGTCTCTAAGTCTCTATATTACTTTATTAATATGGGACGGTGCCTTTGTTTGCATGCCAGTGTCATTGCAGCCAAGGAGAGCATAGGAATCTATAGGAATAGTGTAGGTTTACCCACGTACGTAAGTAAAATATAGAAATGCTTTTTGAAATATGTTTTCTCAATATGGGTGAACTGACACTTTAATCAAACTTTCTTTCCAAAAGAAAATAGTCCACTCATGAAGTGCAGTTTTCATCTATTGAAAGAATATTTTAATATATATATGTTGTCTCATGTTGTTTGTATTTTAATCTTTACATTGTTTTAATCTATTTTCACTTTATTATCTGTATTCACTTTATTTGTTGGACAAGAGAGAAACGTTTTAAATTCCTCTGCATATTTGGATTTTTGCTGATCAATTGCTGTTGTGATTTCCCGCTATGTATCCTTTAGCAATGTGCTCATATCATGGAGCCCTGGCTGGTCGCTGCAGTGCAACAGCAGAGGCGCTGTGTGGACCAGAGGAGCAGCTGCGAGATGGTCACATGTCACCAATGTGACGAGGCGAAGCAGGAAGTGCATCACTGTGCAGGCAAGGGTGAGAAGAGGAGGCGAAAAGTAAACATGCAACAAACAATCTTTGATTCGAACGATATAATCAATCGGTACTGTATTTATCAAATTAAGAGATGGTCTGTTTTCCCGCGTATCTTTCTGAACACAAATCCAAGGGTAGAGGTTTTCAAAGTAGTTCAACTTTCCCCCCGTTTAGGATATTTATAGGAACATGTTTCAGCAACATTACCCGTTCAAAGCATTTGTCAGCAGATTGATTGTTCTCCGCGTGCAGTGTAATAAACCACTTGTAACAATGTCGGTGCCGAACCTCTCAGAAGAAAGCTCGAAGCGACTAAAAGGCAGAAGCCGGTTACAGATCAATGAAAACGACCCGGATGGAAGACAATTCACAGAGGAAGAGATGGCCATCCACAGAGCCCACACAGAGGCATGCCAGGTAAGATGAATAGCCTCGCATGCACTGATGTGCTCATGTTAAACCATGGTGTTTAATGTGATTACCGCAATTACGTGTGATTAATTAGCAGCAGGCTTTCCCGCGTCGAGTTTTGTACTGAGTTGCATAACTGCAGCTGTGGAGAAGATTGATCGTTTCACATTACAGAATACCACATTATAAAGATCCTACAAGTACAAGTCTGCAATTCAAAGTATTAGTAAAAGTACAGAATTATCAGCCAAAAGTAAAAAGACAATTTTCATATAACCTACTGTAGGTTTATTTTAATGTTTAATGTTAACTTACTGTTGGGTATATGATAAAAAAAAAAGTGATCATGTTTAACACAATGGTCATAAATTTGGATGTCAAATCTGAATCTACAAGGTAATTAAAGCTGTCAAATAATTGTATTTGAGTCAAAAATATTTAACATTGACTCCATTTCATAGATCATAACATTACATATGTTAAAAATGCATAAATACCTGTAGATATTTAACATAAGCACTGCACACCCCTGCGCGATACCTGTTTTATTTTTTGTCATATAGATTCTGTTTACTGATATTTTAATGAAGGCTATTGGTTTAGACTAGACTAAACGTTCACTTGTCAGCCTTGAATTAACTTCATTAAATATCTACAGACAGTAGAAGTTTAAACATCTTATAAACATATATCAAACAAACTGTATTTTCAATAATTCAAATCATCAGTACAAATAATACCGGAACAATAAGACCACTTGTTATTTAAGATGATGTCGTTGAATGATAATATGCCAGCTGTGGTGCATCTCCAAAACCCACCTGTCCCCAGGGCGCAGTTCCCAGTGGGTCCATGGTTGAAGATTTTTACTTTGATATAAGGTTTCATTTTTTACTTCCGTAACTGTAATATTTATTATTTTCTGAATCATTGAACAAAGAGATTGTGTCGTAAGATAACACATTTGTGATGTCAAGTGGTAGCCTGAAGATATTTGAGAAAGAGTCCAGTTTTTTAAAACAGTTTCAATTGTTCAATTTTACTTCGAAGCATACTTGCCCAGTGCTTCATACACACTACCTGTCATAAAGTAATGATGACCATTGTTTTTGTCAGATCCATCATATTCACCAAATCTTACGAGCTCTTCCATCAAACAGAGCGAGTGAGTTCCGTGGCGATGACAGTGGTGAATAGGTGTCATCTCCATGCCTTGAGGCTTATCTGTTGTAAATATTGTGCTTCTGAGTGTGGATGAAGTTGAGGCAAGTTGGCCGTGACCTGAGGAGAGTGGTAGGGCCTGGGTGGGAAAAGCACAATACAGAGGGGGCCCAGCTATGCCAGCTTCACTATGTGCGCCTGCAATGCCATGTGAAATGACAGGCCGTGTCACCAAAAGGCCTGGGGCCTTTTCCCCTTTGTGGCCTGTCAAAGCTCACCAATAGTGGGCTCTCAGTTTGAAACAGACTGAGGGATGACATTTTCTAACTTCCTGAGGGATGACAGAGTAGTTCAGTGTTTTTCACATATAAGGTGTTTGTGTATCTCTGCAAGATTAAGGGATCGGTCAAAATAAAGGAATAATTGTTTAAAAAATATGTTTTTTAATTATCCTGTAAATATGCAGTGACTATACAATTTATATACAGTGAAACTGGTTGAATAATCTATGCAGATTGCACACAAAAGAACCACAATAACTAATTAGTAACATCTTAAGAGTTTGACTGTCTTGCATCTGTTTGTATGCATAGAGGTCGTTCATTCCCTCGTCTCCTTCGCCCAAAGCAATCTGTCTCTATGTATATGTTCATATTCAGCATTATGCTTGCACGAGGCTCTGTGTTTGGGTGTATATGTGCACTGTATATGGTTATGTATGCAGGGATCACACACCAACATACGTGTTTGTATGTCATACTAATTAAATAATAATATCTCCATTATGTTCAGGCGCAGAGGCAGATGTATGTCGACCCTTCCAGTGGGTACAAGGTGTTCACAGAATATGGCCACCTTCAGAGAGGGAAATGTTGTGGCAGCGCATGCAGACACGTAAGCTCTTTGATTTCTGTTTTACCAGGTTGTGTGTTTCTCATTTGGCCTTGGCTTTTTAGTTTTGATCTTGTTTCATTGTCTTCTGTTCTTGTCTGTTCTGGACCCTGTTTCCCAATGATCTTTTAACATAGATGGGAACTGTGTTTTCTAAGATTAGTTTGACAAATGCTCTTCATTTGTTATCCTCAAAACTTCACTTAAAACAAGTTTGTGTCCGAAGAGCATTTTGGTATCAGCGGTCCGTTAATTATAATTGATCAATTTAATGAAGTATCACTGTATATTTGTTGTTTCCTAAACAGCACACATGCATATACATAATTTCCCTCAGTATGACAATGTAATATGTTTTATATGATACATGTTACTCATTGGAAGTAAGTGTAAGAGAGTAAACTGTGATTTGCCTGTTGCTGAAAGCAGATGTGCCCACATGCACAAATTACGAATTAGCTTTAAATCTAGCAGTGATGATTCTTAAGGAAGAGAGCAATATCATCTATTCATGCATGTTGTCATTCGGTTCTCAAATAAGCCTTCCTTCATGAGAACCCTACTTTTTTTATCAAAGCAACACAACTAGAACAAATAAAAACCAGCAATATGGAGGCTGAAAAATCAAGTAAAGTGGAAGTCCAGTCGTGTCTTCTGTCTTGCCTTGCCCATCCCGTCCCCATCTGTCTTCCCCTGTTCCGTGTTTTCTTACTCTGTGTGGTTCAGTCCTGATTTGATTCGGCCTCATCCTGTTCTTGTGTTAGGTGTCCATGTACATGTCTTGTGTGTGACGGATGTTCTACTCCACTTGTAGCCATGTAACACCATTTAATTATGTATTTGTCTCCTCCATAGTGTCCATATGACCAAGTCAACGTGAAGGACCCTGCAATGAAGAAAGAATTTAATTCTCTATTTTATGTATAAGCCTGACCAAGGTAAAACGCCTTCAGAATGGATCCCAGAACACGTCGCTTGTCTTCTGCCTGTCGTTGTTTGGACTACTTGGGAGTCATTTTTAGCAGTGTACCCAATGATGAAATATGGGTAGTGTCTGTGCAATATCTACCTCCTGTGAATCACAACTATTCTCTGGATTATTTTTATTCTCACAAGACGGGGGATGAGGAGTAAGGATTTGTTCACTCGAACCACATGTAAAATAGCCTTTTATCCCATTTTTGTTTTGCTGTATATGTTCCTGATATTTTTCTCAAATGGCCAATAAAATGCCTTGAGCTTCATTTTACATTTCTCTTTTAAGAGTATTTCATATTTTGTGGTATTCCGCTCCTCTAATGCGTTTACAAGGGTTGTGGGAGTATGGAGATGAAAACTGAAAGAGCATTTTAGATCTTAGCCCTCAAGATAAAGGGCATATAAGCGAAAGAAACTGTAGCAACTGTAGCTAGACAGATAGAGTCTTGTGCTCTTTTGCTTTGCATCTCTTGTTATTTTTCCTCCCAAATGTAGAGCCGTATGAATATTAGCATCATCTAAGTGTTCGGCTGAACTGTCTACCTTTGACTGAAACACTGTGTTGTTAAAAATAGTCAGGGGCCAAGGGTCGGCCCTCACACTTGGCTGTGCTGCTTTTACACCACTTGATGGAATCAGGCTGTTAACAAACATGCCATGGACATCAACAGCAGCCCTCCCCACCGGACTTGCAGCTCAGCCTCCTGGCAACACTTGGCTACAGCGCAGATCCCCGCGGCTGCTCTCCTGAGCTGCAGCCTAATGAACTCCTGGGCCCTCTCATCCCAGCACTGCAACAGATCCGCTCATGTTCACGAGCATCCTTAGACGCACACATGCATGGGCAAGGCTCACTCCATCCGAACACCCCGTGGCTCCTAATAGGCCAATATAGAATAAAGGTTGCACTAAACACCGCACTTTGTAGCCCACAGTAATAGTACAAGGTAAGGTCAAGCGCTCATGCAGCAATACTTGTGCGTGCGAGAGATGTTGAGGGAAGATGTGCCACTTGATTTGTGAGTGCATGTGGGTAGGCAGCGCGATGCCTCCAGGCGCTCGCTCTGAACCTGCCACACACACTCGCCTGTCTCCGCCTGATTGGGCAAACAGCGTCGGGATGAGAGGATGTGTCTGCCGCGGAATTCTGTCGCTGCCGCCTACTGGCGCGGCCACAATTTCCCTCGGCAGGTGGGTCCCAAAGGCAAGTGCTTAGTGATCGGAGCAAAGCCCTGTGAGCGGCTACAAGGAGATTCATGATCCCAACAGTGCTGGGGAGGACAGGTTCTTGGGGACGCGTCGTCAGGCGGGATGAGAGGCGAATTTATTTGGTGTTATTCTAAAGCGAGGCAGCGGAGCGTGCGGCAGCAACATTCCTACAGCGGGACGGTGAAGGTGTCACACTCATCAAGTACCTGGGCCCGCTTGCCTGCCGCGGCTCTGCTGGTTTTGCCTAGGGACTTGTCTGTCACATTAAAGTAGATGCATTGCCATTCAGGGCCTCGGCGGTCCCGCAGCCTGACCATGAAATAGGCCAACTTTCATGTCTGCCTCATCCCTCCACGTCTACCCGATCCAGTGATGGCACAGTTTGAAATGTTTTTTTTCTTCTTCTTTAATTTAAATATCATGTTGTAGCCTAGCAGTTGGTGACTGAGACACAAACAGCACAGCAATCCCTTTGACAGATTTATGGAGAAATTTACCACCATGGTCAATCATCATAGGCCTATGTTTAGAAAGAGTAAGCCTTGTCTTAGTGGGCCTATATTTCGTGAATTGTGTCCTTTTAAATGCAAATGATTGAGTATGTCATGGAGCATTTAACCACAAATCTTGACTTTTTTTCTCATTGTCTTTCAGATAAATTGTTTATAATATGCTACAGTCTTTTATTCAATGTCGCTTATTTTACTTTATATGACAAGTTTGGAACATTAATGCAACTCATAAAATATACTCAATCGACCGTATTGTTGATTTGGGCTATAGAAATATTTATTTTTACTTTATAGGTACACAATCTAATGCAATGCAATGCAACCGCTATGCCACGATTCTACCTTGATGAAGTTTATATGGTTCAGTTTTTGTTGAAATTGTATATGTTTATTATTGATGTTGCAGTTTGCCGTACTGTTGTACTGGACTCCATATATTAAGATGTGTTTTACTTTTTTTTTCCTATTTATGTACATGAGGGGGCCAGAATATTAAAAACACATCTCATCTATATGACCTCAATGCTGAACATGTAATTGAATTAACACCTCTATGACAGTATTAAAAAACCTGAAGTATTATAAAAAATTAACTTTATTGCAGATTGGATTGTACAGATATACCTAATAAAGTGGCCACTGTAGATACACACAGTGGTATTTTCTCAGTGCAGATTTGCTCCCAAGTTACAACAGCCAACCTGACATGTGAGGTGTTTATTTCAGGCATTTTGGACTGAACATCTCTGACCTTCAGCTGGAGCATATGCTGTGCTGGAGCAGAGTGGCAGCTATGTACCGTGTGCCTTTCTACAGGATGATGGCACTAGCCGCAGAGAAAAAAGAGAGCTGTCCAGTTTGGAACTGTGACCAGACAGGCTCTAGTCACAACCAGTTGACAGGCCAAGCAGCCCCTCCTCCCTCAACTCCCCCCTCCATCTCAAACAGCCACAGCAGCCCTGCGGCCAATGGCCTCAACCACAGTCAGTTACAGTGTCTCCATCACTGTTGGCCAGACCAGCCAGGAACTGACACAGGGTTGGCGGGGG
Organism: Myoxocephalus aenaeus; assembly: GCA_038501785.1. Classification (NCBI taxonomy): domain Eukaryota; kingdom Metazoa; phylum Chordata; class Actinopteri; order Perciformes; family Cottidae; genus Myoxocephalus; species Myoxocephalus aenaeus. The sequence goes on from JBAMJR010000011.1 coordinate 585,467, forward strand.
GAAAAAAACGTGAGTGTCAGCCGTATGATGGCTGAAAGGAACATCAGTCTCAGCAATTGGCCGGGCACTGCTTTGTACGTTAGTGTGTGTGCACGCACGTAAATACGTGCACGTGTATCTTGATATTCAAGCAGCATTTGAGCAGCCCCTGCATCAACGTCTGGTCGTTCTACACACACAATGTCAGCTCGCCTCGGGGCAGCAGCCTCCGCAGTGGTCATATGGACAACCAGATCCCTGTGGTAGAATTAGTGAGAAAAAAAAAACACACATGGCCACTGAGTGACAGTCAGCGCACCAGATTCCTTTGGACAGACTGGGCTGCAAATAGCACAGAGGAGCAGTTTCTTCCTCAGACCGCAACTGGTGGCCCGGCTCATGCCAGGCCAAGTCGTGGCCGCCAGATGAGCCCAGATAAAAGGAGAATCAGAGGCAGTAACAGGCACCTATTGCCCATGAGCACTTTGGCCTCTTTATTTCCCACCTGGTTCTACATCAATGCAGTTATATCTGAGGTTTCTTGTCTACACTAACAAGACAAATGATTTAATGGCTTCTTCTTTTTTCTTTTACACTATCTAACCCTTAACTTCTGACTCTGTCTTCAATGAATGGTTGAAGTAGGAAGAAAGAGAGTATTTGACAATATAACAACAAGCATCACCTAAACACGGTGTCTCCTTCGAAAAGCCGCTTCAGCTCATAAGGTTATATAGCAATAAAGAACATCCATCCATTATGTTTCCATGTCCTTTCTACTGTGGCCAGATATGGACTAATACGTGCACCATTCCCCAGGAGGATTCTCTGTCCCCAGAGGAGATGGAGGGGGGTGGAGGTGGCGGTGTGCCGTTGGAGCTGCTCTGGAGGCAGGGAGGGGAGGCAGGCAGCAGTTGGTGTGCAGAGAGCAGAGGCTCAGGCTGGCTAGTTAAGAGCTTCTCTTTCCTATCCTCCATCTGCCAGGGACCGGGGTTGTGATTTGAGCTCCAGCAGAGCAGAGCAGGGAGGAGATCGAAGGAGGGGTGGAGGGAGGGGATGAGGGGATGGGGGGAGAGGAGAGGTAGTGAGCGGGCGGGCGAAGGGAGGGGGAGCGTTTGTTGGGAAGAGACAGAAAAGAGAAAGTGGAAGAAGCGGGGAGTTGGAGGAGGAGAGGGGAAAAAGTGAGGGAGAAAGACCTGGAGAGAGAAAATAAGGATGGAAATGAAAAACAGGATACGTGGGGAGTGAGACGCCTCAACTCTATTTATAGTCTTATTCTTGTCTACCATTATTAGCCCATTCTAAATCACTGTTAGACATTTTAATTTGGCTATAAAAACAGTGATTTGGTCATATTTCACCCGTGCTTGTGTGTTCAGATTGTTCCTCCAATAATGATGAAGCCATGTCCACTGTGTGTTTGTAAATATTTCCAGGATGTCTCACCCACCCACCCTGGCTCATGTGACTGGGATACATGTGACTGGGATTCAGCTTTGCAGTGTTTCACTCCTCCCTCAGTTCCTCCTCCTCAAACCCCCCTCTCCCTTCCCTTCCCTTCCCTCTCCTCTCCTTCACTCTGTCAGTGTTTAGCCTGCACCACAGTGGATCCTGGGAGAGCCTTCCCACCTCCTCCCTCCTCTCCCCCTTCTTTTGCCTCTCTTCGCCTCCCCGTCTCCTCCGCTCCTTTCCTGGCTTTGCTTTGGGAGTGACTGAGAGCTCCCTCTCCACGAGACTGAGTGTCACTTGAGGTGACCCAGAAATGATGACTCCAGATGAACCCTGGATGTGTGGTAATCTAACCACCATGCCCAAGGAGCCAGGCAGCCACGGAGGCAGTCAGGCAGGCATCCCGGGTTGATGGTGTATCTGTGGTCTCACTGCTGAACCGAGCACGCTGCAGAGCCATGCCTGGGTATCATGCTCGGAGAACGCAGTGTGCACGGGACGTGTTGTGGTACACAGTGAAATGGATCTGAGTGCTGTTGCATTATTGATGAGATACATTGTGATGTCAGCCCAGGCGGAAGGAGCAAAGCAAAATGACTGTTAGCAGTATGGCACAGTGTCATTTATGCGAGCAGTACAGAGGTGTAATTAATTGCCACCCCTTGCTCTCACTGGCGCTGAGAGTGTTTACAGAAAACGAACCCTCAATTCACTTGTTGTCAGTTGAAATCAGTCCATCTTTCAATGTGTTTTCCATGTGGCCAGTGTGAGCAGGATCTCCTATCTTCTGCAAGGCCTATCTTTGTCATGTTAACAGTAAAATGCAGATGCAGGCACCATGCTTTACACACGCTTTTACATTCTGGTATCAACATTGTTATTATTTATTGGCTTCTTGTCATATTGCTTAGCATGTCAAGTGAATAACAATCCAATAATGCACAGGGAAATTACTCCAAGGAACATTTTATAATAAGGTAATAAATATTGAAAATGTAAAATATATTGTTTCATTAGCAGTCAGGCACAATCAAACCATCTTCAAAGCGCAAGCAGTATTAATATTTACTGAAAACTTGACATTATTAAATAGTGGTGAATTTTTTATCAACAACATTTCTTTATTCATTAGATGTTGCAACATGAGGCCAAGTGTGTGTAGAATGGTTCCTGGCTAAACACACTCAATACTGCATTGCATTTATATGAAGTGTGTCTGCTGGATTCTCCAGGTGAGACAGATGGAGAGACATACAGAGCACTTTAGGGGAAACGGAATATGAAGCCATGGAATTATTTTAAGGTCGTTGCTATTTTTGGAGGATTAATTTAATTTAAGTGATGAAAATAGAAGAATAGACCAGAGGTGAGGAACAAAAGAAATTATTCATAAATAAGCCCTTTAAACGTCTGTGCTGGTTTAATGACGCTGAAATACAAACACAACAATATGGTCTTAACAACTGGCATACCACTACTTGCTTTAGATTATTGTCACACATACAGTAAATACGTCAAATTCAGAAAGTATTCAGCACCTTTATTTTGAAAATGATTTCGATTTGTTTCAATACCAAACCGTTGTTTTTTTTATTTTATTTTTTTATGCAGCAGACCTTGTGTTGCTGTGTTGCTGCTTCACATCTTTGTCAGACTGACTGATCCAGTTTGACTATAGATCTAATTACATATTCACGCAAACCTCCGCTCTCACACCAGTGGAATTAGAGCTGCAACCGTGGGCCTATTCATTTCACTCGTAAGGGATAAATAGAGCGATGTCTGCTTACAACCGATCTATAAAGTGTGTTTGCAAAATGCGGTCCACTCGTCTTCTGGGGTTAAAATATAACTTTACAATTTGAATTAATACATTATAGTTGTAGAAGACATTTCGTGACAGGAAAAACCCCTAACATCTGCTTTGATTTAAATATCCCTAAATCTAGCCCACATAAACGGTATTATTCCGACTCCAGATAATGTATCCTTTAATTTACGACAACTTCACATATTCTAACCTATACATGCTGAGTAGGCCATTGGCTCATGGCTTCTTATTTTCTGTGCGTTGGCTGTGTGCTGTGCCGTGCGGTGTTGAGGGGTGTCTGCATGCGGGAGAAGAATATTTAAATGTCTTGTGTTTTAATTGACGCTCGAACTCGGAGTGTGAGCTCAGAAACGAGGAACAGCCCCCATCTACCGGCAGCTCCTCTGCTCCTCTGCACACTGCGCGCAGTCCGCCTCACAGGGATCTCACACAGCACAGCCTCAGGTAAGACCTTTCCTTATGTCTGCTTGGGGAAATATTAATACGAGGTCGGCTTTTTTTTTCTTTTTCTAAAACCCCATGAAGCAATGCGCGACAGATCTAATGCTTGACAAATTGGTAATTTTCTCCGGGATAAACAACAGGGAGGCTGTGGAAGGTAAACTCATCTAAACCTCGTAGTATATTTTTATTCACGGAATGTTTTGAATAAATATTTTTACCTCGACAACAATCTTTATTATGTAAATATATAACAGGAGTATGTGAGCGGTAGGGTTAATCCTGCAAATTGAACGGTAGGGAAAATATGAAATGACGCTCTTTTAAAAAAATCTGAAGGAATATACGTAATTTAGTTGGTCGGCTGACTATAAGATATTTTATTTTATTTAATTATATGAGAAAAGTCAGACCCACTGAGCCACAAACGCCATTTTAAACATGGTTGTTAACACAGTTTTTATTTGTATTTTTTTAAAGCGCCAAAGGTTTGAAATGCAGAGCCCAATGCAGTGCACGAATAAGAAGCGATTATCGTGGGTTTTTTTTTTATAAGAATGTATTTGGTCAAACGAATTCTTAAATTAGGGCAAACCATTCTCAGAAATTAAACGAAGATGGCACAGAACCGACCAGATGAATATTCTTCAATTAATGTAATTCCACTTGTGAAATATGATGGGTAACATACATAACCAGGTTGCTTAATTGGACATATTAAGAAAACGTTTCAAACGAGAACTGTAATTTCAAAATCAAATAAATATTCAACTAAAGAGAGATTCATTTCGTGAACTGGCTTTGGTTTATCTTTACAAACTTCCTCCAAATGGCCCAACTGAGACAATACAACAAAAACGGGCAATTAGTGTAGATTTAGTTGCAGGTAATATCCTAATTGGATATAAAGAAAAGGAAACGACACAAAACGACAGTACAATCCCATTATTCCCTCGGCCCCTTGGTGTGCACTGACACATTGTTAAACACTCTTCAGTCAAATGAAATGTCACTGCTGGAGGCAACGGGTCAAAACAGTGACGACAATAATGATGTCTTGATAAGAAATACGAACACGCACATTTACTCTATGTATATTTGACTGTGTGATTAAGTCCAGTTTTTTAAATCAGAAGTTGCCTTTTTTTAATTTCCAGAGAGAGAGAGAGAGAGAGAGAGAGAGAGAGAGAGAGAGAGAGAACCAGCAGCCAGATTGAATATCACACAGAGCTGAGTTGATCGGTCCTCTCAGGGTGTCTTTGTCCAGGTGAAATGGAATCCGTGTGTCCTTTTCGGCTCTCTTTTCACCGCTCTATTGGCTGGTGCTGAGACACTGACAGCGCAAATTAAATGTAATGCTTTTCAGAACAGCTGCAGGTCCAGCCCGTCCAGGAGGGTCCAAGCCTTGTCTTATAGCTGCTATCAAGGGGCCTCCAATTAAAGCCAACACAACTTCATGGTGGGGAGGAGGATGGGGGGTGCACACACACATGATAATGTAACACGTCTCGAGAAGAAGCATCCACACCTGCAACCCCCCCTGAGCCCTCAGTAAATCTATTAATGGGACCAAAGCCGAGTCACAGATTCAGCCAGTGTGTCTATTGTTTTATGGTGAAGTCTTCAGCCATATAGAGCTCGCAGAGACCAGAGAGCTCGTTATCGGGGCCTCAGCTGTAAAGGCCCGCGTGCGTTAGTCAAAATATAGACATTGAGCTGCCTCATTTTGGTTTGTTGTCACCATATTTGACCTGCATGTTGGGCAGTAAAACCATTCAGTCCTATTTGCGTAACAGGATTTGCACACCCTTTACAGACTGACACGGATCTTTATTGTATAGCAGTTCACGGTCGACTCCATACATGATATCAAGTAAGATATATGGAACGTGGATTTCTTCAAATATTCAATCACCCCCCTTCTTAAGCTCGTCTACCGCCATACGATAAATTAAATATGTCTGAAGTTGCAATCCGGTTTCTGTTCTCATCAACTCAACTCTCCTGCAGGTAAACAACATTTTGACCTAATTCAAGAGACAGAGAATCTACAAGGATCGTGTTAATGAATGCTAATATTTTTTTTCAAATGAGCGTTTAATGGAGAGAGAGAAAATGATCATCCACTAAAAAAGACTAACCTATATTTATATATAAAAGGCAGACAAGCAGTTTGCTTCGTCGCCTCAAATTATTTATAGAGCATTAAGATAAAGATAAAGCAAAGAGGTTGAGACGGCGTAGGATGCTTTTATTTTTTTCCACAAAATCCCATTCATTTGTGTAAAATTCCTTGTCTTTCAGAATGTTTAATATACAATCTGTCCCCGCCCTCTAGCCTATCACTGATCACTGCCCCGCCCCAAACAATACATTTATACCACACACACACACACACACACACACGCACACACACACACACACACACACACACACACACACACACACACACACACACACACACACACACGCACACACACACGCACACACGCACGCACACACGTAGTTATTTCGGGACAACCAAACACCTGATATATCTAAAAACAAAACACCCTAAAACTGTTTTTTTTTTTTTTAAGTTTGATTTTCAAAATGAAAAGCAACTGAATTGGCTTCGCAGCAGAAGTCATGGAGAATCAGTTACCCCTATTGCTGACCCTTATAATATAACTCCAGAGGAGTTATTTTTGCTTTAGATACATGTTAATTGTTTAAGACATATTAAATAAATAACATATTTACACTCTAATGACTCTAAGGCCATTTCAGTTTATGCAACTTCTGACTACACTGCAGCATCCTCTCCTGTAAATAGGGGAATAAAAGTAATGAAAATGTCAATACCATAAAGTGGTGGTCCTTCGCGCAGCCAGAATCGGGAGTTTTTGAGGGAAGAGTGACAGCTCTTTGTTGGTGAATAGAAATTGGTGGCGATGGTGAGAGAGTAAGAGAGAGAGAGAGAGAGAGAGAGAGAGAGAGAGAGAGAGAGAGAGAGGGAGAGACTTACAGAGTGAGAGGAGGGAGAGAGAGCGAGGGGGGTGGTGGTGGGGGGCTCCTCCTACCAAATTATTCAGACTGGGCAGGCGTTGCTCTCTTCACAAATAGGACACGGTGCTCAAATCCAGGCAGTCCCAACCTGACCTCGAAGCACCAAGGAACCCCTGACTGGGAAACCGGGAGAGAGAGAAATCACCAAAAAGAAACAACAAAAACTTTGCGTCATTATTTTTGGCGAGTGTTCACACTGTAGCCCCCCTCCTCTCCTCCCTCCCCACCACCACCACCATTACCACACCGGTTTGTCGCGTCATTTGGACTATATATTTTTTTTCTTCTGGAGGAGAGACATTGACGGGAAGAAGGAAAAAGCTGGTGCACCACCACCTACCTACCTCCTCCTGTTCCACCCATGTTGTAGTTTCTTCGTTCTTCTTTTCTTCCAGTTTTCTTTTGCACTGTGGCGCGGAGCTGATCTGAAACTCAGGGGCTGTGTTGTTGTTTTTGGGTGCCTCTCTCAGAGTCTCCGAGCCCATTTGGATGCGCTGAGAGAGCCGGGCGCAGCGCTGCAGTACAGTTTATGGAAGTTGTGGGCTGCAAGACAGAGGCAAGCAGTTGCACGTTGCGTCCAGGACCGGGAGCCATGCTTTTCCACGGGATCTCCGGGGATCACATCCAAGGGATCATGGAGGAGATGGAGAGAAGGTCGAAAACGGAGTCGCGCATGGCGAAGGGCATGCAGCTCAACGGGAGAGAGTCGGTAAGAGCCTGATCGACCCGTGTTTGAATTCATGTTTTAACCTGCACAAACGACGACCGTGGCACCGTTAACTTGCCAGGAAATGTACATTTGTTTTTGGGGTGAGTAGAAGAGGATTTGTTCATTACTACTTTGTGTTTAATTATAGTCAAACATTTTAGTCTAATTCTTCTTCCGAAATTAATTTTCTCAGTTAAAATCTATTACTCAAATTGCTGCTCAATTATCTGCACAAAACAATTATTAAAAAACATAAACTGTCTGCAACTTAGCAAGTTTCTAAATATATTTGAAACACACATTACTCAAATAAAACATTTAGTAATATTTAGTTTTGTGGACAAATCCATACATATTAGTTATTGCAGTTATATATCTACAAGCTGACAAAAACATGCTGGAATAATATAATTATACATTTGAGTTTCATTCTTTTAACTGGAAGAAATACTACATTTAATTAAAAAAATTAAATAGGCCTTTATTCAATACTTTAAATATATGTGTATCTCCAAAACTGTTGTTTGTTGTTTGCTTTGAGTCAATTTCAGAAACACAGTCGTTTCATTGATGCTGTCAATTCTTACGTGTGGGCCTGAACACACGGAGCCTTCATTTATTTAACAGCCTAAACTGATAGATTACAAATAAACTGCTTGTCCAGAAAAGAGCTAAAGGCCTGTTGTTAGTGTTGTACATGATATGTGTTGCATACGATTCCCCCAGCTGTCTGTCCAGGGAAGTAGTTGCATGAGCCCTCTTCTCTCTCTCTGACCCAGACCATGCCTTCTATGAGCCCGGAGAAGCCTGCTCTGTGTGCCGGCTGTGGCGGCAAGATTTCGGATAGATACTACCTCCTGGCCGTGGACAAACAGTGGCACCTGCGGTGTCTCAAATGCTGTGAATGTAAACTAGCGCTGGAGTCGGAGCTAACGTGTTTTGCCAAGGATGGGAGTATCTATTGCAAGGATGATTACTACAGGTAAGAAAAAATACGGTTTCACATTTGTGGAAATGAACAGAACCGCGTAGGGAAATATGTGTGTCCCCGTCTCTCTGTCACGCACGCTGCTGGCTTTATAGGAAACTATATTTTTTAACTCTTAAATGAACAAACTAATATTTTGGAAAAATATATTGTAAAGCAACAATATTTAACATTGATTCAATATGCTGCGGCTGTTCATCTGGAATTATGTTGAAGTCCTTTCTTCCAATTAGGCCTCATTCTTGTCTGAATAGGATCATAACATCTCAGGGGCCCTGCATGCTGTTAATGGGGATTAAGTTATTATATTACATTTTACTTTAATTCCTTTGTGCTTCAGATGTAATAGTTTCCATGTCAATGAGTGTAATGTAAACTGCATTAGCTTGTATGAGTCAGCCCACCTGGAACAAAGGAGTATAGTATACTGTGTTTGTTCAAAAGTAACCTACCTTAATGGCTTTTGTCAGCATGTGGCCTAGTGTAAAAGGCTTAAATATGGAAAATAGCAGTTAAAAATGCAGTTATGGGTCAGATATGTTATTTCATATTTCATAATATAATTAACCATGCACAGGCCTAAATGTTATTTACAATGCATTGTAATAGTAAAACACCCAAGAAAGAAAGGATGCTAATAAATGCCAAGGCAAAATGTGCTTGCTTTTGTACTATAGTTCTGCCTTTTGCTTACCTGTAGAGTTTTGTTCCTAATGTAAGCTATGATGCCAAGCGGTTAACAATGGCAGGGTTCATCACTGAGACAGTAGACTGGCTTGTTACTTATTCAAAAGAGGAAATATTCGTGCAATGAAAATATTTTTACACCAAAGTAAATCTGGCCTATATCGACCAGCCGTCACTCAGTTGTAGGCCAGATGTGGCTATTTTGTCCCAGAACGTAAATTCAGTCTTTAGGCCTGTTATGGTGTTGTTACAGACTCGAGCTTTGTCAAACACACACACAGACACACACAAACACACATCTGTCACTGAAAGGCACCACAAAACCTAGTTAGCTTATTGGCAGGTTATGTTTCTGCTTCTGTCTTTGTGTTTGTCCATTTGGTCTCTATGAGGAGTCTTGACGATGTGTCTGTTCCAGAAGGTTCTCCGTGCAGAGGTGCGCGCGCTGCCACCTCGGGATATCGGCCTCGGAGATGGTGATGCGGGCGCGCGACTCCGTGTACCACCTGAGCTGCTTCACGTGCACTACTTGCAACAAGACGCTGACCACGGGCGACCACTTCGGCATGAAGGACAGCCTGGTGTACTGCCGGCTCCACTTCGAGACGCTGGTGCAGGGACCGGACTACCACCAGCAGCTCAACTTCGCTGAGCTGGCAGCCAAGGGCGGCGGCCTCACCCTGCCCTACTTCAACGGCACCGGGACGGCGCAGAAGGGAAGGCCGCGCAAGAGGAAGAGCCCGGCCATGGGGATAGATATACCCAGCTACAACTCCGGTGAGACCCACAGCGTGCTGCTCAGAGCAGGGCCTCACAGCCAGCCAGGGGCACAAACACGCACATATCACAACGTCACCGACGTTTTGCATGGTTAGCTTTACTGCAAAAGTAGCTGTAGCCTCTAAATTGCCCTATAGGACCAGACCTTGTTGTATGGACAGTGAAACCGACAGCAAAAAAAACAGATTTTTTTTTTTTTTTTTTTTTTTACCAAACTGTACTATAAGCTGCTCCTAATGTAGGTCCATCTGGGGTCCACTGAAAGACCCTGGAAATCTAGATTGTCCTCGCACATTGCTGGCCTGAAGATTCGTCTTATCAATTTAATTTGAGTGTTTTAAAATACGTCAATTATTAAAGTTAAGTAAATTCACTCACACATAAACAGCACTAAATAAAGTAACTGCGCAATAAAAAAATAAAACCTTTACGCAGAAGACCTTCGCTTTTTTTAGTCCAGACGGTTCCTGAACGCCTCATGTGTAGCAGCCGTAGGTCTACCTTACATGTCAGAGATGAATGCGTCGCTCCTGCAGGCTATGCTAATGGAGGTGAACTGTGCCTCTGTGTAACGGCTCCCGCAGCCGTGGGCTAATTGATCTGCAGCTTTCGGTCCACGCGTCTGCAAAGCACCGTTTTGGTGCTTTAAACTGTGGCGTGTGTTGCGTCCAGAATGATCGAAATTTGACCTCGCCGTCAACCTGCACATCGACTTTTATAATTAAGACTAATTTAGGTCAAAATTTTTTAGACAAACCCATTGTTTTGCATGTCTTTGCCTTTTGCTGGAGGACCGGGAAAAAAAAGCTGAGCTGAACATTGAGCTACTGTTAAATGTAGGTTTCATCTAAAACCTTGCATTGAATCGCTGAATGTTATAACCCGACCTCCACCCCCCTGCAGCGTCCCCATTTTGTTGTCGCTTTCTGCGAATTAGTGCGCGGTTGAGAAAGTTTGTCATTGTGCGCCAAGTTTCCTCTGTTCCTGGTGAATGGGGAGGAATAAGGGTAATCTGCGCGTTAATTGTTCTTCGTTAATTGAAGGTGACGTTGGAATCCCTGGCCTCCTGTGCGGCGGTCAGCACAGTTCTCAGGGACACAGCAGCGCCGTGCAGAGGGGCCTGCTGCAGTGAGGCCAGGGGCTCCAACACAACAGTGTGCAGTCAACGCTCCGCTTGAAAGGGCTTTTGGTTTGTTATTCACAAACACAATTCCAAGAGATTATGCAAATCCTAAAGTTCTCATGGATGCTTTCATAGGAAAATAAGCACTGTAGCACTGTGATTTGTTTTCTTTAATAGCAAGATATACCTATTACAACAGAGTGTTGAAATAAAATAGGATTTAAAATATAATAGGTAAAAAATCCCACAAAAGAGAATCACACTGAGAAAGACATAAAATACCATAAGATATCCCTTTGAGCTTATTATTAAGCGCCACAGACACAGTAAAGGTCCCAGTGGGAATATTATACTTTTCATTTGGGATATTAAAATAGAATAGAATAGACTGACATAGAATATCATATTTTCTAATTTAAAAAGACTTATTGGCTCCTTAAAGCTCAAGTAGCATGCCTTTTTTGTATCTTTTTAGAAATATAAAATGTTCTAATTATGCGATACATTTATGACTTTATAACATTAAAATCAGCCCATAAATAAATAAAATAAATGTTTTGAAAAGATAAATTATATTTAGGGAACAACTATTTTTCCCGTGTTGCTCTCCAGACCAGGAGGCTCACTTTCATGAAAAAATAGGATGAGGTTTTGTGAGCGGTTTTGTTTCTGCTTTAGCGAGCACATTCATGCTTGTTTTCACCAGGGAAAGGTGTGGGTCTACTGAGTATTCCACGCTGCTCTGTAAAGTTCGGTCTTGTTTGGATATAGAGACCCCTAGTGGGTAATATCTAGTGAAACACAATCCAGTGAAGGCTGGAAAAGAAGAACACAGATGTCAATGATTGTCTTATTGATGGTGCGTATAAGTGTCAAGAAGAAGTCTTGTATCACACAAAACATAATTCGCGCCATATTACATATCATAAGATAATACCACATATTTAAAACATGTATCCCATAGTTAGATGAATTGATATTTTCCCGCGTTAAAAAACGATTTGGAATTTAACTCAATAATTCCTTTTTGAGGAAGTGTTGACCAGCATCTTTATGATGGAATGTTGATGTAAGTCTTTTGATATTTCATCATCCACTGAGGAAAACAACTGGTCAGCATTTTGGTTACATGGAGACAAGAAAATCAATACAATCTACTCTATAATTTGGAAATCCAAAGTCAAGTCAAGATCTTGAAAGACCCATTCGAAAGTAAATACTAGGTTCTATAAAAAAATATAACAATCAATAATCAATCTATGATAATTGATTCTACTTGTTGTATATTTTGGTTGCAGTCATATAAATGTCTAACAGTCAGTCACATGCTAATTTAATTGGCAAGTATTTATTTGGCATTAGAATATTCTGTCACAACAGAATTATGCAAAAATTGTGTTTGTAAAACACTAGTGAAATGAACTGTTTAGATATTTTTTCTTAACGCATTGATCATTGTTTCTGCAGCCCTGTTTATCTACAAATGCATTTATTTAGTGAATACATTTTTGCCTTTTACCGTCTTAAAGTATTTTACACATACAGTGCGAAGCTATTGACAAATGAAGTCCATTAGTCCTATTAGTCTTTGTAAACACAAGCAGAAGTAATTTAGCCCGGTCCCATTGTATGGTTAAAATACACAATTTAGCGGAAACAAATCTAATAACAGATTAAATAAAAATATAAAACCCACAATAATCCCAATTTCCAAGGCGTTATAATGAATTTCAGTCTAGTCAGTTCAGTGAGTTCCTTGACTCACTAATTGCTTGTTATAAATATACCACATTTTCATTATTGATCATGATGGCAGGAGATAGAACTGTTCACATGTGGTCGCCTTAATCTACGCTAATACGCTTAAATGGGGCTTGTCTTTCCCTTCAAAACTGGACCATGTAACAATATATTTAATTTAATATTGAGCCTTGAAACGACATTTAATTAGTGACCATTGCAAATACCAGATGTAAGCAGTGACCTGATTTGGGTCACGTTATTTTGAATGTAGAGGAGGGATTTTATGTATTGCCAGTTAGTTGTCATTTCTTTGTCAATTGTTGAGCACAGTGAAAATGAATTCAGACGCAAAGTTTCTAGAAAAGTTAATGAACATGCAGTCGTTCCAAGCGGACTCTGACCGAGCCCCTTTGCTCTGCTCTCTGCCCTCTCAGGCTGTAACGAGAATGACACCGATCACATGGACCGGGACCAGCAGGCCTACGCTCCATCACAGAAGACCAAACGCATGCGGACCTCCTTCAAGCACCATCAGCTGCGGACAATGAAATCCTACTTTGCCATCAACCACAACCCCGATGCCAAGGACTTAAAGCAGCTGGCCCAGAAAACAGGCCTCACTAAGAGAGTTCTACAGGTAAGCAGAACGCCATTCTTCTTACTGATCTGATCCACCAATATCTGTGTGCATCTCACTCCTCCTCCATGTCCCTGTCATTTCACACCAATATTATCATTGAAGTCATCTTTTTGATTTTGTTTGTTTGTTTGGCCCATTTAGTCATTAGATGTATATCCAGGGGTTTTTAACAGAAATCTTGTAGATTCTTAAATGTTTTTTTTTGGGAAAGAAAAAAGAAAAGTCGTTCATAAGCGCAGAAAAGTAAATGTAAAACTGTAGCTGATATTATTAATAATGAGAGTGCACATTTTCTTTTTGTCTGTGGAAAAGAAAGAGGCTGTAATTCAACTCTCACAGATACAAATTTAAAAGGACAGGATTATTGTTTAGATTTTTGCTATCAAAAGGCACATTCTTGTATTCAATGTTCAGGAGCTAAGTGGTTCATTGTTATCTGCCCCTTAAGCTCAAACTAATGTATGAAAGAGACCGTATAAAGATTTATATACATAAGGCAAGGGCAAGTTGATACAGTAATAGCTGTGATAACTTGATATGTAAACCACTGTACAAATGATATGATACTTTCTTTTTTAAATTTAATCTTAAACACAAAAAGTAAAAGCCACATTGGGATTGGTTTGCAGGTTTGGTTCCAAAACGCAAGAGCCAAATTCAGAAGGAACGTTTTGCGACAGGAGAATGGAGGTGTTGATAAGGCTGATGGCACCTCACTCGCTGCACCCTCATCTGACAGTGGGGCCCTGACCCCCCCCTCCAGCACGGCCACACTAACAGACCTGACAAACCCCTCTATCACTGTAGTGACCTCCGTCACCTCTAGTTTGGACAGCCATGATTCGGGGAGCCCTTCACAAACTACCTTGACAAACCTTTTCTAACGAGCTATCTTTAGCGGACTGATTTTTTTATCTGATTTTATTTTATTATTTTTATTTTATGTTCTTTTTTTTTTTCTTTCCTCAATTTACATTTTATTTTTTTAAGTGACACCTTTAAATCTACCAGAGACAGCTCCTTGGAACAGAAAGTGCTGTACTGTGTACACAAACAAGAACAACAAGAGCAAGAACAGCAGCGACCACATTAAAACACAAGGAAATCATTTTAATGTGTAGCATTTGAAACCACATGGCAGCCGTGTCTGTAGTTGACTTAAAGTATGCAGGGATTGATTTTTGGACGGGACATTTTTGAAGCTGAAGTGAAAGAAAATTTTCATGGATCCCACAATTCATCGGAAAAATAACTAAACATGAGGTTGTCTGGAAAACTAGATTTTTACTTGATTTGACTTTATATGTACATTTGTATTGAATTATGATAAAACAAGCCCTTCCTAATTTATGGTTAAACTAATATGAATATTTTGCCCTCGGAAACCTGTATATGTATGCACTGTGTTCGCACTATCCAATTTAAAGATTTTATTTCTGTTTGGGAATAATTTGGGAAATAGACTTGTAGAATGTTCTGTATATGGGTAATTCCAGAAAACAGGCTTTAATTATTTCCGAATGTTTCAGTCTTTAAGACTGAGTTGGATGGAATCAGACATTGAGACATCTCACAGAGCTGCATGTATAACGTCTAACTTGCATTATAAGCGCCGAACCATCGCAGCTTAAAAGGCAGGTAGATGCTGACTCCACAAACATTTTTGTCTTGATTCACAAATCTACTGTGATAAAGAGAAAGAAGCCAATCCCACAATCTGTACAGTGGTAACTGTTCAACATGTAATGCAGTGACATTGATAGAAATGGTTTGATAATTATAAATCAGCAGGAGAAATTTGGATTGGAGAACAGTTTACGCACGCTGTTGCAATCGATTGTTTCCATTACAGCACTTTTTCAGATTGGTTGGCCTCATAGATTAACCGTAGTCAAATGGATAAATCCTAGTAAACATATCCATAGATCCACAGCTAAACTCAATTGCACAGTGACAATATACTGCCCAGTGAAAAGTGCATTATGTTTTTATCATGTTGCTCAGGGTAACGATGTGATTTTTAAAAGGGAAAAGGAGTAGCGGTGAGAAATTAAGTGGTTGCGACGTTGCAGACTAGATTTGTAGAGCTGACATGAACATTCAAATGACCTCAGATAGGTGGAGTCGCAAGAGGCAGCCAGTGGGAAATCATTGTCCATGTGTACTCCTTTTTGGCCATATTTATACTTTCTTTAATGACACTTGCCACTGAACAGACCAAAAACATGTTTCTTCTGGCTGAAAGATAGAGAGAAAAGAAAGACAGAGCAAATCTTCAATGGAGTTAATACATTTCATTGTGAGCGTCACAATTTGTTCTATTGTAGAACAAAGTGGTACTCTAGATCTACTTCATGAAGTAGATGCCTAACTCAGTTCTACTATGTGCCTTATGCTATAACTTGGGAGAAAGTTTGTGAAATTCAGGATATATGTGTTCTTTGTTAACTGATTCACATCCTTTTGACGCCTCACTAGTTTTGTACTGTTTTGCATCTTATTTCCGAAGATCTTTTTATGGTGTATCCTGTTAAAAAGGGGGCAGCGATGTCATAGAAAGCATTTGTGCACTCTTTCAGATATAGTTGGGTAATCCAAGAACCTTATATATTGATCTTCATGTTAATAGTTGAGTACAGTAAGTGTTCTATCAAGATTGTCCATGTTTCCCTGTTTCTTGATAAAGATGGTGTATAGAAACTATTTCCCCTTAAATATTTATGGACCAAACGGTTGTTATATATCTTATTAAATTTGTGTGAATAAAAATACTTTGCTTTAAATGGGTTTTATTTTTCATTACACTTGCCATTTTTGTGTTCTATCTTGAATACAATTTTTGTTTATCACATCAACAAACAAGAAAGCATTCAGTTATTAATGACCAGTTAAACGTCCTCATTTTTGCTTCCATTTTTAATTTCTATTTCCTATTTTATGATGTTTATGGTTTTTAACGTAATGCCCCATGGATTTACATCTAAACCCTGCAGTCAAAAATATGAAATTGCTTTTTAATGCATGAACATGGCTTTAAATCTTAAATCAAAGGAATGCTGCAAAGCGCATATTGATATATATATATCTATATCCATATATAGTATATATTTATGCATAACATATTGG
The DNA here is from genome assembly GCA_038501785.1 of Myoxocephalus aenaeus. Lineage (NCBI taxonomy): Eukaryota > Metazoa > Chordata > Actinopteri > Perciformes > Cottidae > Myoxocephalus > Myoxocephalus aenaeus. Next base: position 602,011 of record JBAMJR010000011.1, read on the forward strand.
TAAACCTAAAATGAAGTAAGAGTAAATGCAGACCCCGTAAAGCCAGGTTGCTCTGTAGTTAATATATTCTTACTCTATCATTTCTTTCAGGGAGAACAAATCTTGGGGCATTACAGCCATACATCCCGACGTTTGAAAATTCCCTAAAGTATTAACAGAAGGGGAAAACTTTGATGGGAATTCCTCACCATTGAAGACAAAGACAATATTAGGATAAGATGATAGCATACTGAGAACAAATAAACAACCAACATAAAACCTGTATTAGTTGAAAAATGTACAACAGATGATTTTTCCAACAAAAGTGTGTCTTGAATGTTTGAATCCATCAACGGAGGAGACCTCACAATGTATGATATTCATGATATCAATGTGATCAAAAAAAAAATTCTTTCTGTATTGGAATGGTAAATGAAAAAAAAAATGATGATAAACTGTATTGTAACATAGTAAAAACAAAACTTATAGAGAAGCCTAGGATGTGATTAAAACAGCAGGCATCCAACATGACGACCGTGTGAAACAGAGACGGTATGGATGTTATTGGTATGAACACACACACACACACACACACACACACACACACACACACACACACACACACACACACACACACACACACACACACACACACACAACCTTTCTCCCACTGCCTTGCTCCTATATAAGCACAATATATACACATACTCACAATCTCTGTTCTCCAACACACTGCACACTGTTACACACACACACACACACACACACACACACACATACGCAAATGCACACACGCTGCTGCCCCCATACACCCCACCCAAGAATCAGCTTGCTAAATAGAAGTTTTCTTTTGTCACAAGTGTCATTTCGTAAACACATGGCCTCCTTGAAACTCGGCAGCAGGATGCCCATCAAATATGATGAGTGTATGAAGAGGACTGCAGAGCTGGAGCTTTGCCATCTGGCTGTACCGAGGGAAGGAAGTGAAAAAACAAAGCAGATAAAGAAGAGATTCTCATTTTGCATGCGACTCATCATCTTGTTAACATTTTCCTTGAGATGTATATTCTTTCCTTTGATTCATTGTATGATGCATTGTCAGCTGCAAAATAAAGCATATGAAAATGATGTCCCTGATGCCCATATAGTACCTCACAGTAAAGAACACTCCTATATATTATAATACAACTATATATTTGACTATATATAATATAATATAAAACTGTCACTAGTTATTTTCTACTCAAACGAAAAAAGGATTTAAAAGCAAATAGCACACATAAATGTGTTTGTAATAAAGTCTAAAAACAATCAAGCAACATTCTAATGGGACAGTTTGATTGATAAATGTAAAAGATGGATAAAGTAAAATACAAACTGAAATTGGCAAAACATGACTGCTTCAGTCAGTTGTTTGGCAGTCTCATTAGTATGAATGCTGGGTATGTAATGTAAAGAAGGTGTGTAGTGGAAAAAGAAAAAAGAAAAAAGAGAAAGAAAGGAGGGGAGAAAGACCGAAGCCACATGGGGACCAGTAAACAGGCTGGTGTTGAATTCCAACAATGTGGGAAACAGCAAACACTTCAGTCAGTCCAAGAGGAAACCTCAGTCGCTGGGGTGCCTGAGCGCTGTGGCAGCAGGGCTGTGTTCCCCAGGTCTGATGGGAGGACGGTGGGCGGGTTGACACCACAGAGCTACAGGAAGCTGGGGCTGGAGCAGAAACACAAACAAACACAGCAAGCCCCGCTCAGTTCTGGAGCTGCAAGATAAAAAAAATTCTGGACAGCGTCATGGCCCCGTGTTGACAAGAATTTCAGGGGTTTGCTGCTGGGCTGTTGGTGACTGGAATGCATTTGTGTGTGTGTGTGTGTGTGTGTGTGTGTGTGTGTGTGTGTGTGTGTGTGTGTGTGTGTGTGTGTGTGTGTGTGTGTGTATAAGCAATGCTTGATCCGCCATCATCCTCCCAATAGGATTTCTTCACCCTATTCCAGGTATGTTTTTTATTCTTAAAAATATAGAATAGGAAGAATAAAAAATAAAAAAGATTTTCCCTTGTGACTATATGTTATTGGAGCATTGCCACGCTACATGTATCTTTGGTTTATTAATTTACAGTAAAACCTCAAAATCCAGCTGATATCATAGTGAGACAAATCAAATTTCAACCCTTTATGTGTATTGATCTCAATGTTAAAAGATAAATACAATGTTCTGTCTGTGCAGAGACCTCATCAGGTAAGAAAGGAGGGCTGCTGCGAACCGACATCCTCCTCCACCTCTCTTGTCTCCTCCCCCTGAATAAATGACAGCCTCTGTGTACTATGACTGTACAAAAACAATGCTGACAGTGCGATATGTTTTCTGTCACACAAGCAGTTTGTTCATACAGTGTGTGTGACTTAAGTATGTGACACTTAAACAATAAAGAAAATGATCTGAAATGCTCAATCATTCAAGCTCGAACAGCAATATAAAATCTGCAGAAACTAAAAATATACACCATTGCATTTCAGCAGTTTAAAAAAATGTAATTCACTGACAGCTGGTTTGAAAAACACACAGATCTTTCAATAATTTCAACATATCAACAAGGACAACGTAAATTAAAATTACAAAGGGGGTGAAATGGTGCATAACATGACCCAGACACATCACAGTTTATCGGGGTTGGGTTTTACAAAGCTGCTCAAACTTGTGACATTTGCAACAGAGGCCTGCCTATTTGGTTTGCTCTAAATGGAAAATGTGTTACATACAAAGGTCAAATAAGAAACCAACGATAAGGACAAGCACTTTACTCGCAAAAAAATATCAGGTGAAATCTCCAGTGCCTATTAGTTATATTGACATCAGATCTGGTGTCCAACATTTTGTAAATATTAAAGCTATTCTCATTATGCAAGAGGTTGTGGACTGTGAACTGAATCCGGGTAGATTTCCAGGAAAGCTGTACTCACTGCGGTTAGCGACACCTGTAATTCACACTACTTTTTGCAGCTATATGGAGAATAACACACACACACACACACACACACACACACACACACACACACACACACACACACACACACACACACACACACACACACACACACACGCACACACAGCCCCATTACCACACATACGCACACAATGACAGGCGACAGGGTCATAACAAAGTATGGGATGATCACTGAGGCATAGGCCACACCTGCAGTTTACATGTTGCTCTGATAGCGTTGTTTATATTGTCACTGCTTGTGTGTGTGTGTGTGTGTGTGTGTGTGTGTGTGTGTGTGTGTGTGTGTGTGTGTGTGTGTGTGTGTGTGTGTGTGATATTCTGCCAGTTCCACCTCAGTTCCCTGCTCTCATTGCGAGGCGCCTATTTAACCTCACCTCACACACCAACCGTCCTGCTAACACAAACACACACCGGCACTGGGGCACAAACACCGACACACATGGACAGATGTCAGAGGGGTGACGATGTGAATGAGACACAGCTAAACTGCAATGTGTGTGTGTGTGTGTGTGTGTGTGTGTGTGTTTGAGACTGAGGCCTGCCCCGCTGGTTGAAGCAGAGCAGGTGGAGAAATCCTCAGTGCTGGGTGTTTGCCAAGAGAAGGAATACACTAACATATGCACACATCACACATACTAAAACACAACACAGACACGCAAAAAACAGCAATTGAAAAACAGATTTTAGGCAGAAATAATATGCCAGTTTTGTCCTTCACGTTATCAGACTATCTCTCCAGTGCCTCATTTGCGCAGTGCTATCCACACGCCATAAATCCTGTACTTCTTTGTTGTGCTGTTATTCTATATTTACAGGTATTTGTTATGTGACGGCTCACATCTAGACAACCTTGAAAAATGCTGCGATCAAGGCTGATAACTGCAAGTTGCAATTGCACTTTGAAGACAAAACAACATTAATTAGCGTTTAAAATGGAAATGCAGGCGTCACATGCAGGCTGCCTCCAAGTTCGCCTCAGTATATAAAGTGAGAGACAACATTTCATACATATTTCCAGCTGTGGTCCCTTTCTCTTTTCCTCTGATAGCTGTGCTCTGTGAGGTACATAAACAGGAAGCTCATCTACGCTGATACGGCGTGCTTCAGTGTGTGACAGGTCATCTTTGTACTGGTGGAGTGTAACCTCTCAGTTCTTGCTAAACCTTCAGGATGCACACAGCTTCTCTCTCCTCCATCTGCTGGTCTCTATGAAGTCTGCACCGGATCACAGGAGCTTTGACTGCAGCTTCTGTCTCTACCACATTGCAGTCGTACCTAACCCCTGAGCCAGATCAACAACACAAGAGGAAATAAAAAAGACATGAGTGAAAACATCAATCATCATTTTTTTCTCTTTAAATGTCTAAAATGTGCTTGCAGCCTCTGGGTGCAAAATGTCTGCATATTAAGCAATGAAAAACCCAAGGAGAATTGCACGGAAATGTGTATGTTGAAGAAAACAAAAACAGAACTTGTGCGCATGTGTTGTAAGAATATTATATATATTCACAATATAACTATACTTAGTGGTTTAAATCATTTGGCTCCTCTGTTTTTCAAATTATCTGATATTTAATGACTTTTTTTCTCTACATTAAAAAAGATTGATTTGGGCCTAAAGTCCCTCTAGATGTTCTTCTACGGCTTTCATATTCATAAGCGCAACACATTAGTGGCCACATTCTCGTAAACTCAACTCAAATGTCATCGGATTACATTTATAGGCAGTTTTGTTCTGAAAAAAAGGCCCAAAATATGAGCAAGAATTTGTTCTCACACATCAGAGTTAAATGTCACGTTTACAGTAAAATGTCTATAAAGCATTTCTATAAATCCAGCGATTCAACCTTCTTCATTTCCCCTGGAGGGAAAACCTTTTCCATCCTGGTTACCTGCAAGCGACACCAGAAAGTTTGAAGGGGAAGAGAGTGAAATAGATGACAATACTCTCTTCATGCTAAAAAAATATCCCTGAATCAAAAGGAAATTCTCTCTGTTAAATAAACAATATCAGCAAAAAGAACACAAAAAGTTTTCTATTGGTTTAAAGCACCAGATCAGTGCAGAGAGCCACTTTTAGAACAATGGAAATTCAACACGATTATTAAACAGTTTTCTACCAAACAGACGTAGAGGCATGCGTGTTGAACTAGAGGATCTCTGGGTGCAGCTCCCCTCACAGACTGATGCATTACTTTTCATCCATCCATCTAATTATTCCCTCAGAAACCTGAAATTTGAAGATACAAAAGACCGTCCCTATCTGTCACTGAGCGCCATTGATCTTATTGAAAGAAAATGTGGGTGTAGAGGAAACCCAATATAACTCATGCCATTAAATTCCACACAGCATTATTCACATACAGAATTGACAGATTTCTGTGAGACGTTTCTTTTAATCTTCAACTGTTGTTGAAGAAAAAGGGGGGAAAATCCTACACTCCAGGCATCTCTCCCTTTTCCATATTTGCAGTGAGGTTAACAAAAAAGGCTATTGAAGTATAGCAGAAAAAACACAACCCCACCTAACTTGTTGATTATTAACAATGGGGATGGGAAGAAGACAGATGTGTTTCCTGTGTATCAGCAGTGTTTGAATTGTCAGTCTGAAATCAGCGATGAAACTTTTATCAAAGCAAAGTAAGCTGATCAATTCCAGATGCTCTCTCTGTCCATGCGAGTTAATCTGCAATACCATTTTTGTCAATAAATTCTCATGATATTCCCGAGGGGCAGACTGCGTCTGTGCCATGGGATGTGTGGGTATGCATGTGTGGGTATGATAGCAACCAAGACTTATAACAGTTTTCAGGAGAATGTATTCAGCATTGGCTGCCTCTGTCTCTCTCTTGCATTCATACACACTCACACACTTACACGTCCTTTTCTAAACTAAGTCAGAGTAACCAATCTCTTAGTTTTCTTTAAATTTAAGAATGTTTCACCCTAAGAGGTTGAAAGTAATTAAGGAGGCCTATATGTAATTAGAGAAACAGTACTCATTTCCATTACATACACCTCTACTCTATTCAAGAGGGAAATGTTGTACTTTTTACACCACTAGATTTATCTCAAAGCTGTAATTACTTTGAAGATCAAGATTTTGCACACAAAAACTTTGTCAGTTTATAGAATAAGATGCTGTTTAATAGATTGAACTACCTAATATTACATAAAGTAGTTTGAATTTGTTTAGTACGTTTATTTCAATGACATTGGTGCAAACTCCATTTACTGATGAAGATGGTGAGACACGGGTCAAAGGTCAAGAAGAAAAAGAAAGAAAGTGAATCTTGATTTCCTATTTCTCTTTGCCAAATTGCTATTTCCACAGTCAATAATTAACTTTAACTATTAAGTATATAAAGTAGTTCAAATAAGCTTAATGTCTGTTTAAATTCAATTGGTGCTTGCACATTAATTATTTCCAACTGGCACTTGAATTTGCAACACTAATCCCCCTGGATTGGTGCTGCTTTTTTTGTCACTACCTTGTGTGGCCCTTTAACTCTGAAGAGTCCCTGTGTCAAAATATGAGGGACGCTAAGTTAAGAATGAACTGTCTCGCTCACTACCATATCCCATCTCTCAATAAACACCCATATACGCTTTAATGAGAAGAAAGGAGCGGGTGCTGGCTTGAGTTTGAGTTTCTCTGCTGGATCTCGCGGTATTTGACAGCTTCCCTCCACTCTTTGACAGTTGCCCCTCCCCTGCGCTCCGGGAATGCTGGGTTGTTTACATTACTGGCACACGGGTCAGGAGTGTAGCGGTGAGAGGGGCCTAGTGCAGACACGGTCTGAAAACACGTACACATCTCGACTGGCTCTGCAGCACACGGGCTCTCTCGCTTTCTCTCTCTCTCTCTCTCTCTCTCCGTTAGAAAAAAAACTTTTCAGCGGTGTTCATACGGTGCCACGCAAGAAGAGAGGCCCGCCGAGTCCACTTTTAGGAGCGACCTTGGGGAGAAAAGGGAGAGTCAAAACAAAGACAACCGCCACAACCATTAGGAGAAACTTCCAACGTGAAGGAGGAATAGCTTAGCAACAGAGTCCCACTTCCTGGTAAGAACTGAGACACCGTTAGCTGGCAGTGAGCTCATTGTTACTAACATGACGTTGGACGGCCAACGGACCTAACTAACATAAACTGTTGAAGCGACACACTTTTTATTTGAGCTCGAGTTGGGCTTGACAGGCTCGCTGAGCTCGCGCGGTGTCACTGGGGTTTCTGGGGTTTCTTGACACTCACTTGAAAAAGTTTCTACGAAGTTCGCTAGCTAGCTTAGCCTGTTAGCCGCATTGCTAACTTTCGTTACCTTGAAATGACGTCGCTGCCGTTAGAGTTAACGACACTGTAGCGACTTTATTTCTGGACAACTTTCTCTTAACTCTACTAACTGCTAGCTGTGAAGACATGTATTTAAACCTGTGGTGGAAACGTGACTGTAGCCACGTACTAATGCCATGCTACAGTGTTATAGCGCACGTACGCTTGCATAATTGCTTCCTTATATGGCTTTTATTATGCAATTATAGGTTTTATTCTTAAAGATGAGACCACATTTCTGTGACACTTTAAAACATGTCTGTATTTACTGTGTTGTTACACTCCTGCTGGGTTATGTCTGTTTGTAATGTATGTGTTGTGTGTATGTATTTGTGTGTGTGTGTGTGTGTATATATATATATATATATATATTGAAATGGAGTAACATACTAGCATGCAAATTGATTCAACAGATGACACCAAGCTCTTCAATTCTAAATATACAGGCCCATAAGTTAGTTGACCACACTTGCTGTTCAGCTACTTGATCTTTTAGAGAAAGGAACAGTTTAAAAGCCAATGAGCTTATTAAGTTATTATTATTATTTTGTGTGCTTCTGCATTGCAAAGTGAACTTTACATCTGCATCCTACAAATGTAACTTACAAACTACAGAAGTTTCAGACTACCAGAACTCAACTTATTTTCCCAAGTATTCCAATTAGTGAGGGTTTTATTCCTGGCTCAGATGAGGCAAAGTTGAGCTTGATTAATGCACCTTGATTTACTATTTCAATAGGAAAGTTTGATGGCCACTATGAGCCATAAACTGTTGAATTGGTTGTAGGTTAAACTGCTGCATGCCAGTTTCACGTGGTGATGAGAGGGAAGTCGGTGACTTTGATTTTGTTGCTTGACGGTTGACTAGTTGGAATGTGCGTCACTATCACATCGTGTGACTTCATACCTCCTTCTGTACATTTTGCAGGGTGGTGGTATTGAAGTGATTAGTTCGGGCGACAACTTAATCTTCAAGCAGACTTCAAGACCTGCTGGAAATTGAGATGCTGGCAGATTGATGTGGGATTAGGAGCGAGGCCTATGTTTGATACGTTGGCCTGATACCGATCAATTATAAGATCGCTTTATGGATGGATTCATCAGTAGTTTAGTTTTTGAGATTATGCTACAATCACATGTATGTTATCATAACATCCTGTGGTTGGTTTGTTTCCTCTCACACCACAAACAAATCACACCAGATTCCGCTTGGAAGCGGACCAAGACACACACATTTTCCAGCGAATCAGTTGTTGCACCAGGATTTTGTGTGTGACTGACTGCTTTTTTTGTGAGTTATAATGGTTATTGCAAAACATTTGGACCTGAGTTGCTCATCTATCATAATAATAATAATAATAATTAAAAAAAATTAAGGAAATGCAACCTAGTAGCACAACTAACAAGCAAGTTAAAATAAACCTCACCTCTCCGAGGCCTAAACTGTTTTGGGGGTCACACATAAGGTGAAAACAGTATGTCATGCCATGTTGTTGTCGCTGCCTATCACAGCCAAATATTTCAGGCGTCATACTATCACATTTGGCTATGCTGTAGAGAGATGACTCGGACAAGAGTTAGTGGGAACTGACATACCTTGTTGACCCAATTATTACTCAGTTCTCTGTTGCCACATTCGATCACCGTCAAAGACAACAGGCTTGAGTCTGCCAGCGTCATCAGGTGATGGAGAGATGAACACCGGCTGGCTCTGTGAAGTTGACTATCAAGGAATGTGTCATGAACTGGATGATCAGCAAATGGCTGCCAAATGTTTGCATCAGACTCTGTGGTGAGGGACTTCTGCCAGTATATCCCGCTTTGAAATTTAGCTGATGAGAGGTTGATTACTTTTGACAGCCTCTGCATGGCAAAAGTAAATTATTTTTGCCTTGTTGTATTTTTTGTATTTAATAAAGGTAATAAGACTAGAAAGTGGTGACCGCAGCGATGATCAATAATGTTTAGCCTGATCAAATCTGAAAGAGAAGGACATTGAAAGGGGAACCTTTTCATCAAAAATACTTTACTTTTTTCCTTCTCAGGCTATTTAACTGGATTATTGGAAGAGGCACTGGTGATGTGCCATTATCACATGAGAAAGAAGTTTGCTTTCTCAGAAGGGTTAGGGTTACAGATGTACTGTATATTTATCAAGTTTTCCCTGATTTAGCTTGGGTTCATGCATATTGGCTGCCTAGACCATTATGAACGGCTAGACTTTAGTTTTTACTACGACGACATTCAGAGCGAGACCTAAAATGCCATTCATTGGTGTGGAGAAATCTGCTGCACCCAAAGCAGTGATTTAGCACAGTGGAATTTACTAAATCGCTCTATCCAGTGAGAGTTCCTGTTTTAGCCCTGGAGCTTGCCCCTCTGCTGGATTAAAGATCAGATGAGACATTTGTCATCTGACCACTTTAACAGTCATCTTGCCTTTGGGTTTCATAAAGAACAAAAAATGTTAGCTATGTTTTCTTCTCTTTCCAAAGCATATTTGAAGGAAGATGCTTCCTAAGGCCATTTTTTGAGCTACATTAAACACTGTCTTTTGCATGATGTCAAAGACCTTGGCCAAGCATTTGTACAGAAATGATGCTGGCAAAGGTAGCAGATCACTGCTTAGGATATAGGCTCATTTGGTGTACTTTCTTTGTGATTAGTTGTTGCATTATGAAATGATTAAAAAGCAGGAAAATCGCAGAATAATCTAGATTTGAGTCTTTCCTTACCAGGCTCAGTTTGGTTAGAGTTTAGAGTAAGGTCTTTGGCAATACTAGTGGGCTCTCTAAGCAGCTCCTTATTCTCCCCTCAAACAGCCAGTCAATATTTTTCATATCCATCTCTCTTCTATCTTTATGACGGGTCAGTGATGTTTCAAGCATTCACATATCCTTGGAGGATGCCTCGCGGCTCCCCGCGTCACGTGAAAGTTCTCAATTTCTCTGTGGCATTGATGCCTTTTCTCAATGGGCTCTGTAGTGCTCAGGGGGAAACAGACTGCAAAGATATGCAAACTAAAAAATTACTGACCTAAGACCCTGTTTAAAGTTTATGAAACGCTTACAGTGCCCTTTGGTCAGTTTATGCCAAGACCACACAATATCAGCGTTTTTTTTTTAACTACAAAGGGTGTCGGAAAAAGCTTTTATTCATGCCTTATTTATTTATCTTTTTACAATTGTGGTCTGAAATCTTTCTCTAAATGAAACAACTCTATTTATTTGGAATGAAATTATGAACCTATTAGATTAATAAAAGCAATACCATAAAAGGCTCTTTTTCCCACATACAGAAGAGCCTCTGAGTAAGGAAAAAAAAGATTAAATATTAACTTGCCTTTCAAAAGTGCATACAGGAGAGGTTTCAAAATTTCAATAATTTTGATGTATTGACAGAAATAGCATGCCGTTGGCTTTTTGAATTATTTAGCGGCACTGACTTGACTGAAATAGCTGTGTAATGCGGCTGTTATAGTTATTTGTTACACTGATTCTTTTTTTTTCATTTTGCACCTTTTTAGTCAGGCTATTTGTGGACTGATAGCTCAAGCATTAGCATTGTAGTACATTATACTATAGCTATCCAATAGCTATTATATATGAACTGTGTCTGTAGGTTACACTGCATGTTGATGAATAAGCTACTGTTTGGTGCCATCTAAACAAAGCCGCCAAATATTTGTTGGCATATTGTGAACTGTGCTGTAAATATGGCTCTCGAGTAGCATCGTCCTTTTTTATTGGAGATCACTCTCCTATCGTCCCCTCTCTTTCTCTTTTGATTACCCACACGCAAAAAATACAAATCCCTCAGGATACAAATTCACTTTCACAGAATAATTACAAGATGCTATGTGCCACTGTAAACACCACATCAGTGACAGTGACAGTATGCATTTGTCAAGAGATGAGACAAAAGCAGAATGAATTTGCACTCATGAACAGAATGAGGGAGGAAGGTTTTTGTGTCGCTTGCTGACTGTGCTCTGGGCGTTTGTTCCAACCTCATCACAATGAGTCTTAATGTTTCACACGGGATTTGCTGCAGAAGAGAGCAAATGTGTGTTTGTCTGTTTTAGCCTCCTTTTCAGTGTGAAAAGCTAAGGACATTTCTCTGTTTATTTTTTTTCTTTCACTATCTTTGTTCATTTCTGGTGACGTTGCATGTTGATCTAGGTCTAAGGCCACCTGAGGCGTTTCTCAATTTATCAGTATCTGTTTTGTAAAGACAGATTCTTCATCTTTTATCTTTTACCCATTGCACTCCAGGTATACCAGCTGTTAACATTGCCTCTGTGCACTCCCTTACAGGCCTGGGAAAAAAAAGTTACCCACGGTATTGGAAGCTACTGAACTGCTTACAGTTTAAATTAATGATATTCACATCGTCATTGTGCGTCCACTGGAAAAGAGTAGGGCTGCAACTAACGATTATTTTAATAATCGATTAATCGGTTGATTATTTTTTCGATTAATCGATGAATCGGATAAAAAAACAAAAAGGCATTCATTTCCAACCCTTTATTCAAAAACAGAAGTGACAGTGCAAAACATCTTCAGAAAGCACAAACAGGTTCCTTCAACATCCCTGAGCTGTTAATTAAAAAAGATTAATAAAAATGGACTAACACAAAACACATTTTACATCTGTAAAGCATACATGTGTATGTTTTTGTGTTAGCTCAAATACGAGCCCTTTTTACTGTAATTAATCTCCTTGGAGCAGAGGCTGCATTTAGCATGCCCTGCTTTATCAATATGTATGAAACACTGGGACAGTGGGACGCTGTACTGCTCCTCTCACGCCTGTTTTCACCTGCACCTTCCTTAAACTCTTTCATTCACATCATCTGATCAATATCTGGGCCTCTTATGACCACGACGCCAAACTACGTGATTTGCTTCATTCTACTTTGAGTTAAAAAAAAAAAAAAAAAACTGCAGCCAGATCCGCCGGTGTTCCGGTTTAACGTTAACGGGTGACTGGTGAACTGAACCAGACCGGGGGTTTACGGCATGTTTCATCACGTTACGTTTTTTTTTACAAGCAAGACTGAACTGTAACGGAACATAAAGTAACTTTAACGACAATACACAACCCAAACGCGATAGCGAGCTGACTAGCTTCCATTAAAAACAAGTTTGAGGGAAATGAGACGCTGGAGACATCTTAACGCTGATTGGACAAGACTCGACTCGTCAAAGATCTTCTATTTCTAAGCGTTTCTCAGCGTCTCACTCCAATCTCAGAAACGCTGGCCGGTCAGTTGCTCTGCTCCGCTCTTTTTTTTTCTCCGCGACTTATTGCCCGGCATAATAATCGCGCGACACAACGAATCGATAATGAAATTCGTTGCCAACACTTTTGATAATCGATTTTTATCGATTTTATCGATTCGTTGTTGCAGCCCTAGAAAAGAGAGCTGAGCAATTAGGAGTTTAAAAAAGGTAGATCTTTTTTAAAGCATCATGTGAGTCCAAATCTTGTCCAAATCTTGTTTGTCCAAATCCTCCCGTTTTTTTTCACAGTTCCATACATAGTTCCTTTTCTCCATGGATGGTATACAACATATTATGGGGCACTATACACAATACCAGAGAAGACTTTAAAAGGAAAGATTGTGATTTTTTTGTAAATGCAATACAGACATAATGCGTTTGACAGCTAATTGCTAATACATGTATCATCATGAATCCACTGTGCAGCTGTATTATGTAGAACAATCTAAATATCAGATTGGTCTCCGTATAGGTTAATACCGCTTAAATGGTTTGGATCACAGGCCAAAACATTTAAATCCATACTCTTTTCGTTTTCAGTCTCTTTATTTCCCACTGCCTCGTTTGGGTGCTGGGGACATCTTTCTCCCCCTCTTCGGCCTGTGTTTGTACCCGGACTCACAGCTGTCTCCCTGGTCTCTTAGTTTGGCCTGGGGCTTTGAGGTTGTGGTCAAGGCCTGGGGGCATCAAGAGGAGTCATAATGAGAAGCTCCTCTCAACTCCTTCTGCCTAACCTGCCCTTGAGCTCCTTTGTCTTTGCTCCCGTTCCACTACCATGCCACCCATCTCTTCTCCTCTTCCTGTATTACTGCCTCCCGTCATAGACACTTCACCTTTATTACCAGCACCCCCCCTACCCTATTTAGTTTCTTTACTACTTCTTCCCACCCCTTAACCTCTGTGACTCTCAATGTGTCCCCCATTCTTGCCTCTGCTCTGCTCTCCTCCCTGGGGGTCATCTCTACCCGGGGCCTCCCCTCAGCCTCCTCCTCCCTGCCCAGCCTGGCCCACAGTCAATGGGAGGCAGGCAGCCTGACTCCCTCAGAGCAGCAGGAAGCTGCAGCAGCAGGGGTTAGGCCTGTATGGCGCTGCCGGCTGGCTCCGTCAGAAGTCCTGCCAAGCCAAGGATGAGAGACCTTTGCCAGTGCGGTATTGGGGCACAGAATAAAAATATTTTACAGATGTCTGAAGTCAGGCAGCAGCAACTTACTCAGGCCTAGAGCAGAGGTGTCTTTTAAGTGCAAACGATGTGCATGCATGTATTTTTGTGTTGAATTTATGATAAAGAAAATTAACTGTAAGTATGCATGGAGGAGGAAAGACTTAAAAAGGGCTTAATAAAGTGGTCGTTGGTAGTCTGGGCATCTCAGGAAGTGGGTGTGTGGCAGGAGGAGGGAGGTAGGCTGGTCTCATCCTGGATTGGCTGGAGGAAACATGATTGATTTTGTTGGGTTGTGTTTGAAGACGGGGGCCATACAATGCAACCATACTGTGAATGCCTGGCTTGGTTCCCAACCAGTTCTGGCTTGACAGTTTAACAGCGAATATTTAACATTGCGCCTCTCTGCGGGGTTTGGCTGTAAACAGCAGTCCGCAAGTAGCAAAAGCCTGCGTGACGCTGGGCCTTGGTTGTGAAGCCCACCTAAAAACAACGCACACGCAGGAAGCACATCTTGAAGTTCTGATTTTAGAAAAAGGCAGATGGCATGGGCTGGTGGTGTCACACTGTAAAAAAGGAAAAAAAAAGAAAAAACGGATCGCCTGATGAAAGCAGCTCCCGCTTGCTTTGAACAGCAAGTCTGTCATGGTTGGTGTCTGCTGTGTGGCTCCGGGTCAAACTGTGATACGCAACTCCTGGAATTTGCGCTTTTTAAGTTTTTCATGTTCAAATCGTCTGAGGGGGAAAAACAGAGGGAGGGGGGAGGGACAGGAAGTTTCATTAATATTAATATTCGGATATGTGAAGGAGGCAGGGAAGACCTATCTGGTTTATCTGCCTTCGACCCCTGTTGAGCTTTTCTCTCCATCTCTCTTCTTCTCTTGCTCTCTTTCTTCTTGAAAGACTTCTGTCTTCCTCTGCATTTTCAGTTGAACTGACATATTTCTCAACTGATATACATACATACATACATACATTGACACTCGGATTCCTATACAATGCTTTGGGTTAAATATCTAGGAAATAACATGTAAGATTTTCAGAAGTATCACCACACTCTGTATTTCTAATCTAAGTAGTATCACATAAAGCAGCCTCTTAATTAATTGTATGACTGACCTGCTAAATCTTAACTGGATTTGGCAAGTGTACCCAAGTGCTCTCCTGAAATCAACATTGACACAAAAAAGGGTGGTTAAGAGACTGTATTTGCTATTATGAGCTGGATTAAAGTGGCTGTTTACAATATAAAAAAACTCTTTGAAGATGAGTTGGATGCATTTGGATTCCGCTTTGGCTCTGTTAGGCTTCTCTCTGCCCTGATATCTAGAAATGAGGATGATTTCAGGAGTTTTACAGATGTTGGATGATTGCAGGGCAGAGTCCAGACTCTGTGTGAGGGATGGTGAAACAGGTCTGACATCTCTCCTGAACTGAAAAGGGAAATCCCTGCAGGCACAGAGTAGAGAGGAGGGAGGAGGGTGAGAATCGAGAGAGGTGCGACCCCTTAGGGGTATCGCTATTCTCCGATCTTCAGTTCCTTACACATCCACTCGCACACATACTGGGATGCTCTGTCGGTGTGCTGGGTGATGCACTCATGCAAAGAAGGATGAGTGCCTGAGGAATAATAAATTAAAAAAAAAGCTTAGAACTTCTTGTGTGTGCATTTGTGTCTGCCTATGCATATGTTGTGCTCACAAGTTAATAATTTCCTATAATAATGCACATTTTTGACTTCAAGTGAGTGAAACAGTAGAATAAGCCTCATTTCTCACTTCATTGCTATACACAGAAAACAGACAAAATATATTTTTCTCTCCCCAGAATATTGATGTGTAATAGAGAAGTTGTAATTAAAGAAATAGTACCCATTCCAAATATGTCAACTGTCTTTTTATATAGTCACGTTATTGCTGATTTATTTTCAGTCCCACGTTTTTTCCTCAAAGGTACACCTCCTCCTCAAGACAGAGCCATATGTCTAGAAATGAACAATGCGCGCCAGCCTGCGCCCCTGTTATTAATCATCACACAGCTTATTTTTTTTACATCCTAAATTCAAAACCTTGAAAACAAAATCTACCTTGTGCTATTAATTTGGCTTCGTAGATTTACAGATGTGGTCAAACCGAATCATCTGTGATGTGATGTGATCCTAAGCCAGGATAAATTGCGCTACTGAAATCAACTGAAGTAGTTGCGTTATTGTCGGTCTCTTAGTAAGGAGTGATTCTCTTTGGCAGTATGACAACATCATGGGTGTATACACACAGTCATATGCAGCAACAGTACTGCATTTGACCTCTGATTGAGTAGCAGTGCTCTGGATCTGGTTAGAAGATTGTGTGTGCGTGTGTGTGTGCGCGGCAGCCAGCGGGGCCCACCACAGAAGCCACAGCAGGCTGACACCAAACCAGAGCCAGAGCCAGGCTTGATTTTTGTGGAGTCACATTCCCATGGGACCACTATTGGTATGTGTTCAGTATATGCATCCAGTTTTAGGTCTGTTTGTGTGTGCGCTATGTGCATTACATGTGTGGACTCACACAATGTGTTTTGGTATCTCCCGCTCTCCTCGTTGGTTGAGCGAAGGTTTTTTGGATTAAGTGTTTTCATTAGTGACTGTGGAGATGCTATAGGGTCGTGGTCCTCGTCCCCTGTCCCCCACAGAGTAAGCGGTTTGGGCCCAGAAAAGCCCCAACACGAGCCCTCAGCCCTCACGTTAGCACTCAACTATGTAACGAGACGTGCCTGGGAACTGCTCCTCTCACATTACTAATGACTTGGACATCTTGCACTTGTCATTTCCTCTTAGACAAACTTCGATGCTGACGCAGGGTAACTGCTTCAAACTATCCAGGGAGAACGAAGAAAAAACTGCTTGAAGGGGTTATGAGGGACTGCTGGTTTTGGGAAAGAAAAATAGAGTACATTTACCAGATGTATTTTTGTAATGGTTGTTTCATAGATGAGAAACTCAAGTGACAGGCCTCATCATCTCCAAACAACACAGAGGTGGATCAGCACTTTACCATTTCTGTACTCAAACTCAGTCACAGCCATTCCTGCATTTGGGGTAAAAGGCACTGATGCTGGTTTGGAATGAAATGCTTTGTAATCTATGTACACCTATTGTGCTTTAATTTCTTGTGTAAACAAATGCCTTATTGAGCGCTCGTTGTAACAGCCTTGTACCACATCACATGCTAATTTCTGTATCTGTTGGTTGTTTGTTTTTATGCAATTTTTTGTTCACATGGGTCATGTCTAGCTGCCGCCTTCTTTGCAGCTTCCTCTCCTCCTTTTATAGATATTAATAGCGGACAAGGAAGGCTAATGTCATTTCAGAATCTGAACGCTGTGTAGATGACGAAGCTCTCATCTGTTGACTCCTGTTAGTATGATCACGAGGTTAGGCTTCAGAAATCAGCCGTGCTGATGAAGACCAGACTCTTGGTGGATATGCTGTGTAAAAACAATCCTTTATTTAGAACAGAACAAAAAAAGTGAGTTTCACATTCCCTTATTTATTTTTCATGAAATTCTCTCATATGTCCCTATTTTAGGTCTTTTAGTTTTTATGTTGTATTACTGTAAGCCCTCTAGCCTTGCAGACAAACAGAGCCACAGCCCTGTGGTACAGAATGTCACATCCAATATCCTGGTGCCAGAGGTGATGAAGCTAATTCGGTGGTCAGCCAGTGACATGGCTAACAAACAAAGCCCTTATTGGTCCTGGAGCACTGGAAGCTCTGCTCTGCTCTGCAACGCTCTGTTTTGCATTGTGAAAGACGTGAGTTGTTGCCACAGAACACTAATGTAACCTAAAGCCTCCGGATCTTCATCTTGCGTGTGCAAACCTGGGTGTGGATATTATGTTTCAAATGTTCAGATGAACTGAGAGGTGTGCTCTTAGAAATATGCCTGAATAACAAAATAATCATAGATATGGGCCTTTTTCCCCTCCACTCCTTTGTTTTGCTTATGTGTGGTAGGGCTGTCAACGAATAATCGAAATTCGAATATATATTCGAATAGTTGTTAAAAACAGAATTTCGAATGTGAAAATTAATATTCGAATGTAAAAAAAAAAAAAAGTATTTCTGAGGATAATTATCGTGAATCTGGCAACCCCCGCCGCGGCCGCGATGAAGTGTCCTCTTTGTGTGTGTGTGTGTGTGTGTGTGTGTGTGTGTGTGTGTGTGTGTGTGTGTGTGTGTGTGTGTGTGTGTGTGTGTGTGTGTGTGACGAGCCGTTCGGGGCAGAGTCTCTGACCCGGAGCAGACGTGAAGCTGGTTGAGGCTTTCACGGGGTTTTGCTGTTGTTGTGGCGTAGGCTGCGGCCCACAGTAGCCTGTTCTATGTTCCCTTAATAAACACCCTGTAAGCCAGCTAACGTCTCGTAGCTGTCCTGACCCAGGGTCGCTACGCTATGTAAGCTAGAGTTAGCTTACCATTCAACGACAAGCAACTTGAGGCCACATCTCCAGAATGTGCACCCAAGAGAATATGGCATAAAATGTGGACCTTCAGAGAAACAGGCCCGTCTGGATACGTATTTTGCGCCGTCCGCCACAAGTTCGTTGTCTGCGGCACGACAGGAGGCCTGCACGCAAACATTGATTTTGTTCGTATGCAAGGACATGAGGGCTTCAGGGAGTTCTGTGAAGCACTGGAACCGAGGTACCTTATCCCTGATCAGCACTCAGCATGTGTTTATTGTTGCCGTTCATTTAAACCGCTATGCGCCACCGACGGTGCGGGGGAGTGAACACCTAAACTGAAGAATTTTGTATTTACACATATATTCGAATATGTTCGAATATATGTGTTTTTTTTAAAGGGAATATTCGAACGTCATTTTTTTGCAATTTTGACAGCCCTAATGTGTGGTAGCTTCAGTATAAAGGTAGAAGAGTTGAAATATAGAGGGGTCTAGGATGCCTACATGTGATGTAATGTTAGGGGTTTCACATAAAAGTGCCACATGTGAACTCCCACAACAGTGACGGCACTGCTTTCTCCTGAAATCAAAGAAATCAGATTAGAGCTGCAACCAGTTGATTGACTGTTTGATAATCAATCAATTTGTTGAGGTTATTGTTCAAGCAGCAACTGTCAAATTGTACTGCTTCATGTTCACAGTTGTGAGAATAATTGCTTTAAAGTAAATAGATAAATCATTTTGGGCTTTGCAAAAAATTAGACATTTGCAGCCCTAAATCGGATCGACATACTTCATTTTGTTTGTGTTAACATGGACCTATATGTTAACACTCAAACATTTCCTCTATACTGATGCACTTAACGTGGCACCCTAAAAGTTGTAATTCTGCTCTCAAACCATCGTGGGCTGGAGTTGGAATTACAACCATCATTAGTCCCTCAAACCTCTTAAAAACGTCACTTGCCACTAGATCAGCCAGTCTAAATTCAGTGTTCGTGATTTTCTTTACATATTTAGCATTCGGTTTCTATTTTAACTGAGGTGTGATAGTGATATGGCATTTTGAAGAGCTGTGAATGTAGTGAGGGTGTGCAAGCATAGTCCAAACCCCCAGGGTCCCCTCTCCTGAACGCCTGGGGGGGTTCTCTTCTTCACACAGCCTGCTCCTTCGCACACTAAGCTGGTTTCTGAGGGATCACACAGCTGTCTTAAATGCAGCTCTGTTTTTGCATACTTTGCCCACACACTTTTGTCTTTCCTTACACAGTCAGCAATTTGTCAATATACCTTGTTTATATGCAGTGATTGACAGAATTAATTTGTTTCACCTAGGAGAAGGGGGGTGGTGAGGGAAAAAAAGAAAAGAGAGGGGTAGTGTGGCTGGCGGTCTTTTTTTGACTGGTACCATGGCTGTCTGTCACTCTTCTTTTATCATTGAAATTGGAGTTTATCTTTTACAAGACTGAGTGGAATGTTTTTGTTTTTCAAGTGATTATTAGCATCCTCCTTGGCTGCCGTCTCCGGCTGATGAAATGAGCACATCAAACGGTGCGCTGCGCTAACGAAGCAACACTGGCTGGCTGGCTGGCTGGCTCCTGCCTGCCTTTTGCTGTAAGGCACCTGCTGAAGTGACAGGCTGGCAACAAAGGGCCCCTCGCCACAAGAGAGCCGTCAGTGCCGCTGTAGAGTGGGCAGGACAATAGAGCAGAGAGGTGGCCGGGGCTTTTAGCCACGTGCCAGCTCGGGTCGACAAAACACGGGAGCAACGGAGCACAGAAGAGCAGGCAGGGGAGGACAAGAGCGAGGGAGAAGGAGAAAGCAGAGTAGGGTGGCTGACACCTGCATGTCCTTGAGATCTTCTCTCAATGGGGGGCATCTTAACTATACATATTGGCTGAAAATGCAAAAGAAAAACGGAGATAGGAGGAGATACAAGAGTGCAGGTGTGCATGTGCGGGCAGACACACAGAGATAAAGGCAAGAGGGAATCCAGTTTGTATAGGATTACTGGCTCATGGAAAGTCAGGTGAAAGTGCAGATGTGTTTTATAAATACCCCAGTAGGGGAAATGTACACACTCTGGAGCAGAGCACTGTGCTAGTTGATTTGAATTGTTGGGGAATAAATCAATTTAGGCCTCACATGAAGCCCAGGCGATTTGTGCTGTGCTATTTACTTCTGCAGTGAAATAATCATTAGCCTATAAAAATATGAAAGTGAAAAATGTAAAGGAGGGCTATAAATAGTAGGCAAGCAGCATTATGGATCACTGGCCTTGTAGTGTCCCTATGGACCGCAGCAGTTTTCATGTCTTAATTCCCTTTTTTATCATTTTGCTATGCTCTCTCCACTAGCGAGAGGGTGAAGGTCTGAGTTGTACAAAGATATTATTACACTCAGAGCAGAAACATCATAGTACAGCTTTTTTATACTGCATGCCTCTTCATGTCAAACACACGCTAACAATGAGTTGGAAGGAGCGACAGACGGGTAAGTCTGCCCGACTGAAATACCAACAAGTTTAAGCTAATTTGAGGACCGGTATTTATGTCTGGGTTGGGTTCAGACTACACAATATCAGCCTGTATATAACTGGGCCCGGCAGACGTAGGGCGTCTACTTGGATCAGGAATGACAATGTGCATCGGGCACAACAATCGATCGTTTTATCCCGTGTAGTGTCTCCTCAACTGACTCCACATCCTCCCAATGTCCCGACAGAAAGAATAGCTTGTTAGAATTGTCTTCGCCTCCCACGACGTGCTCCCTCACGTCCTTGACTTTGACCAGTAGAGGCACAGAGTTGTCTTCCATGCATGCACAACATGGCGGAGTGAAAGAAGAAGGATGTTGTTGGTGCATCGAGGTGGAAAGTTTTTTTCTTATGTTCTTTGTTCCTGGAACTCGTTTCCTAACACCTCCTTCCTGATGACATCACGCACATTGTGACACACAACAAGCTTAGACAAACGTTTAGTCTGTTATGTCTCTCGGCCAAGTCATGGCACGACTTCCTAATTGCCTCTTTGTCTCTTTACTTTTCAACTGTAAATTGTCCAGCTCAGAAGCACACAAGTCTTGGTCACAATATAAAACGTTTGCTTTTTTTCTGTGTATACAATATAGGATACCGCAATAACAATATTGTTATCCGATTTTGTATGGACTCCCAAACATTGATTTCTGTATTCCTCAAAAATCCAGTTTTGGTCCGGCTCTAGTTGGAAGAGCCTGAAAAGCCACATTGAGTTTGATCAGATGCAGTCTGAAGGAGACCTCGCCATTAATCCATCCATGTTTTGCCCGTTGAATAATGAATCCTGTTTGATGTCAGTGTTGTTGTTTGGGTCCTCTGTCTGACTGATATTCTCATGCTGAGTTGCACCCTGATTAACTTTATGCTTTTGTAGCCAGATTTGGGGAAACGGAAAAGTCTAAATGATTTGACTCCGTAGTGGGTTTGGTTGGCTTTGCAAAGCCTATTTCAAAGGTTTCTCCCTTTTTTTATCTTTGTGTTTTTTTTCTTTTAGATTCAGAGACAATAAAGTTTCCTCTCTTCATTTTGTATTCCATCAAGTCTTGGACCGTCTAACTCAAAGACCTCAAAGACCGGCTCACATGCTGAGGTGTAATTGGTCCTCTCCCACTCTCGGCTCGTGGTCCAAGGAACACGAGTGCTCGCACATTTGGGCTAATGATTTTGAATCGTGATTAAAATGAATTGGAGAGTGCGCTGCTTCTGTAGTATCCGGACCCCTCCATCATTAGTGGTTCTCTTCCTTTTTCTTTTTCTGTGTCATCAGTGTTAGTCAAGCAGGGGTTTCAGACGAGGCCCGGGGTGGGCTTTCATGAGCACAGACTCAAAGATTTCTCCACTTCTTGTAATCATGGACACCACTCTTCTAGCACTTTCACTGTCGTCTTCCGACTCCTCAAAGGTGCCTTTGATTCCCTCACATCCTACACCCAGGCCGGATAGTGTCACATTATATTTTTCCTCTCCTTTTTTTTCCATCCCCCCTTCCAACCCCTCTCTTCACCTTCTTTCTTGCCAATACATTTTTTCTCCTCCTTAGACCCATGCTCATCAGTCTGTGTTCATATTTATTGTCCTGGAATTTAGAGCTGATTTAGCACCCTCGTCTTTGGGACTGCTTAATTCCAGCACCCGTCACTTCCTAGTTCATCCCCCCGTCCCTCACAGTTTGGGAGCCGATTATAAAAAGGTAGATCAAGGCAGTCTTTGTTTTTCCTCTTCCCCTGTTTTAAATGAATAATGCAGAAGGGAGGAAATGGGGATTAAAGTGGAGCTAAAGCCAGTGCCAACTTCTGTGGTGCACAGCTCCACACCGTCTCTCACAGGATCATGAACACATCAGGGCTAGCAAGCTTCTTTTTCTTTTTTCCTCTCCTGCTATTTTTCTCAGTTCTGCATCGGTCCCACTCGGCCCGGCTCTGTCCCTGCTGTCCCTTTCTCCCTTTTGCCTTTCCTCGCTCGGTTTTGAACCAGTGGACTGAAGATGTGCTCTTTCATATCAAGCGTGGACGCCTTGAAGTCCACTGTGTTGCCAACTTGTGCATTCTTTTTCAGAGCGCTTTTCAAAAGGTTGAGCAGAAAACTAATGATCATAGTGATGACAGAAATTATAAAGTTGCAAACAATTCTGTGGCAGAATAGGTCAATAAACAAGCTACAAAAAATACAATGCATTTACAGTTTCACACTTTAATTAAAAAAATGTTGAGTGGTGATATAGGAAGAATCTGTCTATTGGTGCATTTATGTTCTGAAATCCTGATTTAATTAATTAAGGAAGATAAATGATCCTTTTATTTTTTTATTAAAGCCAATGGCTAAACATTTTGTCCAGTGTTGTGCTTGACACAGTTGCTTTTAAAGAAACAGACCCTGAGATTCAACTTTGTGTGGAAATTATTCTCCAGATCAGGAGAAGTACGAGGAACAAATGGGGATTTTTCCGTCGACCTAAAAGGGCACACTGATTTTGTTCATGAAGTTCAGTTTACTCGTCATGAGGACAAAGCACGACTCAGCCTGAGAAATGGTTGTGTAATGTCATTCATCGTTCTGGAGGGATCTCTCTAAAGTTTGAAATAAAAAACCTTGATGATGTCATCAGATGAGTCCCCCAACTTTATGAAAGTGCAATACATAAATCGCTGAGGTGCCCCTTTTAATTATGGTTGGATTTACGAATGCAGCCAGCATTTTATGGCCGTCAGGGGAACTGCACTTAAAGTTACTCTTTACTTAAAGTCTATTTCTTGCTGAGCAGAGAGGGTGTAGAGTTTTGCACAGTACAGTGTGCGATAGAGCTTATGTCACAGGAAAATAATAAAACAATCACAGATTTGAGATGAGTATAATAGGAAGACGATGAGAGATGGAGACGTGTCGCAAGGGAAGGGGGGAGGGCGAGAAGAGCGAATTAACAAATCAGATGTGTGCTGCAAGTGTGAGAACAAAGAAGAATGTTTACAGAAAATTGCTGAATAGTCTTGTTAATATCCTTTTCTTTCCTCCTCTTGTTTTGGCTCACTGTTTCTCCCTTCCCTCCTCAAGCATTTAATTACCTACGTGTGATTGAGCCTGCTGTGAGAATGTCGGGCTGGAGTCTCACATTAGATGGAACGCAGTCAGAAAACAGTGTTTGTTTACACCGAGTGGTTGGTGGTCTGGATGGGAAATTTTCTTTTCACTACTCCACAGAAAAACAACCATCAGTTTGTCAGAGAGATAAATGGTGTTCTTGCAACCCACGTGCTCCAATTTATATCTGCAAAGAAACTATACTTTCACATCTGTCATGGAAATGGTGAGAATTGTTGGGTATTATTTGTAGACTTATAAAATTAATATTGTGATACAATTGTGACTTCTCAGCTGCAAAATGACACCAAAAGCACTAAAGTCTAGCACAAGTCTAGATGCTAAAACTCAAGACTTAAAATGTATATATTATGATTTTAAGTCTGAGTATATTGTGTGTCCACATATTTAGCCTGTATTGATTCTCTCTACTCCACTCTAAACATTGGTCTATCCTGTTGAATATTTGCAGCTGTCTCAGACCAAAGCTCTGAACTAGTCTCACACATGCATCTATGAATAGTAGGAGGATTTAGATTTTAGCTGCTGCTGCCAAAATCCCAGCCAGCCGGCCTCCATCTCTCCTCTTCCCCGACAGAAAGGCCAGCAGACTTGAGTTTCCATTGCTGTTTGTGCCCACCAAATGTTTTGGAAGTCAAAAATTCCTTCCTGTGACGAGAGCCGGACCGTTTGTGGATCAGAGACGATGAGAGAAACAGTGGAAACAGCGTAGCGGGGTTTATGGAGAGCGAGAGATTTAGGAGCATTAAGATTCACAGGATGAAAGTTTAAATCAATCTGTGTGTTAGATTGGCCCGGACACAAGGACAAGGCGTTGCTTTTGATGGGTTGCACATTACTTGAACCGTGTGTGAAGGGGAGCGCCGCGAGTGTGACCTTGCCTCATTTGATTGAGTTAGCTTCGTTAATAGTGCTGTTTCCTGGTGTGCGTTAATCTAACGAGGCAGTCTTAATTGATCTCGTTAACGTGGGATGTGGGAGGCGAAAGAACGCAAAGGAGCTAAGATGCCCCCTGGTTATTTTGACACATAGACAGTCAGAAACACAAGAGGGTTAGGGAGAGGAGTCAGGGTGCCAGTCCCAATCTAACAAAACACAAGGCTGAAGTGCAAATAATCACTACAATAGGCAGGAAGGCCGCCCGGGTGGGTGACTTGTAAAAGCCCCTGTGACACCGAAATCAGCATGTCACGACACCCAGCTAGTCAGCCATCCAGTCAGCCTCTGTTCAGTAGGCCTTATTTTCACCTACAACGTTACAAATATTAGAGGTTGAAGAGTCCACACTTACTTTTGAGGCTGCAGTTTTCTGTTTTTACTTTTTTTGAGGATTAACATAATTATTGTGTGAGTGCTGATTGCAGCAAAAATATAAAAATCTATTTTTTTGAAACTATAATAACTGTTTTAAACCATTAACTCAACAACATAAATATACTGAAATACAGCATCATATTGGACAGGTAACAGCAATACCGTTTGTTACCGTAACAAAGAGACTCACTGATGTCATTATGTTTCAAATGTTAAGGTGATTGTGTGGTGCTTGGTTTGGGACACTGTGGATGGGACACTTTAGGAAGCTGACAATATCCTGTTATTACTGTTAACAACACATTTATTAACATGGGTATGGTGTCATTGGTAGCTTACATTTAGTCAACCTAACCAGAAGTAAGACCTTTACACAAGTCATGGCAACAGTTGGCTTTCAAAAATTACTTTTCTTTAGTGTGTTTATTAATTAAAAAAATAGAACCAGGATCAGGCATTTAACAGTGTTTTTCTACTTTTCTTTCCCCCCCCAGCGGTGGGGACTTTTAAATCCTTTTATTTTTATTTTTTTTACATTTGATTTGATCTTGTTTGAAACAAGCTTTTAATGTAAATTTCTGAAAACAATATTCCCAATATAGTCAATGCAATCCCAGGAGTAATAGTGTTGTGCAAACAGTTATTTCCATGAGCTTCAAAGCTCACATGAAGGCCAGTGAGCCCCCGGAAAGAAAAGCTGAACCAATCTAAAAAAAAAAAGAAAAGCCAGCCACAGTATTTGCAAAATACTTGCACGGTCCCACACATGCATACACATGCTTTCTTACATGCACATATTAAGGACCCCCAACACGCACACAGACATGCACTTACAATGCCATGCATATATATATATATATATATATATATATATATATATCACACACACTGCATATTGCAGATGTCTAATTAGCATTATTAACCTTTAGTGAATGGGACTGACAACATCAGGGGAGAGACAGCTCCTCGGTGCAATTCTCCTCTCCATTGTGCCAGGGGATTTTTAATTGGCCGGGAAGGTTTGAGGCGACAGAGACGAGAGACGGTTAGTAATACACAAATGACAGACTGACAGATCTGCAGACAGACGGCCTTCGCTCTAGTGGAAAACATGCAAATGTCCCACTGTGAAGTGTGTTGTGTCCCTTTTAGCTTTGTGTGAAACTCTAATGTGTTTTTGTCCATTTGTGTTTGCATGCATGTTCAGTATCCATGTAAATAAGACATTGCAAAGAGACGAGATAGTGGCAGTATCGTTAAACCCGAACCCAAAATCTCTATCGGTAGACAAAGCCCATGCAAAGCCTCTGTCGATTGCTTCTGCTCCTTAATGTTTTCACCTAGCGTGCAAATGCTTGTGCTCACATTGCTTTAACTTCATTTGTATGTTGAATCCATGCAAACACCTCACCCAGCATATGTGTTTACTTGTGGATGACATATGGTTGCTGTTATGCATGCATTATATCATGTGTAAATTATGACTAAATTGGTGTTAATTTTCAGACTATGTAGCCATGATATGTGCATTGGAGTGTGCACAGGAAGTGATCCTACTGCAGAGCATCTGTCAAAATGTCTTCTTCCCAAATGCAAGAGCTGAGTGGACACTCTGGAATCACAAGCTAATTGCGTGTGTGAATTTTACATTTGCAATCATACATTTCAAGATTTTTGTAAACTATTAAATCAGGTAACGTTTCATATTGTCTGTAAGTGTGGCCAAAAGCTAAGCAACTGGTTGTGGAGTATCTTATGCAATGATCTTGCTTCTAGGCTACATGCCAGAACATGCAATTATACAGCACTGTGGCATACACCCATAGCCAACACACTCACCTCTGTGTGACCTATATTTTTTCTCCAGAAAACAGAAAATTAAGTGGAACTGCGTAAATGCTGGTATAATCAGTAATTCACATGAAAGGTTCCTTGAAGGAATGCCAAGGATATACAGAGTGGCATTATCTCTGCTTTGTTCAGATTAATATCGCAGTCTGCTGATGCTCTGCCATGCGGCAACTTGAGAGCGACCAAGACAAAGAGTGTCAAATCCAAGGGCATGACGTGTGATCCAGTTCTGCTGAAACTGGACACCCTTGTTCCAACCAGCACTCAGTAGTTTAGCGCTGAACAACAGAGAGCAGTTGTCCAGTTGATTGAGGTCATTATTTTCTGCTGTGAAATGTTATTGTGCATTGAGAGTAGTTTTTAAAGGAAGTGTTTAGTCTGATGTTCAGTCGGCTAACCAGAAGTTCAATTTTGTGTGTTTGTTTTTCCCAGAGGTGTAAAGGATAGAGCTCCTAGCACCATGGATATGGACACGCAGCCACAAGGACAGCAAGCAGCCGTTCCGATCTTTCAACCCCAGGTAGACTCACACACACATGAACGAGAGCAAAACTGCTACTGGGGTTGTGAAGTAGGATGGCTTATTGTTGGCTGCGTAACATTTATTTTTCTCCTACCTTTTTATATTTAGTCCTAAATGGTCAATCTCTGGTTGTTCTGGGCCATCGATGAGCAGGTATCGTATATGGCAGTGTTAGATTAACTGGATTGTTGCAATATTGTGAGGAAGTATCTGGATTTTTAATTCACAATCAGGTCAAATTATTTCAAATTTTTCAACTTGATTATGACTATGCACTTGATTATGACTATGATGTGAAATGTGTTGCTAAAGGTTTCTACTTCAGTAAATAATGTATTTTAGTCATTGGTCATAGTATCATTTAGTGAGTGATTTTGTTAAGAAGAAGAATTGTGGCATTACAAATAGTTGCCCTCTAAATATATTGACAAGGGCAAAATATTTGCTTTACAATGACATAATCCACTCATCCATTCATTGCACGCATAGTATCCCACCTCTTTCACATTTTGAACTGTAAATACTCGGTATTTCCCTTTTTTTTTTTTTTCCTGCGTCAATCAAGTTGTTCCTTACAGTCCGAGCATCCTCCAGAACGCTGTAGCCTGTGTTTGAGATAGACAGCAGTGGATGAATGTTGAGTTGTTTCTATTGATCAGAGATCTGGAGGCTGGTGAAGCCTGGCCTCCCTCCATGCCTCTCTTGGTTCGATACAACTCAGGTTTGCTCTGTGCAGATATGGTCACTGTTGGATTTTAATACCGCCCTCCAACATCAGGTCCATTGATTTCTTTCCAGAAGGATGTTTCTGCCTCCATATCTATTGAATATGCTTTAAACAAAGAGGATCATCCATATGCCCTAGAGTAAATTTTTTTGAGAAAGAAACAACACTAAAAATAGGCCTCTCAATTGTTGTTTTTCTTGTGTATGCAAGGGCACTGCAACATTAACACTGGAATTGCCAAGGGGATTAATTTATTCTTAGATTTGTAATTGCAAAATTAAGGATAATTGGGTTGCACACAGAAGAAAGTCAGATAAAACCTCTAATGATTAATTTCACTTAGTCCACACACACACACACACACACACACACACACACACACACACACACACACACACACACACACACACACACACACACACACACACACACACACACAATCTTCCACTGATCTCCCAGCAGTTAATCGTGTGTTATTGTTCAGGCTTAATGATTTCACTCTCTTTTTTTCAGTCTATTTCTAGCAGTTTACATCAGTGTTAATTCCGGGCCCAATTTTTGTGCTTAACACAGTGAACTTTCTCTGTTGCGTCATGTTTTTTTTACTCTCACAGAAGACGTCTGAACTGATTTCATATTTAGAGGGAAGTGGAGAGAGTATGTAGATGACTGTCTAAGCAGCATCCAGATGGGTGTCTTTCAACAAGTCCTGTATCTGTTTCACACTTTCCCAAGGTTCAGTCTGCTCGGCAGCACAGGAAAAAAAACGAAAAAAAAAAAACACCAGCCTCCTCCTGAAGAAATCTGAATTGTATATGTGATGAAGGATATTCTGTATCGCTTGCAATATCATTTCTCTTGGTCCCGGAGGTATGATGCATATGCATTAGGTAAACGAGATGAGCTGGTAAGATGTGCATTTTTAATGGTGCATTTGGTCTTTGAGTGAGTGGGAGGGTTGGTGAGGAGGCCCTCTCAGATCAGATTTTGATCGTCACTGCAGAGTTTGACAGACACGGAGCCGTCTGCATGCGCCGAGACAAGGCGGTGCGGTTGTGGAGCAGATTGAGAGGAGAGGAACGAAAATCACCTTTGGGGTGAATCCTGCCGGTCGGCTGAAGATGAATATTGCATGGTGCCATGCTCAAGGGGGGGCAGAGGACTGGTTGGTTTGGGAGTGGGCCCCCCTTCCTGCCAGTTGCTGTCTCTGTCTTTCCTTGTATTCCCTCCCTGTCTCTCTTGAAGACTACGTCCATAGTAATCCCGCAAATTTGATAAACTTTAAATGTTTACCTAATTGGCCCGGTCACCTTCTTTTCCTTTTTTTTATTTTTCTACTGTTGGCTCATCTAATTTTCCCCATCGACACCAGAATACACAGCCTCAGCCTCATTCTGGAAGTATTATTTTTTCAAAGCTCAGTTTTTTTGTGTAAAATGCTGGCTCAGTGTGCCGAGGTGCAGAGATCCATTTGTGAATTTAGCTGGTTTTAGTGTGGATGCGCCCTGAGTTTCTCTCTCTCGGTTCCTGCATCCCTCTCCGTCTCCCTCCATGGGAGACAGCACCTCTCTACCGCCGCTGGCCTTCCTGTGGCAGCCGTTGGCGCTGCTGGGCTCCTGGGCTCCTGGGCTGCTGGGCTGTCACATCACACCCTCGCCCCTCTGCTGCTTGTCTCCCCCCCCTCTCACTCTCACTCCCTCTCCCTGTCTTCCGCATTCCTTCTTCCACTCTCCATGTGTCTTGTCAGTTGTGTTTGGCAATGGTGTCATTATTGGGCAGCCCGTATCACACTTCTTTCGATGAGCTGTCTGCTCTCTCTCTCTTTCTTTCTCTCGTTCTTTCTCTCGTTCTCTCTCTCTCTTTTTCAATCCCCCTGCTAGTGAGTAGCCCATGGCGGTTGTGTGTCACCTTTTATACCCTGGACACACTGTCCCTCACAGACATTACCCATAATGCCTTGCATGGCTGCCACTTATCTCCATCCCCTGCAGCTTGTCCCCATCACCAACCAAAATGATGTGAGTGAAAAGAGTAAGCCACAGAAATGTAAGTCAAGAAAACATGAAGAAAGTCTGTATTATGAAGCTCCGAATTTAGTAAGAGACTGTAACAATCAAATGGTCGAACTAACTTTACTGAGGTGTATATATATATATATATATATATGCCTCAGCCTTGTGTTTCAGCTGGGAGATCCTGATTGTGACACCCATGTGCAGCATACATATATATATATATATATATATATATATATATATATATATATATATATATATATATATATATATATATATATATATATATATACGCGCCTCAGCAAAGTTAGTTTGACTATTTGATTGTTACAGTCTCTTACAAAATTCTATAGGCAGTAGTCCTGTAGGTAGTGATCATTTCTGACTTTTTACATGTGACCCTGTATTGTATTCACCAATTTTTCATTGACCAAATAATATATTGTCCAATGCTAGAGGATTTGTGTTCCTCTTTTTGCCTTAGCATTGATATGATATGGGATGAGTTTTGCTACACATGGACAATCGATTCTTACAAGTAGGTTTTTCAGACACTGACTCCTGCGTCATTCAGGGTCATTCCTCTGTGACTTCCCCTTATGTGTGTGTGTGTGAGTGAGTGTGTGTGTTTGTCGGGGCCTTGTGTTTCAGCTGGGAGCTCCTGATTGTGTGACACCCGTGTGCGGCAGATGAGACGGCCTGTCACTCAGCTTTGGCCTGGCTGCCCTTTGAAGGCCAGGCCAGGGGGCGAAGAGGTGCCGCAAATGGCCTGTGAAGTTTACATACACTGCCCACTGCTAAACAGATTAGCTCTAATGAAGTGTCTAATGCCGGGGCCGCTGGCTGACATAATCCTGCCTGGCAGCCCGGCCCCTTGGCTGCCAAAAAAGCCGCCCTCCCTCCAGCCCTGTCTTCCGCCCTCGCACGGCCTCTGCTGCCACCCAGGGCGACTCCACACAGGGAGGTGCCCACTGTTAATCATGCCGGACAGTGTGCGATCTGACATGCAAATGTAGGTCATTGCATATGTAAATGTGTGATTAGGGGGCTGGCATGCCAGGACACATTAGCAAGACTGTGCTCTCAGCAGGCGGTTGTCACAGCGCTTTAGAGGCTCATGCTAACATTTGTCAAGCTACCACGCAGCGAATGAAAGCAATGCCCTCTTGTCCTCTCTCGCTCTCTCGCTCTCAATCTATACCATTCAAACTGTCCATCCTTGCACAAATGCATCTGTCACTATTATGAAATGTCATTGCACAATATGGCCACACTTTCAATGTGAATCTTTGTGTAGGTTTGCATTATGCCTCTTACATTATTTTGTATGTGAACAATATATAACTATTGTTAAAACATTCATTGGTAGCTATTAGCAAATGTTTGTTTTTTTTAGCTCTAGTTATCTTATACATCGTGTTGTGGAGCAGTGTGTCATGCTCTCTGTCACAGTGACTCTCAGACAGCTTTGGATAATGGTGGTGTCATGCTGAAAAATGCACACACCGCGACCGTGTTAAGTGTTAATTGAACAGGGCATCTAATTGGCTCACGCCTCTTCCTTTGGCTGTCATCTTTAAACTTTAAAAGTCCCAGCCTTATAGCGTTTATGAGCAATCCTGTTTGGAGTTGTGCTTCCCTTTACTGCCAATGTATGTGTGTGTGGCTTTGTATTTGTCAATAAAGATGTGGGTTAACCTTTGCTACATAGTATTCAGTCATTGGGTTGGTGACAGCACTCCACTTGTTGTCAACTTTAAATATACAGCCTTTCACTCTGTTAATTACATTATGAGGCTTAACCTTTAGTTGACCACTAATGATGAAACAATTAGTTGATTCAGTCAACCGTTATAAAAAAACATTCACTAGTTCCAACAGGTCAAATGTATGCATTGTAAATTAATTATTTTGAGGTTAACGACTATTGACTGGACAGCACGAGCAATCTGATGTTACCATGAGCATTTGAAATGGTGATTGCCAATTAAAAAAAAAAAATCTGAAATTTTACAGACTAAAGAAAATTCAGTTCAGTTGTAATCATTAGTTGCTGCCACTCGAACCTTTTCAGTAATTTGGTTCGATTTAATTGTAAATGTTTCCTTGAATCTCATCGTCGACCTTCGTAGAGACCAGGCCCCTGAGGGACTCCCGTATAGCCTCTGGTCTAAATGTAACGCTGTCAAACAAACGGCTTCACTTACGTTTTGCAGTTTGACAGAGTTACCATTAGTGTGATGACACTCCTAGTGTGTTTTAGTGCTTGGCAAGTTTTTGACCTTCTCCCCCTTTTTTGTCTTCCTCGCCTCTGTCCCAAGTCTCTTGCCCCTGAGCTGCTCCCATTGGCAGAAGTGCTGGTGACATGTGGCATTCTGATATCTGTCACCTTCTGTTGGCTCCCGCCGACGCCTTGTACAAGTTTACCAAAACGCTGCAAAGGTCACACAGCCTGTTCCGTGCTTTTTTTTTTCTGCTTTTTTTTTTTATAAACATCATATCCGAGGGGCTTATTCTGGTTTATTTTAGTGTTTTTTTTTTAATTGTGGGAGGTGAGTGTTTCAGCATGCGAAGCCAATCGTGTGGAGAGGCGAGGAGTCTTGTCTGTGGCCCAGTGCCAGACTGTCAGGGATATAACTTGGCAGACAAAGGATAGAGGAGGATTTCTGTGAACTATAAAACAAGTTAAATGGAGTGATTTGATGTCTGTAAATAATATGTAATAAGATATTTTATTTATCCTTGTCGGGAAATATTTTTTTCACCTCTATTTCAGAGAGCTCAGACTGTTGTTTTAGCAACAAAACAGTACCAATGACGGGTACAATTACAAAGGTAATGTCTGGTGCCAGCATAGCAGCGACTTCCAAAAATACCACCAGGGCCTGCGTGATGCCCCTCTGCAGCCTGTTCAAAGTTTCAAACCTCTTGGTGCTCTTTATGAATAACAGAAAATAAGGACGTTCCTCCATCTATATGCTTTAGCTGGGTGACACAGTTCTACAGTGTGTGCATATTCCACAAGACCTCTCCCAGCTTGACATGTCAGCCTAATACCAGTCAAATCATCTGAAGCCTAGAGCAGCCTCTCAGCAAAACAAACTACAGAGGCTGGGGCCTCACCACCGTTTCACCTGCATCTTTGGCCCTCATCTCTTCCTCTGGAGATAATATAGAGATAGTTGCACTTCAATGGCAAATACATCCGCAAAATGTCTGTATATCATTCATCATTTCATTAGTGTTTCCCTTATTGTGCGTCTCTGCGTGTGCATATGCTGTGTGAAAAAGCATGTGTGTGCACAAATGCTAACAGAGTTGTTTATTATTATCAGAAACCACTGCAACCAGACATGGGCCACAACTCCCTGGCCAACTTCCAGATTGAGAAGAAAATTGGACGCGGCCAGTTCAGTGAGGTGTACCGGGCGAGGTACCTGTTAGACAACACGTCAGTGGCCCTGAAGAAAGTCCAGGTGAGACACAGTAATACATATCACTTTGGATACCAAGTGCAGCCAATATATACCAGCCAGTGAGATTTTGAACTATTCTTATCTCTTCCTTTATTTTTATTTTTGTCCTCATGAATGGTTAAAGGGAGACAGGAGACATGTCACTAGGCCAACAGCCAAATATACTCACACTTACTGGCAATTTTCATCCCTCACCTCATCTCACCTGCATGCAGTACATTCTACTGCAATACAAGTCACAGATCCACACAGTGGTATTCTTGAGACACAAACACAACTTGATAAACTCAAGAAAGTATGATAACTCATGGTAAAATCTATTGCATGTCAATGTGCTGAAAAATGCAAGAAAATAGCAACAGATTCTATTTTTCTATGAAACAATTGAGAGATGCCATTGACCACTTAGACAGTGAGAAACCACTGCTACATTCACACGCTTAAACATCGATGTTAGCTATTTATGTTTTTTAAATGCAACATGAAATCACAACATGACCCAGTTCTTTTGGTTCAGATGCATGCACATACTTCCTGTGTACACACACACACACACACACACACACACACACACACACACACACACACACACACACACACACACACACACACACACACACACACACACACACACACACACACACCAGGAGTATGTGCTGTACTGGTTGAGCATGTATACACACATAAACACACACCTTACACAGGGATTTGTGCGTGTTACTCAGATGTGAAACACCTGTAGTCACTCCAACGCCACCCTCTAGATAACAGCAACCATGTTTTCTGTTTAGTGTTTTTTTCCTATTTTCTACCCATCTCTCCATCTTACATTTCTTGAATATGCCATAACACCCCTCTCTGTCCTCTCTCTCTCCCCTTTTGATCTCTTGATAGATATTCGACTTGATGGATGCCAAAGCTCGGCAAGATTGCATCAAAGAAATAGATCTCCTTAAGGTAAAGAACCAGAGAGGAGGGAGACGGCGTCATGCGCTGTGCTCTGTTCTCTTAAGGTGCCTCAGCTGAGACCTTCCACCACAGGAAAACAATTGATCTGCACCAGACAGCTTGGATTTGTGTGTCGATGTGTGGGCACATGCACGTGTGTGCACGCTTCCTTACATGGTTATGACTGCAGAGGGGTGTTTGAGAATGTGAATGTGTGTGTGTGTGTGTGTGTGTGTGTGTGTGTGTGTGTGTGTGTGTGTGTGTGTGTGTGTGTGTGTGTGTGTGTGACTGTACAGTATGTGTGTATTACTGTCTCATGTCTCTAAGTGTGTGTGTGTGTGTGTGTGTGTGTGTGTGTGTGTGTAGGGGTGCAACATCCCCCCAGGCTCACATTGACTTCTTTCTATCTTTTGTAATGTTTAGAGCTGGGCAACAGTGCACCAGCATGGAAATTTAGCAGTCTCCCCCATGAGTCTCTTGATGTTTTACCTCCTCCCTTTCCTAATCTTGCTATATCTTTTTTTATTCCAATGAAGTGGTTTCAGTTATCAAACTACCTTTTAACATGTGTCAGCTGGGTTCCTCTCAAATACTAATGAACAAACTAATGACAGCTCCAATATTTCCCCCTGTCTGCAAGATCCTAGATGTGTGTCAAAGTTGTGTGTGTTTGTGGTTTGAGTGTGTGCATGTGTGTGTTCCTGGTAGCGTTTCCCTCCATATATGAAGCCTTTCTGCGCATTCTTGTGCACCACAGGCGGTTTGTGCACATACACACACACACTCACACGTACACATTAGGGAAGAAAACAAAACCAATTAGTTTGTACCACTCAAACACATCACTGAAGCTCCCGGGGCTCGTTGGGCCAATCAAAGACAACAATACTCCGATGCAGGCGAGGCCTGTAGAGAGCTGTAATCTGAGTAGCTGATCAGTGACTTGACGGCACGAGCCAGCAGGGTTCTCCTGAATCTGTATCTCTGACCTCCTAAAAGGGGTCATGGTTGGGTTGAATGTCGCACTCTGCCAGGTGACTGTGTTTCTCATTTTCCTTTATTTCCCTCTCCTTACATGGACCCTCTTCTTCCATACTGTGTGTCTGTGTCCTTCCCCTTCTGCTTGTTCCTATTTCTCCTGTCTTATTCACCCTTTTGCTATATCGTTCCATCTATCCCTCTGCCTGTTTCTCTCCTTGCTCGTCTTTCTTTTCATCCTGTAAGCTGATTTCTAGTGAAGATGGAAGTTATGCCCGACCCTGCGCTGCCCAGCCAGCCTGATAATAAAGGGCTGAGTGTGAGAGAGAGACGGTCCCTCTGCCTTATCCCCACTAGACAGGCCAACAAGAGACACAGCCAAATCAGAATAATGAGAAGCACACTGGCATGGACCGACTGGAATGACACACATACTGGCACGTGATCACACACACACACACACACGCACACGCACACACACGCACACACGCATATACACTCTCAGTCATGGCATTTCAACAGTCTGCCTATTTGTTTGTTTGTCTGTCTGTGTTTATGTCTGCTCGGTCATCTGTATTTTCCTGTTCTGGCATGGTGATTTCAAGTTGAGAATCTCACTTCTCACTTCTCACTCTGCCCTTTTGTCTAAATCCACGCCGATCGGAATGTTGGTTGCAGAAATAGCCTGCTCCCTGCCGATCTGCTATTTTCACCATTTTTGAAATCCCACAGCTGTGAATTCCTCTCGCTGTTGGGTTACTATCAAGCCGGGATTATATTCTGAAGACTAATGATCTGCCCTAATCGGCAGTGAAAAGTTGCCTGTGTGTTTGCTTCTCTGTGTTTTATGTCTCTGTAAGAATGCGTTGTGTGAGCGTGCACGTCAGGGTTCTGCATGTGATTGGATTGTACCAGCGGTTTACTCACAAGACGGAGAACTGGCCGCAACCAGCTTCATTTAACCTGATACACACACAAACTATAAATTCCCTTTCATCTTTAGGTCTCTCTATGAGCAACATATTTCTTTTGCAAGTTTCGTAGATATTTTCTCTTTTCATAGTTTCCCTTCAAATGGACAAACAAACCAACATTGCATGTCTACTCATTTTCCTGTTCAGTGAATTGCCAAATATCAATATGCAGGCATTCATTTGTTCTGGTGATTAGAAGCTGTTTTTAAATCATCTTTCTAGAATCAAAGAGAAAATTATTTTTAATATTGTTATTCATATTCCTATCAGCTGCTTTCCTCTGAGCGTGTAATTCCGTTTATAAATACACTCTAACCTAATTTATTATCATGGTTAATTGTGTACCATCAGATTGAATTAGTCAGTATCTTGTTCTTCTTTGAAACACATCACCAGCTCACCAAATATATCACATCGAGTCTTGCACGATTAAGTAATTACACACACTGGTGGGTCTCAGCCAGCATGTGTAATTACATAATCATGCTAGACTGTGTGTGATATTTCCCAATGAATGATTGTTGTATTGCATCCATCATTTACATAAACATCTGCATGTGAACTTCTCTCTTTATCTCTCTGTATCTTCCGCTTGAGGTTCAAGTTGTGGAAGAGGCGAGTGGGTTGTGGCGGGCGGATTGGGGGGGAACTTATCATCACTCCCTGGCTGTGTTACAGTCTGGAGCTGTGCAGACCTGCCACTCTGAGCCAAAAATACATCTGGCAAGAGAGGACAATGGAGGGACAAGGAAAGATGGAGACATGAGAAAGGGAAAGAGAACGAATGAGAAAGGTGACTGTGGAGGGATGCAGAGACGGAGTGGAGAGTGGAGTGTTGCCTAGTGTACTGTACTGTGCGCTCCTTTCCCCTTTTCTTGGCATCATCCGGAGCATGAACATTTCTTTAATCACAGCAGAGAAAGCAGAGCGGAGCCGAGTGGAGGACGTGTGTCACACTGCTCTGTCTGCTCACATCACCCCCCCCCCACACATTGCCATGTCTCCAGCTCTCCACATATCACCATCTCTCTTTTCCCTCCGCCCTTTCTCCAACTCTTCTCACCCATAGGCTGACTATAAGAAGTATTCACCTTATTACTCTCGTGCGCTTTTCTTTCCCTTGCTCACCTTTGTTCTCTTTCCCTACCTCTTCAACCCGCACTGTCTCCATCATTCTTTTGCTTGTCTGTGTCACTGTGTCATTTGTTTCTTTCCCTTCATTGCCCCTCTCTCTTTTCTCTTCTTGCTCTGGATGGATGGAGACTTTTTGTTTACTACAGGGAATGCTGTTCCTGCCTTATTGACCAACCAACAGGAAGGAATCTCAGCCAGAGATGAGCCTGGGATGCTTGTTTTTCTGACTGCCAGCCATGTCAGCCTGTCAGGCGTGTGTGTGTGTGTGTGTGTGTGTTTCACACATGGGTTGTTGTCATCACAGACTGAGGGGTTGTTTTGACATGTCACCCAGCTTTGTCACAGTGGAGGACAAAACCGTCTCATTAGGTCCACCCTTACAAAATAGGGCTTCCAAATATGGATTCAACTGTTTTGTTTTAATTGGTGGTGAAAGAACAGTGGAATGCACAACTCATGACATGAACCTCTGCTTTTTAGTTTTTATTAGCTGATGGGGTTGTTTGATATATGTTGTATATTAAGTCTGCAAAAAGATGCTACTGTCTGTAGCCTCAACAATGAATGATTTTCACTTTTGGATTAGGAAGTGTGACCATGGAAGCCCTTAAAGTGACAAGTGTCACCGACATGTCTTCTGTTCGCTTTTTCCTTCTTTCTCCATGACATGTCTTTTTTTTCTTCTCCCACAGCAATTGAACCACCCCAACGTGATAAAGTACCATGCGTCTTTTATTGAGGACAATGAGCTGAATATAGTCCTGGAGCTAGCCGATGCAGGGGACCTCTCACGTATGATCAAGGTAAGGAATTCTCCACAACAACAAACCCCCGATAGCACTCTTGACCAGACTGCTGTGTGGTCATAATATACTACAACACTCAACCACAAGAGCAATACAAGACACAGACTCAACTGACTTTATTTATCACATAAACCCAAAATACAGTGTGTTGTTGTTAAAAGGGGAAATTCTGGTATATCTAATGTCTGACAGAATAATCGGTTCAACTCCATATCACACATTTGGTGTCAAAAGGAACGCCAGCATGGAAGCAACAAACTGCTGACGTGGGCTTTAATAACTGAAGGAATGGTGGCAGGAAGTCTGTGGTTTGTGGTTGTTAACGGCTTTTCACTACCTGGACACTGAGTCAATCTGAATCATCCATTCCTTACTGAATTCAAAAACCACCTAATATAATGCCTCCTGCAAGCCCTTTAATCCCAGCACTCTGTGTGGACTGTGAGAGGGAAGTTGTTAAGAATCAGGCAATGATTAATGGTCATAAAGTTCCAGCATGTGTTGTATGTAGGGGGTACAGTATATGACCAAATACTGAGCATAAAAACTGGCTTTAATTAAACTAGAGGTACTTGCCACAAAAGCTGTCATCAGCTTTTCATCTTGGGTAAATCTACCTCAGATAAGACACGTAATCATTTCTCTGGTTCTAAATAATCATTGAATCAAAACGTATGCAATTGTATATTCAAATTGAGTACGAAATGAGTGACTTTGAGCCACATGAATGTGTTGAGTTGACCATGTCTTACACCTAAATCAACAATGTTTTTTTGTGGAGGGATGTTGTTGTAATTGGAGCAGAAGGAACGGGCTCGTACAAAAGTGGCTCACCCTGTTAGTCATCCTTGAGTTAGACCAAACCCCAAGTTATTATATAAACCTGCAAGTATAACAAATGTGTGGTGTGCATGTAAAAACCTGGTCTTCTTCTACCATGCATAAATGATGCCGCAGCGTTGTATCGGCACAGCTCGACAACCTGTTTGCAGTCATACTCA
Organism: Myoxocephalus aenaeus; assembly: GCA_038501785.1. Lineage (NCBI taxonomy): Eukaryota > Metazoa > Chordata > Actinopteri > Perciformes > Cottidae > Myoxocephalus > Myoxocephalus aenaeus. Next base: position 641,592 of record JBAMJR010000011.1, read on the forward strand.
GCAGCTCCACATCCACACAGTTCAACACAGCAAATTAGGAGAGGCGAGGATTAGCGGTACAAGAGAGTGAACATGGCAGGCTCAACACACACACACACACACACACACACACACACACACACACACACACACACACACACACACACACACACACACACACACACACACACACACACAGAGACACAGAGACTGAATTCATACATATGGCAAACTGTGTGTAAGCAAAGAATGTGCAGACACAACCACAGAAACACACACTCACGCAGATGTTCAGAGATGCACTTTACAAAGATGTATCAAGGCAGCCTGAAGAGGTAGGATAACAAACCACTGAGCGTCACTGCTATCTTAGCTAAGCTACCGAGGATGCTGTGAGCATTCAGACTGTGTCATCTCCTTATGGCTACTGACAACACACACACACACACACACACACACACACACACACACACACACACACACACACACACACACACACACACACACACACACACACACACACAGTACATGCCTCTACTTCTCACCATTTGTCTCCTTCACAGTTCAAAATGATTTGTGTTTCTAATGTAACAGTGGCGGTCCAGAGGTGCGTGCCATGGATTAGCCCCCCTTCTTGGGCTGTAATGTGAAGTAAACACATTTGAACAGTGTACCATATGTAAAACAGAACCCCCCACCCCCCCATGCATGAATTTAACATTTTTGATTCTTTTTGATTTCTCGTCCTCCACACTGCTCTCTTCTCCTTTTTCTCTCCCTCCCTCATTCTCTATTACTCTCTCTCTGACCATCTCAGAATTCAAATGAAATCAAATGGTCCTTGATTTGCATGCACTTACAGAATATTGCATGTGCAGTGTTTGCTGTTAAAGGCATGGAGAGGAGGGTGTTGGTGGGCATGTGCTCCCCCATTGACATCAAACAGTCCTCTGATATGGAAATAGGAGGGCAAGGGAAGAATGGCTTCTCACTAAGGCTTTGTTTGCATGTAGGCCAAGGTCTATCCCTCCCTCCCTCCCTCTATCTTTCTCTATCCCTCTTTCTCTCATACCTTCCTTTGTTTTCTGCATCTCTTACCATCACCGACAACCTTTCTTTTACTCCCTTCCATCTTTCCACTATCTGTTATCTCCCTCTTTCTTTTCTCTCATTCTGCATTCTGTCTCTCGTGCTTTATGTCTTAATGTATATTTGGGGACCTAATCTCCTCCTTGGCTCCACACACACACACACACACACACACACACACACACACACACACACACACACACACACACACACTGTAACTGATGCACCCGCAGTTCTGCTGGATTGTAAGCAAATTTGGTTCCCGATGCGTAGCATAAATGTCCAAGTAGTATGCAAAATGTACGTAGAGTGTAAACAACTTTTTGGCCATATCCTAGCTGGCTAGAGTCCAGGCATCCCTTTCTTGAAAATGGAGCAATGGGGACACCCCATACAATCCTGTTGGTTCGGTTCAGTCTTAACCACTGCTGTATGAGGACGAGTTCCTATCCTCACTTGATTATTGTCACTGTTATACCCATCTGATACCGGCCCGTCTTTCACATTTATAAAACTCATCGTGGCCCCTGAGCCAAAAGGTTTGCCGGGCATCTGGTGTTTACTGTCACATAACCACCCTTTATTTTGTATTTGAAATTTAATGTACCAAACATAAATTTAAGAATTAAAAAGTCTGCATCACCTGCTGTTCTGCACACATTTGCATGTGTTGCATTAGTGACGAATGTGATTGCATCTTTATTCATAGATTTGTCCCTCCTCTCTTGCAGCTACTTTTCACTTACTTTACTGTTTGGTAGCCTTTGAGTCTAGTTAGGTCTAAGTATTTCTGTATGTAACATGTAAATATCTTCTTAGATATATTCTCTGTGTGCTTATCGTTTTTCTGTGTTGTAGCAATAGATGCTAATCGCGATTAGCATTTTTCCATTGACATCACTGTTAAAATTAGCTTAGACGCTAACTGGTCAAGTGAGTCATGTTAATGACCTTTTCTGGCCTGATGGCTTTGTACTAAATCATAGCTTAATATTCATGTATATTGATAGTTTGTAAGGTAATTTTCATACAAAATAAGGAAGCATTCTCACTAAACCCCCTACACTCTACTCTATGTCTTTATTTCATGGATCTGCTGTTAGCTAACGTTATCTGCTAAGCTAACTTCTAGAAGCAAGAGCAGAACACCTGCTGTATTGGTGTCATGCTTAAGTATCAAGCCAGACCTTTTATTATTAAAGAGTATTATTAATACAATAATATTGTATATTGTACAGATCACATGAGTATACATTATATTTTCTGTAACTAAGCAACCAATCCACATTCTGTTTACAAGGATAGTAGTGTGATCTGAGTCATGTGACTCAACCAGAAAAGGGAGGAGTTACCGCGGTAGTTTACTCACTCGACAATAAAAGGGATAAATAACCATTATTTCTGCGTTATACTTGTTGTGGAAGTCCCAAAAATGTCGGAACATGAAACGCCCTCGTGTTTGGGTTCATAACACCATCCGTAGCCGCAGACAGCTCGGTCAATTTCACCGACTCCTCCTAGCTTATCTCCGTAAAACAGATACCGTATCCGCCATCCACCATAACCACTAGTTCTGCTTTATACTTGTTGTGTAAATTCCACATACGTCGGAACATCAAACTCCATCGTGTCTGGGTTCGTAATATTATCCGTAGTCCCACAACAGCGTCTGAATGATGGCTGCTACCAGCGCTACTTCAGGACCAGCAGCAGTTTGATTCAGCAAAGGCAAGACGGCGGTGGTGATGGGCGGAGCTTCTCAACGCTGATTCTCAACGCTGATTGGCTGCCGGAGTTGAAATATTTCAACGTCAAACGCTCTGTTCGCCCAGTGTCAAACGCGCCTATCGTGCCGCCTCAAACATGTCTATCGCGCCGCCCGTTGGAAAAAACGCTTTTTCGCAACCTAACCTGTGCATTGACTTTGCATGTAATCTGGTCGCGCGTCAAATTAGCGCCGCGTTTGGTGTGAACACAGCATTAGGTTGTGACACAATTTAAGGCTTGCCATGGAATGGTGAAACAAAAATGACGGACGTGATGTCCTGACTTTTTGCTCCATTACCACCTTCCTCTAAGGCTGTGACACAATTTAAGGGTTGCCATGGAAATGGTGAAAGAAAAATGACGGACATGATGTCCTGATTTTTTTTCTCACCATTACCATCTTCCTCTAAGGTTGTGACACAATTTCTGTTTGCATGTTCTCCACCTGTTTGTAGGGTTTTTACTTCGGGCAATCCGGTTTTCCCCCAAACTCAAAGACATGCCGGTTAAAATATAAAATTATAATTTGTAAATTTATACAAATTATTTCACTGACACTCACACTGAAAAGTACTTAAGGGCACAGATTCATCAAGGCTGTAAAATACTCTTGTCATTATAACCCTCCTGTTATGTTCGTTTCTTAGGGACAGCAATGATGTTCCCGGGTCAATGTGACCCGGTGCATGTTGAATCATCCAAAACTTGTCAGAAACCAAAAAATCCTAATAAATATAGTTTGTACCTCATCACCAACACCATTACTAACAATTCAATCAGTTTTTAGTGGAATGGAGTTATTCACCCCTCCATAGATCATAGTTCAATTAGGATAACTCACTCGTTTTAATGAAAAATACATGTTCAAACTATTTTTTAGGTACATTGGAAAAAGCTAGATATGAATTGCATTAGTCTACCATAACATGTATTTTTTACTAAATGTTTTTGAAACTTTTTTTTTCATGAGGTGATGTAGATCAGTGATTCTCAACTGATTCCCGACCTGCACGGAGAATTCTGCCGTCGGTTCTCTGATTTAACCGACCCGTTAACACAAGTGTTAGCTTGCTGTTACCATCTCTTGTGTACGGGTCGGTTTTGACCCATGTCTTAAATCAGCTGTAAGATACCCTAAAAACATGTATCTATTATCCAATTTGTTTTTGATCTCTTGGTTACCTTGTTAGGCTTCCTTATCCATGAACATATTGTTTTAATATTTTTGGTGTGGGCCTCTGGGCCTTTTCTTTGTCAGGATACCCCTCGATTTCTATAAAAAAAAATGGTCAAATGAACCTCAAGAGAATCATATAAATAAATAAAAGGTTGTTGTGTTACCTGACTATTACTGTGCGGTATTAGAACACATCTCTTCAATAAATTTGTTTTATTTATTTTTTCATTTTAATATTATTAACTATAGCATCTATGGTGTTACGGGTCAATTTCGACCCATATATATTTACTTCAAGAAAAAGGCTTTTTTCAGCAATATAACTTTAATACAAACACAAAATGAAAAGCAGAACAAGTCATAACACAAAATATAGATTTGCAAGGTCAAACAAACAACAACCAATCAAGCAAATCTTATTTTTTTATAACTGGGTCGAAACCGACCCTAACAACACAAAGGTCATAAAAAAGTTGTTTTATTTTGTTGAAATAGAGGTTCCTGACAAAGTCAAAAGGCCTTGATGCAATAAACACATGTATGTGGTTCTTTTATGAATTTAAAACCTAAAACGGGTCGGTGCCGACCCTAACACAAGAGGAAGGTTGAACAAAGTCCCTTCAGCTGGTGTTGCGTCCCCTCAGTAGCAGCGGACTCGGCCATTGGGCCGAAGTTGAAGCTCTGTCATCACTGTGGCTTCTCTGGATTGAACCCCAATCTTGATGATTCAGAACGACTCACTCAGCCATCCAAAAGGAAAAAATAAACTAAAATCAACTGGATCCACTATGCCACTGAAAGCTGTACCTAACAAAAGAGCTAAATGCCAGATGGGAGAGTTTTGGAAGCTACCACACATTTCTTCTCTCTGTGCCTAAGAATGCATGTGCTTTCCATTGAAGGCCAGAGAGAAAATGAGACGAAGCTCGGTTAGGCAAAGGACGAGAGGAGAGTGGTCTGGGTTGCATTAGCAGCCGAGTCAGAGCTGGGGACGGGCTGGATGCCGTATAAACACACACAGACACAAACACTTTGCAACCATCTTAAAATTGTATTCCGTGCCACAGAAGACCTTTTCCCACTCCTATTAAAATGTGTTTTTTGTGCCTTCTTTCAGGTATGCTAATGTTGGTTTTATTTTCTGATTTGGTATGTGTTTACTTTCCAGCACTTTAAGAAGCAGAGGAGGCTTATCCCAGAGAGAACAGTGTGGAAATACTTTGTCCAGCTCTGCAGTGCGCTCGAACACATGCACTCCCGGAGAGTCATGCACAGAGGTAGCGTTTATGCGCACACACACACACACTGTACATAAGCATTCACCCACACACATAACAATACAAAGAAAGTGGCTTATTTGTTCATTGTAAATACAAGGTAATCTATGTTATCTCATCAATCTGGGGACGTTTTAAACCATAATGAATGTTTAAAGTTTGGCCTTTAAAAATACTCTTAAACCTCAAATAATCTATCTCAAACAAGTTTAAAGTCTCTGTAAGTTATTTTTTAATAGTATACCAATTTGAACTGAAACCATTGGATGTCTGGAAGGTGGGAAAAGCATCTTAAGAAGTTGTTGTATACAACGAGTGATCGGCCGTGTTGCATATGACAGAAGGCTTAAATGTAGGTGTTACACAACACATAGACCAGAGAACACAGTGTTTATGGGCCCACATGCTTTTAGTAGGGCCAAGTCAAATCAAGTCCTGGATCCATGCGCAAAGGCTGCTACACACACACGCACACACACGTACACACACACAGGTGGTGTACTTCCGTTCGGCTGACTCTGATTAGGGCGCAGGGACACTAATGAACCCTGAGCTCTGCGCTTTAATGACCACTTAACAGAGACCGCCTATTCAAAAGACGCTTACAGTTATATTAGAGCAGTAAATTTCAAAGGCTGACGTGGGTCACATTAACATTACTTTACAAAATGCAACAGAAACTGTTTGCTAATGCTCACATTCACTGAAATTAATACATTAATTTGACACTTCATGCATGTAATACAGTCATGTTTTCTGAAGCTTTCCCTTGTTTATCACAGTGGACACACATCATTTGTTTATAATCATATCTCTATACTGTCATTAATTTATGATCAGCAATTTAAACAATTCTTTAGATTTTTATATGCGACCAATCGCTCTCTTCTCTCCAGATATCAAGCCAGCCAATGTTTTCATCACAGCTACAGGAGTAGTGAAACTAGGAGACTTGGGACTGGGACGATTTTTCAGCTCCAAAACCACCGCTGCTCACTCACTAGGTAAGTTACTACAGTCTATACATACTGTGTGTAAAATACATATGTAAACGCACACTCTTCCCTTATGAGCCTACAAATGCGCACACAGACACTTAGACTCAGCGGTCCCCAGTAATCACCCAATGTTTGATGTGTTTCATTAGGCATGGTGAGCCCCGAGCCATGTGTCATGTAGTCATGCTGCCTGGCCACGTCTGTGCCCAGCCCCTTCATAGGCCACTTAGCCACTTCCTGTTTCCTTGACCTTTGAACCTAACACAGTTGAAGACTGGGCAGAGGCCTTCGACACAGCTCTGATTGTGACTGTGTACCATAAAACAAGGCAGCAAACTTTACAATCACTGTTACTGTTGGCATTGATGGGTGTGTTTGTCACTTGCAGAAAATAAATCATGTAACATTTTTTTTTTCTTCTTCAAAGAAGTGAGAATTGTAGCCCAAACTAATTAAGACTAGTACATTTGGCTTAGTTTAAGAAATATAAGTGTACTAAACCAGAGACTGTACACAATTGACCAACCAAATGGTGCCACGCGTTTAACTGCATTATTTAACTATTATGGTGTTTAATGTCTGTGGGCCTTTTTAGTGTAAATCTTTAGGAGTCAAGCCTGTAACCTCAAGAAGAGTGTGAAACAACGTTTCAGTTACAAAGAAATAGACACTTGTACCACTTACTGACCAAACCTTTCGCTTGCCTCTCTTTATAGGAGACATAGGGTTTAACACGAATACACACAGAGACTCACATACACACATCTACCTTAGTTCAAGGGTGTCCTCGTGTTTAAATCACAAATGTAGCTATAAAGAATTTGTTAACAGCCTGTTCCTACAGCCTTCATCACTTTGAGTCAAAAAAATAACTGACATGAGGGCTAATTGTTACAAACTGGTGTTTGAAATTAATTAAATCCATTATAATACTTATTTCCAGATATAATCAAATCTATGGTATCAGAAAGCTTTGTGTAGAATTTGATCAAATGTGGGAGTGATTTGCTGTTAAAACATGAAGTTAAAACATTGATCAAGGCACAATTTATAAACCGCCAACATGTCTTGAGAATTGAGGACAGGACTTCCTAATAGCAGCATCAGTGAAAAATGCCACAAAACAAAAATCAGCGTTTCTTTTTCATGTTAATGTATTCTATCAATCACTGACTGCTTTTTAAGTTGAACAACAACACGTTTCTGGGCAGTAGAATTGTCGAGAAATTCCTCCTAAGATATACACAATGACACAAGACTAATATAATGGTAATTGTTTCAGGTCAAATCACAAGAGTCCGACACATCGAACCAGTAATTCCCCTCATTTTTGTTTTGGTTAAACTCCTTTGGCAACACAGGAGCGAGCAGTGGTTTTACCTGATTTCGCTGCTGAATCAGTTTGACACCCCGGTTCTGTCCTTCAAATGCATTTTGTAAACCTTTTTTTGGTTATAAAATATATTTATTCAGGGAGTGCAGTTTGTGACAATGTGAGCTTCGTGGCAGCTCTGACATCTTGACGGAGTAACCGCGGGGGGCGAGGCTTAGCGAGGGGTCAATTAGTATCTGATGCCTGGTCTATATAACACAATAAAAACACACACTAACAGGTACACATTTGCATACAATATATATATATATATATGTTTTAACATATTCTGATCATTTTAGCTGGCCTCCTTTCCTTTGTCTTGGTGTTTTTTGTTAATAGTGTTGAAATGAATCTCCTCACTATACGCCTGTTGCATGTCCAGTAATACACAGTAAAATGTGGCACAGATTATTATCGTGGAGATGGTTACACTGTGCCATCAAACGTTCCCTCAGTAGTTTCAGCTGCTTCATAGACAAATATAAAGGTTGTCATTCACACAGTGGCACTTCCCTATGTCAAACTGTTATTACCACAAACAGCATGCTATTCTCAGCCCCTGTACAGCAGCGGCCCAGCTGTTTTGAGAAGGTGTGAATCACATGATCAGCTCAACATTGGCCCGATCAACTAAGCAGCTTGCAGTGATAGCAGAGTCGGGTAAAAGTGTCTGCGATTGCTCATTAAATGTTGAATCCACAGCACCCTCTTTAGGCTGACAGGGGATAGGCAGCCCCACAAGCACACACGGGTCAACTGGAAAACTGTCATCATTAATCTAAAGCAATCAAAACTGCTTCAATAATCTCCAGAAAACTACACACATCATAGTGTCATATTGCTTCCAGTGCAGAGTCGATGATTCAAACAAATGCCTTTGATCTAGAGCAGTCACGTTGGTACTGAGATCATAAAATTAACTCACCACGAATAGGTATGCAAAGTATGTAGATGAGATTTTGTAATGATACATTTATATGTACATCATATCCTTTTAAGAATATTTAAACTTTATAAGGATGTATCCAGTATATGATCTTGTACTGTAAAAGCAGATGATGTCCCTATAGGTAATGACCTGATGACACAAGGGACTGCTTCATCCCTCTGTCCCTGGCTTTACCCTTGCCATTTCTTTATTTACACATTTTAATTTTTCAAAAAGCAGATCTTTTCTTTGCCATATATCCTTCTCTCCTGCTGCTGTCCTCAGTCTTGTCCTCACTTCTCCTTCCCTCTGACCCTCCCTCTGGTGCTTTGACTTTTAGAGAGAACGAGAGACAGAAAGGTAGAATGTGCCGGGTGCGAGAGGAGAGAATGTGACACTGGGAAAAAAAGAGGATAGAAAAAGGAAAGTCGAGAGAAAAATAAAAAGGAGGCGAATAAAGAAAAGAGGGGAGAATATGACAATGTGACAAAAAATGGAGGAGAAAAAGGAAAGTGAGAGAGAGAAGGAAAGAAAGAAAGAAAGAAAGAGTGTGTGTGTGTGTGCGTGTGTGCCCGTGCGTGCGTGCGTCAGCGTGGGTCTGTAATGAGCCCAGCCACCCAGCTGAACAGTAGAGCAGGGTGGTGTAGATGAGATGGAGGTCCAGGCATACAGCCTGTCAGCTCGCAGGCTTTCAACTCAGCCGATCAGCAGCACACACACACACACACACACACACACACACACACACACACACACACACACACACACACACACACACACACACACACACACACACACACACACACACCTACCTCTTACTCACTCTTGCACACACTGGGAGACACACAGACTCTTTGTCTCTTATACAGATGTATTCACAGAGACGCATGTGCATATCCGCATGAGCTTGAATTCATGCACACACGCATGCAGAGTAAGATAATCATGCACATTCACGCATATTTGCAGCGTTCAAGCTGACAAACACTCAGTGACACATCCAGACTCTGAGACACAAGGCTGACAAAAATACACACAAGCATGCAAAAGACACACTCTGCCTTTCTGGCTGAGGATGGTTACGTAGGGAAATGGCAGGAGTCAGAGAAAAATAATAAAAGAACGGTAGTAACAGGAAAGCTGATGCAATCCAATTGGCAGTAATAAGTAGTATAATATACCTGCAATTAACACCTGTAATGAGAGAGGTGTTAACGATGAGAACCGGGGGAAAGGGAGGAAAAGGAAAGGAAAGGAGGAGGGAGAACAAGATGGAAGCAGAAAGACTTCAGGGAGGCTTAGGTTGAAAATAATTATGACTATTTCAACGTGTAGGCCTTTATAAAGTCTTGGTTATCTTATAAAGGCAAGCAAGTCGTGAAACAGAGAGGGGTAGTTGGAGAGCCAAATGGGGGGTGAGGGCTCAGCAGGACATTTAGAAAACCAAGAAAAACATAATGGGAATATGAGGGAATACAGAGAACACCTTCTGACTATGAGATTAAGTCCTTCTGGCTGTGCTGCTGCCTCAAACTTAAAGGCTTATTTGTTAGAACACGATTGAGCAAAGGTTTCCAAACTCCTGCCTTGGGTCTGAATGAGAAACTAAATCGTTGCCTTTGAGATTGCAGCAGATTCCTGCTCGCTGTTTAAAATACAGCAACTGGTAGAAGAGCATGGATTAGATTAGAGAACGCTAACGCCATGAATGGAAACTCCCTATGAAATGCATAACAGTGTGTAAATGCTTGTGTAAAAGCCTTAAGTTTAAAATTGTTGATAAGGAAATTGCAGCAAGCCTGAATCAATAAATGTATTTAAATTATCACCAATGTTGGTTCATTCAGGAAAGTGTGGGCTTCTTTATACTGGATGGCATCTCACCTCCTATACAACAACGATTACCCTGTTTCCTACAGAATACAGTGTTGTCACAGCCATTCACAATAATGGAAATCAATCCCAACATGACTTTCAATTTATTTGCATGAATAAGTAATGTACCCTTGATTTAGCATGCTGAAGGAGTCTTAGCCCGGCGCTGCTGCCTTCTTTTACGCCACTATTAGCATAAGAGAGGCTGATTCTTTTTAATCAACTAATAATGAATCTTAGGGGAGCTTGTTCAGACCGCACCATGAGACCTCACACACACACACATCCATCCACACACACACACGCACACGCGCGCGCAAACGCATGCGAAATGCACGCAAACACACAATACCAACCTGATGACCAATTAAAACAGCAATCCCCTGTTTATTCTTCCATTTGCTCTCTCTTGCTTCCTCTCTGCCTGTGCAGTTGCTGATTATTTTTGGAATGACAGGTAACACTTCATTATTAAAAACCACACATTTAAGATAAAAGCATTTTCTCTCAACCCAATTAAGTCTTTACCAAAATGAAAAGTGCTAACTTTTATTTCGTTCACATCGACTTCAAATCTAAAAGCCTTCTCTGTAATAGTTTAATTAATTTCGATTATATTAGTTAAGCCTGCCGGTTCTCCAACCTGTGAATGTGCAGAATGGCTCTGGAGAGTGTGTGTGTGTGTGTGCGCGCGCACACATGTGAGTGCTGTGGGTGAGTGTGCAGTTACAGTGGTTTCCTACCATTTTACTGCCAGACTGCCATTTTTCTCCTGAGTTCTTTACACTTGAGAGCTGTTCTCACCTACCAAGCTCACTTCGACTGTTTGTGCATATTGTAAAAACTCTTCCTCATCACTCTATCTACCGGTTTCTAAGCACACATTTTGTATATCGGAAGGGACAAGACTGTTTGGGTTATAAAACATCAAAAAGTCCCTTTTCTGTAAGGAAGAAAACAACAAAACACAACATTAATTTGACTTTACATTCATGTATTCATATGGCAGAGGCTTTTGTACAAGGCATTGTATAAATTAGGTACAGCAGCTTTTTCCAACTTAATTCCTATTCACCCTTACCAGGGCTGGAATTTCATCCTTTTAGGGGTAAAGCTGCTTGGCAAAATGCCAGGGCAGCAAGGCTACCAAATAAAACCCAGCTTTTAAGTCCACAGATATAATGATTTATTTTGAAATACACAGGCCAATATAGCTATCAGTGAAACAAATAAATACTTGGTCAGAGCCTGTTTTTTTCCAGGCTCAGAAACAAACCCAACTCTGGTTATGTGCGCAGCGTTTCAACCAAGAAGAATACAGAATTTCAACCAAAGACACCGGTGTCTCAAAATGTACGGACAGGAAAAAAAACGGCAACATCAGCTGGGGCAGTACGGGCATCAGGGCCACTGTGGACAATCGGGACACCATTTTCAGAAGGGCATCAAAACCAAACCATTTTTTTTTTTTACTTTTTCCACCTGTTGTGTTAAATACTATTTAATTCTACCAACTACTCCACAAGCTAATTTTGATGAATGTGTACATCCTCAACTCTAGGGTAAGGAAACAAAATGAGTTTGTGTCATATTGGATTGTACTGATCAGTACTGGATACGACTGAGAGTGAACATATAGAACTCACTAAATTTCAAAGAAGTAGAAAAGTCATAAATCGTATTTAAATAAAACAATGCCATGCTCGGTCATGCATCCCATACTGTAATCAGACTTGGTATTCAGTTATGTCATACAAAAGTTGAAATATGAGGAACTTAATTAGTAATCTAAGTCAAATATTTGAGCGTTACAAATCAGTTTTCAGGTTAATAAACAGTATGGATCCCAAGGAGAATGCGAGACGATGTTGATCGCACAAGCACACACATCACACATGGTCACACATGGTCATGTGCAGCGACGCCACCGATGGAAGTTGTACATACATATTTCAGTAAGCCTCCACTCATGTTTGCTTGAGAGGATGTGGAATGTGCAGAGTCTAACACTGGTTAGAGGGCTGGTAAAAATTCCATCCTTTAACCATATGTGATTAATACAAAACTTCTGCTGGATTTGCTTGATAGACTTTTACAAGGGAAAACACAGCAAACAGAAAGCAAATGCAAAAACCAGCCAGTCTGACTCGGCTAAGAAAGCAGCAAATCTCCGAATTTTCCTGCAGTGTATTATGGACGTGACGTTGAGCTGTGGTTCGTCTTCGTGTCCAGTTGGGTGAAGGTCTGATTCTCTGGAACTCTGCCAGTCCCCATTGCAGTTTGGGATTCTTGAGTTTCCAAACCAGAACCAGAAACTGGCCAACTTTTAAGGCTCCACGCTGTTCCCTGGGCGTACTCTCTGACTACTGTTTCAGATCATTACCAAGCCCCAGTAATCAAAACTGATTTATGCATATTTTGTGTGTCTGAGTTTGTCTGCTGTACATATATGTATGCAACTTTGTGGTACTTGTGCAATTGCACGCACTGTATGGGTGTGCATGTTGATATCAAGCCTTATCAAATATAATCTTACTTCAACTTACGTAGAATTAACAGAGGCAATACACTTGAAAGTCTCCCTCTAGTTTTCTTTTATTAAACTCTTGCTAAAATATAAATAAGTATTTCAACCTCTGAATGTGTCACAGTGTGAGACTACACCTCCATTCCTCACCTGCTATTCTGTTCTGTGTGAGGTGTGTCAGTGATGGTGATGAACTGGAGGAAGCATGGGTTTGCATTGCAAAATGTTAACACTCTCTCTCTCTCTTTGTCCTGTTCTCCTTTTCTCCCTCTATCTATCTATCTCTTTCTGTCCTTCTCTCTTGCTCCCTCCCCCTCCTCTCTCGCCCTCCCCCTCTCTCCCTCTGTGTTCCAGTGGGTACTCCTTACTACATGTCACCGGAGAGGATACATGAAAACGGATACAACTTCAAATCTGACATCTGGTCGCTAGGATGCCTGCTCTACGAGGTAAACTATGGGAATATGTGCACACACTGTCACCCTGCAGTCGACTGTAGGAGTGACATGAGAACACATCGGCTCAGACACACACATAAACAAACAAACCATCCTCAATATAACAGAGTACTGTAAGAAAATATATACAAGTACGCCTGCACATTCCCACATGGTTATACTGTATTGTGTTCACCTCCACTACAAGTCATAATGTGCACAAAAAAATATATACACACTTTAATACAAAGTAATAATATATTAAAATGGTATGTTATATTTTGTTACCTGTATATCCTCCTGTTCCTTACTTCTTTCTCTGAAGACTCTTTGAGTTGAACTTCTTTAGTCTGGGAACCTGCTGAACGTTGAAAAGCTGGCGAGTGAAGGGAACTGACATGGCCATGTGTTTTAGATAAGGCGACATAGTGACACTGACTAGTTTGATTAGTCGGGAGCAAAACACCAGAGGGCTCTGATGTAGACCACACTGAGTGGAAACAAGCCCGGGAGGAGCACACAGCGGAGGGAACAAAGAGGAAAGAGAACAGTGATAGACATGGATGATAGCAGTCAATCTGATGTTTCACCTTGCCAACCTTGACATGCACTGAATATACACACACACACACACACACACACACACACACACACACACACACACACACACACACACACACACACACACACACACACACACACACACACACACACACGCCAGACACATACATTTTCAAAGAGACGCTGTTGGTCAAGGAAACACCTACATTTCCTTCCCTTTTCTCTCCGAACTCCCCTGAGTTTCTGATCACTTGGGCTGCAATTCAACGCACCAGTGACTACACCTTCTCTCCTGCGCCTCAGGCATAGAGAGGTGGAAAATGTGCAAGAAAGAAGTTGGAGCTCAGCGTGCAGGTCATGGCTGCTCAGAGACCACAGTCCTTCATGCTAATTAGTTCCCAACAATGCACTGCGGCAATGCAGGGCCGTGGTTGGCTGAAGGCAGTGGATGCTGTAGGTTACATTCTGATTTGGTACTTTTTTATGTGTGGTGAATGTGTGCGTTATCCTACTTAATGTTTAATTAAAAAAATATTTCTGTTGCATAGTTTATGCAGGTGTGATGGTTGCATAACCCCACCAGCACAGTATTATTCGATTAAGCTAATTTTAATGGGGTTACATTTGTTAAGGGGAGATTGGCTTGTTTTTTTAAATTTAAATTTTAGGTTTAGTTTAAACCAATTGTGACTTCAAATTATATTTGGAGATCCATTGTGCAACTTGATGCCTTACATGTGATGATCAGGTTTGTTGAGGAGGCGATGATAGTACTTACTGAATGTGCAGCCTGAGCATTGATTGTTTCACAGTTTCAGATGGGGCACAGTCCATTGATCTTTTATGACTTTCACCCTTAAGACAACTGTGAGGGGTCACAGCCTGGACTGAGCACAGAGAAAGCAAGATGGAGACCAGGGATGAGGAGAGGAAAGGGGAGAGAGCAAAAGTGAAAACAAAATAGACAGAGACTTGTTGCTCCCTCAGGAGGTCAGGAGGCAGGGAATAAAGATGCAAGGTGAAAAAGTTTAAGAATCTATATAGGAACAATATAGGAAGCCAGAGAAGGGGAAAGGCAGAAGAAGCCTTAGGAGAGAAGGAAAAGAAAGAGGAGATAGAAAGTTAGAGAGAAAGAAAGAGCAGAGGGGGAGAAATGGAAGGGGAAATAACAAAGAGCGCGAGCCGGGATATAGATTGCTGGAGAGAAGAATTTTACAGATTTTACAACCTTATTGTTACCAAAGCGGTGCTCACCACGCACGCCATGCATATTCTCTTTGAAGAGCAGACCCTTGCTTTCCTCTCGTCTTGGTAAGAGGGCACCGCAGTGTATTAAGTATCAGAAAACTTGCCTATTTCTCTCTAAAACTCTCCCCCATTCTTTGCTCTCTTCTCCTGCTCTATACGTTCCCTTCCCTTTTCCTCATTTAACTTGCAGGCATAAGGAATTCACATAGAAATCCCCACCTGATCCCTTTGGTAATCATTGATTTCTTTTTGAACATACAGTAGGGGCTGAGGATTTTGCTAGTGTGTGTTTTTGTGTGCATGAGTCTGTATCCCAGGGAGTTTGATTCTGTACGTGTGAAATCGCTAAATTTGAGAGAGCCTGCATTCTTGTTCCTGGGAGTTTGGGTCGGGTCCGAAGGGTCCGTCCAACAATACCTGGTCATTGTTTTTGCGTCTATCTTCATCTCTCATTCTGTTTGATCCTTTTGTCTTTTTGGCGCACCTCATTACATCACCTGACTCTGCCCTGTGCCCCCTCACCCAATCCGCCTACACCGTGGCAAACAGGGATGCTGCAGTCGCAGAGGTTGTCTCCCAGGGTGATCAGGAAGGTAAAGAGGGAGTTTGGTCACATGCCAGTCGATGAGATTGCGGTCTATTAGCACTCTCCTCCTGCTCTGTCATAACCACCTCATATATTCACATTCACCCCTTAGCTCTGTGTTTTCTGTGTGTAAAAGAGATGCATTTCACACACACTGTAGGTCTCCAGCTTGTGCGGATGTTTTGTGGTTACCGTGTTTTATATAAAGGTTAGCAGGGGAGGAGAATGTCTTGGAAACGCTTTCCTGGAATGTGTCTCCTTCCTGTAGGAGCTCAGCCATCCATACCTCTGACTGTGCCCATGTCTCATGCCTCCTGCCTCATTCCTCTCCCTCCCGTCTTGTTTTGCTGTTGGTTTTATGAGGCCCAAAATGCTGGGTTCTCAGCAGCTGGTGTTTGCATGTTATGAGTTGGCCCTGTGGCTAGCTCTCTGTATGTTTTTGAAATTTGGGAGTGGGGGTTTTGACTGCTGTCTTTGGATAGCCTTGGTTATCCTTTCATCTATTTCATACAGTGTGTGTAGTTTTTGATGCGCTAATGTTCATGTTCCTCCTACCAGCGTTGGAATCAGCCAGTGCCAAATTTATCTTGCAATTTATCTACATCATTTGTGTCTTACTCTTCGTCTTTATAATTGTTAAATATTTTCTTATCCATGCCTTCCTTCCTACTCTCTCCCTTCAGCTTATTAATAACATTTAACAGTATAACGTTCAATTCAGTTGTACCTGTATGAGCCCAC
The DNA here is from genome assembly GCA_038501785.1 of Myoxocephalus aenaeus. Classification (NCBI taxonomy): domain Eukaryota; kingdom Metazoa; phylum Chordata; class Actinopteri; order Perciformes; family Cottidae; genus Myoxocephalus; species Myoxocephalus aenaeus. Next base: position 658,157 of record JBAMJR010000011.1, read on the forward strand.
TGCACATCCACATTTTTAAACTATCTGTTTAATGGAGTAGTTTGACATATTGGGAGATGCACTTATTCACTTTTCTTTTGCTGAGTTAGATGAGAAGAGAGAGACTACACTGATATCTGTCCATTTAACTATAAAGCTAAAAAGTAAAACATAGTTGTTTTTACACTTCAGTTCTTGTAAACAAAGATACAATGTGTTAATTAGTGAGCTTTAGAGGTCCTTATAGGGGGATTTTATTACCTTCAAACAGAACCAGGCTAGCTATTTTTGTGCTAAGCTAAACTAACAGGATGCAAGCTGTTGCTTAATATTTACCAGCCAGTGACATTGACTTTCTCACTCAACTCTCAGCAAGAGAGCAGATGTTTATATCCAAAATAATATAACTATTCCTGTACATTTTACACTTCCAGTAAAACAATTGGTTGAGCTGCAGTGATATCGGGACATCAAAACGCATCCAGCTTTCCTCAAAAGTTCAACCCACTGGAACAATCTGCCTCTTTGAAGTCATTCCTCTTCTTCTTATCTTTCTTCCCTCTTTAGTGTGTTGAAGTAGACTAGTGATAACTCCACTGGGTGTAGGTATATTTTTAATGACTGTCCCTACACTGTAACGTATTTCCTTGATTAATATATCATCATAAAACCACATGAAGGATCAATGAGCACATAAAAAAGTAATGCTCTTGCTCACTTGCAGTGTGGGTGCGGGAGGGTTGAAGAGTGAGAAACAAAATATACCTCTGTTTTGCATGTCTGTTAACATTTAGGTATTTTTTTGTAGCGTGCGTATAATTGTGTATATATGTGTGTGTTTATGAATGAGAACTTGAGAGAAACCCTGGGGAGAGGGGGCTCTCAGAGCTCCTCTTAATTGGTGTACAGGGAGAGAAGCTGGAGAGAGAGGGAGATCAGTGTTAATTACACTGGAAGGCCCCATCCAGACCTTTTACACGGACAGGGATGCTGGCTTTACATGCCTGGGCTGGGCAGAGCTCAGCCTGGCCAGCTGATGAAGAGCAGAGGAACAAAGGAGGGAGTGTGTGTGTGTGTGTGTGTGTGCGTGTGTGTGTGTGTGCGTGTGTGTTCTGCCACCAGCAGCTCACACCCCTTAGATAGACAGCAGGCATGCGTGTGCATTGTATGTCTCTCGAATATCAATGAACCACACACACACACACACACAGTCTCATACTCACCAGGGCCTCAGAGGTCAGAGAGTGAGTCAATCATCTAACCCATTGCGACGACACAGTCTGAAAAAAGGTGTGTGTGTGTGTGTGCGTGCGTGCTGAGAGCAGGGGGCCGGCAGCTGTCAGGGGCTCGGAGCAGCAGGCACTAATGAAGCAGATGAATAGTGCAAAAACTCCCAAATACAAACAGGACAGTTGACATTTTTCATCTGTCAAAAGCAGAAGATGCATGAAAATACGATGGGGTCTTGTTTAACCCTTTGCCTCCTGGTGTCTATAGCTGGCTGATTTTCTTCCTTTTTCTCTGTCTTTTTCTTTCTCACATTTTTTTTTTTTCTCGCTTACTGAGAACTTTGTTGTTTTAGGAAGCACTATCTAGCCCTCACACACAAACCCACACACGTCCACACTACCTGTTAGACACCACTAAAAGTTGTAAATATATTTGTTATAAAGCAATTAAGAATGTTTTCCCCACATGGTCCTTTCCAAGTCATTGAAGTGAACTTTTACTGAAAGTAGTCATCATTTTCTGTTTAAGCATTGGCCTTTAACACTAATCCATACCGTTTTGAAAGAAAGCCAGCTGAGTCCTCCTGGCACTGCCCTCTAGTTTTTTTGAGAGCTCTCAGTTTGTTTGTTGAAAAGGGAGTTTTTTCAAAAAAAAACTTTTCCAGACCACAGCAAATTAGCGAGTGATTTTAATTGCTGCAGGTTTAGACAATACAAAAAAAGAGCTAATAATCTAATTGTTATGTTGATATTGTTGCTGCTTCTGTTATTATGAACGGAAACATAACAGGCATTTCTTTTCAAATAGTGGACTGATAATTTGAACGTGTGTTGCTCACTGCAGAATCAAATGTGAAGTCTAAGGTTCGAGATGTGGGGCTTTGTTAGTACTAGAAGAGCATCATTGCTGACACACACAGGAATACACATTTCCTCACACATCTCATCACTGTCAACTGCCTGCTGTGCCAGTCTCAGCTGTAATGGTTGGAGCAGAGGGAGAGGGAGGTCCAAGGGGAGATGGAGACAGGGAGATCCTCTTTACTTTGTGTTCACATGTGTTTTTCTGAGGATATACTGTATTTATGCGAGTGTTTGATTAAGACTGCGGATGGATGTGTGATGGTAAATCCCGTCCAGAGGAGAGCTGGCCCACTGAGAATCTGCTGCCGTCATCTTGACTTCCCACTGGAAGCTGTGACAGAGATCCTGTCAAATTCTGCCCAGTAGGGAATAAGATATTTTCTGTCTCTGCACCATCAATGTTTTACACTTTTTTTTTAGTGAAGATCGAAATGAAGAAGACGCCTACAAGTGGATAATGTGCTTTGAAGTTTTGGGGCGACATCAAAGGGTTACATTTGTAGCCACATGCAACAAAGGCAGGCTTGATTTTAGTAACAGTTTAATAATAGTTATCGTGACTTTATGGAGAGGCTTTTTGACAAATTACATTTTGTATTTACTTCCTCAAGCTTTAAGTGGTTCAATTAGTGTGTCTCTGTAACTCAGAGGAAGGCAACTGTTTGTAAAAGAATGCTAAGACATCACCTCGCGTTGTCCTCGGTTGCTGTTAATATGCTCATATACTCCAATGCACAGGATAGCCTGCCCCTATTGTAACCAAAAGACAGGTTTTATTCTGTTATTCTGCCTCTACTTCCTTTATGGTCCTATTTTCATAGAAATATCTTGAGCCTGATATTGTGGAAGCTGGCGCATTCACACTAACCTGCTGTATTCTGTATGGAACAATTCCATTTGGATCCATATGTGGACACATTGTTCTTAACTTTTGTTCACACCAATTAACAGACTGTCAAACACATACTGTACATTCTCAGATAATCGTGGAGGGACCCCGAGGGGGAAAAGTAAAAATAATATTGTGTAAAAAAACAATGCAAAAAAAATAACAGTGATAAACTTTATTTTGTCCTTTTTATAGCAATGCCTGTTTTTTGTTCCAGTTCATAACGATATGTCTGCTATTAATTAACACAGCCAATGTTTAAAAACATTCATCAACATCATGTTTAAGTTTGATATCTGATAGAAACATTTACTCGACAACTGGTGGTAAAATCCTTGATCAGGACATTTATTCTTTGCAAAGAAGGAGCAGAGAAGAATTACACAACATGATATGTCAATTGCGTATCCTGGACTGCTCAATGAATGAGCAAAGAGTTACCTCTTAAATACATTAATGACACAATCACAGAAGCTCTCATGACGTCTTTAGATTACCTTGCATCAGCATGGTCATATGATAACAAGGAACACAATGTTCTTCAAACAGAGACATGTAGGCATCCCCCCAGTCTCATGACTATCAGAAGGTCACTTGAAAAGCATACGTATGTTTTAACAGGAAAGTAGGTCAGATGAGAAGCCACAAGCCTTTACACAGCATATGATTAATAAACAGAACATATAATTATTAATATAACCGTGAAACAGTAAAGAGTAAATACGTTTTTTCTTCTAACAATATCCCCCAGAGTACTGAAGGAAAACTATGAGAAAAACAGAAACCTATGAGTAACGACTGTCCATCAATGGCTCTAGTTCCTGTTTCACATTGTTCAGAAGACACTTCCTCTCTTCTGAGGTTTTCAAAGATCTCAGAAAATCTATCTGCCTTTAAAACAGGCACAGGGTATGACATTTAATAGAGTTAGTACACACATTCTGAATACGTATTTGACTGCGCAAACCTTTGCGCAAGTCGAGGCCTTCTTCTGCCCAGAAATACCTAATACAAAATCTGATATGTTAGTGATCCACTTACTGCAACCTCTTCCTATGTAATACTATGTAAATAAATGAAAACCAAGTCAACAAGCTACCACATCTCCGAGCAGCTCATCATCATCAACACTGACAGCCATGTTTATTTATTATTAGTTATTTGGCCCAACACATAAGCCTAACGCAGTATTTATTTTCGATAGCACTGAATCAGAAACACGATAAGAATGAGTGTACTTGTTATGCAAGCCTGCTGCTGGCTTCGCCTTGCGCATGCACATTTAAACAATAAGAAGTGAGTCAGTCACTAACCCTGCTAGAAATGGCATGCTATTTTTCTATTCTTAGACAGGCTGGAGGGATTCTTCACCTATTTCCACTCAGCAAAAGTCTCCTTATCCTTTCCACTCGTCCTTACCATTCCCATCTGCACCTCCTCTGCTCTGCTTTCTTGCATTTGTTTTCCAGAGGATACAGTTTTCTCGCTGCTCCAGCAAACTGAAAAATTCTCTCCTCTCATATGCCAGCACCCCTCTCCTCACTTTCTGCTCTTCTTTTCACAACTATGTGTCTCTATGTCTCTATATCTCCAAGTTTTGGAAGCAGTGCCGCAGAAAGGGCTAGAGGAAAACCCATAAGCTAAGAGAGCTCTCATGGATTTTTCTGTTTTGGTGCACTTGAATTTTGGACCACTGCTCATTCCACAACAAAAAAACATAAATAAGTGTGTGCGGATTTGATATGTACACAAAACTTTGGACATACAGTGTATCGACTTGTTGTTGTTGTCTTTATTTGTTTCTCACACCCAGCTTTTATCAATAAGTCATATACCTCGATAGCAGTGAACCGCGCAGGTTCTACTCGTAACATACTGTACAGTGTAGCACTTGCTGAGATTTTGACTGAGTGTTTTGAAGTTTTTACTTTGCTCTCTTACACCCTGTCCTTTTGTCTTTCGCTCCATTTCCTTTCCCTGTTCCCTTGTATCTTAACATTTCAGATGGCAGCCCTGCAGAGTCCGTTCTATGGGGATAAGATGAACCTTTACTCCCTTTGTAAGAAGATAGAACAGTGCGACTACCCTCCTCTTCCCTCAGATCACTACTCAGAGGAGGTAAGTACTGTAACGGTTGCCTATTAATGCTATGGTAAGTAGATATGGACCTGCTCGGTGTTTTAAAATGACTCACGGAAGTCTTGACTCCTGAACTCCTTCTAAAAGAAAATAAAAAATATGTCTTAATATCTTTTAAGTAAGCTATACTGTTTTAAGCAGTGGTGGACGGTTTCTCTTTCTCTTCGTCAGTTCGCAGATTTTTACTTGTGTTAACTATTAAAGTTTTTTTTCTAAATAAGTGAAATCCACCCAGCTGTCTGAGCAGCAGTACAGTACAGTATGATATTGCTCCGTGATCAAAAGACCGGCTATGATTCTACCCGTTTGAAAATTAAATGCACATATCAAAAGCATCTGGCCGTGCTACAGAGTGGGGTGAAACTAAATGGGCTGGAGTGTCATGTTTCCCTACCTAAATGTTAGATCATTTGCTGTAGTTCTGTGTAGACTTACCCATGCACACAAATGTAATGTAGTCGGGCTGCGGTTAAAGATCGCCTTATTGCTGATTGCCGGTGACGTGTGTATGCATGCGCATGGCTTTGTGTTTGCATGCCCTTTTTGTGTGGGTGGCATTTTTTCCCCCCAACGTTTCTGTCTTTTTCTCTTAAAAACATTATGTCAAGTGTACGCACATGCAAAAACTCAGACACTGGCTCAAAGGCACACACGCACACACTGCAGGCATTACATCCATTAAGCAATGACAATGTGCTTTCTTATGGGCGGACTAAGCTTTGTGAGTTATGGCAAATTGTATAGTCCATGCAATATCAGAAAAATAGTGGAAAAATGCCCAGGATAAGTTTTTAGAGCCTGTGGTGACATCTTCAAATATTTTTCCCCCTCTAATTAACAGTCCGAAACGGGAAGATATTCAATTTGCAATTGAGTAAATCTGAGACCAACAGCACAACCTGACATTTGAGAGGTTGGGAACCAGAAAATGTTTGACATTTTGTACTTTAACAATCGATTGTTGCCAATTACTTCTCAATTAATCTATTTCGTCAGCTCTAAATTAAATATATATATTACGTCACAACTAACCTTTTAGAAATTTCAAATGTATGGTTTCTTTCTTCTATTCATGCTTTTTGGAACTGTATGAAGGTCCATCAGCAGACTTTTGAAACCTGCTGAGTAGTTTAATCCAATACATTAAACATCTAGTGTGCAATATTCTTTGGGGAAGTTACATTTTTGTTGTATTGGTTTTATTTACAGTTGAAAATGAATGGAAACAGATGGCTGTAAGATGGAGACAAAGATACAGACACTAAACCTAAGACTGTAACATAACTGCATTAATTACATACCTGTATTTACACACTATTTAGTTATGGGGCTTAAGCCTGGAAACACTGTTATGGTCCTTAAGGTAAAAGAAAAGTGCTCAACCTATTTAGTCCTTTATCTCCGTGCCTTTTGCTCTACTATCAGAGTAACTGCATGCACAAGTCCACAGTGTCTAAGTTGAATTGACTATCATTATTCATGTCTCTATAAATAGTAAACCCTGATGAGGCTTTAATATTCTGTGGTGTTTACTTCATTACGTTCATAAAGGCTAATTGCGAGGTGTCTCAAGCCTCTGCAGTGTCTATGTGTGTGTTTTTGTATGTGCAAGAGCAATTGTGCAAGTGTATATTTTGCTACAAGAGCTCTCTCTCCACACACACACACACACGCACCACGCTGAGCTCCTGCGTTGCCCCACATGTCACCCCCATCCAGGAGAAAGGGAGACAAAGCGAAAGAGAGAGGGAATGATAGAGCGAGAGACAGGGCGATGGAGAGATGGAGATGAGGGGGGTGCCTGCAGCGCCTGTCTGGATGTAAACAATGCTCCTGAAGGATCGGCAGCAAACTGTCAGCTGCTCATCTTTGTTGTGTCATTTAACCATCTCCATCTATGCTCCCCCCCCCATGCCTCCCTTCACCAGCTCCTACCCCCCATCTCCCTCCATCCTTCCACCTGACACTCCCCCCTCCCACTCGCCATGCAAAGAAGCGCATGAATATTTTACATATCTGCATCCCCCCCCCCATATCTCCATTCTGTGGGACTAATTCTCAGACTGTCTGAATTTGCATCTTTCTCTCACTTTCTCTCTCCCTCTCACACACACAAACACAGCGGCTGACGAGAACTCGTCCAAGCCTGTGCCACGCAACAGCGGCCAGGAAGTCGGCAGACAGTTACCATAGCGACCTCGCGTAGATGTTTTTTTTTTTTTTTTTTTTTTGCTTTCCTCTCCATCTTTTATTCTCTTCTCTTTTTTTAATGATGGCGGTGGCTGTTCCGCCTGCGAGCCTGTCTATCTATCTGCTCCAATCAGCCGCTTCGCTCGGCTTCAAGTGTAAGTGCTGTCTCCGGATGGCAATGGAGTGGCAGCAGTGTGTGTGTGTGTGTGTGTGTGTGTGTGTGTGTGTGTGTGTGTGTGTGTGTGCGTGCGCGTGCGCGTGCGTGCGTGTGTGTGTGCACGTGTGTGTGTGGCTCAAATATACGTGGATTGAGAAAAATAAGTGATTAGCGCGCTAACACAGCCTCGCGTCATTGTCTCGGCTCGATTACTTGTTGCCTTGTTATTGCTTCAGACTCCGTCAGAGCTCATCTAGAGGGCATTAAAAGAGGTTTGTTCATTTCTGGAGCTGCTCTTTTGCAGTTCGGTCTCACTGGAGTGTCACTGACTGTTTCATTTCTCTCTCTCTCTCTTCCTCCCAACCAACAACCCTCCTGTCCCTCTCACCAGCTGAGGAACTTGGTAGATATGTGCATCAACCCTGACCCCGAGAAGAGGCCGGACATCACCTACGTGTACGACATTGCCAAACACATGCAGAACCTGACACAGGGCAGCTAAGCCCAGAGTCTCACACGTATAGCTTGCAGAGGTCCTCCTCACTTCTCTCCTTGCTTTTCATGCTCGACTCGTACACATCTGTCTGCTTTTATACAATTTAGCTTTTTGTGATAAGTAGTATGTGGAACAGATTTATTTTTAAGGTGATCCAGTTTTCAACATGACTGACATCCAAATATTCTGCCCTAGGATAAAGATTATAAAGATTATACTTTTTTATCAGATGGACCTCTAATTCCTTAGACTTCAATATTGTTACAGCACTGAATATTAGTGTATTGTAACTCGCTGATGTGTTATTTGCTATGGCTTTAAAATGCATGTCCTCTGTATTTCCATGTAGGGGAGTAAAGCCGCTATGAGCAGATGCTATTTAAAGCAGATATACTTTGAGAATTGGAATTTAATTTAGTTTAAGGGAAAGTTAGGTGTTACCTGTTCCCTATCCTCAAAACAGTTAATCAGGACAAATTTCAGGAATATATCAAAAATATGACCTTTTTTAGAGTTTGGCAGGACTCATGAGACATATGGTCACCAGCAAAACGAACAAAAAAAGACAATGAAAACTGAAAACAATAGTTAAATTGGAGTGATGAGATTTGAGTGATTTAAGAGTGTTTTTGATGGTTCGAGCGTTGTTGTGTTGCACTTTTACCCTCGTAATGGAAGGCTGGCAGGGTGATCTTGTCTAATGAATGTATTAGGAAAGGAAGGATCATTTAGAGAGTAGACTAGAGATGTGCCGGGGGGAGAACATGGGCAAATGTCTCCACAACACTTTGAATGCACGTCATTTTGACACCTATGTATTGTCTTTGAAAAATTCAGAATACCTCTTTTTTTTTTTTGACAGCCTAGAAGGAGCGGTAGAAGCTTTAAAAAAGCAGTTTTACGTCTGCTGTTTACCTTAGTCACTGACACCAAAAGATTTCTTCCTCGGTTCAACTTAAAGTATTTCTTTTGTAAATCACAATGAAGACATGGCAAAAAGAAGAATCTAAAGCAAAACGCGTGATTCTCCATCTTGGTCCAGCGGCTGCATTTGATCCCCCCCCCAGAAAGGTTGTGTAATGTTGTGCAAGTTTGCAGTGTAGTTGTTTTGTTAAGTAACAAATATGTTGAAGAGATAGCAGATCTGTGCCTTGTGAAGCCGTCCACGTCGTAAGTAAATCACAGCGTAACTTTTGTCCTCCTTTGAGATACCAAAGAGAAAGTCACACACAGAAAGAGCAGTTTATATAATGTTACGGTATCTTTTATGAAAATAATATTTTCTAGTGTTGTATTGAAAAAAGCAAGCACCAATGGTCCTCTTTTTGTTTTACTGTACATATTGTCGTGTAGACGTTCCTATAGATCCAATACTGTAGGGTTTTAGAAACCCTTTATTAATTTTGGTGGAAGGATACAGTGTTTTTTTTTTTTAAACAGTGAATAGGTTTACTCCAGTGGGTCACAAATACACAGCACTCACTACCACTGGTTTACAAAATAACAATGTTACCACATGAAAGGTAGAGTAAATAATGAATGATCAACGTTGCTTTAATTCAGTATGCCCATGTTTCTCGTGTTTCTTTTTTACCTAACATTCAATAATATTTACATGTGTTATATTCAAAGTCAAAGCTTATAGCTGCAAGAAAATGTAAGTTATTTTGTTTTGGTCAGCATAATATTTTGATTAGTGTGTTAATAGTTAATGCAAATACAGTGTTTGCAATTTTACACTTTTATTTTAAAACACCATACATAATCAGTTATGAAAATGCCCCAGAAAAGATTGAATATGTATTGAACGTTGCCTATTTAGTTATGAACATGCAGTATGCAGTGCATCGTCAAATTTATATTATTAGATTAGACTAGGAGGCTGATAGCACAGAGTGCAAAGTCACTTTAAGGATTATGGCCATTTCTTGGTAGGGAGTGTTTTTGTCTTTGTATAACATGTGACTGCTCTCCTATATCTCATCCGTTTACCTCGGCTCAGTTTACTTTTCCGCAGGCCTTCTGGGTTTCCAAGAAAAAGAAAAAAAATGCAAATACTATTTATTGTTTTGGTAGTTTGGTTGTTTTCTGAACATTTCATGTCAAATTAAAGGCCCCTTATCACAAACTTCTTGTATACTTACTAAATGCAATAAAGCTTTCAAATTTCATTCGACTACAGTGAGTGCTTTTGCCAGGTTTAAATTAGTTTCACATCTCAACACTTGATTTTCCAAGAAATGCAATAGTAAAGGCGTTTATGCAATGCCAACGTTACCAAGGCCGGCCGGTCTGATTCAGTTGCAGAGCCGTGGCCGTTTCACACCTGCAGTTCTGAACCAGTTGGGTTATTTGTAAGGAAGGACTAAACTTCGGAGGCCAGAATGAGCCTGGGCCTCCTTTCACCAACAAAGTGAAAACATCAGTGTATGTGTTCGTGTTCCCTTAATTTACAGCTAATTAACAGTTGGGACAGTTCACTTCATGGTAAGTATATTCAAACACCATTTTCTTCTGAACACACTAATAAACAACATAATCTAGACTGAACATTAGTTCATTAGTTCAACATTAGTTTACATCCTGCAACAACTTTTTTCTTGGTGATATGTATTTTCCAGTGATAGAAGGACATCTGAACATCACCCAGTAAATATGACATCATGTTATATTTCCTGATTTAAAATGTGAGGATGGCCTTAATCCACTATTTAACCACTCACAGCACAATGGATTATGGAATACTAGTATCGACATGGAATAAACAAGGTGTCCTCCAGATCTGGACTAATGGAGGCTGCATTTCTCATCTGTTCGTGGAAGAAAAACTTACATGATTATTTCCTCAGACAAAACAAGAAATGATAAATGTTTATTTTTCAGTATAGTATTTAGTACAAAGCACGTCTGATACTATATTACATTTTTTTAATTATGAGGGATTATAAAAGGTCATACAAATATGAAAGGTAAAACCGTAAAAACACATGAAAAATGCAGCTGATAAAAGACAAAACACAACCTATATGAAAAGTATCAACATTTCGATCAGTCTGTATCTGCAGGCCTTAACCGCTGCTACTTGTTGCATGTGCTCAACTGGTCAGAAAATAATAATGGACAATATGACATCTCAACACAGGTTGATAAAGCACAGGTTACGATAATATAAAGCCATGCTTCACTGATGAAGTATACATAATTTATCCTCTAATAATAAATAAATGTTCTTCTCTTTTTTCAATGAAATCTCTCTCTCTCTCTCTCTCTCTCTCTCTATATCTATCTATCTATCTATCTATATATTATTTTTAAAACAAAGCTTTTGAAATATGTTACTAAAAATATAGTATTTCATTTTGAAAAATTAATTGAAGTGAATTCTCTTTTCCCTGCAGCTTTATATTCAGCTGCAGCTTTATATTCAGCTGCAGTGTGGACGAAGGGTTAATTCAGGTGTGAGGTGATGTCAATCAAAAGTATTGATATTATGTTTTCATCTTTTAAAAAGAGAAAACTGTGCAGGGACGTTACCTGGTTATTAAACAATTAGTTTCTGCTCATTTCTCCTCTGTTAACACCATTGTTGGACAGTAAATTGATGTTAGGATTCTGATCATATTGGGCTCCTAGATTGTTTATTTTCACTTTTGGATTTGAGTGGGCACGTTTTCTCAAGAGTTATACTTTGGTAGTGACGCTTCACATTACTGCTTTTTATAATTGTCACGGTCTCTGTACATATGAGAAACACTGGCTTTGAACTACCCGTGGGAAAAATGAAGATATAATAGTCTGTCTAATCTTAGTTAAAGGCTCTGGTCTCGCTAGCCACACTTCTCTTTTTTGGGCACGCCATGTGAAATAACTTCTCTATCTTAGGTACCTCTACCCCGACTATTCGGTCGGCGCGACTAAATACACATATTTGATTGGCTGAATAGCATTATTGTGTCTTAAATTGTGCATTGTTTTTAACCTTGAATTTAATCTCATGGTATAATCTCATATCATCAAATTTGAATAAGAAGAAGTGCACATTAAAACATGAGAAACAATATTATAACCATTTAACGAAACACTTTGGAGTGCTGTCAATAAAGACATTAAAAGTCTATTTTATCTTTTCTTTAACAGACCATACCAGATGTAAACAGATTAACAAGACAGCTATACAGAAAACAAAGTAATACGTGTATAATGATGATTTTCTTGGAAGTTCAATCAGGCCTTTCCTCATCAGCGTATGTCTTCAGATCGAGGGACATTAGCATAAACTAACAGCAAAAAACAAAACGGGAAATAGTGTAATTATTGTTGGGTATTCATCAAATAATTGTACACTTTACAGGTAAATTTGACATACTTGCTTAAAGACTTAAAAAGCAAGAAGTCATAGCTCTACTCACTGGCTGTTAGTTCAAGCATCACGTCTTCATTCACATTTTCATTCATTTTTCTGTGGAGAAATAAAGTGAAGATTGGCTTTACAGAACAACTTTTAAATATAATATAAGTCATTGGGCTATTAAACAGCATTGAAGATATGGTAATGATAATATAAATCCTTATATTCTGCATTACTCTTCATGTCTAATAAAGTTCAGGTTAGCGAGGTCAGTATAACACAGCTATGCAGCTGTTGTGTCTATGAAATGTCCAGTTCTCAGGGGAAGTTAGTCACACGCCTGCGCACTTCAACACCCACAACTGTTTATCAGTATATTGACATTCTGGAAGCAGACTGGTCGTTGCACGTTCCAGTCTTGTGAGAAAAGATGAGAACACAGGATTCTCCTCCTCTTGACAGGATAAAGCGAATCAGATGTTAGGACGAGGGGAGACGAACCTGTGACGATAAACTGAGTATGAAAGGCCCCACTTCCGTGGTGGGGCAGTTGTTCTTTGCCCAACCTGCGTGTTGGCTGTACCACTCACTGCTTTTGCAATTGCAGCGCTTACTACTTTGCTTGTGATCATTTAGTAAATAAATTTAGAGAACGAGAGAAGTTGTTGAACTGAGTTCTTCCAGGCATCCAATAATTGAGACACGCTATCAGTAATCTATGAACATAATTTAGTAACCTCACTAAATATATGAGTTCAGCTGCAACAACTGTCCCTGTGCTATAAATTGAACTAAACAACACAATGTGTCTGTCAAACTGATGCAGGTGGTGAGACGTAGAATGAGCTTTACTTTCTGGACTTTCTGCGCCTCAGAACGTAGATCTTGTAGACGGCCACGGCCACAGCTGCGATGATGATGATGATGATGATGATGATGATGATGATGATGATGATCAGACAAACAATGACAGCTTTGTCATTATCTGCAAAATGATGGTAATAACCGAAGAATATCAAAGTGGTGGCATTTATGTTCAAGATGCAATGTATAGCAATGGATGTGTCAAAGCAAAATGTGCCAAATGATTTAACTGAACAATGTCAGACAATTTGTGGCATTAATTTAAACAGCACATACAGGAAGTGGTAACAGGTTCTTTCTTGGCTTTGCTGCAAAGATTTTCTGTATTGCACAAAAACACCTGGGAATAGGAAAAAGAAATCCCTTATTATTAGAAATTATAGCACTTGAACAAAACGATGAATTCAAATATAATAATCTTGTGAAATCTTATGCAAACCTCCAGTGTGTATTCCGTTGAGTAGCTTAGATCTTTGAATTCAAAAGAGCATGTTTTTTTGTTAACCTTGCTCGCGACACCATGAAGATTTGCAACATATTCCTTCGGAACTCCATGAAATTTTGTTTTGTCATAAGCACAAGATACTGTTATCACGTTTTGCTCTGGAACATTCACCGTCAGTGAAGTAATATCTTCTGGTGCTAAGAGAGGGAAGAAAAACAACATATCTTCCTTTAGCTACAACACTTACTCACAGTCAAAGTGATACTTCAGTTAGCTTTATTAGCCGTTTTAACACTGATACACATCATTAGTGTGTTGCTGTATTGGTTGTAAGTGGTGTGTCTAACTTATTTTTAAATAAAGCTATCTTGAAATGAAAAATGTAGATTTTAAAGCAGGAAACACATTAATTAAGAGATGATATATGATTGGCAGACACATATTATTATGTAATAAATAAATAGTCTGTCAATTTTTTTAGACTCTTACTTCCAGCCTTAGTTGTGTGTTGAACTTTAGTTGGTTGGTTAGGTGGTTGGGTAACTTTATTGTTGTATTTGCTTTGGACTTGACAGAAATAGGGGGTGTATGGTTTCAGTCCTGTAATGGTACATGCTCCTCCTGATGGGTTCACGGTAGCTGGAACTGCAACATAGCTTCATTAGTTTGGTTGTGTTTGACTAAACAACAAGGCCACAAAAACAGAACAACAGAAATATACAACAGCAGATTGTTTTGTTAGTCAAGTTACCCATAAAGAGACAAAAACATGCTTATCAGTCAATCAATTATTAATATCCTTCATGTGTCATTGGTAGATCACAGCTCTGGTCCTGCAAGCTAAAACGTGAGTATACATTTTGGGCTATGAGGCAAACACAAATTTAATAACATTGAGCCAAGTTGTTTTTTATGTTTCAATGTTATTTATGTATCAAACTTCATGTCCATTTATGAATCTTCACCAAACTGTGGCTTCTTATATCATCTCAGGTTTTTTACACTTACGATCACTCAGCGTGCTCAACTGTGAGCACGAAGCACTGATTCAAATGTCCACAGCATGTTTCACTATTTATTTAACAGACAAGTAAAATGATCTCCAAAGAATTCCAAAAGTGCATTCCTGTAAAATGCATCAAATGATAACAGGGTTACTGTAAATATGTTTACTCACCACTGTGTTTCTGAATGTGGGGAGAAGTTCCACAACTGCAGTCATAAGAAAGCTTCTTCAGTTTAGGAAGTTCACTTCGACACTTCTGACTGGTCGTGCCCCAACTCAACTCGATGGAGGTGTTGGTGACAGCTTTCTTTCTGACGTCTATTGTGAGATCTGTTGGAACACATCAGACATCTGTAACACTGAACTGAACATCTGGAGCTGTTCTTTTCTGCAAAGTTATCTTAGGATACAAGTTCTTATCATTGCACGGAGGAGACGTGGATACTAACGTACCACAGTCAATCCTGAACTTGACAGCAGTCGTGGGATTTACGGTGTCGTTGCTGCCTTTGATCTGACCAGTACAGATGTAGTCTGTGAAGGGCTCCAGCTCAGAAAGTTTCTTGGTCTTGAGTTTATCGGCTCCTGTGGAGACACAAGGACGACAGCTTTTCTTTAACAGCTGGTATTTGTATCTCTTTGACTCAAATGGGAACACATTCACAGCAAATACATAAATATTCTATATACAGAGTGCACAAAGCAATACCTCAACTTTCTCTTCCCCCAAAAGACAATTTAGATTCAGCTTTAAGTCAAATTGTTACTACAGGTTGAGCATCTACTGTGGCAAATGGTTTATTTTTTATTTCCATGTAAATCCATTCATAATGCTGACAGACAAAGTCTCTTTACCTCGAGTCGTTCCACTTACCCTGACAGGTGTAATCAATGGTGAGATGTTTGCAGTTTGGAGGTAATTTTGATTCTATTTTTGCAGGAAATTCCTTTGAAACCGTCTGATTTATTTGAGTTGGATCTAAGAAATCAGTGTAAAAGAAAGAAAACAGCACAGACATTAAACCTGATGACACAAGGTGTACGCCACATGCAATTCAAACCACACGAGGACTCGACTGTACTTACCAACAGGGATGCGTTTGGTGAGGCTAAAGGAAGTCCCACACATTCCTGAAGTGAAGGTTGAAGTTAAATCTGTGCATAAGTCATTGAAACCAGGTTTGAAGCAGAACTCCTTAATGTCACTTTTGCATGACTCAGCTGAAATAGTATTTGATGTCGACAGTGAAGAGCTGATGTCCCAGTCACTCCGGTAACAAACATATCCAGGCATGCAGCTGCCATCTTTAACGTCATCTTGTCCTGAAATACACAAGTGAAATGATCTGCACACATCCGTCTGTTTGTCTCATTTCATAGATTAGATGAAAATACAATGAAATTCAGCCCAATGAATTGTTTTTACTCACTCATAGTCAGTGTCCTAATTTCAGTTTTACAAGGTGTTTCTTTGCCAGCACTATCGATAAATGTCACACTCAGCTCATATTCGGTACAGGGCTTCAGGTGTTTGATTGGATGAGAGCTTTGATTGAAGGACTGAACGATGGGTTGGCCCGGTTGGCCCTTTTCTTTGTAGCTGATGGTGGAGGCATTGGTGGAGTTCAACAAGTCAACCAGGAAGCCAAACGGGATGGGTGTGACAGTGTAAGAACCTGAACACAAAATGAACAGTTATAAAATATCCTACTGTGGTTCATACAAACCACCTGATGACATCTTTTAATCTCAGTTTGCTTATATAGATGTTGGAAAACGATATAATAAGCAGTTTGTTAAGTGTGTTTGTTAAAAATAAATGTAAAGATGAAAAATATTGTCTGTTGAAAAATATTGCTGATACTCACATTGTTGAGGTGGAGGGGTTTGTGTCATGGCTGGAGAACACATTCAGATGAGAAACAACACAATATTAATAGATGATTATAAAACTTTGGAAACTCCAAATCAACTAACTACTCAATAACTGTTTTATATCACAGTCGTCGACAAGACAAATGGAGAGCATGTAAGGAGAAAAATCCAACAATGCTAGCTCCTGCTTCATCAAAAGGTGCTACATGTACCATTTTCCCTCCAATGATGATGACCACATGAATCCTTTTGCCTCTTGTCACAAATATGGTGTAGCTACGTGTCTATCCTTCCATCATATTTGATTAAACAAGAAGAGAAGATGTGAAAAAAACATAGTAGCACTGTTCAAGAGAAAAGTTATATTCAGAGGAGGAAAGACAGTATTTAGCTGGATGTGCTGTAATGCTAAAATATAGCATTGCTTAGGTTACAACAGGTTTTAGAAGTTACATAGAGAAATTGTTTGTTTCTAATGAAAAAGTACTTCTGACGTAAGCAGAAAGTGATTTCTGACAGGCAAAGTGAAGACAATGGGACTCTGTCCTGAGACGGCCTGCAAGCTAGCAGAGGTAACAACGTATCGTAATGTGCCTGGGAAAGGCCATTTTCAGATTCTCTTGCAACCCTAACATTGATAAGAGTTGATTGTATTGTGATGTGAGAAAAATGCTTACTGGGCAGAAACCATATCTGGTTTAGACTAGTTCAACTAAAAAGGGGTGTTACTTCTTTGTATGCATACATATACTGGTGACTTTTCATATGTAGAAGAAATCTTGCTGCAGACTGCCTTGGTAGCTGTTTCATGTTTCCTCCATTTTCTTGCAAGAAATAAACGGACAAAAGACAACTTTGATTCTTGAGACTTTATTCCTCCTTTCCCGAGTGACGAAGAAAATCTTCCATTACAGTGTTAGAATAGAAATGGAGTCTGCATGGCGTTACCTGGAGCTGTGAGTTCAAATACTTCCTGTTTTTGGACTTAATGCGGTCTTTCTTTGATAAAATACTTGCCAGGTTGCCTAAAGGTTGCCAACCTCAACAGGATTGGCAACAGGATGTGTATGATGGCATAACGTTGCATTAATAGCTCCCTAAATAAGCTTCTTTTCAGAGTCAATAAACATACTATTATTAAACCAGACTTGATGAGTCAGTCTGGTTTAATAGACAAATTTGATGTCAATTTTGTCTCCCAGAAACTGTAGATTAAACTCCAGGTTTATTTCCATAAAGACAGGATCAGTGGACCCGATGGAAACACGTTTTAAATTTTTTTCAGAAAATGTCATATTCATACTAATTTATTTTCCTATTTCAGATACAGTATTACTTCACAAACAACCTAGAAAGTAACCTCAGTGTAGAAATCTGGCTTGTTCATGAATTACAATAGACTGACTTTGCAGCAAAATCCACAAATACATTTAATGGGTTGAGCATAACTTAATAAATATTATAAGCACAAACACTATGTACCCTCACTGTAGTATTCACTATGGTATTTTTCCATAATTTGAGGGTCTAAATTTACACTCCAAAAAGTATAGATACTTTGCAGTCAGTAATTGTTAGTTTGCTTTCGCTCATCTTAAAATCAGACCAATTAAGGGGAGACACAGCAAATGAAAAGGGTAAAAATATGTAAATACTAGTTAACACCTTGGAACTTCCCAATTTGATTACTTACATTAAGACAATTCATTTTGTTGTGCAGGTTTTCTGAAATATTATGTTTGAATATGCAAATGATGCAATATGTGGCACCATCGAGAGCATCCTGACCAACTGCATCACTGTGTGGGGCGGAAGCTGCACAGACTACAGCAGGAAAGCCCTGCAGCGCATAGTGAATGCAGCTGGAAGAATCATTGGTGCCTCACTCCCCCCCCTCCCCTCCCTGCAGGACATATACAACACCCGCCTCACCCGCAAAGCGACCACGATTGTGAGCGACTCCTGCCACCCCTCACACGGTCTCTTCAGCCTCCTGCCCTCTGGGAGGAGATACCGGAGCCTCCGGGCTCGCACCAGTAGGCTGTCAACCAGCTTCATCCACCAAGCTGTCAGGAAGCTGAACTCTCTACCTCACCACTCCCACATCTAGACTCGTGTCTGCTGCTAAACTGTCTGACCGCTGCTATTAACGCACACTTAAATAGTTTCCTAATCTGTTTTTGCACTATGTTTATATGTCTTTGCACTATGTTTATATGTCTTTGCACTATGTTTATACGTTTCTGCACTATGTTTATATGTTTATATATATGTCTATTTTTTACTTTTTTAAATGTTGCACTATTCACTTTATTTTCAGACAGTAGAGAAACATAATTTCAGGTCTTCTGTATGTTTGCACAAATGGAAGAAGTGACAATAAAACTGACTTTGACTTTGACTTGACTTTTGATATGTTATCTAGAACAGTAATCTGAACTTTGAATAACTGGTGAGGTGATGGCGATCAGTCAAACGATGAGGTCAGGATGTGGTTTTGTGCGCTCTTGCTTCACTATGTCGAGCATGCTCACAATCATTTTATTTTTTATCTGCCTTTACTTTCTTCTCATATTTTGCATTAATAAGCACGCACATGTTTAACATTTCTGACCTCACTTAATTTTTACGCACTGCACTTACATTTTCTCATAAATTATCAAGTACATTACTTGGGAGCAATTGTTGTACCTAATGTCCTTGACTCTGTTTGTAAGAAAGTAAAAAAAAATGCTCACATTTCTCTTGTGAGGCATCAGCAAACTGACAGGGGAAGAGAGTGACCACAGAATCAATTATACGAAATTAAATTCTCGGATTCGAGTGGTTTGCTAAAATTAAGTTGGAGAAGAAGGAAGTTCTTGCTTCTTTAACTACAGTTTGATAAGTCCTCATTGCATCTTTCCAAATCTCATAAAATACATTTCCCCCATTTTCGTTCCTTTCTCCAGTTTCTCTTTAATTCCTGGGTGGATTTGTTTAGCTAGTGCTGGGCTGTTCTATTTGAACTTTTGCCTTTCAGTGGGCCAACAGAGTGCAGCACGGTCTGACAGGTGTGGTTAAAAAGGGAGATTAAAGGCAGTTAAAAAAGCAGTGGTAAAAAGCTGAGAAAACTTGCTTGCAGACGTAGAGTTAAAAACCCGGTGGCAGACAGTTGAAGTGTGAATAACTGAAAGAGGATGTAATAAAACCACATTGAATACAACTTCTTTGTGATCAGACACACAGATATCCTTCGTCTCAAAGTTGTCAGGGCTGAGACCACTGTAAATAACCAGGTTGAGGGTGTGGCCCTCTGAGTGTGTGGCTCCTGTGCAGCCTGAGTGAGGTTAAACGATTCCAGGGTATCCATCAGATCTGTGACAAAAGTCTGTCTCACTTGAGTTGCGAGGCTAATAGGAATACACATTTTTGATTGGCCGAGTAGCATCACAGGAGATGGTGTACAGCGCATGTACAGTAATTGGTTGGTGTGCTTCCTGGATCGCTGAATAAGAGCCGTAAAGGCTAGAAAAGCTGTGCCGGTTCAAATAGAAGCGCTCCATCAAAATTGAATAATTCTCAATGATCTATCGGTTGTAGGTCAGGGTCCAGATACAATGGTGTCCTGGTCCGGACCGCGGTCCGCCTGTTAGTGACTCCTGCTGTAGATCATAACACCCTGATAAAGAGGCTACGTGATTGGGTGGGCATATCTGGCATAGCGTTGGACTGGTTTTCATCTTACCTCACTGACAGAAGTTTTACCGTCTATGTGGGAGACTTTGTGTCCGATACCTCTCCGCTGTCTTGTGGTGTACCGCAGGGCTCGGTTCTGTGGCCTCTGTTGTTTTCTTTATATTGGTTGATTTGGGACAGATTATAAAAAGTTATAATGTTGCGTATGATTTATTTGCGGATGATATTCAACGCCGTCTTTCCTTTTACCAGCGAGGCTTCCAGGTTATCTCGGCTCTGAGCCGGTCTCAATGCTATCAGTGACTGGACGACAGACAATTGTTTACAACTCAAAGCTAATAAGACGGAGGTTCTGGTTATTGCACCACATGAAGTTGTCCCAACGACCAAGCAGAGTATTGGTCCACTCTCCTCTTGTGTCCACTCTGTCAAAGAGCTGTCGAGATGTAGTTTTTTCCACCTAAGAAATATTAGTAAACTAGGATCTATAGTATAGATCTGAACCTGTTAAATCTTCTGTCCGTCCCACGCACTCGCCTTAAGACCCGTGGTGACCGAGCTTCTGAGGGAGTAGCACCAAAGCTATGGCATGCTCTGCCGGCACCCCTACGGTTTGTTGATTCTGGCTGAGACACGGGACGCCCGGATTAATTGGCAGCCAGCACTGAAACAGGGGTTGTGGCCCATTGATGGTTACCATATCCGGGCCCGATCGGGCGTCGTAGACACGGGCTATCTTGGCTGAGACATGATAAGGAAGTAAGGAAGTAAAGAAAAATAGGTAACACTTTATAATAACTGTACGCTATGAAGCAAAAGAAAACATAAATAACACAAGGTGACCATAAAAGGGCCACTAATTTACACAATGACTACTTTTCGGTTTTTAAAACATAGAAAAGGCACAATAGACAGTAAAATACACAATAAAAACATATATTAAAAACAGACCTATAGCATTAATTTGACCCAAACTCCAGTCTAAACAGGTGTACTGATTCATCGCATTTCACCTTTTCTCATAAATACAATAAACATTATGCTACAATTTCAAAAACAACTAAGTCAGGAGTTTAGAATAAGAGACCTCATCACGACAGTTGGACGTTTTATTCTTCGAGAAGACTTTCCGATGACAGACACAAGCTTTTCCTTCATGAGGAAGAGGAAGATGGTTACTTACAGTTGGCTAAACTGATGATCCCAGCCCAGAGCAGCAGGATCTTGACACCACAGAGACCGGCCATATCCCGGTTAGGTTGTGTACGGCTACACACCATGCAGTACAGTCCTAGAGGGGACCAACAGGCTGATGAAACAAGCCAAAATGAAGCCGTAGTTCCACTTCTTAACTGAATTCTCACAGAAAATAAGTACAAATATGTTATTTTAAACTACATACGTTTTCTGTGTTATCAGTGGACGCAGCTTCCTGGACTTGTTCCCCAAACCCTGAACCTCTCCCTTGGTTTCAAGTCGAGCAAGTGGGAGTGATGTCTCACCAAAAGAGCCTGCCTTTACCTTAACGTTTGGTGACAGGAAGCCTCATTTCAGCTACGCCACCAAGAACAGGAAGTCTTCACTTGCTTCGGCTCAAGTGTGAAACCCCTCTGACTTATGAAAAGACAGAGTGAGATGATTTAGCTTTAGGTGAAGCCTTTATTTTACTCAAATATTGTGTTTTGACATATTAGGCTTTTAGATTCTTGCTTAATACATGGCTGAAATCAAATGCACAGTTTAACTCCATATGAACAGACAGAGAAATGAAAGGAAATGCTGATGTTAACACACTTTGAGGCTTCCATGTTACTGTTTTCTGTCTATTTGACTTCTGTTAGACTGTTTGAAATCAGACTTGATGAGAAGATTTCACATCTGAGACACGAGACATACACGAGTGAAACTTCTCAGAGCTCCTTTTCTTTCTCGTGACTCCTCCCAGTTCTTAAGCTTACAGGCCGACAGTCGCTCAGCCATGTAATTAAAAACTCATGACGAGCGAGCACTGCAATGCAAGGAAAAAGATGGCGTCTTTCCTTTCTTCAACTTGGCTCTCTGTTTTTTTCTCCTCTGTCCAAAGAAAGAAAACATGTGGCCATTGGCTCCAGAAGTGAATTTCTTCATTTCTGCTGTTCCTTCTGTGTGAAATACATTTATAAGGGATGTTAGATCTCTTCAAAGTCATTGATCGTGCATGGTGTTTGATCATCATGCTTTGCCTTGGAGCCCAAAATGCTTACTTCTGTTTACATACACAAGAAAATAGGGGATAAAAGAGGAAGGAGAGGAGTGGAGAAACTCTCTGTCCTCCTGTTTCCCCCTGTGTTTCCCCTCTACCCCCGTCTCTCTCTGTCTCTGTGGCTCCTACCTGGTCTCCTCCCGGCTCCTCCTGATTACTACTCCTTCACCCTTACCTGTCCAGTCTGACTGCTGCCTGCTTTCCATCCACTCATTGCCAGACCATTGTTGCAACCACCGTGGTAGTTAGTCGTTCTCGGCCGTATCGTGTATTCTGTGTATACTTCCCTGTATTTACCCTGTTTTCCCGCGCCCACAATGGATCATCCTCTCCGGCTCCCCAGCCTGCCTGCCCTGCCTTGCTCTGCCCCGTCACCCACCACCGCCCTCTTACCCTCGGCCTCCGCTGCTCCATATCACCTCTTGCCAGTATCGTCACTCATTATCCACTGAAAATAAACCTTTTCACTTGATTCACTTCCCTAGTCTGTATCTGCATTTGGGTCTAAAACTACAGTCCGTGACACTCCCTGGGGAGCGAGACTCACACACTGGGTGGTGAGCTGATAGGAATCTGGATGAAACACAGTCAGCTATTGAAATATATGAAAATAATACATGCAACTAAGCAGACCCATTTTAGACAGTTAGATACTGAGCTGGTAGAGGCTTTTACTTGAACCTGCAGTTATACAATGAGGATGAGATGAATCTCTATCATATATACAGAATACAAAGTAAAGACCAGAACACGTAGATCACTTTGAATAATATTTGTGTTTGTTCTGAAGAGATTTAAGTGTTTACACAACAGTTGCTTTATCTTTAAGTCATAGCATATTTCTGTTTTTAATACTTATTTCTCATGCTCCTACATATTCTAACAAGGAATAAAGCAATACTTCTGTATAATCAGGGTGTATCATCTTACTTATTATCGTATATTATCTTGTCAACCATACGGATATCAGAAACATCTTAGCTATATGTTGTCAAATAAAATCAGCTTTTTTACATCTTGAAGACTAAAGGATAACATACAAGGACATGACTTCACAAAACACCTTTTTGTTTCAACATTCCAGTGGAATTGGCAGGCACAGGTGAATTGGAGGAGGAGAGAGAGAATAGAATAGACTTCTTGGAAACCGTGACAGAATACAATAAAGTATTAGAGTTTAATTACATGGCAATGTATTGTCTACATCTACGTTTAAACGACAAAACAGTTTGGGGATTTGTTGAGGTCTCAACGTCCTGATCTCAAGGTGGCCAAGGTCCAGACCATTAGCAGATGCGGGTTATGGTGCGGTGGCATTAGTTGGATACACAATCCTGTTTAAAGAACTTTAATTTGACACCTTGTTGTGCCGTAGCTCTGCATTGGCAAGCTTGCTGTAAAGCCAACACTGCATAGCCTACAGCTGTCTCATGATCATGATAGCCATCGATATGTACCTACGTTGTTGTGGTGGCAGCTCGAAGAAGTACCTGAAACCTTTATCAATAAAGTCCAAAACAGCTTCATCTTTGGTGGCCGTTACTTAAATCATCCAGAATTTATGTTTCAAGATGTTTTAATATGCATTAGGTCTGAATTCCTCCTGTGGGAGATGTATGGTTTCTGACCACCGAGGGTTGGGGCGCAAAGCCGTACGTTGAAAATGGTACCGCCCTGCTCTGGTATGTAAAGTTTGCTCTAGGATTGAGTAACTGCACAATTTCACAAGTACTTTCAATTTGAGACATGCAACATAAAACAAGCAAAGAGCAAATGTTTTACTGCTCTCTCTCTCTCTCTCTCTCTCTCTCTCTCTCTCTCTCTCTCTCTCTCTCTCTCTCTCGCTCTATTTCACTGACTCCTTCCTGCTCTGAAGCTTACAGGTCAACAGTATTATAGCCCGGCCAGATGCTGTCTCTTCTCTTGCTTTTTCCCCCCGTTCTAAAGAAAGAAAACATTCTTCCATTTGCTCCTGGAGTGAATGTCTTCATTTGTGCAGTTTCATTAATTTCTGCTGTGTTGTTAGTGTGTTTGAGGTCATTAGCTGAGTGTTTATGGTCTCCTTCCTTCTTGCCTCCCTGGAGTCCCCCCTCCCTCCACATCCTCACCCTATTCTGTAGGTTCCCTCCAGTCACCCAGCCAAACTAAGCCATCCCTCTGGGTCTTCCAAATCCCTCTTGGCCAGAGAGCAGTGGGGGTGTGCACCAGCTCTTTCCCTGTAATGAACTCCACAGGGACTGCTGTTCAGTTTCATCACAGCAACAATTGCTCCCATGGAGCTCTGAACACAGTCAAAACAAACAGAAGTAAATATCTGGAATTAATACACAAGTTGTTTGGCGCTTCCCAGCATCTATAGCTCCACCCTCATGGACTGCTTCAGAATATAGAGAAATATTTGTACATTACTCGAAACTGGCGAGATTGTGGGAGTAATAACACATTACAAGTTAGGGAGCAGGCAGTGTATTCCTGCTGTTTTCCATACATCCCAAATACAGTACATGCATCCCTAAGTCCATCTTGTGGTGAAACGTCTTCACTGCAGTTTTGCTTTACTTGTGAGTCCTTTAATATATATGTGTATGCAAATGTACTCTGTGGCAGACAGGAGCTTTGTAAATGTATACTCAAATAATTAGTGTTCAAGCTTGAAGATATGTAATTGCCCTGGAAATTATTGTAATATATCTGAATACAGCCCATCCAAGAGATACTTTTATGTGCCCTTACATATTATATTTTACAAAGATAAACATTCCAGAGTCCCAAACCTTTGCTTTTTTAGATTTATCCAACTTTCTGTTCATATACAAACATATGTCAATACAAAAATAAATAAAATAAAAACATGGGACAAGCTCATGGGAAAGTGCATCCTCGAGGCTTTGTACAGATAATTTAGTAAACCAACTAATAGTCTTAAAAGTAAAAATGTGAAACCTAATTCTGCAGCAGAAAGAGTCTCAGCCTCGCTCTGTAAATTTGAGGGCGCTTGCACTTTAAATTCTTGAGAACAAGACCTGCGTGAATCCCTTCAATAGAGCCACGCACGGTGTATGTGTTTATGTGTATATTAAAGAGAGAGCATGGAAGAAATAGCAGAATAATCTCTTAGCTCATCATATATCCCAGGTGATCTCTGAGTGTTCTGAGGCAGAAAAATGAAGCCGTTCCAGAGGACATTGACTTAGATTTTTTTCTTCTTTTTTGGTTTGTTTGTTTTGTTTTTGGAATATCAATATTTTTTTGCACATTTGAAATAGCTTGTGGCGGAGGCTTGGCAATGGCAGCCTGAGCTTCAAACATATTAGTTTGCTGGGAGAGAAGAATCACCAGGGACAGTCTCCAAACACAAGCGGGAACAGCAGCACAGTCCTGTTCATCATTTGAAAGCTGCTATTGTTTGAACTTGAGTAACTTTAAACAGGTTAAACTCATATTTAGAATGAAACGGTTGTCTTGCAGGCCTGCTCGGTTTTCAGGTTAGAATATTTGTCAGCAGCTGCTCTCCAGGGGAAATGTTGTGAGGTTCAGGTAAAGAAAGATGGTCCCTGCAGTCATTTATCAGTTGGAAGCTGCACCCAGCAGGCCGCAACTGGCGTCACTCATCAACACTGTTCCTGACACACTAACATATGTGGAAGCAGGCACGCACACACACAGTAAACACTACACATAATAAGCATGTGTGCGCTGGTATAATGAGTGACTCTTGCTCTGCATGTCCTTAATCTGCAACCACCAGGCCAGCACAGAGGGGGCACAGTAAAGTACAAGCAGCCTGCAGTGAGCTGAGCCAAAATAAAAAGCCAAGTGGCTCACTAAACCCGTCAGGGGCTCTTAAAAGGCACGCACTGCTTCTCCCTCGTCCGTCCAGCAGCCCTACGGGAGGTTTATAAAACGCCGCCCTGCAAAACCAAACTCGGATCCATCGGTCCAGCCTTCCGGAACGGGCCTTTTCACAAACTGTAAACTATTGGAAACAAATGCCGTCTTAAATGTGTTCAAAAGAAACCTGATCCTCAGAGACACTTTACAGGTGGCAGGGGGTGTGTCAGATGTAGACAGCCCACCCCAACACACACACACACACACACACACACACACACACACACACACACACACACACACACACACACACACACACACACACACACACACACACACACACACACTTGCTGTTTTTTGCTTCCTATGTGAGACTTTAGTCACTCCATCTTCTCCCCTCTCTGTGGACCAGACTACTGCCTGTAAAGAGGCTAACGTCAGGTTGGTGTGTGTGTGTGTTTGCACAGTGTGTGTATGTGTCACCGTGTATTTAAACATATTGACAGTGGGAATACAATATTCCTCAAACACTACTAAAGCATCAATGTCACATCCAATACAATTGTTTACTCTAATGATAATGTATGTAAACATATGCATTTAGCAACATAAAGATAAATGACGTTTAATACGGCTTAATATCATTCAATTACTTTTGTTTCTGTACTGCATGAATCAGCTCCCAGTAACATCAACCAAATCCAATAAAACCCAAGTAATTAAGTGTGCTCAAGGATCTGATTTGCATAATGCACACGTGGTCATCTAAACATTTAAGGACAAGTGCAAATCAAATATTTAAATCCTGCTGACAACATGATGAATTAAAACCAGGTTTTATTTTTAGATGAACGCTGTTTCAGTCAAACTTTATCATCTTGTGTTCTTGGACAAAAGTCTCTGAGATTTAATTTTTGGGTGATAAACATCAGGAGGGTTTTATGTCCTCTTAAGTCTCCTATATTTCAACCGTATGCCAGACTTCCGAAAGGATTTTCCTCACTGTCACAAGCACATGTGCTCGACTCTAGTAAAATAAGCACTCTGGCCATAAACTTGCCAATGAGCTGTCCCCAAATAACCACATCTGTCAGCTCAACTTAAACAGGCCCTTAAGAGTCACTTTTAAAGATGAAGGGACCACGCCGGCTGCACATCGACTAAATCGAGACAATTCTTATCTCTGGCATAAATAAATAAAACAATATACAGTATATCATGAAAAACGTTCACATGCTCCTCAAGATTGGGATTCTGATTCTAGATAGATACAATTATTCATTTCTTTAACTAAAAATAATTGAAGGTGCTTTCTATACTATAAATGCATTGGACATTATGTAATACTGCACTTTCTCTCTAATTATTGTGGTATTAGACTCAGTTTTTATTACCAGCCAAGTTAAATTTAGACCATCACATACCTTGAGCTCTTGAGCAGTTCTGCATCTCACCTCATAAAAGCCCGGGAATATAAACTGATTGCTGGTCTCAAATTTCAAATTTAGGCATACAGTTTGTGTCTCAGGAGTGATTTAAACGCAGCTTGTGTGAGATGAGCTGTGACCCTGTACACAGGGGATTAGAGACCTGTATGAGTGTGTGTGTGTGTGTGTGTGTGTGTGTGTGTGCTGCGAAAGGGAAGAGAGAGAGTGGTGTTGTACCTGGCCATGCCGTGTTTCTTTCTTCCCACGGTCCTCTCTGTGCTGCAGTCAACCCCTCCACCTCCTGTACCCGATCCCCTGCCTCCTGAGCACACTGACTGTACCTCATCTGAAATTATGGAAACAAAAAGTCATCCGAAAACTAAGGTTTAAAGGTTGCTGACGAGAGAGGAGAGGGTGGATGAAAGAGAACACGGAAAGTGGGGGTTGCTGTCAGCACATCCTAGATAAGTTTTGGATGTCAACTTTAAGAAGAAGCTCAAAAATGAGACTCAAGACGAGACATTGTCTGGTAAAATAACAGTAGTTGGTGTATTACTAGCTGCACCTGAAAGAGAGGCGAGGAGCCAGACACACTTGTTCATGGTTCAAATAAAATGAAAAAAAAGAGGATGAAATAAAAACTTGGATCATTGTGAAATGCCGTCAGTTCTGGATATAATCAATAGCTAAAGAAGAATCCAGTTCAGGGTTGTCTCTCATATTTCAATCCCTGCTCTTCTGTGATCAATAAAAGTGAGCTGAAATCAAAGCGGGCCCTCTTTACTATTGTCTATTCAACGTTAGCAGACAAAGACTGAAGAGCCTTTGATCGCCCTGTCTGCAGGGCCCACAGCTAAACACAGACCCCATCCTCCCACTCCCACCCACCACCTCCAGGTGAGCAGTGTGTGTGTGTGTGTGTGTGTGTGTGTGTGTGTGTGTGTGTGTGTGTGTGTGTGTGTGTGTGTGTGTGTGTGTGTGTGTGTGTGTGTGTGTGTGTGTGTGTGTGTGTTTTCGCACACATACACGAGCACACAGACAAAAACAAAAGCTCTTTTCATAGGACGGGTCCTCCTTTATTTAGTTGTGTTCTGTCCTGTTCTCTCTGGTCCTCTGCTGCCCCCTCTTTCCTTCTTCTACCCCTCCTGTCCACTTTGGTTGTGTTGCCATCCTGCCCCATCCACTCTGTTGTTATCTTCTGCCTGTCCTGTTCTCTTTTTCTGCCCTCTTTTGTATTCCGCTTACAGTCAGGAAATTGTGACGGACAATTTTCAGGATTACTCGATTGAGAAATATTAATCTACAGTGAAAATAATCATGCAACGCTCATCCTTTTCTTCTGTTCTCTCTCCTTGCTTGGGTTATGTCCTCTACTTTTTGATGTCTTATGTCCTCTAAGACGTTTATTTTGTTCGATTTGTTGCCTGTCCTTTTGTCCTCTCCTGTCTGATACTCTTCTTTGTCCTTGTCTGTCTTATCTTTCCTGTTTCCTCCTCTGTTTTGTCTCCTTGTTCTTGTCATTCCTCCATCTGTTTTGCTTTCTTTGGTCCCTTCCACTTCTGATATGACTCTTTCTGTCTTGTCCTCTTCCATCTTTTTCTGTCTTGTCCCTGTCTCTTCTCCGCCACTCTACTGTGTTGTGTGTTCTCTGACAGCTCAGAGGAGACACCAAAACAGCAGGACCCTTCGACTAAACGACAGACAGCCCTGCTGGGGCCTCCTGTTTCAGAGGAGGGGAGCAGAGGATTTTACGATGACAGCCCACATGACACACCCAAAATGAGATTATTATATCAAGGTGCACCAGTGCACACAGGTGCAGATTAAAACTGATGCCGTCTCCACCTGGCCACAAGAGTGCATTGCCACAAATTCATGCTGTACATGTTGACGGGTGTCATTCACTGTTCGTACTTATACCTATGAAAAGTAATGCACTAAAATGTGTATAAAACCCACGTAATTGTGAGCCAGGACGTGCAGGGCTGCCTCTAAGGAAGCCAGGTGACGTAGTTCAAAGAGTGAGTTGGAGGCGGTTGGGTGGATGGATGTGAAGCAAACACAGGACTTTCCCCCAGAGACCCTTGTTTGTGTCCCGTGCAAAACCAAAAGTCGACAAGGACCTTTTTTAACGTACTTTTGTTACACATGATACGTATTTAACTAATGTCACATATGTAAGTTATGTAACAAACATACTTATTTCAACCCAATTGACTGTTGTATGAGGATACTTTGGAAGTCCATATGTGTGTTTTTGTCAGTGGTGGGAGTTCTGATACAAGCGTGTAAAAATGCTCTATTAATTAAAAGTCCTTAATTCAAAATCCTAAGTAAAAGTACAAAAGCTAGTATTAGTTACATATAGGCCTAATATGTGGTTTCAATGTAAAATAGTACTCTGAAATCTTACTGTTAACTACAACTGTCAAATAAATGTAGCGGTGTTAAAAGTTCTGTATGAAATGTAGTGGAGTGGAATAGAGTACAAATATCTCAAAATTGCACTTAAGTATGGAACTATAGTAAATGTACAGAGTCACTTTCCACCACAGCTTTTTCTCTATTTATGCTGTTTCACTGCAAACCACATGACATGCCTGAAACTCTTGATTAACACCCTTTTCTCTCTTCTCCTTCTCCATGACCAGAAAAGGTAAATCTCACCAGTCGGGCTGCTTGTTTGCTACTCAAACTTGCCCACCTGCCACATTCCTGTGTTTCTCTGTCCTCAATGCTTTTTAAATGTGCTGTCACCGAGGAGTGGAGAGCACAAATGGACGGGTAGCCAAATTAAAATTGTGTACGTCTTCTCTCACAACCTGGTTTAGAAAAGGTGGAATGGAATGACGTCGTATCAAAGAAAGTCACCAACAGAAATGTTTAGAAAGTCACGTCCACAAAGCGAGTGGGGACTGTTTTTATTAATTATTTATGAAGCGGGCCGCCAGGTCTAATAAATACTGGGATGTTATTCAGATGCCTCAAAATTAATAGACGTCGTGAACTTTATAACATTCCTCTGTTGCGTTGTTGTGTAAGTCAGAGTAGATGTTCGGCACAGAATAAGAATCATATGCATTTATGCAAGTGAACAAACATGAAGCTGAAAGTGTGTTTTGTGAATTTGTTTAAAGGCCAAAATTAGCATATAGCGACAGACAGGCCTGAGTCCTGACTTCCATTTAAAATCCCCGGTCCACACTGGGCTCTCTAGTGCCAGTCAATCACCCCACACCTCTGAAATTGAACGGAGGCAGACATGATGAAGTGAACCTTTCACACTTGGGTGAAAGGTTGTAACCTTTTAGCCTGTATAGCTCTTCCTGTATTGTGGTATAGCGGAGGGGCCTTGGTGAGCAAAAAAGGGAAATAAGAAGATAAGAAAAGTTAAGAACCAAGTTTTTCTCTCTCTCTCTATACGCCTAACCTTTAAGCCGAGTGCCCCCCCGTGAATGCTGGATTCCTGATTAGTTTACAGTATACTCCCAAATCAGCATAATAAAGCGTGTGATGAGGCTGATGAGATCTAACAGTCTGCTCTTGTTTACCCCGCCGCAGCACCAGCTCCTTCGCTGCATGTGTGTGTGTCTGACCCCGAGGCACCGAGTCACTTGATGCGTCTTGCATCTCTCTCTAACAAACATTTACACGCACACACATACACACACACCCACACAACCCCCCTGCTGGTAGAAATCCTAGTTGTGCTGCCGGATCTCAGCAGAGGCCGGGAATCCACATCCCCTTTAGGCTAGTCCTGGGGTGCATCTACTCCACACACACGCACACACACACACACACACACACACACACACACACACATGCACCCACGCACCCACACACTCGCGCGCACACACACAAATGCACACACAGAAACAAACACAAGCCTATAAATACATGCAAGTGCACACACACACAGACACACGCTCTATCTTAATGAGAGAAGGAGATGGTGCTATGAAGGCGACAGCAGAATGAAACCTACTCACCAAGGACTGACCTGTGGTTCAGGGGCGGCAGCAGCTCGGCGGGGAGCTCCTCTCCCAGCGCTGATCAGAGGGCTGCACCGCCGAGGCTGCTCACGCTGACGGCGCTGGAAAAACCAACTGATTAAACGCCACTGTCGCCTCAGCTCAGCTGCTATATGGAAAGAAAGCTTCCTCCCTTTTATATATTTTTTCACTCACTGTTTGTTTGTCAGTCTCCTTTGTTTTCTTTGTCCTCTGCCGAGACAGCGGTGCTGGTGGTTTGGAGCTGTGAGCGTGAGGGATTTGTCCGTAATTAGCTGAAACGCTCACCCAAGCAAGCACAAAAGTAAATTTTAAACTTTTTGAACTGTGCTCTTTTTTAACGGTATTTCACTGACACTCTGCTTCTCTTCCAAGATCAAAACCTCGCTTCATGGTAGAAATATATTTTATTTGAGTCTTTGGAGTACACGGACAGCAAAACAGTGCTGCCAACTTGCAAGTCCCATTAACAAGTTGTGCAAACTTAAAATTGTGCAAAGTGTGTGCATGACAAAAAGTCATGACTATGAGAATACATGAAGGTATTGATGACATGTTAACAGAGTGACAGACAGAATAATTGGATCCGCTGACCACTGTTTTGAAATCGTGTAATCCCACCCCGTCCATTATGTAGCTACTTCTACAGAAGCTCTTTTGGCTGTTGGTTTGACAGAGAAGCTCAGTGACTGCACTGATACAACATGTTCAAATGCACTGTATTTGTGAAGAGTTTGCGCCACATGAAGGCTTGAGGGATATTGTTTTGCTAAGTTAGGTGTGCAGAACAATACTTTCTAAAAGAAAAAAATCCTTTTGTTACTTGAAAATTATTGAATTTATTGGAACTTCCAGCAGTTCCAGCAGTAAATAAACTCAGAGAGTTGGTCCACAAAAGACGATAACATTTTGGGTCAGAGGTTGAGGGCGGCCTGGCCTGGCCTGCCTACCACGCCTCTCCATCAGTAGCCAATTCACAGTTCTCTGGACCACAGAATAGGGATTCTCTGTCTGTGTTTCACCACATAAGGTGTGGACATAGCAGTGTTGAATGTGGAGACATTCTGGCACAAATGAAGGGTTAGAAGACTCTGCCCATTATCTGTGCCCTCTGGCCTAGTTGGGCGAGTCATCCAAGGATGGGCTGCGACTCTGCCAGCCCCGGGGCCAGACTTCGCTGACTGCCAGCCCCCTCGTGCCACATGCACAATGTCATCAAGCCTTTGTTGGTTGGTCTCAACAAAGCTGTATAATAGAGTGTAAAACGTTTTCCCCCCCCAACATAAAATGTAATCATTAGCATTAATTCATTTTAAAATATGTTTAAAAGTATGAAATACTGGGTTCTGAATAGTTTGCTGAGGCCGATGTTCAGGCGGCGCCCCACCCTAGTGTACCTCTCACCCTTGACTGCCACAGTTTGGCCGGGGGCTTCTCTGGCCAGAGTTGACAGATCATGGAAGGGCTGGAAGAAAGACAGGACAGGGGCAAACAAAGGAGGAAGCTCACTGCCATGCCCTTGAATGACAGAGAGCGGCTCTAACAGACAGACAATAGCCACCTTGCATATCCAGTCAAGCCAACTCTTCATTTATCTTCCCCAGTTTTGTCTGCCTTTTTTTTAAGCATTTGAAAGTTAGCCCCTCTCATTTCAAAGTCACTGTCCACCCTTTGCCCCCGCTGTGACAGCCAAGAGAGAAGCGAATATCTCTCGGCAAGAGAGAAAGATAGACGGAGCATTATCTCATCTGGGCCCACGGGCAGCAGAAGGAAGGAAAGGAAGAAAAAGGGAGGAAAAGGGCGATAAAAAAAGCCTGAACGGGCAGGGGCAGCTAAGGCAGAGTAGGGAAGCGATGGCTGGCAGCACAAAGAATGGTTCTCCTTCTGTTTTTCAGCTCCATTAATATCTGAGTTCCAGCCTGCATATATCCTCATTCATTATTCATGAACCAACCAGGAAAGAACGCAAGCGGGGAGGAAGGTGGGAAAGCAAAGGCCAGAGATAGTTCCAATCAGTCCAGGTTTAAATGACACTGAGTGGCAGAGCCTGGGGTTTTATGGCTCGCTGTTGAAATGAGACACTGCGCCGTGGTAAAAGGTCCACACTGGCCCGCTGTTAATGACCAGCAGGACGTATTAGAGGCTGCACCACTCGTAAAGCTAGCTGCCACACTGGGTAGCAAATTTAACCAAACTAAACTTATGTTGCTTCTACACGGCAGCACTGTGTGAACACTACCACACACTATACTAACCTGAACAGGAGCTGAAGAGAACTGGATACATTTTGAAGGCCTGCAGTAAGGGCCTTTCATTTATGTTGCTGTTTTCATTCATCAAACCATTTAAGCTACAGTGGTTTCATGCATTCTCTGCCCAACAGACATACGTACATGACTCTCAAACGAACTTCCTACCACACCGCTACAGTCAAAGAAGACATTACATTTTGTACTGATGGTGAACAAATCTCATGAAAAGACCAAAACCAACAATGATTGAAGTATTGTGTAGCCAAAGCCTGATATTCCTCTGTGCCATACATCAACATAACATCCATATAACAATAACATATCACATAAATGAGACACACACTTTTCTCATTCATTATGATGAACATGGGCAATATTTTTTCTTTTGAGTTGATCCCACAAACACCCTGCTGCCAGAAATTCTTAATAGAGTACCAAATGTGTATTTATCCCCTACTGAAAATAGTCCCAAACAAGTGCACTATTTAAGCCTTTTGAGTGGGGCTAAAAAGGAGCAGTGCCCAACTGTTTTAGGACATTACTTAGCCTTTAAAGATGGGTCTATTTGTGGACCATTTTTTAAAGATTAACACCTTCAGGACCAACCAGTAAAAAAGGTGGACAGCCACATTCTTAGTATTTGTTCTTTTCATTGGCAATAAGAACAATGTGGAATATCACAGGGTTTTCCTTTAACGTTCATGCTGGCCTGTAAGTCCCAAAACTATCCCTAAACTACATTATTAGCACAAGCTATAAATTGTACAAAATGTGTTGTTTTATTCTTTGGGAAGTGAAACACTCTATCAGTCATATTCCAGTATTCAGTATTACATCTTATTATATGCAGTTAATATTGATACAATTCTTTTTTGCCTTTGTGTGCTTAAACATTCTTGAATTGAACCGAATTTGATGCTTAGTCAGATCAGTGAAACCACTGTCCCTCAGGCACTGATGTCACTTTAAAATGCCACACGCCTACCAGCATCATTGTTCAGAGATTAGCGAACAAAAATGAAAACAAGCCTTCAATGAATATGTTACACTAAAAGGGAATTTCTAAGCAGAATGTATAGTAAGCATTTTGCAAAAGACTTTGCAAAAGAGCAGATATTTTAGCATCTCATGGGGCATTTGGTGAGTTTGCCTTCACTGTCTGTGTGTGTGTGTGTGTGTGTGTGTGTGTGTGTGTGTGTGTGTGTGTGTGTGTGTGTGTGTGTGTGTGTGTGTGTGTGTGTGTGTGTGTGTGTGTGTTTTCCTGAAGTCTCAGAAATGGTAATGCCCTTAACCCCAATGCAGGGAAGACTTAACAGTTGGTATTGACTTTGTGAACATTTACTATTGAGGATTCAGACTATTCAATTCTATTTCAACTGAGGGCTGCAGACGGAGAGGGAGGAAGTCCCTATAGGCTCCATGTTGCTCACACACAAACACACACACACACCAGCACATACTCACACACACCAGCACATACTCACACACACACTCACACTGCGTGTTGAATGTGCTATTCTCCAGTGATATCGACTCAATCGGATTTTAACCCCTCTCTGCTGGAGCCGTACAGAGACAAACGCTCTCAACATAACAAAGGCTGTGTGTGTGTGTGTGTGTGTGTGTGTGTGTGTGTGTGTGTGTGTGTGTGTGTGTGTGTGTGTGTGTGTGTGTGTGTGTGTGTGTGTGTGTGTGTGTTCTGCCTGTATGTGTGTACTTTTGGGATTGATGTTTGAGATGTGTAGTCCTTTGAATAGCCGCCACACAGGATTACAAAAATGCCACTTCCATCAACGTAAATCGAAATAAAACTACAATCTTAATTTTTACACCTTAAGATCCGCTCTTTTCTTAAAGGAATGGTTTAACAATTTGGGAAATACGCTGTGAGCTGGCAAAGTATTTCATGAGAAGATTGATACACTCTCATATCTGTCTGTTAAATATATAGCTACAGCCAGCGGCCACTTAGCTTAGCTTAGATTAGCACAAAGACTAGAAACATGGGAAGTGGCCGACCGGGGTCTATCGCACTATTTCTTGGGAGGGAGCAGAAACTTCCTGGAGTCTTGCTGCTTGGCAACTGGTCCTGGACAAAAAATAGTCCAGCACAGAATATGTTTCGTACTCTGTGGCTTTTTCACAGATTAAAGAAACAAGATGCAGCATGTTAAATAGTTCGCTTTCGATCTGCTGGTAGGCGTTGGACTGACCCAGACTAGCTGTTCCCCCTGTTTCCACTCTTTGTGCTACAAGATGAAGCGTTACATTTGATATGCGGGTGGGATAAGTCCTCTGATCTAGATAAATCTCCACCAAGAAGCAAACAAGCGGAGTTCCTAAAATATTTCCTATCGGACACGTTATATGCATGCCTTTCTTTTTGTTTCTCCTTCCATGTTTGAGTCATTTTACTGTGTAATTATCAAATTATTTTTCACATTTCAATGCTTCCTTCACCATTGTTTGTTAATTTTTTTCTGTGATTTTCTGTCCTTAACCATTTTTCAGTTTCTGGGCTGTTCTTAAAACCTCGTGCTCTCTGAGGATTGATTCCATGCAGCCACACATCCTCCCAGGACACCCCCTTCAACCACCCACATCATTTATACATGTGAGCATTAGGACTTGTCACAGCCTCTCAGTCAGGCCCTTTCTCAGTCCAGGCCATAGATTCTCATTAAACGAGTGAATCCTCACTCCGTGACACTTTGGCCATCACATGTCCACTCTGCCATCTCTCCACCACTGACCATTCGTCTGATCCAACTGGACAGATAGTAGTGGAGTGACTGTGCTATTGTTTGCCTCTCAGAGTGCCGGGGTGGGGCATTTCTTCACTATCATATCATACTGGCTAGCACGCACTTTTAAGCTGCTTCAAACATACACCAAAAAATACCCCACATTCCGCAATTAGTAAAAAAAAAAAAGCCGAAGGGGCCCAAAAAGTGTATTGCATGTGTATCAGTGTATGTTTGCTTACTGTAACTTGACTGGACGATTGGCTAATCAGTTTAACCAGTGGTCAAACACGGTCAGGAGATAACCGGCGCTGTGTGGTCACAAGATAAGAGGCGCTACTCCTCGAAGGATGAGCTCGCTGCCTCGTTAGTGCTGGGTCAGTGAACTGCCCACCAGATTTCTAAATGGCCACTCAAATCCCAGAACTGAGTGTGTGTGTGTGTGTGTGTGTGTGTGTGTGTGTGTGTGTGTGTGTGTGTGTGTGTGTGTGTGTGTGTGTGTGTGTGTGTGTGTGACAGAAAGAGAGCGAGCGGTGTTACTGCTGTCTCTCAGGACCCCCTCACTGAAGTGCTCACTGTTTACCCACGTCCCCTCTGTGTGTCTTTGTATTAATAGGGATGTTTGTATACCTCTGCTGTTGCTGATTTGAGATTAGAGTTGGGCTGCTGAGTTCTTTCCCCTTCTGCTGGGGATGCACACACACACACATGCTCCTGAGGGGCTTTGTTGCAATATTGAAGCAGGTAAATATCAGTGGCATACAGTATTTAGCAGGCCTGAATAGAGGAGTCCTCAAACTCTTCCAGCCCCTTGACCCTGTGTCTTTCTCTGTGAACACACACACACATACACGCACACACACACACACACACACACACACACACACACACACACACACACACACACACACACACACACACACACAC
The DNA here is from genome assembly GCA_038501785.1 of Myoxocephalus aenaeus. NCBI lineage: Eukaryota > Metazoa > Chordata > Actinopteri > Perciformes > Cottidae > Myoxocephalus > Myoxocephalus aenaeus. Next base: position 695,752 of record JBAMJR010000011.1, read on the forward strand.
ACACACACACACACACACACACACACACACACACACACACTTTCACACTCCAGCCCCTGACCCCCACAACGAAGAGGCAATGAGGTCTGTACTGAGCTGCTGCTGGATTTGACTGGCAGTTCATATGTCCACAGAGAGACAGAGTCAGGGTGTGTGCGTCGCTTTGTACGCGCACAAGTGTGATTGTGCGTGTGTGTGTGTGTGTGTGTGTGTGTGTGTGTGTGTGTGTGTGTGTGTGTGTGTGTGTGTGTGTGTGTGTGTGTGTGTGTGTATTATACAGTCCCGGTCTGGCAGCAGAAAGCAGGCTCTCCTGGGATGGCCGGATGTTGGGTCAGGAAGAGAGGAAAACAAGAGCGGAGGAAGAGAAGAGGGGTTGGAGAGAGAGATATACATGCATCTGTCTATGTGTGTGTGTGTGTGTGTGTGTGTGTGTGTGTGTGTGTACGTGCAGTGTAAAAAATGGATGCATCCTCCCACTCCTGCTGCATCAGGTATTTGTTTGGCATATGGGAATCTCTCTCTCAGCCACAAACACACATATAGCTTATGCATGTATGTGAAGTGAATCAGATTTTGATTAATACATTAATCTTCATGCCGTGTGTGTTTGTATATGTGTTTGTATGCTGTGTGTGTTTATATATATATATATACAGTATATATGATATTATACATCAACATTTAATGGCAGCAGGAGGGCGGTATCCACCACATTTTTTCACCTCGGTTTGAATGCACCAGATCTGTCACTACACGGGGGGTAGAGAGAATGTCATGGAGGAGGTATGTCTTTCTTCATCGTATCCATCCACATAGTATTTTAATTGGGTTTTCTCTCCTCCGCAGAAAAAAAAGAGAGGGAACAGAGGTGAGAGGTGGAATGAATCATGAAGGGGAGGAGGGGGGAGAAAACATGCTGCTCTGGGTTTCCATCCTCACCTCCCCAGCTATGCCGTCTCACCATTGTGGCCATCACAATGACTACACACCAACACACACATCCACGCACTTCAGCTAGCCCTCGGTGGTGTTGTAACGTGTTTGTATTGAGCCTTATTGAACAATGATGCAGCTGACATTCCTTCTGTGTTGGGTAAGGCCGCCTCATAGAAACATAATAATGCTGCTAAACTCAAACCGTCTCCCAGTGACTGTCAAACACTCTCTGAACAATGGCCGAACTGATTGAGCCTCGTAAATGGGACAGAGAATGTCTGCCGATAGAGAGCATCTGTATGGTGTGTGTGTGTGTGTGTGTGTGTGTGTGTGTGTGTGTGTGTGTGTGTGTGTGTGTGTGTGTGTGTGTAAATATGGGCGTGAGCGTGTATGCGCATGAGTTTGTGCGTGCGTTGTATGTTGATGGTTGATGTACAGGCCTGGAGGGCAAACGCTCTAGGCTGCTCTCGTTAAGAACCTGTCAGTCATCGGCAGAGAGGAACCAAAAGAAGTCCAAATCGCAACACTGAGTGTGTGTGTATGTGTGTGTACACGTGTTTGTGTCTGTGTATAAAATGCATTCAGCCACTTGGCTATTCCAAAAAACAAGTGAGGGGAGAAATATGTGTGAAAAGTGGGGACGGTTGTGGTGCAACATGAAACCACACTGCCCTCCAGTGGTTGTCATGTGCTTCACCATCACAGGCGTGTTGTGACACTCTGGAAGTGGAGGCTAACTTTGTTGATGAAGTAACACAACACGATGTGGAGATTTGAGAATTGGAGGAAATGTGAAATATTTTTCTATTACCATCGCTGAAAGATACAGCTTCATGTAAACAGTACATCCAGTAGAGAGGCTGCATTAATAAAGCTTGACGTCGTAGCAATGTGCAATGATGACACCGTGCACTAAAGAGTGCAGACAGGAAAGAAAAGAGGAAGTGTAAATGAAGTTGCTGTGAAAACTCCTTACTACCCTTCTGATACATAATATAAGTTGTGAGTCTCCATTTAGTTTAACTAGGATTTTTGTACAGTAGAGATCAAAAGCTTATGTGTTGATGCTTAGGTGTGTTATACATGGGTTTGATTATTATGTTTTTATTTATGTTATCATTTAAGTATGAGCAGTGTTTTAAAGACTTCTCTGGGATGGTACTGTTCTTGCTAACTTCAAATGGTGGTTGTTACTGTGTGTTTTTTTGTTATCAGTATAGAAGAGCCAGCTATTCAGTGCCACCGGCAGCAGTAGTAACCGCCTACATCATGTGCAGCCTTTCAGCTGCCACCCAGAGCCTACCAGACTTATATTTATAATACATGTATTTTTTCTTTATATTTCTGTGGCTAAATATTTAACAAAAACACAGCACTTTGAAACAGTTAAGTGCAACTCTTTGACTCAACTTTAATATCATGTACTTTCCTCCCTTAAACGTTATCAACAGAATAATAATGATTAAATCATGGCAGAAGTAAAATAAATAAAAATAAGCTTTTTCTTGTCTGACTTGAGAGTTTACTCACAATTTGTTTTCTTTTAAAAAAAAGGTTTGTTCACACATTTTGTATTCAAGTAAAACAGCAGCAATTATTAATGTTTTACACTTTTACCATCTTTTCTAATGTCCTTAAAAGCACCTTCAAACCATACTTAAGTTGGTTAAAACTTCTGTTGAGAGAACAACAGGCACATGTTGAAAAGGGTGAAAAGCAGAGTGATGATATCCGAAACCCGTAACCCACATAAGTGTAGGTGCATTGTGCAAAGAGTGGAGGGAAAATTGTGTGCGTCTGAGTGTAGTGCACGCACAGGCCTACACATCCGTCTCTTTGCAATCCATTTTTATCACACCTCCCTGTGGTCACAGCTGTGACTGCACAGAGGAACTAACAGCACAAACCTGAATAGATAGTCGAAGACCTCCCTCCTCCGCTGTCCTCGCTGTTATTTGTGAGGAGCTTTAGACATTTACAATAATTAGGAGGGGAGAGGATACGAAAGAAAGAGGCAGGCGAGGAAGCTAGATCAAACTTTTGAGCAACAAGCTTGTAGAAATTGAAGAGATGAAAAAAGAAATTGGGGAAGCTGTGACAGTTTCTCATCAAAAGCCACACCTCCTTCCTCAACCCCTACATAAACACCCAGAACTTAAAATAGAGGCCAGATATGCTTTTAATGTTATCATCAACAATTCATTATCATCGCACAATAGCTGAAAATCAATGAAAACTCCCTTATTTGGTTTAAATGTGATGTTTACATTAGCTGAGGACATTTCCATTATACGTTGAGACCGATACTTTTCAATTCATTACACACTTGTAGTAGCATCAGGTATGCACCTAATCTTAGGTAAAATCTGTATTTCCCCATAAAATCTTACCAAACAGAGAAAGATGTGGAAGAACAGACAGTCTAGTTTCCCTTCACCTCACAGGTTTCTCTCTGAAGGATGTGAAACAGGGAACCGTTAGAGAGCTCATCTAAGACTAAGGAATCAAGGTCAAATAGAAAATAGCCTTAGTTTAAAAGCGTGTTGTTTAGGCTGTGATTCCCACTGTGTATCGTGATGTACATGGAAATCATTGATATGTTTTTATGGGTTTTCATCTACTGCCACATTAAACCAAAATATACTGTGGCCTATTATAGTTTTGAGGCTGTTATGGAAATAATGTGCAATCTAGATTGGAGATTTTTACCTTTGGGCCGAGTCAGACTAGCTGTCTCCTCCATTTTCCAGCATGGTTGTGTAAACAGAACTGGACACAGAGTTGGAGGCGGGGCCTCCATCATTAGGTTGCTCAGTGGCACATACAGCCCCCCAAAAAATATCCGCTGAGTTACTATGTCTCTTTCCCAATGTAAGTCAATGGGAAAAGTCTTTGTTCGACCGCTTGGCCACTCTGTAAAATTTGCTTCAAAGCCTGACACTCTTCCTGGGGGATTGATGTGTATTTCCTTAAATATTTATCTATTCCCTCAAATAATTTATGACAACTACAAGGAAGTAAGGAGCACAGACATGCTTTAGACTTATCTAGGTTTAAGAGTTAATGTGCAAACAAGGCTAACAACTAATCCAGCAAAGCAGCAACAGGAGCATCCTATAATCCTGGCTCACCTGCATGTTATCTCTGGTTTGATCTGACAAAAAGAAAAGAAAATATCTGAGTCCCACAGGCTCGCAAAAGTAATTGGTTTAATTTTTGACAGTGCACACTTTGCCCCCAATTGGAAGCCAATCATGGTCAAATCTGAAACTTGAAGCATCCAGCAAACATACATACGCTTTAAGTGGACTTTTAGTGAAGCAGGAAACATCTTGTAGCTCACACTTAAATCTTTAAAATGACCAATATTTGCATATTCATGGTTTCTGGATTTTCAATGAGGGAGAAGGAGAACACACAAGAATGTGTAACAAAGAATTTGAACTATTCTGTGGAAAAACAATGTCAGTAACCAATTGTGATCCAGAGAAAACTATTGTACATGTCTTGAAAGATGTCTGGAGGGGAACTTTAGATGGAAAATTAAAAGTGACTAATAGAATGAGACTGAATGTAAACTGTGATGGAAATGTATCATAAGTGCTTTCTTAAATGTGTAGCTGAACTCTGAAAGGAGAGTTCAGTTCATCTTGACCCAGTCTGAACTGTGCCATCCCGGTGGAACAATACAGGTGGATCTCTGTAGGTGTTTGGGATTCTTTTCGTTTTGTTTTGTTTCTGTGCCTCACTCTTGACTCTCAGCCAAACAACATCCTCCAGACAGGCTCTCAAGGCCTGTCAGAAGAACACGGAGAGGACGGGGGGAGGGGGAAGGGGAACCATTTAAATAATAATTGTTGATGTATAAAACTCATGTTGAACTATTTTTCATGGTCAGACATCCGAACCATCTGTGGTGCCGAGCTCTGTCCATTCAATTGAATTATTCCAAGTTTCTGTTTAATAAATGCTTAAAGACATTTAAGTGTTTCACATCGCATTTGTTTTCTCTAAAGGAGATTGATAAGGTTAATTAATTTCCATTACATAAACCTCAGCCACAAGTGTTGAATCCAGATGCTAAGACACCCATGCACAACACCAAACTCAGCATCTGTATGTGAACATCACACATCACTGGCTCTGAACACAGCAATTCACACACACACACACACACACACACACACACACACACACACACACACACACACACACACACACACACACACACACACACACACACACACACACATACACACACACATATACATATACATATACAGTATATGCGGTGTACCATGATGATTGCATTATTAACTTGCTGCTGCTTGCTTAAGAGTCACTTCCTGATTACACAAATCTATACTCTCAGACATGGAAATAACCAAATACCATGTGTTTCACTGGTCTAGGAGGAAATCCATATTTAGATCTTCATACAAGAAATGTGAGCTCATTGTCGGAAACTCAAGACGTGCCTATTTGGTTTCAGGTTCAAACTTATTTCCACAGAAATATACCATGACTTAAAAAGAAAGCAACTGTTGGGTAAACACTTACATTTGTATTATTCCAAGGTTTGAGGTGATCTACGTGTTCTGGTCTTTACTAGATTATTATTTTTCTGTATATACGATAGAGATTCATCTCATCCTCGCTGAGCTTCATCCACTTTATAACTGCAGGTTCAAGTAAAAGCCTCTACCAGCTCAGTATCTAACTGTCTAAACTCAAAAATGGGTCTGCTTAGTTGCATGTATTATTTTCATATATTTCAATAGCTGACTGTGTTTCATCCAGATTCCTATCAGCTCACCACCCAGTGTGTGAGTCTCGCTCCCCGGAGAGTTTCTCCACTCCTCTCCTTCCTCTTTTATCCCCTATTTTCTTGTGTATGTAAACAGAAGTAAGCATTTTGGGCTCCAAGGCAAAGCATGATGATCAAACACCATGCACGATCAATGACTTTGAAGAGATCTAACATCCCTTATAAATGTATTTCACACAGAAGGAACAGCAGAAATGAAGAAATTCACTTCTGGAGCCAATGGCCACATGTTTTCTTTCTTTGGACAGAGGAGAAAAAAACAGAGAGCCAAGTTGAAGAAAGGAAAGACGCCATCTTTTTCCTTGCATTGCAGTGCTCGCTCGTCATGAGTTTTTAATTACATGGCTGAGCGACTGTCGGCCTGTAAGCTTAAGAACTGGGAGGAGTCACGAGAAAGAAAAGGAGCTCTGAGAAGTTTCACTCGTGTATGTCTCGTGTCTCAGATGTGAAATCTTCTCATCAAGTCTGATTTCAAACAGTCTAACAGAAGCCAAATAGACAGAAAACAGTAACATGGAAGCCTCAAAGTGTGTTAACATCAGCATTTCCTTTCATTTCTCTGTCTGTTCATATGGAGTTAAACTGTGCATTTGATTTCAGCCATGTATTAAGCAAGAATCTAAAAGCCTAATATGTCAAAACACAATATTTGAGTAAAATAAAGGCTTCACCTAAAGCTAAATCATCTCACTCTGTCTTTTCATAAGTCAGAGGGGTTTCACACTTGAGCCGAAGCAAGTGAAGACTTCCTGTTCTTGGTGGCGTAGCTGAAATGAGGCTTCCTGTCACCAAACGTTAAGGTAAAGGCAGGCTCTTTTGGTGTGACATCACGCCCACTTGCTCGACTTGAAACCAAGGGAGAGGTTCAGGGTTTGGGGAACAAGTCCAGGAAGCTGCGTCCACTGATAACACAGAAAACGTATGTAGTTTAAAATAACATATTTGTACTTATTTTCTGTGAGAATTCAGTTAAGAAGTGGAACTACGGCTTCGGGTTGGCTTGTTTCATCAGCCTGTTGGTCCCCTCTAGGACTGTACTGCATGGTGTGTAGCCGTACACACCCTAACCGGGATATGGCCGGTCTCTGTGGTCTCAAGATCCTGCTGCTCTGGGCTGGGATCATCAGTTTAGCCAACTGTAAGTAACCATCTTCCTCTTCCTCATGAAGGAAAAGCATTGGGGTTTTTAATATGTTGTGACCTTGTGTCTGTCATCGGAAAGTCTTCTCGAAGAATAAAACATCCAACTGTCGTGATGAGGTCTCTTATTCTAAACTCCTGACTTAGTTAGTTTTTGAAATTGTAGGATAATGTTGATTGTGTTCATGAGAAAAGGTGAAACGCTTTCCATGCCTCAGATAGAGAGATGAATCAGTCAGCGCAAACGCTTGACAATCTGCTCTTTTTTTTTAACTGGAAAACATCACTACACAAAATAAAATAATTTAAAGTAAAAACTGAGGGCAGAAATGACAAGCTACAGTATATCATGTCTTTGAGCTATGCCTCCGTTTGAGCTACTTCACGTTTCTTTAACTTTCCAAACCCAAGAACACAAGACATTACAGCACACAGTTGTGATGTGAGAAGCTGATAAGTGACAGCTTTGTGAGCCCCTTTGGCGAAAGAATAAACAGTTATGTTCAGTCAAAGCGTGCTGTTAATAAGAAAACTCTTTAAAACGTGTTCTTTCATTTGGTACAAAGCTATGGGAATTTTTGCAATCATGTTTCTGTTCTGCTTTGACACTGTGTGTGTGTGTGTGTGTGTGTGTGTGTGTGTGTGTGTGTGTGTGTGTGTGTGTGTGTGTGTGTGTGTGTGTGTGTGTGTGTGTGTGTGTGTGTGAGAGGGGGGGGGGTCTGTCAGATGAGAGGATTTTGTTTTCTGGGTGTGTCCCTGCAAGCTCTTCACTTCAACCCTAGTGGCTGTAGGTGTTGTATATGATACATATCTGTGTGTGTGTGTGTGTGTGTGTGTGTGTGTGTGTGTGTGTGTGTGTGTGTGTGTGTGTGTGTGTGTGTGTGTGTGTGTGTGTGTGTGTGTGCGCATATATACGTGTGTTAAGTCAGACCAACCTTGCTGCCTCTTGCATCACTCAGAGTTCTGCAACTTTTCAGCACATCAAATAATTTCTGCTATTTTCAGCGGGGACGTCTGCATACATGAGCTGAATGAACCCTTCAATCTATTTATTGCACTCGGCTGTCTTTCATGTCAGTCAGGGTCAGCATGTGTCGTTTGTGTCTAACATACAGTATTTCTACGAGGCGAGTCATCATGGTACACCGCATCGACAGACATTTTTATTAATGTCTTCTCTTTTTATTAATCAAGCATATTTTTTCATAATTAAAACACAGTACAGTGAAGTAGCAATATTTTATAACAGCAATCTGTTTCATTCATATTGTTTCAATTTAGTTATTTTAACATGCATATCATACTTTGTAACCACTGGTTGATATTTACGAAGTACAGTTACTCAAATATTGTACATCATTCTGATGTATTGCATTTTCTAAGTTTTGTTTTGCAGATTAAGATTTTTAAAATCTATCATAAGAATATGCAAAAACACCAATATATTGTTATACAGTATAACCAGTTAAAATCAGCTCCAACGGTATGATATACTGCATAACAATATAACTCTTAAATTCAAGAATTTTATACTTGAGGTAAAAAAGAGAAAATACATATATAGTTTTGAATGTAAGGCTTTTAATTGTAATGGTATTGCTATTTTGCAATGCTTTACTTCAGTAACACTGGACATGCCTCAGTGGGAAAATACGTTATCACAAGTCCCACATTCTAAATCCTACTTAAATACAAGTATCAAAGTATTATCAGGTAAATCTACTTAAAAGTATCACAATCATGTCACGCTACTTCTGGAGAAAAGTTCCCCTTGTGAAGGAATTACAGTAAACACATCTGACGCAAGTATGCATATTATGGTGTTTTACCATGACATTAAATAGCAGAACATATGAGAATCGCTGTCTCTGTACAAACAAACTAGTCTAGATGCAAAATAATTGCCAGCTTTATTTAGCTGTAGCAGGACAGAGTTGTCAAAATGTTGACCACTTCCGTGTTCCATTCTGAGTTTCCTTCATTTCCTGGCAGAGCAGAGCAGCAAGCAGGCTGAGACAGAGCACAAGTAAATGACTTGAGAATTTGTGAAAAAGGGGAAGTGCAGTGTGTAAAATGAAGAAGTGAGGTCAGAAATGTTAAACATGTGCGTGCTTGTTAATGCAAAATATGAGAAGAAAGTAAAGGCAGATAAAAAAAAACTGAGAACTGATAGAGAGAAAACTGCTACATGACAGACCCAGACACTGTTTCTGTTTCTTTACGAAATGTGAAGCAAACCAGGCACCGGGTCTCTTACTGCCACTGAATTGTGACATTATTGAATACCTTCTCCATGGTCGCCCTGTCTCCCTTTTTCTACTTCTGCTTCTTTCTCAAACTTGGACAAAAAGCTTGTGACCTTAAACGCACTAAAGTTACAGTATCACACTTTTGTTTCACTCTTGGCTATGAAAACACAGAAAGAGTGGACCAACTAGGCGTCACTTAAAACTAGTAAAAAAAACCAACTCAGTCATGATGAAATATTAAGTGCATCTTTCAAACCTTTCACTGAAACAATTAAAATGAGTCACTAAAGTATGAAGTGGGAAATGTCACTGCAGAGAGCATGCTCGATATATTGAAACAAGAGCGCACAAAACCACATCCTGAGCTCATCGCTTGACTGTCCCCCATCCTCTCCCACGCATTGAGATTATTATAAAGAACAAATGGACAAAACAGCCAAGACGTGTTTGCAGTAAATCCATTCTGAAAATCAGATATGTAGTGAGCAAACAGCCATTCCATGTTATAATACTTATTTAAAACAAATATAACAGAATACAGAGTTAAAATAATGCAGATAAAAATGCAGAACTAATATTACGGGACGCTGTCATTTCTAATAACTAAGAACGAGGATATAAAAGAGAAAGTCCATTTGCCCTTCAATATGAGCTAGTGATCTGTGCAAACTGACACGAATTGTGCAAGTGTGGAGAGGTTCTAGGTTTCAGTGCAAAGCAGGAAATCGTGGTTTGCTTTTTTTGAAATAGCAAGTGAGGCTCCTTGCAGCATTGTTGTAGCAACCTAATGCAGAACTTCAGATGAAATGGTTGTTTTCCTCTGTTTGACCTGACAATGCTTTTGGCCCTGCAGGAAGAGTTTTATCTGTCAGATAAAGTGGACACTTTAATAAGACTCAACATAAAGAACAAATCACAGTTTTCGATCCTATTTGTCTCTTTAATTTTCTGCATATTCTATGCACTACTGTACTATTTCATGTCAAAAAAGCTTTGAATGATTTTTAAATTTTTTCTCTTTGCAGGTCAAAGTGCAAATAATACAGGTGAGTGGGCAACACATACATATATAACATTCAATTATTACTAATAATTCATAAAATGTTTAATTTGAAATATGCCACCAATGTGCTATACTTTGTGCAATACCTTTCCTTCACACTCTCCGTCTTATCTTTACAGCAACATCTGATAATGGAAATAATGGGCTCTATGCATAATGTGTGGCCCGAAATATTTTAAGGGACCTGACCTGAGGTTTTAATGGCAGACACCCATAAACAGTTCCAAAGTAAAGTATCAGTCTCAGATAGCAACCCCTTATTGTAGGAATGTGGGGCCACAGTTACCTACAGACAGTTATTGATATACAAAACATGTAAGGCAAGGCAAAGCAGGTTTATTTGTATAAGACATTTCAACAACAAGGTGATTCAAAGTGATTCACATAAAACCATTAAAAGCATCAAAACATAATGCAGAAGAAAACAAGATTTAAAAACAACTAAGAAGTATGTAAGTATATTCCAGTTTGTGCTCAGCTTAGAACATTTTGCTTTGCCAAAGCAGTATGAAATGCTTATGTTCATACAGTATGCAACTAATCTGCAATGGCGATTTTAATTTAAACCCAGTGTAGGAAGTATTGTGGCATTCAGAATGCTTGCAGTGGTGCAATGGAAAGAAACATCTCTCTGCAGGTCTAATTTTACTTACATGTATATTTCCTCTTCTGTTCTTGAGGTGTCTTAACATTGTTTTTCATGCACTCTTTAATTTTGACATGCTGGGTTATTTTGCTTCAAGGTTCTCTTTCAGACTAGTGGAAAGAAAACAGCCAAAATACATATTGAGGTGTATATTTTACCACAATTTGTCTATTTAGGAAGATTCAGCATTAGATAATGCCCCATTGCAACATTTTTGAAAACTTGATATGGGGTGATAAAAAGATGTATCCAAATTATCATATCGTGCATAATTTGCATAATCATACATAATATTTCAGAAAATGTGTATTACAGAAATAATTATCTTAATGTAAGTAATCAAATTGGGAAGTTCCAAGGTGTTATCTAGTATTTAAATCTTTTTACCTAATCTTTTTTACCCTTTTCACATGCTGTGTCCCGGATTTTAAGCTGAGCAAAGGCAAACTATCAATTACGGACTGCAAAGTATCTATACTTTTTGCATTGAGATACTGTGTTTGGTCTGATTTTGGTTTTCTTGGAACGCAGATGTTTCAACCCTCTTACCTCCACGCACCACCACAAATTCCACTTTCCCTGCAACGACCAGCTTATCTGTCCCCGCCTCCACTCCACACACCGTGACAACAACTACTGTCACGCCTTCAGACACCTCAACAGCGGCCCACAAACCTCCACTCACTTCACCACCCATCACCTCAAACTCCCAAAATGCAACGCTCAATTTAACCCACGTGACTGGTAATGTATTCCGCCTCAGTTTTATTGGGAAAATTAGGGTTGCATTCAGCATGATATTGCAGGTATATGCATTATATTAGGTAAGACTCTTAGTCAGACTTCACTGTTAGAAAGTAAAGTATTTCTACTTGAAGGTGACCTCCAGCATGCTCTCCATCTTACAGCCACCACTGCTCCTCCTCCTACAAGCACTGCACCCACAACCAATAACACCAGTCAAATCCAGACTTCACCTCCACTCACCACGTCCAACACCACTCCTTCTCCCACAGGTTGGATTTTTCTCCTTACATGCTCTCCATTTGTCTTGTCGACGACTGTGATGTAAAACAGTTATTGAATAGTTAGTTGATTTGGAGTTTCCAAAGTTTTATAATCATCTATTAATATTTTGTTGTTTCTCATCTGAATGTGTTCTCCAGACAAGACACAAACCCCTCCACCTCAACAATGTGAGTATCAGCAATATTTTTCAAGAGACAATATTTTTCATCTTTACATTTATTTTCAACAGACACACTTAACAAACTGCTTATTATATCATTGTCCAACATCTATATAAGCAAACTGAGATTAAAAGATGTCATCAGGTGGTTTGTATGAACCACAGTAGGATATTGTATAACTGTTCATTTTGTGTTCAGGTTCTTACACTGTCAAACCCATCCCGTTTGGCTTCCTGGTTGACTTGTTGAACTCCACCAATGCCTCCACCATCAGCTACAAAGAAAAGGGCCAACCGGGCCAACCCATCGTTCAGTCCTTCAATCAAAGCTCTCATCCAATCAAACACCTGAAGCCCTGTACCGAATATGAGCTGAGTGTGACATTTATCGATAGTGCTGGCAAAGAAACACCTTGTAAAATTGAAATTAGGACACTGAATATAAGTGAGTAAAAACAATTCATTGGGCTGAATTTCATTGTATTTTCTTCTAATCTATGAAATGAGACAAACAGACGGATGTGTGCAGATCATTTCACTTGTGTATTTCAGGTCAAGATGACGTTAAAGATGGCAGCTGCATGCCTGGATATGTTTGTTACCGGAGTGACTGGGACATCAGCTCTTCACTGTCGACATCAAATAATATTTCAGCTGAGTCATGCAAAAGTGACATTAAGGAGTTTTGCTTCAAACCTGGTTTCAATGACTTATGCACAGATTTAACTTCAACCTTCACTTCAGGAATGTGTGGGACTTCCTTTAGCCTCACCAAACGCATCCCTGTTGGTAAGTACAGTCGAGTCCTCGTGTGGTTTGAATTGCATGTGGCGTACACCTTGTGTCATCAGGTTTAATGTCTGTGCTGTTTTCTTTCTTTTACACTGATTTCTTAGATCCAACTCAAATAAATCAGATGGTTTCAAAGGAATTTCCTGCAAAAATAGAATCAAAATTACCTCCAAACTGCAAAAATCTCACCATTGATTACACCTGTCAGGGTAAGTGGAACGACTCGAGGTAAAGAGACTTTGTCTGTCAGCATTATGAATGGATTTACATGGAAATAAAAAATAAACCATTTGCCACAGTAGATGCTCAACCTGTAGTAACACTTTGACTTAAAGCTGAATCTAAATTGTCTTTTGGGGAAAGAGAAAGTTGAGGTATTGCTTTGTGCACTCTGTATATAGAATATTTATTTATTTGCTGTGAATGTGTTCCCATTTGAGTCAAAGAGATACAAATACCAGCTGTTAAAGAAAAGCTGTCGTCCTTTTGTCTCCACAGGAGCCGATGAACTCAAGACCAAGAAACTTTCTGGGCTGGAGCCCTTCACAGACTACATCTGTACTGGTCAGATCAAAGGCAGCAACGACACCGTAAATCCCACGACTGCTGTCAAGTTCAGGATTGACTGTGGTACGTTAGTATCCACGTCTCCTCCGTGCAATGATAAGAACTTGTATCCTAAGATAACTTTGCAGAAAAGAACAGCTCCAGATGTTCAGTTCAGTGTTACAGATGTCTGATGTGTTCCAACAGATCTCACAATACATGTCAGAGAAGCTGTCACCAACACCTCCATTGAGTTGAGTTGGGGCACGACCAGTCAGAAGTGTCGAAGTGAACTTCCTAAACTGAAGAAGCTTTCTTATGACTGCAGTTGTAGAACTTCTCCCCACATTCAGAAACACAGTGGTGAGTAAACATATTTACAGTAACCCTGTTATCATTTGATGCATTTTACAGGAATGCACTTTTGGAATTCTTTGGAGATCATTTTACTTGTCTGTTAAATAAATAGTGAAACATGCTGTGGACATTTGAATCAGTGCTTCGTGCTCACACTTGAGCACGCTGAGTGATCGTAAGTGTAAAAAACCTGAGATGATATAAGAAGTCACAGTTTGGTGAAGATTCACTAATGGACATGAAGTTTGATACATAAATAACATTGAAACATAAAAAAACAACTTGGCTCAATGTTATTAAATTTGTGTTTGCCTCATAGCCCAAAATATATACTCACGTTTTAGCTTGCAGGACCAGAGCTGTGATCTACCAATGACACATGAAGGATATTAATAATTGATTGACCGATAAGCATGTTTTTGTCTCTTTATGGGTAACTTGACTAACAAAACAATCTGCTGTTGTATATTTCTGTTGTTCTGTTTTTGTGGCCTTGTTGTTTAGTCAAACACAACCAAACTAATGAAGCTATGTTGCAGTTCCAGCTACCGTGAACCCATCAGGAGGAGCATGTACCATTACAGGACTGAACCCATACACCCCCTATTCCTGTCAAGTCCAAAGCAAATACAACAATACAGTTACCCAACCACCTAACCAACCAACTAAACACACAACTAAGGCTGGAAGTAAGTGTCTAAAAAAATTGACAGACTATTTATTTATTACGCTTTTAGTAATAATATGTGTCTGCCAATCATATATCATCTCTTAATTAATGTGTTTCCTGCTTTAAAATCTACATTTTTCATTTCAAGATAGCTTTATTTAAAAATAAGTTAGACACACCACTTACAACCAATACAGCAACACACTAATGATGTGTATCAGTGTTAAAACGGCTAATAAAGCTAACTGAAGTATCACTTTGACTGTGAGTAAGTGTTGTAGCTAAAGGAAGATATGTTGTTTTTATTCCCTCTCTTAGCACCAGAAGATATTACTTCACTGACGGTGAATGTTCCAGAGCATAACGTGATAACAGTATCTTGTGCTTATGACAAAACAAAATTTCATGGAGTTCCGAAGGAATATGTTGCAAATCTTCATGGTGTCGCGAGCAAGGTTAACAAAAAAACATGCTCTTTTGAATTCAAAGATCTAAGCTACTCAACGGAATACACACTGGAGGTTTGCATAACATTTCACAAGATTATTATATTTGAATTCATCGTTTTGTTCAAGTACTATAATTCCTAATAATAAGAGATTTATTTTTCATATTTCCAGGTCAGGTGTTTTTGTGCAATACAGAAAATCTTTGCAGCAAAGCCAAGAAAGAACCTGTTACCACTTCCTGTATGTGCTGTTTAAATTAATGCCACAAATTGTCTAACATTGTTCAGTTAAATCATTTGACACATTTTGCTTTGACACATCCATTGCTATACATTGCATCTTTACATAAATGCCACCACTTTGATATTATTTCTCCATCATTTTACAGATAATGACAAAGCTGTCATTGGGCTTCTGGTCTTCCTCATCATCCTTACATCTGTGGCTCTGCTCTTGGTCGTCTACAAGATTTACATTCTGAAGCGCAGAAAGTCCCAGTAAGGGTTATTCTGTCAGTTTGACTGTGATTGTTTTACACATATCCAATACATATTTTTTCTTTTACAGTACACGAAGATAACTAGTATTGCATTTTAGACATAAATATCATTACTGTTATAAAGACTTTTGTGTAGGCCTTTTTTTCCATTCTTTATAAATAATGTCCTTTTTGGGCCAATCATCCAATTTCTTTTGTAATTTTCAGTGACCTGGGTGAAGGCATAAGGCTTATTTCTACAGCAAGTGAGTAGACTTTATAATTTGTTGTGAACCAGATGATTAAAGTAGTCTTTAAGTATGTGATAAATGGCAGCTACCGCTTTCTAATGATTTCTGATGTTTAAAAAAAAATCTGACTATACAGACGTATTCCTTTATTCCTTGTTAGAATATGTAGGAGCATGTTTCAAGACAAATAATGAATAAAAACACAGAAATCTATTCAAATATTTACTATACTCTAACTTAGAATAATGGCTAGTAATACTAGCATTACGTTGTTTCTTTTTCATATCTGCTGGCTGGTTTGCTGTTGTAGATGACGAAGAGAACCTGATGCCTGTCGAGCCGATTGCAGCAGAGTTCCTGCTGGAAGCTTACAAGAGGAAGCTTGCTGATGAGGGAAGACTTTTCCTGGCAGAGTTTCAGGTTAGTTTGATATTTTGTTGTTTTTGGAGCATTGTTTGTTTTGTATTTATTGGAATTAATTGGATGGAACAGAGAAAGGCAAAAAGGAAGATGGTCAAATAGCCTAGTAAAAGTCCAAGGCTGGACTTGAACCAATACAGTTCTGCATGCTAAGGGTCATGGCCAATTATAGATTAGAAGTGTGGATGGTACTTTAGAATTGCTGCTTGGTGTTTCGCAAATGACATAAATTGTTTCTGCTTTCAGAGCATCCCCAGAATCTTCTCGAGGTACACCGTGAAAGAGGCCAAGAAGCCCTGCAACGTCTCCAAGAACCGCTACGTGGACATCCTGCCATGTGAGTCTGTCCAACAACACCTGAGGCTTTTTAGATAAAAGGGATGAATGCATGCTGCCAGATGTGTAAAGTGTTTTATTATTCACGTTTTTTACAACAATTAAACTAGGCTTGTCTACACTCATATGTTTTGATTTCTGTATATCCAGTGGCCGCTATTTCTTTAATATTTCTCGGTATATTTAACTATTTTTGGAAATGTTTTCAAATCAGTGAGGAGGTTGGTTTTATTCCAGTGTTTAAATCAATGTGAGATATACCTATTACATTGAAAACAGCTTCTTCATTTCCAGATAATGTACATACACTCCTTTTTCATGTTTTAGGGTTGCTAAGGTGTCTTCTGTGATTTTAGATTTTTTTTTTAATACTCTATTTATTCATTCATTCATTTCCTGTCCAGATGATTATAACCGTGTCCAGCTGACCACCGGAAATGGAGAGGCAGGATGTGAATACATCAATGCCAGCTTCATTGATGTATGAAACACATCCACATCATACTGCTGCAGTCATAAGAATGATCGAACAACATACACATTTAAACATATAAATATAATAGCCAGAATAGCCATGTTAAAGGGCTGCATTTTTTGGCCTAACAGCACAGTTTTGGGGAGCTAAATAGACACATGGTTCATGACCCCTTTCTGATATTACACACTTTATTGAGCATAATTTGTTTTCCTCCTGCAGGGGTACAAGGAATCCAAAAAGTACATTGCAGCTCAAGGTAAGCTAAAGTTATCATATTCTTCACACAATCATGTTTCTGGATGAGACTATGAAGATATTCTGTATCCGCAGGGCCAAAGGATGAGACTGTGTGTGACTTCTGGAGGATGGTCTGGGAGCAGCAGTTCTTCCATCATTGTCATGGTAACACGCTGTGAAGAGGGGAACAGGGTAAGAACTGGAGTTTAAACTTTTTGTTGACTTTAAATATTGTCCTGCCTCCTCCTCTCCTCCTCCTCCTCCTCTTGCCCTCTCGCTCACACTGCCCCAGTTCTTAATAAAAAGAGGTGAGCTTATCAAAGGTCTATTTGTTACTGGTCCTTTACAAAAAGACCTCGGGTCAGCTCCCCTACTTTGTATGGCTCAGACAGATGTGTTCAATTAGTGTGTGTGTGTGTGTGTGTGTGTGTGTGTGTGTGTGTGTGTGTGTGTGTGTGTGTGTGTGTGTGTGTGTGTGTGTGTGTGTGTGTGTGCGTACCTACTAAGTATTCACTTTTAGTATGTAAGCAATCACACAAAAAGTATAATTTTCCCTTAACTGACTGACTTGAGTCTGTCTGTATAGCTTCAACACGCTCACGTCATAGCTACTCGGCCACATGGGCTGCTACTGTATCAGATATGGACAAAATTATAAAAATTCACACTCATGCACACACTGTGGTCTCATTTCTGGAGAATGTTTGTACATATTTGACTTTTGGGTTAAAGTGTGCAATCAACAGTGTTCCTGATGTGTTATATGTCAAATTGGGTTGTCACTTTCTCTCTCCCCTCTCACATGTTGTGTTGCAGATCAAATGTGCGCAGTACTGGCCGTCTCCGGAACGGGAGACAGAGATCTTTGAGGAGGTTTATAGTGAAGCTGAACTCAGAGGACCACTGTCCGGATTACACCATCCGCCGTCTCAGCCTAACTAATGTGAGTCTCCATCAAACGTTTAGTGTGGAACTGTATGTTTCTTGCTTTTTAACATGTGTGTGTGTACACATGTGAGTATGTGTAAAAGAAAAGGCCAGTATTTCTGTCCATTTTTATCTTAATACATTTGATTGAATATTATTCAGTGTTATTATATGTCTTTGTGGAATATTTACATAACCGTGTGGGTCTGCAGAAGAGGGAGAAGAACTCAGAGAGGGAGGTGACCCACATCCAGTTCATGAGCTGGCCGGACCACGGCGTCCCCGGGGGAGCCGCATCTGCTCCTGAAACTGAGAAGGCGTGTCAATGCTTTCAAGAATTTGTTCAGCGGCCCCATCGTCGTTCATTGCAGGTAAGTTCAAGCTCCCATTCTAGATCAATTAACTTTCACTCCTGTTTGTTCCAAATATCAACATGAACAACATTTTAATTTACTAATAATAGTTGTGCTTTTGCTACATTGGATGTGATTTCTTCTTATTTTAGTAGAGTACACCTATATCTTCCCATTTCCCATTATTTCCATTTTTTGGCATGCCAAAACCTGAGAATACATTCTGTGCACATTTTTTTATAGTATTTAGTGCATTATTGACCGAGCTGCACTCATTTGTACCTTACATTCTGTATAGTATTTTGTTGAATTTGTATATGTCACAGTCATATACCCAGCCTATTGTCACTATCCATATTGATTTATTGTTTATCTTTATATACAGCATATGTCTTTATAAACCTGTGCTATCTGGTTAGCTGCTAAACTGTATTTAGTTGTACCAATACTGACCGGTGTGGCAGTAAAGTCTGTGTTCACATCCAAGTAATTCCAAACTGGACTCCTATTTCCCCTTCTTTGTTCTAATGATCAGTCCAGACAGACTTGTGCACACAGTAGATACTTCAAGTGTCTTTTCAGGCACACCGCTGAATTAGAAGACAAGATAAGATAAGATAAGATAATCCTTTATTAGTCCCGCAGTGGGGAAATTGCAGGATTACAGCAGCATTGCACACAGAGACACATAGTAAGTAAAAAAAATCAAGTAATATAAATAAACAGTAGAACAGTAATACAGTAATAAAAAACAGTAAGAAGAATACGGGTACTGGGTTTAAGAGGGTCTCATCAGGCCGTTTCCCGTCTATTTGCTTCCAAATTGATGCTTGACTTCATCTACTTGCCTGTGATAGACATGTGTACAAACTTGTATTAACACAATGTTATACATGTGTAGCGCTGGAGTCGGAAGGACAGGCACCTACATTGGCATCGATGCCATGATGGAGGGTCTGGAGGCGGAGGGGAGAGTGGACATCTACGGCTACGTAGTTAAACTGCGCAGACAGAGATGTCTCATGGTTCAAGTCGAGGTGAGATATCAATTTAGGTCATATTTTAGGCACAGTGTGTGTCCCATTAGAGTTACGTTAATTGGCTGAATATGTATGACACATACAAATAATTTGACTTCAGTTCTCAGTGTATGTGCTCACAGATCAGAGACCAAACGTACAGGAAGGAAAGCCACATGAACATGAACAGCTAAACTAAGAGAATTAAGCAAAAAGGGATATGTAGGTAGACAAACAAACATACACTGTATACATAGGGGTTAATACAGTGTTAATGTACACAGTTGTCCAAGATTAAGGTCTGATTAGTAACTACACTATGCAGACCTTTTTATTCTGAGTTTATTAGTGCACTATTTGAGTGTGATGGTGTATGGAGTGAAACTGTGTGCTCTCTAGCGCCCACCAGAGGTTAGTAGCTAAAACATGTAGTGCGCAGTAATTAAGTACGTAAACTATGTTTTTTGTTGCACCTTTCAAAACGTAGGTTAACAGGAGAATATAGGACAATAGCAGCAAAATAATGGAAGCATCACAGCTCAAAATAAGTAAATGATTCAAGCACACCAGCAAAAAAGACCTTCAGCTGTGACTTAAAATGCCCAACAGAGGATGTGAGTGGCCAAGCAGAGATATACAGCATTACTAGTTTATTGTACTCTGGAGCAAGACTATTTAAAGCCTTGTAGATGAGGAGGAGGATATGTCTTTTAAATGTAAAACATCACTGAGAAGGAGGCAGAGGTTTGATAGTGATTTGTAACAGTGTAAACATCTGAGATGTGGATTGTGTTGCTCAATAGCAGTTTGTCTTATATCCCCAAAGTGTATGTCCTTTGTTGTTTAAAATACATTTATCCGTACACAGGCCCAGTACATCCTGATTCACCAGGCGCTGCTGGAGCACAATCAGTTCGGAGAGACTGAGATCACTGTGTCTGAGCTCCACAGCACAGTGAGCACGCTGAAACAAAGAAACTCAGGAAACGAACCCAACTTAATGGAGGAGGAGTTTGAGGTATGGTACTTCACAACATTTGTGTTTCTGATCCCTTTAAAAATATGTAAGAATGTAGTTCCACCCTTTGTTTGTTTTTCTTCCCCCCTCGTATTATTTAATATGGAAGAAATTACAGACCTTCATATATAACTGGGGAAACATCTTTTTCTTGTAATTCAGAGACTCCCCATCTATAAAAACTGGAGGACATTCAACACAGGGACCACAGAAGAGAACAAGAAGAAGAATCGCTCTTCATCTGTCATCCCATGTATGTATCAGCTCAACAAAGGGACAAGTTACAATTTAAACTATAGAATAACAATGGTAATATATCTGTGTATATGGACTATGTTTATAATGTGCATTACAGTGTACATGCAATCATATACCAAAGTAATTATCTTCAACTTCTCTTCACTCAGATGACTACAACCGAGTGCTGCTGAAGCTAGATGAAGGACGCAGTCATGATAGTGACCCCAGCGAGGAAGATGAAGAAGACTCATCAGATGAGGAGAATGAGGAGTCCACTATATACATCAATGCCTCCCATATAGATGTATGCTATTTTATTTTACTGGCACATTCGGCGTATTTACTAACCTCTTTCTGCATCCTGTACAAAAATAACAGTGTTTGTTTGAATTTTAATTTGCAGCAAGACAAACTGGTTCCTGTTATACCATCTTTCCTGTTGTAGCAGGTGTTATCTCATTAACTCTGAATTAATTGAATTTGAAGAACTCTAATTGAATGTACCACATTCTATCTGTTATGAGTGTGTACAACAATAGATGTGTGATGTGTTTTTCTTGCCCACACAGGGATACTGGGGCCCACGCACCTTCCTCGCAGCGCAGACTCCGCTGCCAGACACCATGGCTGACTTCTGGTCGATGGTTTACCAGAAGAGAGCGTCTACTATTGTCATGCTTTCAGACTGCAGTGATGGAGATAAGGTAAAGTGTAATGCACATATCATGATATATAATGTTGTATGTGCCCTTACATATGGAATACTTTATGCTCTTGGTGCATATACTGTATGGGAGATACACTTGTTTTCTTATGGGTCTGCTTGTTCACAGCAGTCTGATTGTGTCTACTGGGATAAAGACAAGAAAACATTCGGGGACTTTGAGATTGAACTAGCGAGCACGGACACCTCCCCAACTTTCATCACCCGCAACATGCTGATACGTCACGTCAAGGTAACACAACTGCAACCTACTAGCAACGGCTGCCCGGCTCTATTACCATATTCATCAGCTTCAGCCTGTGATCTGAGCGGTTTACAACAAGCTATTTTAACCCCACACTTCTGACAACAGAGGAAAGAGAGTCGGCCGGTGAAACAGTTCCAGTTGCTGAAGTGGGGCGAGCGACGGGCTGCCGGAGAAAGCTCAAGATCTCACAGACATGATCAAGGACATCAAGCACAGCAGCAAATCACAGAGGAGCATGCCCATTGTGGTCCACTGCAAGTAAGACAACCTCACAGAGAATCTTAAAGGTGCCACAACACATCCAGCTTTTCATAAGGAGCTTTCAAAGCTCAATTTCAGGCTTTTAATTTATTTTGGAAGACAAATCCTCACCTCCGGCTTGACTTTCTGTGCAGATCCAAGTTGTGACTCCTACAAAGTCAGCTTATAGAGCTTAATAAAAGTCACGGATAATGTTATACCAATTTAAACTTTACAGTTACACACACCTTAGATATTTATAGAAAAATAACACCTAAAATCTGTCGGAACATTTTGGGGGGACACTAGGCGCGTTACATTTGAACAAATCACCAATCATTTAACAATGATTTAATTTATAAATGAATGGTATATATCATACTAAAATGTGTTTATCAGAGTTGTAGTGTCACTTTATTACAAGGAAGATGTGTATATGATTCTCTTGTGTGTGGAATTTCTTTTGAAATGGACTAGCAAAATAAAATCATCCATAAGTATGAACATGGTCGTATAATTGGGCCCATATTTCTCAAACTTCTAAGAATTATAATTAAGGATGCTCTAGAGAGACAATTTAGTGGTCTGAGTCTGGCTTGAAAAATATATTTTCATTAAGCTACGTACAACAAAGTGGAAGAGCAACATGTATGAGAGCTCTCATAACTAACTAATTAGTTATATATTTTTCTGCAAAAACATTCTTTGTTCAAGTCTATTTTATTTGTCTGAAATCCTTAACATTACCCGTAGCAATTAACAGCAACAATCTATATATGCAATATATTTGCTGCAACCTGGAAAAAGGTCAAGTTAAAAGGATTAATGGGAACAAATAATGAAATAGTGGCAAAAGCGTGATCTAAACCTTCTGTGTGTGTGTGTGTGTGTGTGTGTGTGTGTGTGTGTGTGTGTGTGTGTGTGTGTGCCCTTTCCTCAGTGATGGCTCGTCCCGTTCAGGAATTTTCTGTGCTCTGTGGAACCTGCTGGACATTGCTGACACTGAGAAGCTGGTGGATGTTTTCCAAGTGGTCAAAACCCTCCGGAAGGAGAGACAAGGCATGCTCTCCCACCTGGTAAGAAGTCAGAGTCACAGCTTTAACTTCAAACAGTGTAGAGAGTGTAAAGTATTATAGCACTTGGGTGGTCAGTGACTCAATAATGTCAGTAATTGACAGATGAGGTAGAGGAGTTTTTAATTACCTCTCATATATTGTGGTAGGTTTTACCAAAGGTTTAATGTATTGTTCATGTATTTCACCAAATAATATCTCCCCTTCAGTTTCTTTGCTTTTCATTTCATTTAAAAAAGAAGAATTATAGGAAAAGTGAGCTTTAGTGAGTGTTCAAAGCAGCAGGATGGTGAATGTGTGATTGACTCATAATAAACTACAGTGTTCATCGTAATAAGGAAAACATTATGTTTTTGGATAGAGGTATATGGCTCAGAGGAATCAGCTACACTTAAGGATAAATTAATTGTTCGTTTTGGTCTTTTCTGGCATTTTTTTTAATTATAGATATAGAAAATATAGAATATTGCAAGAATAATTATTCTAATCTATTGTCTGGTGTTCTTGTTTGCGTATTGTTATGAAAAGTAAAAAGGTTCCCTCTACAGCACAGCACCACATGATTATGTTTCCGCTAAAAATCTGTCTGGGTCTCTTACAGGAGCAGTACCAGTTCTTGTACGAGGCCCTGGAGGGGGTCTTCCCTGTCCAGAACGGGGAATTAGTACAGGCCTCTGCAGGCGACTCCGTGCAGGTTGTTAATGAAACCAAAGCAGCAGAGCAGCCAGCTAGCACTACCGGCAACAACCAGCAGGGGGCAGCAGAGAGCACTCCTCTTGTGGTCGATGGAGGAAAGGAAGACAAACAAGAGGAGCCTGAAACGAAGACAGCACCACTGGAGGACACCAGCAACAGTGCCACTGTCACGGTGGAGGTCTGAGAGGACTGGTTGGCTGGTGGTTGTGCCTTTTACTTTGGGGAATAAGCGCTTTAGTTGAATGCTTTCTTTTAATTACTTAACAGTATGAATGTATAAACATTGTAAAGCTTTTACACAGTGTTGTGTGGAGATTTGTTAAAGAATTCGATCAAATATTATGTCAATTTCCAAAAATATAATTTTTCTAAGTTATGAATAGTTTTAGTTGGAAAAGTGTAAGGATGCAAATAATACGTTCTGTGAGCAACGTTTACTAGAAATGCTGTTGTCAAACTAGGGGCCTTGGTGAGAAATGTTAAATTATACCTATATAAGTGCATGTTGAGTTTGAGCTAGTTTCTGTATTTCTTCCCCCTAAATAAACAGATTGTATCGTCTACAGTTACACACACACACACACACACACACACACACACACACACACACACACACACACACATAGTCGTTAAATTCAAAATTGGTCATGTGACACTGTCATTTCATTAAAAGACACTTACAAAAAGAGTCTTATTTATGTTGAATACATGCATTTTAACAATAAAGTTTCATTTCTCTGCTTAGATTAACTTTATTCTGCTGGTTTCAAGTAAATCAGCTTCTTACTATAATCAATCAACTACATGAAGAGTTTTGATGATCTCACATGAGCGATGTCAGTGCTC
This sequence comes from Myoxocephalus aenaeus, assembly GCA_038501785.1. Lineage (NCBI taxonomy): Eukaryota > Metazoa > Chordata > Actinopteri > Perciformes > Cottidae > Myoxocephalus > Myoxocephalus aenaeus. Next base: position 720,200 of record JBAMJR010000011.1, read on the forward strand.
TTCTCACGGTGGCGGGGCTCGGTTGGAAAGACAATGTCACATATGTACGTTCACTAATCATGATAACACAATATCCATCCATCCATCCATTATCAGCCGCTTATCCGGGGTCGGGTCGCGGTGGCAGCAGGTTCAGCAGACCGACCCAGGCTTCTCTCTCACCCGCAACACTTTCCAGCTCATCCTGGGGGATCCCGAGGCGTTCCAAGGCCAGCCGGGAGATATAATCCCTCCAGCGTGTCCTCGGTCTTCCCCGGGGTGTCCTACCAGTTGGACGTGCCTGGAAAACCTCTAATGGGAGGCGTCCAGGAGGCATCCTGACTAGATGCCCGAACCACCTCAGCTGACTCCTTTCGACACGAAGGAGCAGCGACTCGACTCCAAGCTCCCTCCTGATGTCCAAGCTCCTTACCCTATCTCTGAGGCTGAGCCCGGCCACCCTACGGAGGAAGCTCATTTCGGCCGCTTGTATCCGAGACCTCGTTCTTTCGGTCACGACCCAGAGTTCGTGACCATAGGTGAGGGTTGGAACTTAGACCGACCAGTAAATGGAGAGCTTTGTCTTCCGGCTCAGCTCCTCTTCACCAAGACGGACCGGTACAGCGTCTGTTTTACTGCTGCAGCCGCACCGATCCGCCTGTCGATCTCCATCTCCACCTTACCCTCACTCGTGAACAAGACCCCGAGATACTTGAACTCCTTCGCTTGGGGTAGGCAGTTTGTCCCCACCTGGAGGGAGCAGTCCACCGGTTTCCGGCAGAGCACCATGGCCTCAGATGTGTAGGTGCTAACTCTCATCCCTGCCGCTTCACACTCGGCTGCAAAACGCCCCAGTGAATGCTGGAGGTCACGGTCCGAGGAGGCAAACAGGACCACATCATCCGCGAACAGCAGAGAGGCGATCTCGAGACCCCCGAACCGGATCCTCTCCGCCCCATGGCTGCGCGAACAGGTCACGAACAGGACCGGTGATAAAGGGCAGCCCTGGCGGAGACCAACACCCACCGGGAACGTGTCTGACTTACTACCGAGGATACGAACATAGCTCCTACTGCAGGCGTACAGAGACCGGATGGCCCGTGCCAATGGGTCCGGCATCCCATACTCCCGCAGCACCCCCCACAAAAACACAATATTTAAAGCAAAATCAGATGACAGTTGTGGGGTTGTTAACTAGCTAGTGCTCAAACGACGTGACAGGTGGAGACAGTGCCCTAAACATTAAGCTTCTGACTGAAGGTTGCAAGTTTGATTGTTTTTTTAACACAACATTAGTAACGCACTTAACACCCAACTGCTTAATAGACTGTGGTTCAACTGGTAACCAGGTGTTTAGTTGTTTAGTTAAGTTATATAACTTAAAGGGCCCAAAAGTCACAAAATATACTAATAAAGTTGAAATATAACAAAAAAAGAAGAAGATAAAACTGTGGAAAACTCACAATAATTTAGTTTTCAAATACAATTTGAAATCAGCGTAATCATTTTCAAAGGCAATCGGTTACAAATTTTAAGACACACAAGATACAAAATGAACAGTTTCCTCAAATTCAGCACAATCATATAAACAAACCATCCGTATACATGGAAATGATGATCTTGTGTTAGTTTCAGTATAAATACAAATCTGTCACATTTCTCTGACATAAGAAATACATTTGAATTGATTCAGTGAAATTCCTGCTACAATGTATTTTAAATCTCTAAACACCCAACATAAATAGAAATACAATGTATAAAAATAAAAATCTAAACAAAAACCACAATACTGTTGAATCAGAGAGAACATTTGTGCAGAATCTGTAGAATAGCAGTTTTGGGGAGAAATACATGCTTAATATTTATTTATAAAATGTATTCATTAAAATCTTCTAGGACTGACTTTTTAAAATAAGTATAATATATCAAACAACTGCCTACACAATGTTTGTTTTGTGCAGGAAATAGAGGAATCATCTTATACTACGTGGAAGTTGATAAGTGTGTCAGCAGCTTTGGATAATGTATTGTGAGAGTGCATTTTAATGATCAAAGATGCTAAAGTAACAGCACATGGCTTTATAGTTAAATATAAATATATATATATATAAATATATATATATATATATATTATGTATATGTATTTCTGTTGTCTGTTAAACCCTGCAGTCTCACTTCCCTTGTGCGTCCCAATACAAGTCTTCTTATTATGTACAAGAGAATTGTGCTACATCTGCTGGCCCATTCTGTCCATATAAAGTTAGGATTCGTTGCTGAGCCTCAACTGTTGCTACATTAAGCAGGAAACACTTGACTGAACACGCATTTCTCTGAATTCTTGGAAGCAGAAAATTTACTTTCACTTGTGTCTTTATCATTCTTAATAGTTCAGCTTCACAAGTCACAATTTAGTCACACAAAACAGAACCACAAGCAGCTAAATCCCATCACTATATGTGAGGAGTAGGTGAGGCTACTTCTAAACTTTAACCTTCTATTGTATTGTGCAAACATAATATTCTGGTGCACAGAAGTGCCAAAGAACAAAAACAATTGCCAAAATACTAAAAGGACATTTCTAAATAAGAAATGCCTTCCGATTTGTTTTCAGTGCCATTTTCTGTAAAGCATAAAACCCTGTGTGTCCATTCTAAACTTTCACCTCTACAAGAAGTTAGGTTTGAAATCTATCATCATATGTGATAGGATGGGATAATTGAGCTACGCACGCACACGCGCACGCACGCACGCACGCACGCACGCACGCACGCACACACACACACACACACACACACACACACACACACACACACACACACACACACACACACACACACACACACACACACACATTTCACAGCTAGCTTAACATGTCACGATTTGAAATTATACGTGAAGTAGGTAAATACATGAGGCTAGTTTAGTGTCCAACTTGTTTCCATAAGGATTTTGGCTTTGCTGCAGCCTTGCAGTCCGTCGGGCAGTGTAACACCAGGAGCATGTTTCATACAGATCATTCATTTTTCTTTATTTAGTCAGACCAGATCATCAAGTGTTATCCTTCCTTAAAATGTGGGTGACAGGGGACACTTTTTGATTTGTCCATAAAAGTAAAATTGTATCACTTTTGCCGCTCGACAACTGTTCATTTCCACCCTCGCCCTCATGGCAGAATGTTAGGCTACTGTTTGTGCCTCCAACTACCCTGGCATCATCACCACCCTCCACTTCAAGGCACAGCTTTATCTACCCTGATGTGGAGGACAGGAAGCTGTCAGCTGAAGAATGGACCTCCAGCATCCATTATTGCAACTTCTTTTTCCTCTGTCCTTCAGCTCAGCAGCTGACATAACTGGACCCAGACTTAAATCCCCTGCATTGTGTCACATCTTCACTTGTCCAACATTCAGCTGGACCATTTCAGATAAACTGGCTCTTTTGGCTAAGCATCAAGTTCAGCAGCTAAAAGCAGCTCAGATTATCAGGACCCACAAGGAGCATGGCCCGCCATGATATGGTGTAACAACCGTTGGAAGATTCAGCTTGAATCTTTAATCATTTCTTGGCCTTGCTGTTTGGCTTCTCCTCTGTGTTGCTGTTTGATGAGGTCTGCCTTGCAGTTGCAGGTCGGACCTTGGACGGGTCAGATGTAGCCTTGGTGTTGTCAGATTGGGCTTGGGCAGTTTCTGGACGTGTTTTGGACTCTTTCTTCTGCGGTGGAGGGGTGGTCGGCTCCCACAGGATGAACTCATGCAGCAGTGTGTTGACAGCCTCAGGACACTCCATCATGACCATGTGACTGCCGTCCTCCAGGACCTTCAGGAAGGCCATCAGAAGGATCTGACAGACAGTTTAAAGCAAAAGAGCAGGTCGGATTTTTATAACCAACAATATGTTTTGTGGCGCTGTCTTGCTTCCAGGCCTCTGGATCACAGCTGAGTTTTCAGTTTTTAAAATAGTATAACAAAATGAAACAAAAGGACAATTCAGTATAATTATCAGAATGCCAAAGACAAATTAATTTCTAAGCCTTGTTGAGTTCACTGAAAAAAGTGTTCTTATAATTTAGTTTGCTGTCTTTTTTTTTCAGAGGGTGATTCTACATAACAGTTTCTGAAGCTCAAGGAGTTGTAGGAGGTTGCAATGTTTATCCCATTAACAAAAAAATGTGAGTTAAAATTGACTACCTAATAAGACCACCTTAAACCTTGTATTGGGAGAGACTTTCAAGATTATGGTATGAAAACATCATATAGTAGATCTTGTATAGTTTAGAAAAATCAACTAAATGAATAAACATGTGGAGCTGAAGTGGACAAAATGCTGGAGATTATCAGCAAAAACAATAGAGAATATGTAACAAGATGACGCTTTAGGTAATAAAATATATTATCTCCATTTTGTATTTGTGTGATCCAGACAAAAGATTGTTCACTAACTCAAATTGAGTTCACAATATGACAGCAGTGTCTTTAGTAGCATCTGCATTCCTGCAGTTTGAATCTCAGGCTTTGGGGTGCTTTTGGTGCACTCACCTCAGCCATGCGCTGGTCCTCTTCAATGGGGACAAACTTGTCATGCATGCCGTGAACCAGCAGGATGGGCACTGTGAGTTCAGCGTGGTAGACCTCATCCCCCTCAGGCCAGTACTGCCCGCTCATCATGGCGCGCAGCACAAATGACGACACGTTGAAGGCATTGTTGTCTTTCAGCAGCTGCTTCTCCTTGGCACCCTGCCGAGCAAAGCCAGCCCTGTCGAGCCGAGCGGAGGAGGTTTACGTTTATGCATGGTAATCGTTTGGGCCGGTACATTTGTTACTGTTGCATTGCTGTGTGTCTTACTTGAGAAAGCTCCAGGCTAGCAGCGGCGAGAGGCAGTGAAGCACACAGGTGGGCAGGTTGAAGATGGAGCAGAGGCTGGGCTCCAGAGCTGTGGGACCACCTCCGTTAATCATCACCATCTTGTGGATCTGCTCTGGATACTCGTGGGCCAGAAAGGTACAGAACGACACCCTAGGAGAGCAAAGCAGGAGACTGGATAGAAGACTCAAGGTAACTATGCTTTTTCGTTTGGTGGTAGTTGCCTTTTAGTTTGATTGTGCATATCTGGAAAGTGTATATATAAAGCAAATACTGAATAAGAAAGTAAAGCTCTGTAACATTATAATATTTAATAGCTGCAACAGTATAATAAACAGTGAGTAATGTAGTGAGTGACAGTGTCATTTACTTATCACAATTTTTTCAGTCTACGGCGTATAATGTCAGAACATAGTGGAAATTACACGATCTCCCAAAGCAATTTCTCCAAATTCCTTCTTTTATGTGACCAACTGTCCAAAACCTTAAGCAATTCTGTAACTTTTGTTAAATTATAATCAATGTGGCTGCAAGTGACACTTACGACACAGACGCTAAAGCATAGTGTATCTGTTACACAGCCATATCTATCTAAAGTTTTCTAACACAAGCTAATATTATCCACCTTAAGGTACCAAGTACAGCCGCATGTATTGAATTGAGCAATGGTGCATCTTATGCTTATGAATTAAAATATGTATTTGTAAGAGGGAAATTTAGTTATTTCTCCTATAAAACCTTACATAATCTGTTTTTAAGACATACAGTTTAGAGACAATCATAACAAATTTTAATAAATGCAGAAGCACTTGAGAAGCTGGAACTGGCAAATGTGACATTTTTCAGAAATGAATGAAAGGATTAAGCAATTATATTATCATTGAATGTCTGGGCTTAATATTAAGGGCAAAAAAACGGATATGTATGTAGTTAAGTGTCTTTAACTTTCTCACTTTAATTGTGATGTTTTACTATTTTGTGGCATATCCTGAAGTCTTCTAAATCCTCTCTGTCAATTGAACTATGTGCTACATGAATGTTTAGATCTTAAATTTACCCGTAAGAATGTCCTATGAGAATATTCCTCTTGCGTGCATATCTCTTGAAGATAAGTCTCATATCCTCAGCCAGGGCATAGAAAGTGTATGCAGCAGCTATCTGCGGTGCTGAGCTGGCTCCGTGACCTGCCAGATCCGGGGAGATCACCTCATAGCCCAGCCTGGAAAAGAAGTCCATCTGGCTGTTCCAGATGTCCAGTGAGCCTCCCACTCCATGGATGAAGAACAGAGCCACGTCCGCATGCGTCCCTTTACAGGCCGATATCTTCCTCTCACAGTCGATCACCACGGTGCGCTTAGGCTTCCTCCTGCGCTTCCTGGGTTGCTGCGACTGGTCCGTCTGCCCAGTAGCAGGTGCCTCTCCTCCTGCTGCTGTTTCAGCTGCTCCATGTTTTCCAGTTGCGACGGACTCAGACCCGGCCTCAGGGATGCTGACCGGCACCGAGGACTTCCCACCGTCTGTCAGTTCAACCTCTACAGTGCTGTTTGGTTCTGCATTTCCATTATGGCAGTTTTTCAGCTCTGCACTCGCCCTGTCACCCAAGTTCTCAATGAAAAGCTGTCCGTTACGATATACTGTGATCTTTCGCTTGCAGCTGACAGTCCCACCGGGCCCAGTGGGCTCCTCCACCACCGGCCGGTCGGGGATGATGTGTCGAACCCGCAGTACGCGGCCTGGTTTCACCTCCACAAAGTCATAGCCATCCGTGGATTCTGAGCTTTCTGCAGGAGCCACAATGTTAGCCGACTTTGAGGTGAGGCAGCAGAGAAGACCCTCTAGAAAGCGGGTCAGCATGGCTGACAGTCTGTAGGGAATACAATCATGTAAACACACATGAAGCAACACACGTAAATGAAATATCACAGAAAACCAAAGGCTCGTGAATTATAAAATGAACCATGTTTACAAGCAAGTACTCCATTTAGGTTGAAGCTATTTAAACATTATGGTCAGTAAAAACTGGTTAACTATATTTAAGTGAAGCCTAACAATCTAGATGAACTTTATGAATTAACTCTATTTATTCTATTATTAAGTTTGAAGAATTATCTGAACATCATTCAATGTTGAAGTGTATTGTATGTTTATTAAAGCCTCACTGACTAGATATATCTAAGGTCTGTTATTATTGGCTGATACTGGCTGATCACAAACATAAAAATATCATATATATCATAAAAATGTGGTATGTGTGTGTGTGTGTGTGTGTGTGTGTGTGTGTGTGTGTGTGTGTGTGTGTGTGTGTGTGTGTGTGTGTGTGTGTGTGTGTGTCAGCAGAAATTGTTTAAGTTCATATTGTACATCTTTATAATTCTTTTGTGACACATCTGATGATATTTTTAACCGGGATCTAAGCCGCACACTTATGCATACACTTATTTAGAAAAAATATATACAGTATATATCATTCAGCATATCATTACCATAATATGCTCTACTTACTGTACTCCCAAATAATCGTATTGAATCTGCCCCAATATCGCACAAATACCACTGTGTTGCGTTGTTTTGTCATGCTGTTTTTATTAAATGAGCATCTAGGAACCTTAAATGTATCATTCAACTGGGGTAACAAGTTATTTTGCCTTTACAATCTGGCATCTAATTACATCCCACACCCATGAGACTTTCTGTCAGACGTAACTGAGCAGCATCTTCCCTCAGCGCAGACTTTGGGGGTATAAATAGACGGTACCAGTAATAGCTCCTTGAGTTAAAGCTGTCCGCCATGTGATCACTCTTCAGTGGCACATACTACCATATTGTCTGTCAAAACCACAAAACAACCAACCGTAATTAATGTTACTTTTTTAATATGGCTCAGTCAGTAAATCATAATAGAAAATTAATTAATTAATTACTTCAATGTGTAAAATTAGGCTCCTATAGAGAACACACACATTTGAAGACTCTCTCTCACACACACACACACACACACACACACACACACACACACACACACACACACACACACACAATTGATTGAAGTCACGGCAGTCTTCACGTTATGATGATTTGGAAAAACTATAGGCTCACGTTAAAGATAAGGATTTACTTATCACCTACAATAACAAATTGGCTTCTTAATGAGCTCCAAACTGCTAATTTTGAGGAAAAAAAACGTGAACCATCAGAGAGCTAAATATCAAAATAATGGATGAGACTCTGTATCATACATACTCATACACACTTCAGGTACAGTATACAGTAGGTTGTCAGTTGATTATCAACCATGGCAACATCACAGCAGCCTGCAGGGTCTGCAAGTCTCTCAGCTGGTGTCATTATCCTACCTTCCTGTCGCTCCCCTCCCTGCTAGAGGGGATTATACTCTCTGTCTAAATCCACACGACACAATCTGTCTATCTTCTCTCTCAATGAAGACAGTGACACTGTGCGACAACAGTTTTACCTTCTGTGTGATTTGTTGCATCTTTTTCTGCACTTGCAACCCCATCAGCTACTTTCATCTGGGGATTATGGACACAATGTAACACAACATTCCTGCCTTGCTGGCGATTCTTATACCCTTTCTGCTTACACTTGCACATCCTTTTATCCAAACGTGTTGTACAGTGCTGTGTGCAAATTGCCTGAGCAGGCCATTTTGATATCACTGTGGGTGACACATTTACTTCTAATATTATTCTCACATCAAAAAGCATCCATTATCCAGACACAAGGTGTGACCTTTTTTTCTGTTCTGCAACCTCTGTTCTGTTTCTTATTGTCCATTAACATTCAACATTGACACTAGAACCAATGTATCCTTTTCTGCCCTTACAGACATAACACACTCCCATTTATCCACCATGCCCCCCTTTTACATTGTTCCACTCATACAACTCAGATATTAGAATAAACTTTAAAATAGACTGCTGCTTTGTGATAGAAACCAAATATAGAGGTGCTGTTGTCTGGTGAAATCCTGTCCGTCCATGTATTTCCTGGCCTCTTTTTCACAGCAGTCACTGTAATCTAGTCAAAGTGTATTATTCAATGGGTAAAGCATAGATTCTTTCATAAGGAAAACCCAGGACTGACACCAACATACGAAGGGATTGCAAGGGTCCAATCTCTCTCTTAATTGATGCTGTGAGAATATCCTGCATGGAGCATGATGCAAGTGCATGTTAATTAAATTCCCACATCTCTTGCATATCTGAATTAATTCAGTTTGGTAGAATACGCGATCTTTAAATATATCTGTGTTGCAATTGATTAAACCTCACAATTACAAGCCAGAGGACAAGAGGACAAGAGGAAAATGCTTCTGTGCTCCTTTTTTTTTTTTAAATCAGACCTGGGTTTACCTGCCCAGTACTACCACTGTAGTGGAGCATGTCAGGTGTTAGCTGCTTTAATAAAGTTCAATCATGACGGACGGTAATGAGGGAAAGGCAAGGACTACAATTTCATTTTTACACCTCAATTATTTAGCTGATCCAGGGATTGAACTGCCCACACAGTCCCAATACTGCTTCTCTAACTGAATGTTATAGCGAAAACACTGTTCTCTTCAATAATATCCCAGTGCTGTGTCTCATTATTGTGCGAGTCTGCTTTGTGGTGCTTGACGTTTTATATTTGGACATTGTGCAGAAGCACTGCAGTAAGTTTGATTCATCTCGTGGTTACAAGTGTATATCTTCTGTTGACAGTGACTGGAAGAGGCTGTTATATAAGGATTCACGCAGGTCAGACACAATCAGTCGGACTGATGCCCAGAGAAGAGTAGAGGCTGTCATAGGGATTAAAAACAACTACAGTAGGTTCACTGGTTTACTAAATAATGTGTCAACGAACATTAGATCCTGATTGTAGGTATTGCACTTGCTTGCTATTGTATGTCACAATTGTATCAGTAAATAGCGCTGTTATCTTTGAAATATATCTTTCTTATGGACTTCTGCAAGATAGTTTCAACATGAAAGAACTCCATTATAGTATTGTGTAATGCTCTTTAGACAAATATACCATCACTATCTGCATGCTGCTTTGTATGTAGACAAATGCTCGAAACGCCATTTTTGAGAAATTAATTAACAATGTTCAGCAAAAAATAATGTATTCAAAAGATTTACCAATTAGATACCAATTCGAGCAAAACGAAAAATAACTGTTCAGACAGGAAATAACGTAAGGGTTTGCATACTAATAAGCTTTGTAGCTGATTTTGTTAGAATACAACGTGTTGACCTGATCGCTCGTGGTCCACTTCTATTCACTGATAACAATGAAGAGAGTTAAAACGCCACTCACTGCCGTCTGATCCAGAAAATGAGGCAAGTGCTAGAATGGTTTCCCTTTAAATCTACTCTCACATTTTTACATCACTCAATTACCCGTCTGTCTCTTTAACTGCAACGCAACTTGATATGGAGCGATTTATACTCTACTATAACCACACAGACAAGTACAAAAAAAAAGGTGGCATGAAAGACTAATTGCTTACCTGTATATTTCCAACAACTCCGCGTGAAATATGATCAGATTAATGTGGTTTTCTTATGAGGCATCGAGGAAGTAGGCGAGCTATAATCTGTTGCGGGCAATCCAATAATCTAATTTATCTGGATTCTGTTGTCCCGTAGGTAGCCTCCACATGGCGGCCAGCATTAGCCTTGCTGGCAGCAGGTCTCTCTATGTGGATCACAGGTAGATCCAAAATGCATGTGTGTGCCAGCACCTCACTTCCATGTTGGAATATGTGTGACGGCAGGTGGAGACGCGCCGGAGCTCCGCCGGTTTGATGGCAGGGAGTTTTTAATCCAACAAAGTGAAACATCCTGGCTCAGTTTGAGGATGTGAAGAGCTGCCCCCTGCTGCTGCTATGTGACGCGAGACAACCAATAGATATGTTGTATTACATGCTTGAAACATAAAACACGTCTCTATTTAGTATAAAAAGTAAATACAAGGTGTATTACCAAAGAATAACCTCATTGAATTTTAAATTGATTGATTTTTAAAGTAAGTACAACAGCGTGAAAGCAACAACAAGCCATTTATAAAAGATCATGATTCTCCATAGAGGCCTTATTGTGATGCTAATATTCATATTAATACAATTATTGTGTACTTTTTACTTTTATGCTCTGGCAACATTGTTTTTCTGAAACTATCATGCAAATAAAACCACATTGTTTTCACGCCTCTGACCATCGTAACTGTTATTGAGGTGGCGAACAGTAAGTCACTATCTCCCTTTAGAATGTGTTAATTTGTTAAGCAACAAATATTGTAACACTTTTTTTCATTACTTGAAGGCTTGAAGTTCCTTCAACTATATTTACAAATGTTGCCGTTTTGAGTTTCCTCTCCATAGTAATATGTCACTATTTTAATTTTGTATATGTTGTCATATCTGTTACACAAACTTCTTTAAATTACCATTGACATATTTATTCCACAATAGCTGCTCCATTTTATCAGCATCCCATTCTCCAGCACAGAAGGAGCTGGTGCTGTGGCAGTAGCCATGGCTGTTGTTGCTAGGTAACTATTTTTAAGGAGTCCAGTTGCAGGTGCCAGTGAGGTGTGAGGAAGACCAGAGAAATCAAGACCAGCAAACCCACTGAGATAGTTATAAAGTATACTCTCCCTCCTGCTGTGACAAATCAAGGTAATTCAAAGTGTATCTTTTTATACAAAGATGAATATATATATATATATATATATATATATATATATATATATATATATATATATTAGTGCTGTCAAGCGATTAAAATATTTAATCGCGATTAATCGCATTTATGTCATAGTTAACTCGCGATTAATCGCAATTAATCGCATTTTTTTTTTTTTGCATTTTAATGCTCTTATCAACATGAAAAAGTGGATTGGCTTGCTTTATTTTATTGAAAAACAACTGCCAAACAGGGCAGTACAAAATAAAATCACTGCACATTTCAGGTAAACAAGGGTTTACAAAATAAAATTATAGAGTGCACCAGGCATGAAAACGGGTCAGGGGTGAAAAAGGTGAGAAGGATATTACCCCTCTAGGGGGGTCCGGGGGCATGCTCCCCCGTAAGAAAAATTTAAATATTCCATATTTTAAAGCATCAATCTGATGCATTTTGAGATGCTTTTTTTGCCAACCTGGGGAGAGCTGGAGAAACTTAACTTCAGCCATGAGTCAAAAATGATTATGGCCTCCTTACTAAGTATTATGCAAGCCATTTCATGCCAGCCTGTCACTGGGTCTAACATTTACAGTATATGAGGCACAATGTGGTAAGGGAGAGCATGGCTGCCTTTGTTAGCATCATTTATATCTTTGATGCAGAGAATGCATCTGGAGAATCCCTGCCTGTTGATTTTGGAGAATACATCTCCAAGATGAAAGGACACCTCTTGCCCTTTTATTGAGACCTTGCCTTCCAGTTTTAGCCACGACCAGTTCCAGCTGCATTTCAAACCAGCATCCAGCTGTTTAACAATGGCTGCATCCTTCTCCCCTAACACACTCATTCTGCAAAAATAATGTTTGTATTAGTGTTAACTTCTAGTTTAGCCTTATTCAGACCTGCCAACCTTGATATATAACCTATATATTGATAAGTCATTAAATACTCGTCATGCATTATATTGCATTGCATATAATGTGTGCTGGTCAATTAGTCTAAAATTAATTTTAGATTAATTTTTACCAGCGTACTTTGACGTCAAAATGCGTATCCGCTACGCAAATTGCGTACAGGTTGGCAGGTCTGCTTATTGATAGAACGGTGGACCACTTTACCTTCTGCCTTGTCAGTCCCCTCACCTCAAAATCTACCTCCTCAAAAACGGTAGCGTTATGCCGTGTTCACACGCGTTATGCCGTGTTCACACGGCATAAGCTAATAATTTCCCACCGGAGCTTTAGCTAGCTGGCTAACGTTGCGTTCTCTCCTGCTGTGTTCAATGTGTTCACTCGCGCTCCTTTCTGGCACGCGCACCTGTTCGCAGTTCACTGAATATCATTGATTTTGCCGTATCGCGCTCACCATTCATTCATTCATTTCAAACCGTAACGTTAGCTTCCAAGCCCAAACGGCGTGCCTATTGTTTTGCTTCCGGTTGAGCTACATCCCGCGCGGTGCTCGGTTTTTTTTTTTAATGAAAATGCGTTAACGCCGTTAATAAAATTGACGGCGTTAACATTGGTTTGCATTAACGCCGTTAATAACGCGCTAATATGACAGCACTAATATATATATAGACAAAGATGAAAAGAGCATATACCTGGGTATTAAACAAATTATTAGATTAATTATAGTAAAAAGGTCAGATTGCAACCAAGTTGAAGTGAAACCAAAAGCTTGAAACTGCAGTGCCTCTCAATGGCTTTTTGTTTCAAACTGATTCTACTAATAAACGTTTAACATATCAGTAAATATCTTGGTTCAAGTAATATCAATAAGCTTTTGATTCTTCTTGACGCTTCAATTATATATATTTTGGTGACTCCCTCACAAGATGTCCGGTACAGTTATTAAAACATCTCTTAATTGGGTCAACTTGCCAGATTACCTACCAGCTAAGTATGAATGAAGAATGTGTAATTATTGAATTCTAAAAGAAATACCCCAATTTGTATCCAACTCCAGTTTTGAGAGAATAGACTAAAATGCTTTTCATTGTTATGTTTTGTCTCATGTTTTTATACCTTTGTTTTTATGTCCTGGTCCTGAGAGGAATTATACTCCATTCAGTTGTATTTTGTATAATGACTCGAACTTGAATTTGATAATATAATATTATAAAAATATTTTGCTATTGGCCAATTAGAATTTGACATCATTTTTACTTTATATACTGTATCTTGGGTAGTATAGTATATACAGTCACTACTGCATTGTATTTGTTAAACTGCACTGCAACTTTTATTTTTATTTTTTGCTTTTTGACTTTTTTTTATGTTTTAAAATGAATGTTCTTCATTGTTTTTAAATCTTGTTTTCTTCTGCATTATGTTTTGATGCTTTTAATTGTTTCATGTGAAGCACTTTGAATCGCCTTGTTGTTGAAATGTGCTATACAAATTAACTTGCCTTGCCTTGCCTATAAAGTGTGCTTTGATTAACATTGGCATGGATGATATTTGCATGTTAAAAACAGTGAGTGTTTAAACTATAAAATGAACATGCAGAAGCCATGTTAACCTTCCCATGGGCTTCACGAAGCACAGATATATCAGAATCAGAATCAGAACCATTTATTGCCAAGTATGTTTACACATACAAGGGATTTGTCCTGGCGGGAGGTGCACAACTTTTAACATTTAACAATAAACATTTAACGATAAATATAACACAGAGTGCAATAAAAAGAGGGAATGAATATTTACAATTGGGTGTACTGAATATCTCAGTGAGCTACCGGACATACATGTACTGAAATCATGGATGTATACAAGCAAACTGAAAACTTTGTAAGGGCAGTAGCTGGTGATGTTTTATTTTTATTTTTTATAATTATGCTCATCATGTGGGAGAGCAAGATTTCCCAGTAAATATTTATGATGATAACATGAAATGTCGTGTTGAATGATTGGCTGCCGGGTCAAGCTACTACCACGTGGGAGCAAGGCTCGACCAATGGGCGCTTTCGGGGCGTGGTCAATGTAGCACCGCTACCTTCCAGCCATCATGCTAGCTGAAGAAGTCCTGTGCAACTAGCTTTGCTAACTCATGCAATGACACATTGGGTTCATTTATCTGTGTGTATATCATTTGTTTTCATTGACACTGGGATCTAGAATGGAAACAGCTACTTGTGTGTGAAGAATCTTGTTTTCTCTGCCAAGACGGCCCGGTAGGACAGCTGTTTCGGTTAACTAGCCTGTAAGCTAGCGCGGCTAACCTCAACATATTGCCTGCCATTACGACCAGCACAACAGACACCACGCCAAGTCCACAAGTCGGCGGTGCGACGTTGGGAATTTCTACCATCACCATGGAGAAGGTGTGTAGTCCACATACAGAGGGCTTGTAACGTCAGCGTAACCCCACAGCACCCGAGGGCGTATGGTGATACCGAGCTAGCTGTCTGTGGGTAACGGATAGCTGCTAGCCGCACCTGCTTCTCCTGTCGGCATTCATTCACCGAGGCCAAGCCGGCATCGTGTTGTGCTCAGAGCGGCTCAGCTTCGCCTTGCTCGTTTGAACCCACTTTCTGTGCACTGTGTCTGATGTCATCGCCAGTTTGGGGGGTTCCCAGGGACATTACAGGGAGAGTAGCAGGCCCGGTAGCGTGCATGGGCTGCTAGAAGAGGGAACGCCCAGCACCGACTCAGTGACTGGTTTTGCTGTCTGTAGTCATGTGTATGGAGTCCTCAACTGTGTTTTCATCAAACATGATCTGTAAACACATTTGATTCTGATGACAACTGATAAGTTGGACTTCTGTTACAAAATGCCACAGTTGAATTAGCATGTGGGGTATTTGTGTAGAGCAGATAGACAGATGATTTGGGATTTGTAGTTTTTAGGGTCAGATTAAATGCAAATTGAAAGAAACCAGCGCTGGGGGGTATAATCATCACATCCCTCTCTTTCCACAGGCTGATTTCTTGAAAGGACTTCCCGTCTACAATAAGAGCAACTTCAGCAGATTTCATGCAGATTCCGTTTGTAAAGCATCTGTAAGTAGCCTCTGATCATGTTTATATAATAAGACTGTCACTTGCTATAGATAAAATGCTTGACAATTGTCTAAAATATTTACTCATTCACAAGAAAAATCTCGTAGAAACAATCGGAAATGCTCTGATTGTCCCTTAACTTAATTACACACAAACGCATCAGGAGAAGGGAAATCTAATTTGTAACCTCTGGTCCTGTTTTACAGAATCGGAGGCCGTCTGTGTACCTTCCAACACGAGATTACCCCTCTGAACAGAGTAAGTACTAGACTCGTAAAAGCTTTTGTACAGTAGTTTGTCAATGATTTGTTTTCACGACAAACATAGTTTTGTGGCGACTGTGCTCTAAATAAATCTTTTTAACATATTTTTCCAGTAATGGGCTGACTGTGTTTGTTCTACAGTTATTGTAACAGAGAAAACCAACATCCTTCTGCGTTACCTCCATCAGCAGTGGGACAAAAAGGTGAGCATGTCCATTCCTTTTGAGATAATTTCATTAATCTGGCTTCTCTTATTGATTTAATCTTTGGTAGTTGTAAGGCGCTACTACGACAACAAATTTTCCCTTGGGGATTAATAAAGTATATATATATATATATATATATATATATATATATATATATATCTAGTTGAATTATTATTAAAAACTGGGATTTTACTGACTGCTGTGTCATCATTTGTGTCTCACAGAATGCAGCAAAGAAAAGGGAACAGGAGCAAGGTGAGGGTGACAGTCCTGCACCCCCAAGGAAGATCGCCAGGACAGATAGCCAAGAGATGAACGAGGACTCATAAATGTGTGTGTGTGTGCATGAGAGACTGTGTGTGTGTTTGCGTATACAGAGTATAGCCAGTAAAAACTAACGATAATAAAGGATATTCCCACGAGTATAGATATTTCTGTCCGTTATGCACTATGGCAGGATGCCTTTTCTGGTATTAAATTAAGAGTCACTCAAAGAGAATTTGGGAAATTCAAGTCAACAAAGCAGCGATTTTGTGGAAAGATTGCGTGAGTGAAAATAATGTAACCAGAAAAGATCTGAAAGTCACTGACCGACACTGACACTGTCGATGTTAGGGAGAGAACTTTATACTGATGTTAAAAAAAAAAAAATCTATGCTGGCTATTCCCTGTGTAGGAGAAAGTGTGTATACGTTTGCATGCGTGCTGAGCTGTGAGTGTGTATTGTACTGTATGTGTGATGTGAATGAACAGTTGAAAAAAATGTCAGATTAGATTTTAAGATCAGAGAGGGACTTGACAGAAGTCAGACACTATCCTTAAAAACAGTCTCATTACTGGCACATGACCTGTAGCCATCTGTCACCTGGAGAGTCTGCCCTGATTTGTGCAAAGATAACTTTTGTTACTGTTTTAATTTTATTCTAACTAATATTGTTTATGTATGGCAATGAGCTTCCTGCCAGCCACAGTGCCCACCCTCACAGTTTCACTGCCCACTCTGCAGCCACGTGGGGGCAATTCGACATTTCTTCACACTGTTTGAATCAATAGAACCAAGACTGCACTGTGAACAGAACAGCACAAAGTAGAAGCAACTCTTCCAGAATCCCCCGTAGATGTGTGTTTATGGTGAATATGCATATCTTCATTCTAGTCTGGGACTTGTGCTCGTAGGATAAACGTTGTGTTGGTGTTTCTGAGACATGTTTTACATCTAGCACCACCTTCTGGCTAATTAACACTGGTAAGAATGGGATTTTCTGTGAGTTTTAGCTGTTCTTTCATCAAAAGGTGAAAAAGAAAAAGTTGAGCTCAAATTGGATATTTAACATTGGATTTTCAGTTGCGCAACAAGGTAACAGCAAAGATATTGGAGAAAAATATGTAAAATAATATCTGGAAAAGGGAAAAAAAAAAAAAGAATACATTATGATGTGTGTAAATAATTTCCAGTATCAGAAATTAGTTTATCCAATGCAGTATCTTTGTGTCTGCCTTTTTTTGTAAAACAATACATGCCCATGGATACAATAGAAAATGTAAAAGGAAGAAAAGCGCCTCAGTGCCCAGTGTAAGTTACCTTGCCTTGCATGTTGATGTTTTCACGGCTGGGTATTAAACTTCTGGAGCAGTAATACAACTTGAGAGGTGTTGGGTTTGTGGTGTTATCTTATGTGACTGGAAGGTATCAGCCCAGAGGCCTTAGAACCTGTCATCATGGTTCGGACCCTTCGGGCCGGGATAGCTGTGCAGTTGGTCCTGTCTCCGTGACAGCCCTGGATGGTTTTTGTCTGAGAGCTGGCTACGATGAACACCGGGCGGTTGAAAGAGGTGTTATATTTTCAGCCATAGAATGCACAATAAGCATGCACAGCAAAGTGCAGTCGCCATCCTGCCTTGTTCCCGAGCTTCAGTTTGTATTGGTGTCATACTGTACAACACTGAATAAAGCTGTTTTTTTTATATTATCACTGCCCAGCAGAGTCACATCAAAGCCTCCTGTTCTTCCTGTCCTTTTTTCAGTCGATGCTGTAATGTGGGTTGACATTGTGGTCAGTCATCTTCCTACTTGCAGTGTAAATGCTGTCTGTTTCTGAAGTGTAAAACCACATTATGCTTCTGCTCAGATAGACGGTTCTATAACACCCTAAGCCTTGCCCCATCCCATGTGTGTTAGATCAGACATGTTCTTTTTAGCTTTGCTGAAATAAAACTGGATTGAAACTGGGGTTTTGTCATGTGGTACTTCTATAGCTGAATTGATGTCCTTGATTTGAGGAGATTCTTATACCCAGTGTTGAAATCAGCATTTGAGAGTGAAGAAAGAAATGTGCAGTCATGATTTTAGCAGCTAGCAAATTGGTCACAACACAATGCTTTTGAAATAGTTTTATTAACTATTTTTCAGGTCTTACAAAAATATGACAAAATAAATTAAAAGAAATAAATAATCCCATTTCCCAGTATTCCTCTTTAAACGGTTTTTTTCGTATGGCTGTACATTGGAAGAGCAAATGATGTCCAGTAAGTGAGGCTTGCATGAAGATGTCTTAGCTTAAACTCTTGAGGTTAGGGTCAGGTTTTAATGTAGCTGTGGTGAAAACTTCAACTGTTCACATCTTAAAATCCAGAAGAACATTTACTAAATTCAGTCCTTTCTAGTACGGTCTAGATTAGCCCAAATCTTTTAAATAACTGCTGTTGCTTTGATAGTGAATTACAGACGGCTGATGAGTGTCAGCTGTCTGAGCTGCTGTTCTTTCATGAGGGACGCCTGTGCATGGCCCGGTGCGGTCTCATCTTTTGACGCTCTTGATCCCTAAGATCTGTTCATTTATGTCAACCAGTACTTATTCAAAGACCTCCATATTAACAACATGTATAAATTGCTGCTAAGAGTGCAAGGATGAAAAGAAGGGGCAAGTTGGTTAATGGTATTCATTTCTATCGTCAAAAGTGGAAGTTCTCCCTGAATGAGAAATAACTACATACATGAAGGTCTAATCTAAACTGTTGCTCTTGTCTTAGCCTTGTCACTTTTGCCACCTCTGCTTTGAAACTGTCTCCTGCTTTTCTACGCAAACTTTCAAATTATTAATATTTGGACTCTATTGCATCATGGTGTTTACTCATCCCTGAATTCCAATTGCTGCAAGAATAAAGGATGAGATGATGCTCAGCTACACGTACCATCCTGTTCTCCATCATGTGCCCCTTTAACAAAGACACTGAAGATATTACATTTCTCTCAGCCTTGCACATCTCATTTTACATTTATAATGGACAATGTTTTCCAAATATAAAAAAGAACATAGTTTAGATTGACAGTAAAATGATACTGTGACCATACACATTGATGTCCTGTCTATTTCCTTATTGCATTTAATGTCAGTAAGATCTTTTTGCCTATCAGCGGAAGTACATTTTTGTGTTTTCTTTCGGCATGTGACTGGACTTTACTTATTTTTAAGTTGTTACAGACACATGAAAGCAGCAACCAAATTTAAAAAGCAGTTTAAAGTTCAATGCCATCATCACTCCTCGATTAGACAGATTCTGTAAACACAAAGTGATAGCTGGATGAGATCATTGTTATTATATGAATTGTGAGTCAGGAGGGGATTCCTCACGTTAAATATGAGACAGATGGGAGCTGAGAGAGCTGACAATTGAAGGGACACAAAGAAAAGATGCATAGAGTGGGTTGGGATAATGCAGTAGGATGAGTGGGGAGTTAGTCTAGACTTACAGTATCGTAATACACGTGTGAGTCTCCAACAACTCAGTGTTATTGCCAAAATCCTTGCCAAATGTGATGGAAATGCATAGTTAATGTTTCTGTCTCTCAACCTACAGTGCGATGGCCTTTATCTAATGTCGCCATAATACATTTTCCCTTCAAAGTGTTTTTACACGGCAGCCTGATGCCATACTGTCCCCGCTGTACACTGATGACTAGACACTGGTGTGATGGGTCAAAATCGAGCTGTTCAACAACACATTTTGCGATGCAAATATACTCTGGCGCCACCTTCTGGAGTCCTTGCAGAAATGAAATATCTGTTAACGTTAGATGGTTGGTTTGCTTGCTAGAGTTGCGTAATGCATACCATAAACAGTGTTGATGTACATGATCAACAAAACATACAGTACACATACATCTTGGATTAACCGTATAATCCCAAAAATACCACTTTGGTTAAAAAAAGTAAATTCCCATCATCAGCACTCTGATAAAGCAATGCAGCAAATGGTGCGTATACAAAAGATATGGAGCCAACACAGATTGAGCAACTATTGTAAAATGACAAAAAACATCTCAATATTTAGGGTATGCCATAGTTGCTGAGCGCAGGGGCCGGTGAGTAGATAGCATGTACTGTGTGAACGGAGAAAATATAAACAACCCAGCTTTTGCATAATTTTATGAGGCAGGCTGGTGTTGGTCCTCTCTCCTGCAAAGCGAGATAGGTTTCTATGCAGGGCGTAAGGGTTTAGTGCAAATGTTACTTCTTTAACTCTACGCTTGTTTGCCAAGTCTGGTTGGAGTTTGTGAAGCACCATCTGTGTTTACAAGGCGCTCTACAGGCTTGGATGGAGGACAGCCTTCCATGCGCCATTTTCTCAAAATCACCTTCATCAACTTCTACTTATTTTTGCTTTTTTTTTGTCTTTCTTCTACTGAAACTCTTGGAAAGAATACTGGTACATGAAAGCTCGACTTACTAAGCTCTTTACTTCATTTTTACTTCGAGCAAATCTGCTACTTTCACAGGGAAGAAGGGTTCAAAGCTCAGACATCACATCTGCTTTGAAAATAAAGCTGGTGATACATCAGGGATGCTTATTAAGGGAGGGATTGGTGATGATTGATAAGAATAATTCAAACTGATTGATATTGCTTTTCTATTTTTTCCACTTCAATATATAAGTGAAGGGCCCAAGAATTCCTCACAGTTAAAATGAGACAATATCTAATGATCACTTGTGTTGTGATGGCTAAAAACACTCTCCGAAGTTATTTGATGTACAATCTGTGATCCTTTCATACCACTGTTCACACTTTTTAATCTTTTTCCTCCACAACAGGCTGTTATGTCCTAGTGGGAGGCCAACGAGATGCTTACAATTTAGAAATCAAGAAACACAGCTCTCTGCTTTAAAGGCTTAAAAATATTAGAAACGCAGCTCATGCATTTCTTTGTGTATTGCAGACAAGGAAGGATTTGTGTGTGTGTGTGTGTGTGTGTGTGTGTGTGTGTGTGTGTGCTGCGTGTGTGTGTGTTTATTCGGTCATGATAAGCGGGCTTATGTCTTTCTTATAGAGCCTGTTTTTTTTGTCTCGCAGCCAAAAAGTTAACCAAAACAACGGTCACCTCTCATCAGTTTCATCGTCTCTCTCTTCTTCAAGTACTTCTACACGTAGCCTGTGATAGCACAGAGGGTAGGTCAGGCCTCTCCTCACAGTAAACACATCATTTCTTCTGTTGAGATGTAATCAACGGCAAGTTTGTTCTCTATGAAGCTACTAGACTTTAGAGCCGGCCGGGTTTAAGTCTGTTGCATGTCCGTTCTCTGACCCCTCCCCTCCAGGCGAGGGGATCTCGTCTGGAACACCGTTCAAGTCAGACCTGGATGGTTGTCTGTCTGACATCTGTGATGATGATCCTTCCCCGGGTCTGGCCAGCGCAGCCCCGTTCACACACGTCCCGCCCTCAGATTTCCCAAAGTTAAACAGTTTCCCAGGGTTGAAGGCTTTGCTGGGTGACTGAGAACGCTCCTGAGAGCTGCTACCTGATGATGATGACGCTGTAGCTGTGGCGTTGGCGGCTGTGGCCCCAGAAGCCGCAGCAACCTCCTTCTTATTCTCAGGTGACTTGAGGAATTTGAAGCTCAAGAACCCGGGCAGCTTCGGCTCAGTGGGAGACTGAGGGGAGCGGGCGCCACTCGAGGAGAACTTACTCTGCAGCGGGATGATCTGTTTCAACTTCATCACGTTATTGTTGCCCAACAGAGAGCTGGGCCTCTTGGGTTTGTCCGACCCGCTGCCCCCTCCTCCTCCACCAGTACGGGATTTGCTGCTGTGACTTTTGTCGTGGTGGTGATCCCCAGAGGAGTCCCCCTTGCTCTCGTCCCGTTCCCTTTCCCTGCGGGCCATATGCTCCGCCTGCCTCTGCCTCTCCTCCTCCTCCCTTTTCCTCCGCTGCAGCTGCTGGTAATGCTGCTGCGCCTGCCGCTCGTGCTTCTGCAGAGGAAGAGAAACATTCCCACAATGCATTTACTCGAATCAGCAACCCGGCAAACCATTACAATGCTGCAGTGCTACCCATCGAACAAATATGTAATAAGAAGCTTGCATTACCACTGCAGGGGCTACTACAAGAGAATAGTCTTTTCTCTATGTTCTACCAATCGTCTTTCTCAAAATTATCATCACTAAAATATCACCAGAAGTTTAAAATAAGCAATTTAGTTCCAAAAGAAAAGCTGCAGTGTTGCAGTACAGCTTGTTTGCAGCAGAACTCTGATAGCGACTACTATAGATCAACACAGAACAACTGAGGTTGTCTTTTGAGGGCTTGTTCAAACCACATGAATAAGTATTAAACTTCATCTCTTAAAACTTCTCCCTGACAAATACAATTGTCACATTATTTACCTTAAAGGCCTCCCTGCGCTGATAATCCAGTTTAGCAATCTCCTCTCGAACCCATGTAGGAATGTCAGGGATGGCCACATGGATGACGTACTTCAGGAGGATGGCAAAGTGCTGCAGATATATAGAAATGGAACGTTTAGGATGAAATAAAAAAAGGATTAATTGAAAGAACACTCCCAATCGGATACACAATGCTCGAAAACATTCTTTAAGCGTATGTTACTTGAACTAATTCTTGCACATCATCTAGGACTTGAAACCCTCCTCCTGATAGGCCAACTTCTTTATCAGGCCAAGACAGAGCTGCAGGCTGTTTACCTCTTTCCCAATTATAGGCATGGAGTGCAGCGCTAACAAAACCTGTATCTAAATTTGATTAAGTCATTTGGGTATAGTCTGCCATACAACCCTGCCTTAGTTGTAAACTTGTTTTTAGTCTCAATACCTGGCACATTTTTGGACTACCAAATATTTTGTTCTGGGTGGCCTAAGAAAAAGTTTGAAAAAGCACTTCAGACAGACTCGCAGGAAGGAGCGGCGGTACCTCGAGGATAACGATGGAGATGATGGCCATCTCGGGGCTAAGCCACGGGAAGAGTCGCTGTAGCTGACCACACTGACCAATCAGGTAACAATTCACTATGATGGCAATCAGGCCCATGGCTTCCATCGCAGTCTGTGAATTAGAAAAAGGAGAACGCTTAACATTGCAGTTTCTTTGTGCATTAAAATCCTTTCAATTTTGCTCAGTTCTGTCCTCTTCACTTATTCCAGTTAATTATTGGCAATTGTTTAATTTAATGTGAATGCTACACAGTTTCATTTGCACGACTTTCAAAATGGAGCCAATGGTCAATTTACAACAATGGCAGAAAAGTGACATGAGCAATTTTTCAACTTTCACAGAGTGTCTCCTCTGACCTGCCACTGGCCGATGCTCTCCACTCTGATTCCAAAGGGCCTCTGCAGACCGGTGCAGAGCTTAAAGGCATCGCTGCGGATCTCAATGATGTTGTTGATGAGAGCGCACATGGCAGCAAGAGGGAAGGCCGAGGAGAAGAGCACCACGTAGCCAAACTGGACAAACATCTCCTGGTAGTCCTGGAAGGTGTCCTGCGAGGGCAGAGTGGATGATTAGACCACAGCTCTCCCACGTCAGTACAATATCAATGCAACTAGACATATAAACGGCATTTCTGTATACTAAAGCAATGTGACATGGTACCAAATGTAAAGAAAGACGTTGTTAGCTTTGTTTGGCTGTAATATAGAGATGTATGACCTTTTGCAACATAACCCAGTGTTATTCTCATCACATTATTGTCACTCAGGACACGTGTGGAGTGTCATGTAACTGTAAAGGCTGAGGGATTCTGTTGGATTCATGTTGCAGTGATTGTTTACAACATGTATAAAACCTGAGCCGAGTACGAGGGGAATGACAGTCAAATGTTGCCCAGCTGGCAACATATGTGGTTAAGTTGTTAACTTACTATTATACAGCTGTTTTCTTTGTATTCTAATTGAAACTAAACTGTTTTCAACCGTAAATGATGATAGGTTATGCGGCAGATTCAATGGAGGACATCTTAGATCCATGGTTTCATGGAAAACCACAAAGAGAAGTTTATCAATCTGGGCGTTATTTAGTCATCGTAAAGATAACATTCAACTCAACCAGAGATTTCGGGGGGGAAAGTATTCATGCAACAGTTGAGGGAAGGAGTATCAGTCACCTGCAGCTTCCCAATTTACAGAAATCATCTCAAATACGTTTTGGAATCCAGCCATCATTAATCACAGTACGTAGTCCCCGAGAAATCCCTCCAGCTGTTTCTGTGAGCTTCATGCACACGCACCAGTTGTTCTTACAGCAGTGAATGGTTGTTGCTCTCTTTCAATGTAGCTTTTGTAAACGCTGGAGAGGTCGTAGCAATGATGATGGTTTACAAGTTTTTGAATCACTGAATTGAAATGACATGGCACACGTGCAGTTTTCTTTGCCTGCTGCCACTGTACTACTACTATTCAGGATTTTGGTTAAACTTTTAACGATTTTGGTCACAATATGAGAATAATAACACCCAGAGTGATGAATTCAAGAAATGTGCCTTTAAATATCGCCACCTTCCTAAAATAATGGCCCAAGTAATTTTTTCAGGTTTTTCAGAAAAACACAAAAAACTTCACCAAATGTAATAGGGGTGCACAAGCTGCCTCTAGACACTGCACAACAGGCATACTGTAATACTGGTCAAATTATGTTATGATTACTAATATTATGTTCGAGTGAGATTTTCATTGACAAAAATGCTCGCAAAAATGCTAACTAAAATGCCATCTTGAAAAGCTTGTAAAATGGCCTAAGTCACATTGTCTTTTGACTTAAGCAAAAATTAAATGGCCTATGTCACACTCTTGACATAGGCCGTTATACTACAGGGGTAGAATCGCATGATCTGTTCAACTGAGGATGTAGCCGATTTGACCAGAGGTGGCCAGTGTCATGATGAGATGATTTAGGCAAGAAAATATTTTTTGTCAAAAAATGACTTAGGCCATTATTTTAGGAACATGACGATATATAACTCTGAGCAGAGTTTATAGAATACGTTCAGCACGTAGTCCTTACAGCATAAGTCTGCATGCAGCTCTCCATCTCAGCCTGAGTGAGTGTGTTGCTCTCTCTCTCTTCAGGGGGGTCAATCCATGATTCCCTTTTTTTCTTCGGCTCAAGTCTCTCTGTGCTCTTGCCTCTTCTTCTGTGGCGCAGTGATGTGCTGCTCTCAGACCCAGAAGGCAGCGGTGCAGCGCTGGCAGCAGCAGCAGCAGCGCCGGCAGCAGCATTAATTCCCTCAGCCCCACCTGTCGCTCCCCCACCTGACTCCTTCACATCGTGGATGCCATTATCGTCGTCGTCGTCACACATCTCAAATACAGAGGCAGGGTCCATTCCTTTTTCCACCATAGTGGGGCTGCCGTCCTCCAGGAAACTGGTGTCAATTGGGGGCCCACTGCAAACTGGTCTTCTGTCCACCTTTACAACAACAACAAAACGACAGATTAGCGACAACACTATTAATGCAAATAAAAACAGGTGTTACTATATTTGCACATGTGAAAGTGCCACAGAACAAGCATATTAACACTTCATAACTGTATGTTACCACACAGCTTGTACCTTCTCTATGAAGCTGACTTTCCTCAGCTTCAAACCGCAGTCAATCACACTTTCCTCCTCCGTCTCTCCTTCACTGAACCTCCCGCTGTCAGCCTCGTCCTTCTCACCTCCCTCCTCCTCATCAGGCACCCCGCATCCTCCGTTCAAACACTTCTTTTCCCTGAGAGAAGTTGAAGGAACAGATAGACATCAGACAAAATGTGTGTGTGTGTTAACCGCTCACAGCGGTGTTCTGGCTATTCCCTCAGTGTCCGACTGGCTTTAATCATAACTACACGCAGCATGCAGACAATGTCAAGTGCAGATAGAGTGGCTTTGAATTTGAACGTTGCAGTGCTTGTTTACAACATGTATAAAACCTGAGCTGAGTATGAGGAGAATGACAGTCAAGCGCAGGTCTGTTTGTTGTGACTAACACATTGAGTGTTGGTGTGAATGACAACTGTGAACACTGCTGTGTTTCAAATAATGACTTTGACCTTCTGTCTAGCTGCCCCAATCCAGGCCTGGTGCCCCTCAGTCCAGGTCCTGTCATGGCCTGATCGTTGGGAGAGGCCTGGGCTTTTCCAGCTGCCAGCCGGCCATATTTCAGCAGCACTGAGAGCAGCAAGTCCCACAGAGCTCGCAGTGTGAGTTCGCCCAGCTTGTGACGCTCATACAGGTAAGGCTGCAGCACCTCCTTCACATTTTGAAGGAACTGGCGTATGATGAGTAGAGTGGCCAGCATCTGACAAGGATAGAGAGAAACATTCAGACAAAATTCACTGCGACACTCAGTGAACATACTGTCTAATCAGAGCATTTAAAAGACACGCATAGGATGCAAGAGGAAATGGGTGGATGGAGAAACAGAAGACAGAAGAGAGGGCATGATAACCGGCTGAGAAATCAGTATAACGTGATACAGATTCGACAAATCAATCAAAACCCAATTTTGTATGCAGACTAATCCACAAAAAACTCATAGAAGGCAGAAAACTGCTGCTGGATGGTTCCTTATAAATAAGAAATGTCATCTGTTACTAATTGGGGCCCAGAAGTGCCATATGTTTGAAAGAACCAACAGGGAGCAGTGCAGCAGCAGTTTTGCGGACAATGTGATTCACTGTTGAGGTGCCCTTTAACACTACTGAAACAACATTTCTGATTGATGAACATACTCATACCTTGCCGAACAAATCCAAATCACACACAACAGGAAGTACGAATAAGCTGAATTTGAAGGATAATTCAGGTTTATTACATATACAGATACTTTATTACATATACAGATACTGTATAATAACAGTGTACTCAACAAGTTAATTGAGAATTAACCTACGCAGTCAGACCTTCATACAGATCTTAAACAAACCCCCAGAATGGCAAAATGTACTTTATTTGTTAAAAATAGTCAAATTATTATGATCAAAACTATTATTCCCACCATTTTGAGCAGGCTGATTTTATTTTTGTATTTTATTTAAACAGTTTATGTTCTTAACCCATGTAATAGTATTACTGCACCTGTCTCTTGGCCCATCCAGCTTTATTCGAGTAATGTTGCTTTGTTTCCAGATCTCAGAAAGTTAATACTGAGCCCTGATAGAAATGTTGGCCAAAACCTTGAAAATAGAACCCACGTTGTAAAGACCTGAATTATCCTTAAACACTCAAAACCAAGTCGTGAGTATGTCTTCGCCCATTTAGTATACGCATACGAAGAATTGCAGCATCACAAAGCTTACTAGCGGTTATTGGCTTTATTATAAAAACAATCGTTTCCAAGTCAAATAATACGGACGCACAATATCATCGCTACAGCACAGGATGCAAACCCACAATGACTTTCTGACCAGAACATGGACAGAAAGTTACTTTAAGTCAATGATGGGAGACCTCAGAGAAAAGGAGATACTGTTCTCCCACAGCTACCTGCTGTAACCGTCGGCACAGAGTCAGACTTTGGCACACTCAAGCTGACAACAACAGATGGTTGTCATTAGGACGGCACCAGTGTTTTTGTCAGTGTATGTTTTGCAAGGTTTTTCTTACCTTTGAGGCAGCTATTGGTTTCCATTCATTTAACTTCAGAAAATCAAGTAAGAGAAATCCTATTTGCTTATATTTTAAATGATGTTTCACTATTGTTTTGTTATGCAGTCTTGAGCAGAAAAGTAAATATACTGTGACAAATATTTGCAGAAGCTGGGCTGTACTGGTTGGGAATCAGACATGGAAGTCAGGCGATGTTAACAGAATATGACAAGCTCAATGAGGCAGCACTCTGCCTGAGAGTGTAACAGAAACTGACAGACAGAGTAAGAATTGAGGCTTGAGTGGTGAGAGTTGTAACGGAAGAACAATTCACACAAACTGCACGGAAGGAAAATGCCCCAAAACAAATCCACATTGCCACATCTCCATGTCAAAGGAAAAAAGTGGCAAAAACCACTCAACTATTGTCACTAATAATGTTGCCGGTGTGAGGAGGCACAATGTGTCTCAATCAGTCACAAATGAAAAACAATCATCTACACAATCAGACATTATCTTTGGACAGCTACATTTTGTATTATCTACCACCATAAACCACTCATCTATTATCTCTGTCTAGTGAAAGTTTTTAAAGGGACAGTTTGCCAAAAATACGTATTTTTCTTCTTACCTGCAGTGCTATTATTCAATCTAGATTGTTTTGGTGGCAGTTTCATCCAACTTTGCTTAACTTTGCTTTACAACTAGGTCTGTGGATTATTTTAAGTAACCAGGTCAGGGATTTCTGAAAAGAGATTACTGTTGAGTTATTAAAATGTATTTTTGGATGCTTTGAGCACCACAAGTCGAGTTCCATAGAGTCCCATTATATTGGAGGGAAGGCAGACATCTCCTCTTATGTCTCCAAAACCAGGCAACTCACACCAAAACGATCTAGATTGATAAGTAGCAGTACAGGTAAGAGGAAAAACATGTTTTTTTTTATTTGGGGGTGAATTGTCCTTTGAAGAAGCAACAAAAAATGAATTATATTTGATGTAATTTTGAGAGATATTTTCAAGTTGCAAGGTTTTCACCAGACAAATACGATCAAAACACACACAATATCATTCTACACAAAGCAGGTTGGTAGTTCAAGTCCATGTCACGTCATGGAGCATGCAAGGTTAAGACCGAGGTGGTCAGCAATGAGCCTTAGACCTCTCGCCCAGGCAGTGGATGCACAGGGAGCATACTTTGGACCTGAGTAAAGCCCTGAAGAACCAGGGAACAGAGACCACAAGCATCTGGATCTTGAGGTAGAGGGAAGGCAGCACATTGACCCGGACCTGCCGCTGCAAGCTCCTTAACAGAGACAACACCAGCAGCATCTTCCACAGATGGACAAATGGATGAGATATGCAAATGGATGGTTATGGAAATCAATGCATGTAAGCAGAGAGAGCAAAGCGTTTGAGGATGGGAGAATGACAGATGTTGGAGGCCAAATGAATTGCTGAAGCTAATATATGACAGAGAAACATTAAAACTGGGCTGTTTCTTACCTCTTTCAGACGCTCCATGTCTTTGAGGTAGAATCCAATGTAAAAAAGGCTGAGATAAGAATTTACAAACTGAAACTGTAAGAGAAAGAAATGCCAGGTGTCATTAAGAAGAACGTTGTGTGAAAGGGACTCTTTTAAAAAGCAAGTTTCCAAATCCCATGGGTAGTTCAGATATTATGTAGAAAAGCCACTCACAAGAACCATTTTGATGATGAGATTTTTCTCATAGGCACTCTGGAGTCTATAGTTTTCTGTGGAGAAAAACAGCATCCCTTACCACTCATACATGTAAAATATGGTAAAATGAATTCTAAAGTTTACAAAAGATTACTAAAGATCTTTGATGAAACCAATCTTTTTAAGATTATTTTTATTATCTTATTTATGTAGATCTTGATGGATCTGGAAGCTTGACTCTCACCCATGTCGTTGAGCCAGCAGGCGATTTTCCTGTACACCTCGTCACATGCAGTCACAGTGATAGCCAGCATGATTTTGGGGATGAAGCGAGCTAGCCGAGGCATTTCCTTGATCCCCATCACAAACTCCTGCAGAGACACAATCACAGCTTTTTACTTGTCATCTCAGAGAAATAAAACATCATTGCGTTCACTCTTGGACCAACATTCTGAAGGAGAAGGTGTTTTTTCTTGCTTTATATATATCAAGTTCTAGCCATAGCATGAAACACTTTGATGTTTAACAGGCTTGCTGCATCAGTACATCCACCTTTTAAATACATTTAATGAAACTAAAGAAAGACAGATGCAGGGTGAGAAGATGTTTACCATTGAAACTATTATTGCTAGATTTATACATGCAGGGCACGTACAAAACCGATGCTGACAGCTGACTGACCTGCAGCTCAAAGCAGATGAGCATGACCAGGAAGACAAAGCAGAGACAGAGGATACAGATGGGCAGGCTGACCAGCCACCTGAATACACGCCGCCGCCACGGAGGATAGTGGAACTCCTCACAACCTGTTATGGGACTGCAGCGCTTCACTCCCTACCGAGAGAGAGAAAGTATAAAAGAGCCTGAAAGAGAAGAGAAGAAGATATGGAGATCGGAGTCAGAGTTTTAGTTTCTCTCACCCGGAACTGAGGCCGTGGTTCCTCCAGGGATTCAGACGGCGTATCCAGTGTTCCCCACTTGAATGCCAGCTCAGCCCCCCTCCTCTTCCACCGCTCCAGAAACAGAGTGGCCCACACCACGTTGAACAGTGCAAACACCACACAGCAGATGTCACGGCTCGTCTGAAACAACACAAACACACTAGGATGATGATAATTGTTCAGTAGGGGATTTAAATTGCTTTACGCTATGATAGCATCCCTCCTCACCTGATCTGACTCAGTGAGCATCCACAGCACAAAGCCGATCACAGCAGGATATAACATAGAAGTGGTGTAAAATCCCAGCCAGGCAAAATACATGGCAATCTTCACACCAAAGTAGTCACAGATATCATCTGTAAACAACAGTATAAATGACAAATTGGAAAGATGATATGACAGTTATTATATTAGTTAGGATAGAACAAGGACAGTTTGGTACAGTTTTTGTTAGATTTGTTTTCAGTAGTATTCACAATTTAACATACATTTTAGTTTTTTTTAATTTATTTAACAGTGTAGTTAAGTTTAATCAATGTACATAGCCATTCTATTCTGTTTGTTTTCCCCCTCCCTCCTCATTGAACCCTCCTTGCGGAGTGTGTGTGTTAAAGTATATACATGTGGGAAGGTACATATGGGTATGCTATGTGGGTATGTATGTGGATGTGGATGGTTTTGTATAAGCATTTGTGGGTGTAGATGTTCATGTATTCAGGTTAGCATTTATACTCACTATAAGCTAAACTATTGATACTTGTACTACTGTTTTGATTATTTACTATTTATTTTATTTTATTATGTTTATTTATTTAAATGTCAAGGATTGCTCTGTTGTGTTGAAAATGCAAAATAAAAAGTTTAAAAAAAAGAATGTAAGTACTATTATTATTTAGGAACCATGAGCGGCGAAGGTAATTCGCAGTACGGCAAAAGTACTTTCTTGTGGTTTTACTAGAGCGTAATGTATATGTTTGTGTTTATGAGTATTTTGTTCAGCTGACCTAAAGGCTGTTTCTCACAGACAGCCTGGACCCAGGACTTCATCAGCTGACTGAGGATCCTCTGCTCATGGAGAGGAAATACCTGCTGGATCACACCTCGTGCACTCAGCTCCCGGACTGCAGAGAAGAATAAAGCACAGCAGCAAGTGAGTTAAAAAGATACTAAACCCCGAAAATGGATGGGATTAGTTCCAAAAGCTGCCAAAGAAGTTCCATATGTTTAAGAAAAATATCATATAGAATACTATAAAAGGATCCGACTTACTAATTGACTGGCCCTCCAGGAAGTTGATATTATGAAGCACCTCCCCATGTTTGGCCCGTAGATTGTCCAGCCAGTACGTAATGATGCTCTGCCTCTCCTGCAGCGAACGAGAGGAGGGGGGAGTAAATTCCGGCGATGACAGCATATTTACTTATGCATATGTGTGTGTGTGTGTGTTTTCGCATTTTGACACTGACCTGTGAAGTAAAGAAACACAGCTCGCTCTCGATGTTCTCGTAGATGTAATCCTCCTCACAGGAGAAGTTACGTGTTCCTCCGCCAAACTCCGGCTTCACCCCTTTCCTCAGTCCCATGTCCTCAGCACCTCGCAACAAGCTGGGGGACAACAAAGCGAGACTGAGTGTTACAGAGCATCAGATGTCCTCTCCGAGTGTGATTGTTGAACACTGGGGAAAAATTGTCAATGTTCTATAACCTTGTTCTTTGACTCTAGTACTTAAAGTCATCTAGTCATTTCCTGTTTAATGTTGACATTAGTTAGTAACCATTTTGATAATTGATGTACTTTATTAAGCAAAGATATCAAATGTTTTCTAGTTACAACTACCCAAATATGAGGATCCGCTTTTCTCTGTTTTGTATCTTTGTAAATATTATCTTTTTGGCCTTTGGACTGTTAGCTGGATGATACAATTTGAAGATTTAACTTGTGTTATTATTAACAAAGAAACAGTTGCAATCCTATTGTGGATAGCGGGACAAATTTCTATGAAAATCAATTTAAACAGAGTACAGTAAACAATGACATTAGCAGAGAAGGATTGTCCTTCATAGTGTTAAAGTCATCTGATCTCTCCTCTAATGCTTTAACCTCATCAGTCTCTCTCATCGTCTCTTTTCCCATCAGCTCTTCCTCCATGTCTCCTCTCGTCCTCCCTCCTCTTTTCTCCAGCAGCTCTGTCTCCTCTCCCCATCACTCTTAATCCACCTTTCTCTCTTCATCCTTTTTTATCTCCCAGGGTCCTCCCTTTTGTCTCCTTCACCCCCTCCTCCTCCTTTATCCATTCAACCCCTCCTCCCCTTCTGTCCTTCCCAGCGGCTTTGTGCTGAAATCGCAGTAATAATGCAACACCACGCCCTCTGTACCCTCCAGGCGGACAGCTCACCTCTCTCTGTCATATATATATATATATATATATATATATATATATATATATATAAATATTGCGTATAAAGTTTATGCACACACATGCAGGAGTGCAGCTTAGGTGGGCCTGTAACATCCATCCATCATTCAGCTCCGAGCACTTGGAGGAGCTGTACAGTGAACTACAATCAGCCCCATGATGGATTACAACAGAAATGTGAGGTGTAAGCTTCTGTATCATTGCTGAATACTGCTTAGTGCGCAGCCCCATCACAACAAAGGTCCTTGTCTGAGAAAAGAAACAGGCTGTATCTATTTAAACCAACTGTTTAGTAATCTAAGCCAATAACTGTGAGGGCTTTGAGAGGTGAGCAGCTTCTGATGCTGCCATGAATTTGGATAAGATTTCCCCTTTCTTAATTAATCTAAAACTTTGTCGCCTTTTGCACTTGTTCTGTCCAAATAAAGGGAGTCTTAATTTTGGGACACAGTCAAAGGGAATGTGTGGACAGAGCTAACCTTGTAAAAGAGCAGAATACTGCAGAGGGAAAGCGCTGCACGTGAGGTTTATGCTAATTTAGCAAATATCTATCAGGCGTAATATGGAAACTCAGCAGAACAGAACGGCATGCTGTAAATTTCCAAGTCAGAGCTGAGAAATGAGTAATGGATTGTATGTCAGCTAGGAAAAGAGGAGGAGGAGGACATTAACCGTATAACACACTTCAGTATGGTAATTACTACAATTGTACTGTCTGCTAATAGTTGTTTTCAAAGCAAGAACTGGAGACTAACACACATAACAGCACTGATTCTATGACCCCAGCTGTTTTGATCTCAGACCAATATGTTCTACACTGAATAAACAGGGAGATAAAGCAATGCCATTTCAGTTGATAGGATAATATTAAAAAAACAACCTATAGTTGGCAGTAAACACTCCTGGAGCCCTCAGCTGGGATTCTCACATGGGACGGCTTGAATGGAACATTCTTACTGCTTTAGTATGCAATGGGTACGGCCATTCAAGGTGAGTTTGGGAGGATGTAATACTTTCTGGGTTATCTCTCTTATCACATGAAATGTAGGTCAACCTATCTGACGGCAGGTGTGGTATGTGTGTGTGTGTGTGTGTGTGTGTGTGTGTGTGTGTGTGTGTGTGTGTGTGTGTGTGTGTGTGTGTGTGTATAGAGAGAGAGGAGAGGGGTCTTCTTGTCACACAGCAATCATTTTACTTGAGCATTTCATCTAAAACCCACTGGCACACTTTCAGAAAGCACTCTCTCCATCCTCCTACCACATTACCCTCCCTGTTGTTTTATCTTTGTCTTTCTGCTTCACTCCTTCTCTTTCTCTCTTATTCTCTCTTGCATCTGTTTCTATCTGGCTCTCTTTCTTCGTTCCTTCAGGCCATCTGTCAATTTCTATTCCATTCATTGGTAAAAGGTTTGGTTAAGACTCAGAGTTTTTCAAGAGGCCCGTTATTACATGCACAGTCAACAGAGAGGACTCTACATTTGTCAAGTTCATAAATGCAGTATGGAACAGCAAGTGTCACCCTAACCCCTGGATTGTATATCTCAGTATTTATATACCAAAGTCAATGATGAGATTAAAATGACCCTGGGCTCATCCCCAATTCCCCTGGAGATGTTTTCAAAACAAGAGACCGTGTCTTGGCAGTGTAATCAGAGCAAACGCAATCCATACTGTTTGGTCTGACTCTAACCTTTTGCAAAACTTTAAATAACCTGCAGCCAGAGGCGGAGCAGCGATGCTGATACAGTAAACGGCAGCCTCACTAATGATTCATTGTGTATGAGCTACTGTGCCTACTATAGCTGCAGCTAAATATAATAATAAACAAAGGTACAACTTTACAAAGAAACAGACCGAATATGTTTGTCTTAAACATCCCAACTCCAGGAGTATTTTTAGGAGCATTTAAAAATAACTAAACCTCAAACTACTGTGATATACTGTATTATTTATTTGGCAGTTCTGTCTCTGTTGATAAAAGCTGCTCTTTTTTCCCCCTGTATTTGGTCTCGGGTGACAAGGGGATTAATTTGCACAGCTTCAGTTTAAACAGTAGTAACACGACTGTGTGCACCTGTAGCTGGTCGTGTCAGCAAGGGGGAAATCACACTGGGTTGTTTTCAGATTTGATGTTCTGCAAGGTTGAAATATTGTTCAACTAATGATAACAGTGTTGGGCTTACGAAAGAAAATAAGTCTGGAAATATTTTATATGAATAGTTTGACATGTATTTACTTTCTTGCCAAAAATTTGATGAGAGGACTGATGTGCCACTTTAAATCTGTCAGCTAAATATGAAGGTATAGCCGGGAGACAGAAAGTTTGGCATAAAACTGGAAGCAGAACTAGAAGTTTTGGTGCAGATTAAATAAGCGAGTTAACTTCGGAGGTTCTGGTAGGCTGAGTCCATTACCTGCAGACAGAGTCAGGCTAGCTGCAGCCTTCTGTTTCCAGCCTCTATGCTAAACTACGCTACGCTAACTGTAACTATGCTACTGACTGTATCTTCAGATTACAAACACTGGAGTGTTATCCATTTTCTTATCTAACTCTCTGCAAGAAAGAGATGTCAAACTGTTCCTTTCAGGATGTTAAATCATTGAGAAAAACTACTGTATCTATCTGATGGTAAAACCATATATCACTCAAGATATTGGGTCTAATTTGTTTCTTCTTTTCTTGTTTTATTTTTCATACACTTCATCAATTGTTATTGTATTTCACAGATAGTAGTTATTCTGATTTTAAAACAATACATAACATTGCTATTGTGGATTATTTAGTGTTTTCATTACTGTTTTACTGTTTATTTATATTACTTGTTTATTTTTATTTTACTATGTGTCTCTTGTGTGCACTTTACCTGTCTGCTGCTGTAATCCTGCAATTTCCCCACTGCGGGACTAATAAAGGATTATCTTATCTTATTTTATGTCTACCTCCTCAGGCTGTCAAATAGAAGTACAATTATTTATTGATTAATTGGTCGATAAAAAATGTACTGGGTACATTTTGTATTCATTAATCGTTGTTTGGAGTCATTTATAAATACAAATTACAAACATTTACTTGTTCTAACTTCCACGCTGTGAGGATGTGCTGCTTTTCTCTGTTTTATGTCATTGTTAATTGAATATCTTTGGGTTTTGGATAGTTGATCAGACAAAACAAGATATCTGAAGATGTCACTGTTATGAACACTTACACTTTTAAAAACAACAAAAAACAATGCTTGATTAATAAAAAAATTATAATTGACAGATTCATCAATAATGAAATTACGACTCAGTTAAAGCCATACATTCAATAATAAGCAAATATATAAATGAATGACTAAATACACCCTTGCTAAAATATGTTTGCAACCTTTGGAGGGAGGCCTTACTTTTCATATGTAGCGGTGACGAAGAAAGCGTAGACTCGTGTGTGCTTGTGATGTCGTATTTGGATGATGAGCTCTGGGATTCCCAGCCGGATGTGGTTCAGTAGCCATAGCAATGTGTGGTCATCTGTAGTGTCTGTGACAGGAAATGAAAAATAAAAATACATTTTTAACAATACCCACGCATTACTGTACACTGGAGTTGCCGCGAGTACTCCCACAGTCCTGTACTATTTATTCTTGAGCAGCAGCTGGAGGTTAAGACTCGTACTAACAAACACTTGAGAACGACTCTTCTTCTCTGCTTTCTTTCTTGTCATAAAACAGCTTCTCTGACCTTCCGTTTGTGGCTCAGAAAGTTAAGTGATTAATGTACGAGTCATGATCCTCTTCTTTATTATTAACAGTAAGTGTATTGATCTTGACGAGTACATTTTAAAGTTCTCTGCTGCTCAGTGGTAGGTTGGGATCTCTGTGTTCGTAGAGATACATAATACCTCTTTAAATAGAAGTATTGCTTTCTCCCTTGCCTGGAGCGTGAGAAAGTAAATTCACAGCTATAATTTATCAGATCAAATCATATTATATGTTTTATGGGGCTTCAGTGCCTGTTGGAGCATTCAAATAAAAAGGGTGTTTCATAAGGCAGGTTTGTGTCTGCATGTGTTTTACTTCTATATTTGTGGGGACCAATATTTAGACTTAAAGAGCAAAGACTCTGGAAAGTTAGAACATTACGGGCGGTCCTCACTTTTTCAAAGGGGCGTTTTAGATTTAAGACACTGTGTTGAATAAATATAGTACTTTGGGCTCAGGGAAATAATGGAAATATACGTTAGTAGCACATTTAGGTGAGGGTAAGGGTTGACCGTAGGCATGTTTTGTGATGGTTACAGCTTAAGGTGGAATAACGTCAACAAGAGTCCTCACAAGTATAGAAATACAAACATGTGAGTGTGTGTAAGTGCCTGACCTGCAAATGTCATGAGGACATCACAGTTCTCCGTGGGCACTGTTTTCATCCAAGACTTATGAGACATGATGTGTCTCCCAGCCTGCAGCAGCCGCTTTCCAAACAGCTTATCTGAGAGAGAGAGAGACAGACAGAGAGACAGACAGAGAGACAGACAGGGCGGGATAGGGGGAGAGAAAGAGAGAGAGTCACCTTTTCAAAGTGTACGGAGCAATAACATTTCCTGCAACCCTGCATTCAAAACTCGTACCCCTGCTGCCCGGACACACACGCAGAAAGACACACACACAGACGCACACAAAATCATCCCTCTTGACAGGACAGATTTAAATGTCACGGCCCCTCGCCTCACAACATGAGACTGACCGAGCTAATCCTGCCGTGCCAAGACCGGAGGCCACACACTGTCCACAATCCCTGAATTGTCACACACACACACGGACACTCAGCTCAATCAACTCAACACATGCAAGTGAAGCTATTTCTCAGTGTTGTCATATGTTCTGAGTCTCAGGAACGCCCACATATGAGCCTTGAATAGTAAAAGACCACAATACTTAGAAAGTTTGACTATGAATAAACAGTCTCCTGTGTAGAATGACGTTGTCTCGTTTCCTGCGGTCAACAGTACACCAAACACAGCTCCACTCTAGCCACACAGTAATGTCACATCATGACACAGTCTCCCTTCATGCAGCCATCTGAATGAAAATGATATATTTCTTCTAGAGTGGATACAGTTACGTTATGGAAACATTCTTAAAACAACTGCAATTTTTGTATCCAGGCTCAAATGAACTTCATTTTTGACACCTCATTTATCTCTCACTGACCCCTAGACTCTCATATTCCCACTGATGTGCTCTTCAGAAGGGCAGCAGCGGTAAGCGATTCTGTAACCAGTTTAACCCCAGACCCTGCTCAGCTGTCAGAGGACAGTTTGTGAAAACCATTTCCCGGGTCCTGAATAATAATGACAGCAGCCTGGAGAGAATGCCTGTCTCACAACAGCACTGTGGTCACTGAGGCATGAAGCAACAGAAGAGCTGGGAAGTGGGGAACTTTCCAGAGGTCACACATAAATATGTTAAGTTCACATAATTCATCCAATACAAAACTATTTGTTTATTCTTATGTAAAAAGAGACCAAAAAATAAAATATACATCTTATTTTCACATGAAGTCAATGTACATCCCAGAACTGGTTCACGTTTTACTTACACGGTTACAAAAGTGAATGCT
This sequence comes from Myoxocephalus aenaeus, assembly GCA_038501785.1. Lineage (NCBI taxonomy): Eukaryota > Metazoa > Chordata > Actinopteri > Perciformes > Cottidae > Myoxocephalus > Myoxocephalus aenaeus. The sequence goes on from JBAMJR010000011.1 coordinate 758,699, forward strand.
AAGACAAACACCCTCACAAAAGTCAAGGTCATGACAAGCTGTAAATTTAACCATGAAATCAACGCTACTAGCATGATGCTGTAAATCACACAGTGCTCTGTGGGTCCAATAAGCACCTGTCACATAAAAACATCACTGTGGTACTGCCGAGTGTGTCCCTCTACTCCTTGAGTGGCGTCAGAGAGGGAGACGTCATGGGGCTTCCCAGAAACCAGCCGTATCCTGGGAATATATACTCGCTCCATGTTTGCACATAAGCACTGCACCAACCATTGTTCCTATCAATGCAACTTACTAAGTGTAATTAATTGAAAGGGTTTACTACTATTTAACCAATTATCACCCAAATCTGCAGTAACCTTCATCCCAGAGCCTTTGATCCATTTCGGGTCAATGTTTTGGTTTTCTGGCCTGGTAATCTCCACCTCATATCCAGCCAATGTACGCAGCTGTTATCAGGTAAAGAGCTGTGATAAACCCACTGTAAACTACCTGTATATCACCAACCACAGACAAACAAAGTTAGCAACTAGCTGGTTAACAAAGTTAAGTATTTAGCAGCTGAAGAGTAATAAGTTTCCCTCAGAGGTTTGTGGAGACCAAAACAGTAAACTACAGTGAAAGGAGAGAAATGTTGCTCTGTGTCTGCTAACTTTGCAAATAGTCAACTGTTGCTAAATTATTCACCGAAAAACAATTGTATTATGTAATAATATGTCAATGTTGTGTTCTCGTGCCCAAAAAAGTCAATTATTACAGCTTTAAAACTTGTCTTAAAATCCATTTTCATAGTTTTGCCATTATTTTTTTGTTGCTTAGATGTTGCGTTCCTCCAGACTTTAATGTGAATGAATATTGACTATTGTAGCTTCAACTCAGATTGTATTTATTAGGCTTGTATCATGACTCAGATATAATATTTTTTTAACAGTCCTATCTCCTCCTCTTGACTTGACTTTTATATTTGTAAAAAATAAAGCAAACAATTTATTAGAGTCATTGAAGATACAGAGAGGATGCCTTCAAAACACATTTGGCAGAAGATATTTTCTATCAAGATAAATCAAAACACGTTAGTGTTACACACTTGAACAGATCTAGACTTAAAGGTAGCATTACTATTTAAAGCATCCCTCTTCAGTACTTACAAAGAGGTTGTGACAACTTAATCTGGTTCCACAACGCTCTTCCCTTCTGAAGAACATGTTCAAACATCGAAACGGGCCGAAAAAAAACAAACAGGAAACAGCGCAAGGTATTTTTTACTATTTAATCTCGAGTGGTACTCCTAGATACTGAAATCTGACTGCCCGGTCCGCTGTGCTTGAGATGAAATGCTGCAGGCAGTGGTGCGACATGACAGCAATTCTAATCGAGTCCTGTATTCATCGCTGAGGGCAACGCACACAGCAGACACACACACGCCTGGTACAGCCAACAGATTGGTTTCGCCGCTTCAACAATGCTTCAGTTTATAAGCCCCAATACTGAACATGTGTTCAGATCTTTTGCATGCATTTGTGTGTTTGTATTTGGTTGAAGATGGATATTGATTCATACATCAAGGCCATCAAGGCTTCACTACTCAGTCTCGGCCAGTCTACGCAAACAAACCACCTCTGAGCTGCCATGGGAAAGGTTGTTGTCACCTTCAGGGAAGCAGTTCCCTCAAAGCAGCACACATGAAACAACAGCCATAACAAACAACAGCCATAACAGCCTTTAGGCTGTTTATTATAGCAGGATCAGAAAGGGTTTTCAGGGTCACTGTTAAGTAAAACATTGGCAATCTAAGATATGTTTCTGGCCACCTGGTTCATAAAATCAGATATTCACTCTGCTTTTAGCTCTGTTTTTGGTCTCCACCAGCTCTCGAGGGAAATGTATTTCTTCCATCAGTTTGGTTCTGAGCAAGACGTTTACAGAGCTTTTCCTTTTTTTCTGCAGCTGAAAATAATGCTGATGAGAATAGAAAATCTGAACCAAAACAATGAGCTGAAAGAAGCTATAACTTTGCAGAGCTGAGGGAAACTGTAGTCAGGTGAGAATGTTTGTAACTGCGAGATAAAAATAGTAATGTGATACATTGTCAATAATAAAATATTGATTTAGCTACATGCACTAAATATCCTCACGGTCTGGATTTTGAGTCACAGTCTATTACTAACAATCCTTTTTTTAAACTCATTTGCTTCTCATTATCCCCATCTCCCCCTTCTACGATTGATTTGACGAGGGAAATCAATCTGGCATTGATGGCTTTTACCCATTTTACTCATCAGTGTTCTTAAATAGACTGAGTGCCACAGATATTGTGTACATGCAGAGTTTACACTGTAAAACATGTATGTTCAAATGGTTCGAGTTCATGTTGAGTACAACGTTTCAAATTCTTAAAAATTGCACCCAGTTTTCCTAAATATTTTCATTACAGCCAAGTTGGGTAATCTGTAAATACATAGAAAAGTGATCCCAAATGTTGTTAATGTTAATGTATAATTTGGCCCTGTAACAGAAACCAGGGCATCGTTGAGCAAGTTGGCCCAGAAGTAGCAGTGATACAGATAAAGTCTGTATTACTCACGGCCTTCACAGGGCGACGACTGTTTCAAGGCTGGTACTTATCAGACAGCAGCCAGGCCGGCATAACAAGCAGGGTGTCTTTCTGCGGGGTGTTTATCTGTCTGTGTGTGCACATAGGTATTTGTCTATGTGCCTGTGTGTGAGCCTTTGATATAACATGCTAGATTAATAGGAACTCAGGCGACGCACTAAGAAGTGAAGGTCACAGACTAAAGGAACGACTTCATGATGCATACACTGTGCTTTTGTGACTTTTCTGATAACTCTCAGGGGCTGGTAGCACAAACCACCTTGTGTTTTCTCCATAAATATGACACTAAAGGCTTAATGTATTACTTACTTAAGGGTGTTGCACAGATTCAAAGATTTCCTTAGTTAAGGAAAAAGGTTAAGGCATTTACTGCATTGAGATTGTATAGCGATAATAGTCTACAGTTTCCATGGAGACCGCTTTCCAATAGATAGTTTAAAAAAAATGGCATGAGAAAATTTGGTCAGAGGAAAATATTCTTCTTCTAAAAAATTAGTTTGATCTAGAAATAAACAGACATAAACATTGAATGTGGATATTGCAACAATAAATAAGTGCGCCGTTATCACATCCTCCTCTTGTTTTGATGGAAACTTTTGTTCAGCAGACGGTTAAGGGCCTTTGCAATGACACCGCGTCATTCACCCAGTTGCTGACTAGAAAAACGCCCTCGCCCTCACATAAGAGCGTAGTAGAGCAATCGTTAATTGCAAATGGGCAGGAAGAGCACAGCTGGGGAAAATAGCTGAGTGATCCAAGACAAAGAAGAAATCATGAATTAACTGCCGGTCAAATCCATGGTGTGAAATCAATGCTCATTGTTAAGCGTATCCATTGGGTTCTACCGGCCACAAAACACTCTTCTCGGGATGTGTTAATTTTCTTCATTTAACACCATGAACACGGACATATTACATTTCTGATTTATTTGTAAAAATGATCATATCAATATTATATACAAAACTAACCAGTTCATATAGATGATGCAGTGATGCTCTGGGAGGGCAGTAGACATATAGAATACCTTCATGAGCCTTCTCAGCAAGTTGATGAAAAATAAAGAAAACCACAACGGTGGCTAAATACAGCACTTTGTACTACAAACCTACAAGCCGTTAAATAAGATGTATGTATTTTCTGTTTAACAGTATAAATAAACTATTATCTAATTTTAAGTCATAAATGCACATCTCATTCCTTAAGAAAGTTGCGAAACACAGTGAACCTATGCAATATGGTTCACAAAGAAAATGTGTCAGTTAAAGTGATGAACTGCAAGCTCCTTGTTTTTTCTGAAAATCAATTTGGTGAATAGCAATCGCTTTAGTGTTTTGCATAGGAGCCACTCATTGACACTTACTGCCGCTACTTCATACTGTACATTTAATCTGCCTTGTTCCTGCTGTTGTAGATTAAAACACATGACTTTCAACAGAATAGATAGAATACCACACATGGTATTAGCAGTAATAGGATAATAACAGTAAGATATTAGAATGTATTATATGCATCTAGTTCTTTATGAAATGTTATACTTGAGAGCCCACCTATTATCTCACGGTCTGGATTTAGGCTGGGCATGAAGGTCCCTTATTTGTTTAACCAAGTATGCAAGATATTTGCTGAGTCACCACCGATGGTGTATAATTACAGGTCTAATCAAGTGATCACTTTACCTGAGAAAAGCCTTTCTTAGTAATTGTTCACATAGCATTAGCTTGAAACAAAAAAAGAGAGCACCAAAGCAGTATGTGGGCAGCAAATGTGGAATAGATGTTTTATTTAGTTTGGGTTCACACCCCATCACAAATAAACTAAATACTAAAATACTTTTCCTTGGCTGCCTATCATGGACCCGCTGTTAACAGTGGCACCGTAATGCAAATACAGCTGGAATCATTGAACAGACTAAATGTTCCCCCTTTCTCCGTTTCTGAGGCCTGCAGTGTAAATTTACCGCACTGATGTGATGTTGAGGATTTGTACTTTCAAATGCACCTCGAGAAAAAAATGCCTTTTCTAAATATGCCTGGCAGCAGTGTATATTTCCTGGGAGGCTGCGACTTGAACAGGATTTCTATCTTTTCAGCAAGCCAGTCCAAGAGAGAGGCAGATAGAGAGAAGCAAACAGACATAATATAATAAAAGCCAGACATACTGACTGAACTCTGCAGACACAAGGAGGGAATTTAGCAATAAAAAATAAGTCAGTAAGAAAACATTTCTATTATCACAACTACGGAGTGTGTGAATGAAACAAATTACCCTATTAGAATGATTACATCAGTAAGTGGGACAGAAAGCCTAATCAGGTTCAAACACCCAACAATTTCCTTAATTAGAATAATTTCCAGCCTTGACTCTGTATATCGCCATCCTGTGCTGATTCCACAGTCATACAGTCACCGACAGACAGTGCACTTTTAAACTGGTTCCCAACTCCCTAAACACACACAGAAAATACAGACAAAAATAGTAAGATAGTAAAACAAACATCACTGTACATATAGAGAGGTTCAACGACGACGTGCATACTGAGTCATCAAATCATGCAGCTGAAATGTCTGAAAAAAATACCAAATCTGTTCCACCTGTGAAAATTATGTGAATCAAGCTTTGGGTTCTGCAATTGCAGCCTACATGTCTTGAGGGAGAAAAAAAGCAAACCTTAACCCAACGTTCCTCTTATCTGTCTCCTTCTCTCACTTCTGCCTCCCGCTTTCTCCAACTTCCAAACACTGAATCGCAACGGCCACCTGAACCCTCCCAATGCAAGGTATACAGTCTGCATACATTTTGGCACCAAACTGACAAACACTCCCTATTCCACATTGCATTTCTTTTTTCCACGGGCAGCTGCACACACAGATGTGTTTTAGATTATATGAAAGGCCTCTCTTCCCTTTGCAGCAGAGCACTCCACATGTCTTTTTTTTGCTTTCTTTCACCTAAGTCTGCTCACTTCTCAGTCTCTCGCCCTACTCTCTATATATTTTTGTTGCTATCATCCCTGCCTCTTTCTCTCATCCAAATCCTCTCGCTTAGCCCCGCTGGGCTGAATCTCTCAGTCCCTCCTTCTCTCCATGTGTTCTTTTTATCTTTCTCTCAGCTCTCCTGCCTTTCCTCTCACCCAGGCGGTCTCAAGAGGTATTTGTCATCACCGTGGACATGTAGCTCCTATGGATGATGCCTTCAAACTGGGCAGAGGGAAAGAAGGGAGTTGATGCTTGGTAGTGATACAAATAAACCTGAGTTAACAAAGTGCAGATGCTTCAGTGCCAAAGCACTAAGACAACAGTGTTTTTTGCAAAAGCTTCATTTCTGCCTTTGGCATTACAAAAAAAGGTATCTCTCACCACTCAGTAAAAACTGACAATCAAAGGACTGAAGGTACATACACAAGATAAGGTTACAAGTTTCCTGTCAAAGACAAATTACATTCAGCTAGGCTCAATATCAGCTGTGTTATGCATTTTTGAAAGAGCATTAAATCAAAACTAGTTTCCTATATATAAAAGTTTAAAATCAGGTCTACTATAATTAACATACTTATTTCTCTAGCCATTTAAAACCACTGCTGACATAGTCTTAGTATCTCAATGATCCCAACTAAACAGAGGCAGGACAGCTTTACTGTAGTTTTCCAAAGGAAACTAAATGTTATTTTTAACAGTAAATCAAAAAAACAAAATACACAAGACTAAGAGGTATGTGAGTTTTTACGTAAAGATACCAGTGCTTTGAGCTAAATGCTAACATTAGCATGCTAACATCCTCAAAATGACAATACTAACATGCTGATGTTTAGCAGCTATTTTGTTTGCTATGTTTATCTTCTTAGTTTAGCATGTTAACACCCTAACATTTGCTAATTAGCGCAAAGGCTCCATTCATGCAATATTGATACTTACTCCAACTTGTTGGAGTCAACGTATTACTCCAATATGGATCCATGTTGCCAGTGGTTTATCAATGATTATGTAGTTATATAGTCACCAAGTAGGAGATATCATAGCTGTCAGAAATTCCTAATATCTCCGACTCCGAAAAACAAGTCGGAGGATGTTGTGATGATTTTTTACAACTTGAAAGCTCAGATGCATAAACACAAATTACAGTTGAGGATGATGTGAATGTCCATAGTTTTGCAGGTATTAAGTCATAAATCGAAGTATTGGAGAAATTAAAAGTTTAATATGATGTTGTCATTGGATTAAAAATCAAGGGATCACCAAAATATTACAATTCATTCTGCCAAAAAATTGTTGTTGAGACATTTCCCTAAAAAACTAGAACGTTAACCTTGTGGTTTACAAAAAGACAAAAGGTTGGTACCAAAGTCAGTAGGCCCCATGAATAGCAATCCATTAATTGTTGAGATGATTTCAGTCTGGACCAAAGTGGTGGACCAAGCGACCAATATTGCCATACCCAGAGCCATGCTGCTAGAGTCGCTAAAACCATCACTAGAGGAACCTGTTCTTAGAAAAAAGAACCTGTATATGATGTAAATATATGATGTAATTGAGATTATGACTGTCTTTCTTCAGGGGCAGATAGGAGGTGTCTGTTCCACCTTTGTGACAAATGGGATGAAGATGTCAATGCTGGTGGATGTCAGAACTTGGGTTTCCTCATTAACGGGCGCATGGAGGATAATAGGGGCTCGTCCTTGGCCTCAAAATAACAATGATTAGATGTGATACTCGAGCCGCCCGTGGCTGCAGGCCAAGAAAAGGACAAGAGAAGACCAGAAAAGAGCCACAGTGCTCACACAGCAGGATAGTTGAAGTATCACTTTTCCCCCATCGCATCTTCTTTCTCTCTTTTTATCTCTGCCCCTCGTTTAATTTTCCTCCTTCATTTCATTCATGGGTCTTTCTGGGTTAGCTGGTAGTGTTAAATGAGGAAAATGATGTCTACTATTCTGTCAGGTAACAATCATGATGGAGTTGTCTGTCAGACAACTCCATCAGACAACCACATGCTGGTTATCTAACTGGCTGAATTGAGCATTGTCACAGGGGTGGATTACGAATTATGAATAAGCGAGTGGTGATGATGAATATAGTGGGGTGAATAGCAGCCTTTGTGGAGCAAAAAGACCTTCTTGTTGAGTAGTGGACAACTGCCACAAGGGTTTTCTGATTAACACACAGAACAAAAAGGGACAAGGATTACACATAGCAACAATGCAAACACGTCCTGGTGGTCATTTCTGTGTTGTGTGGAGCATTAAGGATCCCTGCAGCACCACAGCATTTTTCAAAGATTCCAGGTTTGATATTCAGATACAGCATGGCCAAATACGTGGACGAAAAATACAGTTCAGATGGAATTCATATTATAGTCTATAGTCACTTATGGTTTTCTTGTCGAGAGTTCGATGTGAAGATCAATACTGCTCATATTATCTGTGGGTTCATTATGGAGCTGGAGCCATCAGCTGGTTAGCTTAGCTAGGGTGACCAGACGTCCTCTTTTTCCCGGACATGTCCTCTTTTCGAGACCTAAAAAAAGCGTCCGGCAGGGATTCCAAAAACGTCCGGGATTTTGCTACGTCCGGGAAAATAGTTATTACCCCCTTACAAGTTTTGGAAATGGTACGTCCGGGATTTTGCTACGTCCGGGAAAATAGTTATTACCCCCTTACAAGTTTTGGAAATGGTATCTCCCTCACGTTCCACCTTCTTGCACAAGCTCTGACTGTAGGGAGAACTGTCATTGGTCGACCGATCTCAACGTAAATGTAAGTTCACGGCATGCTACACACTACTGCTACCCCCCCCCCCCCCCCACCCCCCCGGAACGAAGTGTCCTCTTTTTCACAAACTCAAATCTGGTCACCCTAGCTTAGCTTAAGATACATGTGGTATATGGTGTGTGTGTGTGTGTGTGTGTGTGTGTGTGTGTGTGTGTGTGTGTGTGTGTGTGTGTGTGTGTGTGTGTGTGTGTGTGTGTGTGTGTGTTTTTACAGATTTAACAAACAACAAGTAACGGGATAATAATTGAGCTTTAGAGGGGTTGGTAGGCGGCTTTGTTACCATCTGACAGAGTCATGCTAGCAGTAGTTTGACTACTGCTTTCTGTTTTGCAAGGACGTCGGTGTTGCTGCATCCTGTGCTTAGCGCCACCCGAGACGATTGTGATTGGTTTAAAGAAATACAAACAAACCAAAGTATTTTTTCCCTCATACCAGAATGCTAACCAGCTGCAGCTTCATTCTGAATTGACATGAGAGTAGTATGGGTCATGTAAATACGAGAAAGCAAATACATAATATTTTTCCCAAAATATGTTACTATTATACTTGAAGGTTTTAGGAGGTGGGGGCCTGCTGCATGGCAATGCAAATTGAATCACTATGGCACAAACATTGTTCTTATTCGGAGCACACAAAGGGTCATATGGAGGCCCCGACAACTGAGGCGTTCGGAGAAAACGGACTCATATTTTTAAGGAGCTTTAACAAAGGGCATTAGTGCCTGATGTCGCCGTTTTACTGTACGTCTGACTCACTGTAGCAGACTCAAACCTAGCAACCTTTGTCGAGGAAAGTTGTAGTACATCTATTTTGTGAAAGTTAATTGAATTATGGGAAGAAATATAGAAATTAGATTGCTTTCATCAAAATTGAGGGGCTCTAGTTTTCTGGAGGTCATTCATAATTATAATCATTACATAATCTCAGCCACTGTGATGACACAACCCAATAAGCATCAGGCCAACTGGGTATTTCTAGTCACGTCAGAAATGATGCTGGCACTATGGCAATAGGAGAGGAAGTGATAATAAAGAGTGAATTTAGAGAAAAGATACTGCTGGAGTGAGTCAGTCAGTCGGATGGCTGTGGATTAACTGATCTTTATGATGGTACGATATTCTATTCCTGGACAGGAAAGATGGGAGGGAGGCTCTGAGTCCAATCAATACCCAGAGGAACCAGTGATTATTGTACATTACACCATTCCTCCCATTTCCTTTCCCACACAATGACAAGCAGAGGAAGACATCTTTAATGGCGCTTTGATTTCTTGTGCCTTTCAAAAAAGAGCTTGAGGAGGATCTATGCAGCATTTCATATAATGTATTTAACGCTGGAGGAATGTAACACGAGTAGTGCTGTTTATAATGACTGATTCATCAGAAACTAGTGCAGGATTGAGCTAATTCAACTCAACTGATTTTACAAATTCACTACAACTAGTTTTAAAAAAGAAGCAACGTATTACTCTTCTCCATGTGAATGGAGAAAGTTATACTCAGAAACCTTCCTACAACAACAGGACTGTTAAGGAAAGTGTGAAACTGGAGATATTGCGCTCCTAAATGCAAATAACAATGTGGCAATGCGGTTTATGTTCCTTGACAGCCAATTTCTTCAGCATCACTGCACAATTGCAGTCTTTTAAGAGAAAGGACGGGACTAAAAGCTGCAGCAAGCAGAACCTGATTGTCTGACCATATGAGGATTGTGTCCAACAAAACAGGCATGTTGCTGTAGACGGCACATAAAGTATATGTTGTTTTGTATGGTGTGGAGTGAACAGTAAACAAAAAGAAAAGGAGAAAGGAGGAAAAAGAGGGGTAAAGGCAGAGGGAAGCTAAATGAAAGCCTGTACTTTACTGTTGAAGGCTTTCATCAGTCAACATTGACAGTGTGCAAACATAAGAGCTGGAACCGCATGTTCCCCTTGGTTGTAAAAAGGCTTTCACCACATTCAAATTCTTATTAAAGGCAGGGGCCAGAATCTGACTGGACTTTTCAGACGAGGAACAAAAGATGCAAAACTGTACTCAACAAAAAGGAGAAGAGTGAAACTACCTCAGTCCTAATCACACACTCCAAGCTCTTCTCCCCCACTGACACTCCGCTGGTCCAGTCAGTGCAAACTCAATCTGGTTAGGAATGCTTTGTTTGAACCGACATAACTTTATTTATTAAATTCAACCCCAAAGCTCCCAAAGATGTCAGGGTGAATAATGGGAAACTGATGATGCACAAGACATCAAGCATATTTCCACTTGATGGAATGTTGCAGTCATTAAAACATGGAGTCTTGGGTTTAAATACTTCATTCAGTGTAAATATAAAGTGGCTTCAATGAGTTTCAGCTAATTTTTTTAAGTAGTCACCCACAACTTTATTGTTTTGGTTCACTGTCACTGCTGAAAAAGCTCTAAACACTCACTGTACTCTACCTGCTCTTGGAACATTTAGCATCAAAATAGTTGGTAGAGACCAAAAAAGAGCTAGAAGAGAAGAAACCGAAGAATATACAGAAGATATGCATGTTATATGGACTTTATTTGACATGGTACTTGATGTAATAGTTCAAACTATTGGATGCTTGGTCCCCTGGCTCAATGCAGTGCCTTGGTGACAGACTACAAATTAAGTGATTCTCTTCAATATATTCCACACCAACAAGGAGAACTGATTAAAAGGAAGGACAGAAAAAGGAAAATATTGCTAAGATCTTATCTGTAATCTACAGCTGTGCCCTCTATGCTAATATATGAGCAGAAAGTGCTGTTTCCCCCATTGCAGAGCAGGGCATGAGTTACTCTCTCTGAACACTTCAGTCAGAGATAAACGGTGGGCCTGATGAGCACCGATTCTGTTCCTCATATGCATTGAACAAGCTCCCTTCTGCCCCTCACCACTATCGAACAGGATAAACATACAGAGCCACACAGGAAAAAAGGTGAAGATTAGCACCTCTCTACCAACCAAACAAATGTAAAAATATAGCTGCTGAATAAAACAAGACACAGGAGTGAGTTAAGAGGGGAAACAAGAACAATAGAGATGACCAAAACCTGCAATACAGACTGAAACTGGGTGCTTAAAGATTACCTTGCTTCTCATTGACTGGCTCTGAATTGGACAATATGTCTAGTTATTAGCTGCAGGAGAAATAGCTTTTCTCCCCCATGTGTTGTATGTTACACTTTTATGGCCTTTTAGGATTCTCTAGAGGCCGCAAAGTGGCTAATGTGGAGCAATTACTACGACTGAGAAGAAAAAAAAATCTAATTCAGGCCTCGTCCGTATAGTCACAGAGGATAATGGACAGGGTGACCGAATGCACTACTTTTCCCTTCAGGAATGCAATATCAGTACACACAGGAGGAGGCTGGTTATTGACTCTGCTTTGATCCCAGAGAATGGAGCATAAACTCCCCGATAAAGTCTCTGCGACATGCCACTGCATCCATAGGCAGGAGGCAGGCGGCACCTCTCTCTCTCTCTCTCTGAGCTTGAAGTGCATTAAGCTCTGGAGTGTGCATTATCATTTTCTGCTTACAGTTTGATAATCTTCACGGCTATAAATGGAAGAAGTGTAAATTTCCAGAGAGCATGGATGGGGATTTAGAAGTTGGTTGGCTAGAGGCAAAGATGCATTATGGCTGATATGATTAAGATATTAAAAACATAAGAATCTAGGGCAAGTGAATCACCACTGGCAAGACAAAGGCGTTATCACAACTCGGGGACAGGAACTTCCTAAAACACACCTAATGGTAGCTTACAGGGCGATACTGTAACCTGAAGGTGTCTCATGGTGGGGGAGGCTACATGTACAGGATCATCTCTACATTTGGAGAGAACCAAGCAAACAAGATTCAAATAACAAAAAGCCCACTCAGCTGTTGGTCAGAGGGTGCAGCCACACTGACCTGTCACTGAACGGATAGAAATGAACAGATCGTGCCGCTATCAGTTTGTTTAAGAATTTATTTGATGCAAGAAACACTCATTGTTTAAATGCATTACGGCAACTCTGAAACATATTGATCATCTCCAAAACTGGCTAATAAGGACATGGCCCTGTGCAACAAACATACCCTCCTCAGTGAAAAAACAAACAGACACAAAAAGATCAACCAAGGTCACCTGGCTTTACAAGATAGCCTTTCTGGGAAATACATCCAAATCATTTTCACTTTGTAGTTTGGCTTTCTTGAAGAAATCGTACTTTCTTGATTCTTGTTGTTCTGAGTTTGTACTCATGGTTGAATGCACTTATTGTAAGTCGCATTTGCTAAAAGTGTCAGCTAAATGTAATGTAATGTGGATCAGTCACATCATGGCCAATTCCTGACCTGCTTAATAAGGTCAGTATTGGAAAGGTGCATCCTTAATTCTCACAGAAACAAGAGGTGATGGATTGTGTATTTACTGCAGCAGAAAGATGAGTTTGAGTGGTTTGCTTGAGCAGACGCAGCCACTATGCCTAATAGACCATGAAACAAATTGACCAGTCACACAAACTAACATCTATTAAAATGACGGAAGCATTAACTGCAGTGTTTACCTTCATCTGACCAGCAGCTACTTCACTGCAATGATCTTTCAAAGGCAAGCTCATAATAAATATGAAGCGTTATCACAGTATGGAGCCAGCCACTTAGTTTTATAGTTAGCCTGAGGGTCTGCTTAATTCTATCATAAAATCAAGAACTGGTTCACCAGAGTAATCTGTTATGTGTGTGTTTGACCGTCCAGGTAAGATTAATAAAGCTCCAACATTGCAAACAGCAAGGTCACCACACAGAGAGGTGATTTTCCTCCCTCGCTAATGCAGCTAATGTGCAGCTCAGTACTTATTCTATATGGGGGAGGAGAAAGAGAAGATATTTCTGGGGAGCATGCAATGAGGATGAGTGAGACGGGCAAAGAGATGCAGAGAGGCATTACGTTTAGAGACATTAGAGACAACACACTGTCATTATATCATGCTGCAAACATTCATCAGCTCCTTCACTAATGAAGCTGTGGGAGGGCAAAAAAACAATGGTTCAGTCTGTCTGCTGCTGTGAAAAACAGCTCTTCTTTTGAGGAGTTCAGTGTGATGCGTTTTCCTCTCAACACTGCTGTATTTAAAGCAACCTGTGTGACACTGAACCTGACTAAATCTGTTTGAAGCAAAGCTGAGGTATTCTACTGAAGAGGCAGTGAGAGCGGGAGAGAAGAGCCCGGCTAAAGGTCTATATATGAGTGCAGATCATTGCTTAATACATTTTTCTCATGCATTTTGCAGACTGTAAAGTGCACATAAATCATGCCAAGCATTGAAGATGGAGTTGAATAAGTATACATAGATGAAAATGGGCCCTTCAGATCCACCTACTGCTTCAGAAAAGACCTTCACTATCGGATCAGAACATGGGTGAAATTATTTTTAGATTTACTTTACTAACCTGCACTCTTTTATATATTTTATACAGGGAAACCTATTGTATATAGGGAATAATGTGAATTTCCCTACATGTGGCTACAATACATTAATTACTGAAGTATTTTGGACACCGTCCTAACAAGAGAAACTACTTAGTTGTCATCTCCCCACCAGCTCATTAAGCCCAGAGTTTCAGCAGTCCACAACAAAAAGCTTAAACCTGAAGATGAAAAACCTGAAGAATTCAAGTAAAAATGTAATTTGTAGTACAATAGATAGGGCTCCAATCCATCTTTTTCCATCACGAGAATCTCATCGTATATCCTAACAAATGTCCTAAATCCTAAATCTGGCTGATTTAGCAACCACAAATTACATGACCTGATTTCCATAACACAGAATCTTATCAACACTGGCCTCAAAGGGAACACAAACTAATTGGTGCGACTGTTACGTCGCGTTTTCTAATGATGGCCGCTTAATGTTGCTTTGAAATGTTGGCTGGTGAGTGTTGGAGTTACAAAGGAAGATGGCTGAGAGGATCAAAGTCATTCCAGTCTACTGTGGGGGGATTAGGAAAATGTGGTGGAGGCACGGAGACAATCGAGCATCCAAGCCTCCTCTGAGGAAAATCCTTTCAGGCTGGAACCAAAATCTCAACTGGAGAAATCATTCTGACTTGCGGCTGTGGGTGCTGACTGACACTGACACGTGTGAGGACGGTTATGTGATATCAGGGTAATCCCACTGAAGTCCCCAAACCCAATCCTTCTGCCTCATGACCAATGCGAGGAAATATTTATGCAAGTGGGGCCAGGAGGTTTCAAGAGGGCAAAACCCTCTTGCCTAACCTTTGATACTTTTCATGACTGTGAAGTTCTTGAGACTTTTTTTTGTACCTTCCCCAAGGCTGTTGGTCAGGCATTCACTGTCCGACATAATATTCTCACAAAAAAAGAGAAAATTTGAATCTGACAGCAACTTCACACAAAGCAGGTGGTCCTGATGCACGTGGAGGCAAGTCCTGTCCACAAAAAAGGTAATACAATGGCTACAAGATTTGTTTAGTCTTTTATAACAATTATACTTGTTAGTTGGGGTTATTTTACTTGTATTAGTTGAGTACTCTTTCAAGAAAACCTAAATGTGTTCATTACTGTTATCTCTTTGTGACAGTGTTCATTCGTTGAATGATTACAGGTATAATGAG
Organism: Myoxocephalus aenaeus; assembly: GCA_038501785.1. NCBI lineage: Eukaryota > Metazoa > Chordata > Actinopteri > Perciformes > Cottidae > Myoxocephalus > Myoxocephalus aenaeus. Next base: position 773,709 of record JBAMJR010000011.1, read on the forward strand.
GGAGCAGCGTGTGGCTGTAAATTCTCACATGAGTGACTGAAGCTTGGACACTGTTCACTTGTTTGTGTGTGAGATTGTTCAACCCAGCAGTCAAAGTGTATTGGCCCCAATTTATTAAGGTTTTGGTACCAGTAAACTCTTATGTCAGAGTAGATGTTTGCTACCTGCCCTTCCAGATTTAGGCTCCCAGGCCTCCTCTTTACCTCCAGTTTTGCTTCTAGCTGATGAAATAAAAATAAAAAATCACTTCGCTGACCCTCCTGAAACCCATTTGGGACCCGTGGAGGCACCAGTGGCTGCATCAGGCTGCTCTTCCAGTCGGCAGCTCAAGTTACCTCGACCAAGTGTGGAAAGGGGCGCTCATCGGCTGACAGCCCACTGCTCCACTGCATCACGCTGCAGCAGTACTCTCGCAGGGAGCAGAGGCAGTCTGCACCCCACACAGGAAAACAAGCCTGGCTCGGCAGCTGAGGCTCTCTCTACACGGGCTAATACTGTGTTATGTTCCGAAAATAGCCTCACTTGCAATTCTCGCAACAAGACAACTATGATTTGTTCTATTCTGATGCACTATCAGGGTCATGGAGAGTAAACAGAAAGCATGTTTGTTATGCTTACCCTGTTAAAAGGTACATCATACTAGAATTGTAGGGCTCCCTAAAGAATAATGAATGACAATGGGCTATAAACCACACATACAACGGCACCAGGTTATGACAATATCATTGTGAGAGCCTTTATGGCTTAACCCTCAAATGACAAAACATGCACCTGCCCCGTTCAATAGCCTGGCTACCGACAGTGAGGCAATAACGTGGAAATAGAAAGCGGCAATCTCGTCAGGCTACACTAGTTTAGAAATCGCTGGATGACATCATGAAGTTCAAAAACAATTGGTTACCTGGCAGATCTCATAATACAGAATGGAATCCACATAATCCACAGAAATAAACACCACTAGCAGCCAATGGTAGCCTGCAAGCAGCCCCAAAAATATGCAGTGGGAGAAAAAATATAGCAGTATATAAATATAGTAGTATAAGCTACCAATAAACAGTGAGAATAGGCATTTCATGACAGGAGGTAACCGAGAATAAGGTCAAAACCAGACACTAGGACGTGACAAAATGTAGCCATTTTCCTGAAGAGACGATATAATAGCAGTGGCTAATTTTAAAAAGCCACTGCTATACAGACATGCAATAGAAGTAAAACACATTATTTACAGGCCTGCAGTCTAATAAAGTGCTACTTTTGGGACGCCCTCGTGCAGACAAAAGAACGCTGCCGCGAGGTGTATGACGCTGCGGTACCAACATCACGTCCACCTGTCCTCTCTTCCTGTATGCGCTTCCTAAACCGCAGCGTCCAACGCGAAAAGAAGCACACTCGACTCACCCAGTACCCCGGAGGAGCCTTGTGACGGGGCAGCGCCCGGCTCCGGCCTCTCCGCTTCTCCCTGCTGGGCTCGGTGTCGGTGCCGGGAGCTCTCGGCGCCGTCGCCGGCGGTGGTCGCGCCACTGGCGGCCGCCGTGGCTGCAGCGCCAGTCGCTGCCGACCCCGTGCCGGGCATGCTCTCTATCAGCGAGGAGGAGCGACTGACGATGAAGATATTCTCCGGGAGATTGTACAATAGTATCGCATCTCAGGAGGAGGGCAACGCATGGGTGTAGCGCAGCGGCCGGCGGGTGTCCGAGTGGAGGGTTAAATGAGTGTGAAAGTGAAGTGAAGGTTGTCGGTGCAGCGGGTGATCATCCTGGTGGTACTCTGATGCGCGGCTAGATGGAGAGCTCTCCTCCGACGACTACAGAGGAGGGACAAAGAGAGGGAGCGCGCAGGGGAGGGGGGCCGGGTGACACACACACACACACACACACACACACACACACACACACACACACACACACACACACACACACACAATTTACAACAATTCACCATAGCATCATGATTATATTAGTATTGTTCCATATTGTCTCATCGGGCAGATACATTTATTATTATTACTAAATCACCTAATGCACAACCCACATTAATATTTTAAGAACAAACAGTGTGTTTTTATTTTCATTCATGCATGTCCTTGCAGTCTCGCCGTTCTCCAGATACATTTATAGTTATTGCCCTACAGTGACCTCTACCTTCCAGCATCTAGGCCTGACATTGGTGCCAGAAATAGAATCAGCTTGGTTCACAAAGGCAAACAAAATCCGTGGCTTATATTGATCACGTTTATGGCATATCCAAAATGAGTTGTCATGCTCTTTAAGAAATTGTACCTACCTTTAATTTAAACACAAGCAGCAGGTTTCTGCAGTCCAGCAGGTTGTCGTATTGTGAGAATGCACCCTGTCCTGGCAGAATTAATAGACTATGACTTATTGATACATGCAAAATATATCTTCATAGATGCAAATTTTAGTGACACTCAGGTAGGGATAAGTATGTCTCTTCACTTCCGTCCACTGGATATTCTCTATGCAATAGTTATCATTTCATCTTTACACCATCAACATAATTAAAGTATACGCTTACTTTACAACGCAAACAGTGTTGTTATGTGTGTTCACATTTGCCTCATGTCTTTTATAATGAGCAAACAATGGTCTCCCTATGTACGCCCAAACACATCCTTCAAATCAAACACTGATGGCGCAGAATCAGTTGGTGGACCCTTTATAAAATATACAGTATGTTTCTATCATAAACGGTCAGGTGTAGTTTTACATGAGGAGTTAAACTGCGTATGAGGTGTGTTAGGAGGGTAGAGGTAATTTGTTCCTAAAAAACAAAATGTCCCTTTTTTATTAAGATCCCCATGTTAACATTCTTTTGGTCAGAAGAGACAAAGAAGTTTGTGTATTGATGGTGCTAGACACCTGCGAGGTGGCAGTTGTCACGCGTTGTGCACACAGAGCAGCTATAAATGATTGCAAGCTCAGGTTAAAGATTGTTCCCGGGGCCTCAGGCCATGTCTCTTCAGCATGTATGTACACAATGTACTTCCTTGGCCAGCCCTCCTGGATACCATGTTTCATCGTGCAGAAGGCAGGCAGGCAGGCCGCCCTTCCCCTTGTACGGCTCACCGCTCAGAAGTACCTCGTCTGAGCATAAATTCTGCTTACTCACCACTCCCTGGGCTGACAGCTGCAAGGAGCTGCAGTGGAACACACACACACACACACACACACACACACACACACACACACACACACACACACATAGTGTAAGTATAGCAAGTATAAGACACACAAACTAATTCTTACCAATAACAGAAAAATGACAAGTAGCAATTCAACTATGTGAAAATGATTAATAGACAATTTTTGTATTTGAAGAAAACAAGTTTCTTGTGCCTTTTCCCACCTCAAATACTAATCCTTAATCTAAATGGATGTGTCCATTATTTGTCAGTTTCAGAGAGCGCCACAACTATCATCACTGTTTCCCCAGAGTCCATTTCCATGATCTGTCACAAGACTTCTCCCACTTATCATGTTTTAATGATTTGAGAACAAAATGAACAGAATTCCAACTATGTTGAGAAACAATTTCTTGTTTGTAATCTAAATAAATGTTTGCATAAGCAAAGTTGTATGAATGATATTAGGGGAAGTTGCTCTATGTGGAATTTACTATAGCATTTTTTTAAAACACAGTGCCAGTTTTAATTTAAAAACAAATTTCCAAAATGTTGACCATAGACAGACAGACAGACAGACAAATAGACAGAATATAGATACATAAATAGATAGATAGATAGATAGATAGATAGATAGATAGATAGATAGATAGATAGATAGATAGATAGATAGATAGATAGATAGATAGATAGATAGATAGATAGATAGATAGATAGATAGATAGATAGATAGTCAGCGATGTACAGTGAAGAGCAATCATAGAGCATAGGTAGCTACACGGACCGTATTCAATGGCGCACAATGGGCGGGCTTACTGCAGACAGACGTATCGTGTTAAATGTAAGCGGTAGATGAGTCGCAGCTGAATATTCTTCGTGTAGTTTTTAACAGAAAACAGATACGGTTCGTGAAATGTGTCCACTTGCCAGTTAACGTTACATTCATAGGTCCCTCCGACTGATAGTAGAATAAGGTAAACACAATGATTTAGTCAAAGATAGAAGCATGCTTTTTACAATGTCAGCCACACCAGAAAGCGCACATGACATGTTTGGTGTCAGAATCAGTTGATCATGCTGCCATCAATGTTTCGTGGGATATGGAGATCTGCTGTCCTCAATCTTAGGGCAAGGTTTGTTACCAAAGTTCAACCTCACTTTCTGTATTTTGGCCACTAATTCAGAAACTGCTACACTGAAACCTATGTTTTTTTCCTTAAATGTTGCTATTTATATTGTTGAAAGAGAGATTTAATGTATGTTACAATTCATGTTGTGAAGCCCCCAAAAGAGTAAAAAAAAAGGCAATAAATTATTTTTAGATGAGGCAAAAATGTAACTGAACACATCAATACACACTGAAAATAAATATAAAGCTATATATACTTTTCCTTTAACCTTCAATCAGTGTGTATTCACTTATTTCCTGCAGAGGAACTTCAGCTTGCAGATTATTGTCCACCTGTGATGGAGTCCCAGTTGGACTGGCGGATGCTGAGACCATCTTTGCATTATCATCGGGCCATGGCAAGTGTGGAGTGGCTGTGGTACGAGCCACTGGTCCAGCCTCATCCACAGCTCTGAGGTGTATGACCAGGCTCACACGCAGCCTGCCCCCTCCACGCAAGGCCTTGTTACGCAGCATCACAGACCCCCAAACCAAAGAAGTGCTGGACCGTGGACTTGTCTTTTGGTTCCCAGGTCTGTGCCCTTCACACACACACACGTACACGCACACGCACACACCTTTACTTTGTTGCGTTTATATTATATTTCCTCATCTCCTGTCAAAGGTGTAATCAACAAATGACAATATGATATAGTACAATGTAAGAAAAATGCTAATACAGAGGGCAAAAATACATGTCAGATGTTATACAAACATCAACACAAAGATATTGAGTTGTTGTGTCATGTGTTCATGTCCCCAGCTCCCCACAGTTTCACAGGAGAGGACAGTGTGGAGTTCCACATCCACGGCGGTCCTGCTGTCATTACGGCTGTCTTACACGCTCTAGGTAACATACAGAAATGCTGAGTGTGATAGAATGTCCTACAACTTTATATAATGCGCTATACACATATGCCTACAGTGTCATGTGATGCACCGTCACTTTGCAGGGTGTTTGGCGTGTGTGTCTCCAAAGCCGTAAGCCTGCAACACAGTAACTAGTTGAGTCATGTGACGGCCCCTCACTGACTTAAAAGGGTGAACATTCCTATTTCTAAGATACTTATAAAATGTGCCTTGGCAAGCGTGGCAATCCCTCTGGGACTGATGAGTAATATTAAAATATTACCTGCAGTTCTCCTACTGGTCTCCTAGGGGGCAGTATTGTATAAATTAGAAATGGTAATGAAAGCTGGTCACCAGTTATGTAAAATTATCATTAATCAGGATAAGTGAGAGAGGAAAATATTAGTGGTGTACATGATGAAAGATAACAGTGACAGTGTTGTGAAGAAAAAAGAGAGTTTAAGAGAATATTTTCCTCCAGTTAACAGATCATGACCTACATTTGCCAAATGATTTATGTTCACAGTTGTCTCCGCCTGATGAGAATTGAAAAATAGTCATGAAAACAATGAAAACGTAACCTCTTTGACTTCCACTCTTGTGCCAAGTGAACCCTGAGTGACACATTGACCCTGCATTTGATCCTCTTCTGTTTATGTGTGAGAGTTGTGTGCATGATTCATGCACACAACTCTCACACTCTCGCACAAACCTCATTTATTTCTTCATGTTTGTATGCTGTGTGTGTGTGTGTTTCTCAGGAAGCGTGCCTGGCATGAGGCCTGCTGAAGCTGGAGAGTTCACACGGAGGGCCTTTCAAGCAGGGAAGCTGGGTTTAACGGAGGTAGGTCAAGATGAGAATGTAAAAACACACTGAGACGGATGAGTGCAGATTTACATACTAAAAGCCTTCCAGAGCAATTTACAGGGTAAATGTTGAATAAACAGGTTCAGAAATGAACAGGGATTTCAAGTTCATGAAATGTCAACAGTGAAAATATATTACATATATTGCCCTTTGAACACTTATTTCATTGGGCTTTCAAACATTTATGTACTGCTAAAGCTACTGGGCTTCTGTAGATGGTGATTTCCTTCAAAATGCTGCCTAGTATGCAGTCTTTAATATTGAGAGGGGCTGTTCTGGATATTCTGTTTACAGTCTATTACGATTGAGTATTTTTCAGCAGCGTACAGTAAATTGAATATTTATGTAATAATGGGCAATGCAAATGTAATATTTATCTTGGATATTATGAAAATGCCTCTTAAAGTCACATCAAGGAAACAAAAGGCTTCCTTTGGTCAAACATAATATCTTATTGTAGTAATCAATGTGATAATGAGATAAGATGTCCCTGAGAAGAATGTGGACCTCAGAGCTGCAGCACCACAACACAATGTAAACGCTGCCTTTAACATTAGAAGGAAACTGTGGCAGTATACTGTGCATCTTACACACAGCGACACATCATGTGGAAACATGTCTGATTAGTGCAAGAAATGGGAATAATAACTTGATAATGCTCCCTGCAGGTGGAGGGGCTCGGGGATCTGATCCATGCTGAGACAGAGGCTCAGAGGAGACAGGCTCTCAGGCAGATGTCAGGAGACCTGGGACGCCTTTATCAGGACTGGACTCACAAACTGAAACGGGTAGGTCAATCACTGGTTTACATAGCGGTTTCCAGTACAAGCAGGATGATGGACAAACAGATGTTTCCATCTGGACTAGAGCCCAGGGAGGTGTCGCTGTAGTTATGTGGGGCAGGAACAGAAGGTGTAGTCTGGTCTCAAATCAGTCTTGAACACGGTTCTTAGTTTTTGGGTTCACCTTAGTCTACGATGCTACAAGGTGTGAAGTTGAGTTTTTCCTGCCTACTATATATGATAAAAGATAAAAGATTTAATTTAAGTTTGGCGTCAACTGTGCTCCGCACTATAAACGATGAACTGAATTAATCTGTTACCTGTTTGTGTAATGATACTTCAGTTTCTACACAAAGGCTGTTTGGTATGTTGGAATAGTGTTATCAGACCTTTTATTAGTTGTGCTTTTCGCATGACGGCAGAAACAAGACGACCTCCTGGAGTTCTCCCTGGAGGGACATTGTGCATGTTCATGTCTGACATTTCTCTGAAAACAGTGTTTTGGAAGAAAATCGGCCTGTAATAATATTATATAATAATTGAGCCCTTCCTGGAAACCTTAGTAATAATATATTTACCAGCAGATAAGAACACGTTTTTCTACAACCATAAAATCTGATTCACAGAACTATTAATCTACAGAAGGATCACGTTTCCTAATTTGTTAAGACACTTCATGTGCTGCTGTTTTTATTACTATTACATGATGAGTAAAAAGGCTGTTCGAAAAAGTAATGTTCAAAGGTTAATTTCATGTTTATTTAATGTTTTCCGATCTCGGCACATCTGGTTTTGTGTTGTTTTGGATGGATTAAATATGAATTATACCACGCACAGCTGCTGTATGTATTAAGACAGGCACACAATCAAGACATTAATTTATTCTAGGAAGCAGTATTGTTTTTTTCTAAACAGTATTCTGAACTGTATGCCAAATGATACAGATAAGGGTAGAGTAACGGAGGAAGAATGGGCGCAAAGGAACTAGTCTTTGGTTCTGCGTCATGCTGCCTTCCTTAATCCACGGAGTCTCTTCAGAGCAGAGCCATCAGCGCCAAGCATAACTGTATTTCCATTTGTTGCAATAAAAGGTTAAATATATGACGACAGTGTTCCTGATCGAATGGTGATGTGGTCGCTTGGGTTAGGAAAACAACATTGTCAGTGACTGCAAACATTTGAACTGAACTGATACTGACTTGAATCAGTAAAGTGAATTATGATATCCACCTCTTCACATGATGGTCCTGCACCACTTTATACTTGAACCAACTGTCCAACAATGTTCGACATTCATGCAGTTGACCTATCTGGTAGAGAAAATAGGAACTTTATTTTTGCTTTGTAGTCATCCAAGCCTGTCTGTATTTTGTGTTACGTTTCTGCATATAAGACACCTGACCTGTAGTGTACTGTTTTATGTTCATTGATATGACTTCCGAAATAAGCTCATTACCATGATATGGTAGAGTATATGTTCTTATGTCTGTCTTGTTTAGATCTAATCCCGACAGAGGTTTAGTTTTCCTTTCACATCGTGTTGAGGCGGTTGAGAGCAGAAGGTCATTGACCGCAGATGAACACTCAAGCTCAATGGATGGAGGCTAAACCTTCCTCTACTGTGAATTGTTTTGAAGAGTTTAGATCTTTCAATACTTTGGCACCAGATCTGACCAACCGGTCCAGGTGATCTCCCTTGAGAAACTCTGTTAAGCTGCTTGTGGGCAGCTTCCTAAAGACGGTTCCTAGAATCAATTTGAACGTGCCTCTGGTTTGGAGTCAAATTTCTAGGAATCCTGTTAATCAGATGTATACCATCTGTATGATGCGAGGGCTCCAACCCTCATTTGACACCAAAACAATGCAGTTTTTTTTAACTGTTGGCTTCCCACTTTTGTGTATGTATAAAAGTATGGGAATCTGGAGCTTCCTGTTTTTGTGCAGCTATACTACTATTGTGTTGATGTTCAGCACGTCAATCAAGATACAGATCAGCGCTGTGGTGGAAATACTGAAGCTCTCCCCCTTCTGTATTCTACGTAGTTTAAAATATATTTACATTTAAAATTGTAATTGTTAGTGTCTAATGTTTTTTATACATAAGCTGTATCAATGTATGGGTGAACACTGTTTAAACAATCTTTGCATCTGTTGTCACTTTGGGCTCTGGGAAAATGTGATTTTTTTTTTCATTAATTAGTTAATTACTTTGTCTTTTAAATGTAAAACAAATCAATAGATAAATCAAAAATGGAAATAACCGTAATTGTTTCCCTAAATCAACATAGCTATACTACAACACCACACTAATGAAATATGCCATGAGAAGATTTTTTTTTTTTACAAAAAATGTTTTAAAACAAGTTTAAAAATGTGAAGATCTTTTTTATGTATTTGTTTAGGTATGTAAGAATCGTTAGGATTCTCTCCTTTCCTTTGGATGAATATAGCATATCGCACAATAATATATCCATGTAAGCAGCTGCTGCACCAGCAAGATAAACTGTACATTGGCTCCCTGTTTACTGTCACTCGCGTTTTCGGTGCTCCCTGCCCAATTTTTAACACTTGAACATGCAAATAATCATTACAGTATAAATGGAAAATAATTGCTATCCAAGGTGCTAATCTCACACACTGATTCAGCCTCTTCCCTTCTCTCTCTCCCTTGTGCGTCGCACAGTGTCTGGCCCATGTTGAGGCCTTCATAGACTTCAGTGAGGATGAGCTCATTGAGGATGGGGTCTTAAACCAAGGTATGTGTACACTTTGTCCTCCTCTTTACAGGAGAAAAATAACAGAACAGTCGTCCCTTGGGCTTTCAGAGGGGTCTGTTTCTGTCTGAAGAGAGAGGGGTCCGGCTGGCTTTCCTGTTTGGATCTTCAACTGGCCATCGGCTGTGTTTGCTGCACTGTAGGGAGAATCCGTAGAGATCAAACTGCTTAAAAGACAATTTCCTTTTAGGAAGTGTGGAGAGAAGGCCAGGGGGACAGTAGAGGCATTTGTCTTCCCTTCAAAGCCAACCTGACAAGCCAATCTTACAGGAATAGTGCTGTCAGCAGCAACTTACAGTCCAACTGTGCTCTTTGTGTGTGTGTGTGTGTCTCTCCTGCTATCTGGCACTGGAAAAGCTCATCAGAAGCCTTAGATGTTGTGAAGTTTCGACACAAAGCCTGGGAGAGACATTTGTTTTGGCGGCACGGAATGTGGAATTGCCTCAAAGTGGCAAATAATAATAGACTCATTTCCAAAAATAGAAAACCCTAACATAAGTACTTTACCATCTGAAGACATAGAGCAAATAACATGTTTGATATCTGAAGTTTTCTTATGTCTTATCTCAAGTCATCCCAAGTTGGATGAATTAATATGCTTGAGACCATCAAGATTGTCAAGTTTAAATAAATGTTAGTACTGTAGGTATTGCTTTGGATTGTCGAAACCATTTTTCCGCTTTCGTCACATGCGGAAAGAGACATGTCCATGACCCATTTTTCGTCCAGACGAATGGTGTCAGACACCGGACCGACCTTTGTCCTTCAAAGGACAGAAACTCCCTTCACAAAGCCATGAAAGTGAAGTTGTGTATGAAAACCATTGTCACGTCCCATCACTTCTCTGTCTTTATCGCCTTCTCAACTCCCACAGTGGACAAATGGGTGTGTGATCTGAAAGCAGAGATGGAGTGCCACCTACAGGATGAGAGGAGGGGCGAGCGGCTACGCAGCGGAGTCCAGGTGGTCATCGCAGGAGCCGCCAATGCAGGGAAAAGTAGCCTCCTTAACACGCTCTGTAAGAGAACCAAGAACACCAGCACATACACACATCGTGAAGGGAATAACACAAAGTATGACCTACTATCATCTAGATACAGACCTCGCTGTTCAATCATATTGCTGTCAGCCGAGGCTTGGGAGGGAAAGAAAGCAACATCTGTCATCTTATACGCAGCATGGATGTGTTGAGGAATGAGTTTTATTTATAAACACATGTACTGTTCCATGCTCAGAAAGACGAGACGGGATTTTGGGGAGTCTGACTTTCAAATAAAGCAGCATGAAAGTAGATTTTGGGGTTGGCGTTATATAAAGTGGCTTTGAACTCCAACAACCAGGTTTCAGTTTGAAATAACAATAAACATTTATAATTAGTTATTTTCATCAGAAGTCATGCTTGTTTTTCCAGAATCTAACAAAAGATTCAAAGAATGTGGCAAAAGTGGACCAAGCCATCTCTACGAGGTCCTTTAGTAGCGGTGGAGCTTTCTGTCCGAGTTTGACAAGTTGTCATGGAATTGTAGATGATGAAATTACCACTTTTCTTGGCACTTGTGCGTCGTATTGATGAAAACTCCCACTACTAAACTACTAATGGATCTTGTGGTTAGTTTATTATTATTATTTTAAAACTGTTTGCAATATTTTCCTGTTACTGTTTTCATGCAAAAGATGGAAAGGTCAAAGTAATCTATTACATTTTTGGTATATTTTATAATATTCTCTTCATAGTGAAGGAATGTAATATCATAAGCACCACAACACACCACCTGTGAACAGTAGATCCTGCTCCTGCACTTTTATATTTTCTCCCTTCAGTTCTTCCATGTTTATCCACACGTGGTGGCAACCTAATGAATCCCTTGTTTATGGTCTAGGGTTATGTTTGTTTAGGATATGGTATCCTTAATCATTTAGAATCACTCTATATAAACTATCTAAAGAGGGAGCTTGGCAGGGTCTCCTCACAGCTTCCTATCAGAAGAATAGACACATTTATCAAACTTCAGATAAAATCCTGTTATCATTTCCTCTTCTGATTAGTCTTCCCTGTGGCCCAGGCTCACACCTCGTCAACAGAGACAACTATTCATGAGCTGACGGTGTTATGTCACATGGGTTACATTGGGACGGTCTGCCAAGTTCTTGAAAAGATAATATAGAAATTATGACAGAATATCTTCTGTTTTGTTTGTATAATGCAGAACTTTAGGAGGTATAGATTTGTAATAATAATGTGACTGTTGATATATTTGATTAAATATTTGATTGTCATAGAAAAATCCAATGTGATGGAGAAAAAACTAGCTGAAAGCAATTTACAAATAATGTCATGATCAAATAGTTCATCCTGGATTGCAGACACTGCAGCGATACTGTCGGGTATTACAATCTTAAAGCTACGGCTGGTAATGTTCTTCAACATTTTTTATATATTTTTATTATATCCCGACAGGACTGTAATAAGCCCGTCCAATCGGTTTATTTATTTATTTATTAATTTTGCAGGAGAAACGCATGGGCTTGGGTCTGACACAAACAGATTAAGGAAGTCAGAAGGTGTTGACATTCATGCTAATATTGTTAGTGTTGGTCTTTTCATGGGATTTGTTGATAATAAGAAAAATAAAAACAATATAGCCAACCTTATCCCTTAACCTTTTTATACCCAGGCCAGAGACCTGCAGCCATTGTGTCTCCCATCGCTGGCACCACCAGGGACATCGTAGAGACGGCACTGGACATCGGTGGATTCCCGGTCCTGTTGAGTGACACAGCTGGCCTCAGAGAAAGCCTGGACCTGGTGGAGAGAGAGGGGGTCCGCCGTGCTCGGGAAAGGTCATTTCTTAATTTTTAATATAAAAAAAAAGAGTTTTCCTGTGTTATTGAGAATATATATAACTCTTATAGTATTAAGAATGTTTCAGCTACAGGATAGGGACACATGTAGAGTACATCATGTGTAGATTGCTGCTTCAGCATCTGTTCATGTGAGTATAATATAACGCAAAACAAATTAGCCATGGGACCAATGGAATATGTCCTTGAAAACAAAGAAAGGAAGAAATAAGTCATGATTTTCCCCTGGACATCATGGTATATTTTTTAAATGTCTGTGTAACCTCCAGAGTTTATATTCTTGCTGAGCCATAGTTATAAATACATGGGACAAACACTCTCAGGAGGTTGCGTAACGAAGTGCCTCCTTTCCGTGTTGGAGAGTATTTACCATTAAGAGGTGTGGTGTAAAGAATGGACATATAGGGCAATTTGCTGACAGCTGCTTCCACTATTTACACAAGGGAAGAATGGCAGTATTTCCAGCACTCGTCATCACTGCTTTATCATATACAAACCATCAGACGTATGGGCGCGCTAGCACATACAAACAGCCATGTTTTGTCAGATGATTTTGGTGTCACAGAGCAGGAGGAAAAGGGTTGTTTAATTATTAGTTAATTTATATGTGAAAGTCAAGTTTAGTTTAGTAAAAAAAAAAAAGCAATGCTTTATACTTTTATATACATATGGTGTTTAACCAATACAGTATGTTGCCGACACACCTGATATTTGACTAAATTACTTCAATATACAGAATTTACGGACTTCAGCAACTATGTACTATAAATTATGACAATTTTCATTCCAAGAAAGAGAAAAAAATGTCAATTGTTTCCTATGTACTTGTGTTTTTGGCAGGGGGATAAAACATCTGACACCTTTATTAGATATTACATCACTACATGTCACCAATATCAATTTAATTTGTTCAACATTTAAGGGGCCTTGCCACACCTTTACACTCTGAGAAAGTACTGTTGAAAATGTAATTTATTAGGTAAATGTTTTACCTAATAAATTACAATCAAATTAACAATCTAAAGATTACTTGTTGACTCATGCTGCAGAAAATGAGTCACCAAGCACAGTAAAAATACAGATGAACATGTGACTACAAAAATATTATTTTCAGAGCAAGCGTTCTGTAATTCCTTTACTGTTGGTTTAAGTTATTTGGGCGACCTGGTGGCTCTATAGGAAGGGTGGGCAGTTTGTATTCTACGGGGAACTTTTTGTGCAGGGAGCAGGTCAGAGGCTTGTGACCTGGGTCACTCCAGGAAGGACGTGGTGAGTACAAGCATCCGCTGGGGCTGCTAACTGCACAGTGGGACCAAGTTGCAGGAGTAGTTGACGTGAATACCATTTGGATTAATTAATTATAAATATCGCTGCTATTATTCACAGTATTTGTTGGCCACCCTGTATTGTTTCTGAAACAAACAACGGAGTGGAAAGTCCCTACTCAGAGGTGTCAGTGGTGTACAACCTGGAGCTGCTACAGTTGCTGAAAAATACTGAGTATTATAATAGTATACTTCAGTTATTTGGTCATAAGTCTTAATAATGTAGATATGATGGTCAAGCACATATAAGTACATTCTTTAGATTCGTGCCATTTGCTTAGAGTGTGAATTTAAGAGTTAGAAAAATTACAAACTATATGACAAAATGCTGTTGTGATCATATTGAATAATTCCAGATGAAAAGTTGAGGCTGTTTCCTTTTTTCCAGAGTGGAACAGGCAGATCTGACCCTGGTGGTTGTGGACTGTGCGGATCTACCTTCTGATGCAAAGCAAGCTGCAACCTTCCTTCAGGGTCACCTCAGCAGTGTCCTGTCCTCTCAGGAGCAGCCTGAGTCAGGTATGATAGCTTGGCCTCACCTGCTTCACCTGGACAGTCAGTGATGTTTGGAACCATATTTTCACTTTAAGCACAATGAAGTAGATATGCATGGTACAGTTACAGACTCTGGCAAAGTTAATTTTTTCCTCATCAAACAACCGCAGTTCTACTTACTTTGGATTACTACAGGTGGAAAGTAAGCAGGATTTCAGAAAGAGTACAGGCTTGAAAGAGAGTTTCAAGTCATCGAGACTATTCAAATAAAAATCTCTGTGCCTGAATGAGTAATAGTTGAATCATTGGTAATTGATCAACTTTTTTCTTCTTTCCTGTATTTCCTGCAGACAGGTTTCTTTTGGTGTTAAATAAAACTGACCTGTTGCCTGAGGAGCAGAGGCTGGAGCTGGACCGGGAGCTGAGAAGGGTCTCCGGACTCCCTCCTGTTTGTCACATTTCTTGTCACACTAATGAGGGACTGCAGGACTTCCTCGCAGTGCTGCACAACAGTGTCAAAACTCTGTGAGTATCTACATCAGGGGTGTCAAACATGCTGGCCGGATCAGGCCCGCCAGGTGGTCCAGTCCAGCCCGCGGGATAATTGTTGAAATTGCTGTATACAAAAAAGAAAACAAATTGCTGAGCTGGGGCTCAAACCACTGATCCTCTGATTGTCAGTCTGGCATGATAACCTTTGAGCCACAGTCACAATTGATTGGACCACTGACTTTACTAAAGATATTTCCCAACTGCGAGGGAATCTGCAGAGGAGAGCCCAGGCAGGTAAACAGTGGGCTGATGTCTGAATTTTTGGTCTTTATGTTTCTAGAAGAAATACCTTAAAATAGGGTTTATCATCCAAAAACCTTCACCAATGATTTAAACAGAGAAATATTGTTATTATGTATGTGTTATTGTGCTATGATTTTACTGGTCCGGCCCACTTGAGATCAAAATGGGCAGCATGTGGCCCCTTAACTAAAATTAGTTTGACACCCCTGATCTACATCCATAGTATAGTATCCATGAAAAAGTTTAAAAAAAGTCATAGTATTGTATGAAAAAAAAGAAAGAAAAGTCAATTTTAAAACATAGTATAGTATGTTGAAAAAAAAGTGTAAAAAGTCGTGAAAAAGCTATAATATAGTATTTATAAAAAGCCATGGTATAGAATATTGGAAAAAGCCATAGTATATTGTGTCAATTTTTTTTGTAAAAATGTCCAGACCCAGACGCCGTTGTATCTGGACCCAGACTTAAAACCGACAGATAATTGAGAATTACTAAATTTACACGGAGCGCTTCTATTTTAACTGGTGCAGCTTTTCTATGTGAAGCACTACGAGACAAAGGACACATCTTTTGAGCAAACGTACCCATTCAAATCCGAAATGAAGGCACTGAAAAATAAAGCCCAGAGCCCAATATGATCAGAATCCTAATACAGTAATTTACTGTCCAACAATGATGTTAACAGAGAGGAGAATAGAGCTGAAACCAGTGGTTCAATAACCACAGATAAAGTCCCTGCACACAAATGTCTCTTTTTAGAAGATGACAAGAATATAATATCGTGGCTTTTTTGGGTGACATCACTTCACCCTAAATTAACTGAATTTAAACCTGCAGGACAATTCAGTTCAGTTTATTTTTCTAAAATTAAGTATTTTATTTTAAGATGCTTACTGTTATGTATGTTATTTTTTAATCCAGTCCTTATTTGACTTGAAATGAGAGATCATTTATTTATTATTTAAGTATGTATTATTCATACTTTATCCAGTTCAATTGGAAATCTATCAATAATCAATACATACTGTTGAGATATTGTTCAATTTAACTGTCAATATTTGAAATGACAGTAGTTGTTGATACGGACGTTAATACAACTGTTAAGCTACTTCAATATATATGGGTCTAAATCGGTTAAAGTGAGACATTATTGTGATGTTCTGGACCTTTGTATGAGGAAATTCTCTCGAACTGCACCTCGTTGAATTTTAATTGAATTCCCCTGCTATATAGTATGTCAAAAAGTAATAATATAGTATGTATAAAAAGCCACGGTATAGAGGGGCAAAAAAAGAAATATAAAAGTTAGTGTTGTCTGTTAGTTATAAAAAGTAATATTATAGTATGACGAAAGAAGTCATGGTATAAAGCAGGGGTCACTAATGGGCGGACTGTTGTGCCAGACGTCGTTGTCTCCGGGCCTGGGCGTATAGCTGATAGATAATTGCGAGTTATACATTTTTGACGCTTCTATTTTAACCGGCGCAGCTTTTCTAGCCTTTACGGCTCTCATTCAGCGGTCCAGGAAACGCACCAACCAATTACTTGTGTTGTAAACCAGTGGTTCTCAACCTTTTTTCAGTGATGTGCCAATAAAATATGTATATTTGAAGGTTTAAAAAAGCCATAGTATAGTATGTCATAAAAAGGTAATTGTGTAAATGTCATAAAAAGTAAACGTACACTCACCTAAAGGATTATTAGGAACACCTGTTCAATTTCTCATTAATGCAATTATCTAATCAACCAATCACATGGCAGTTGCTTCAATGCATTTAGGGGTGTGGTCCTGGTCAAGACAATCTCCTGAACCCCAAACTGAATGTCAGAATGGGAAAGAAAGGTGATTTAAGCAATTTTGAGCGTGGCATGGTTGTTGGTGCCAGACGGGCCGGTCTGAGTATTTCACAATCTGCTCAGTTACTGGGATTTTCACGCACAACCATTTCTAGGGTTTACAAAGAATGGTGTGAAAAGGGAAAAACATCCAGTATGCGGCAGTCCTGTGGGCGAAAATGCCTTGTTGATGCTAGAGGTCAGGAGAATGGGCCGACTGATTCAAGCTGATAGAAGAGCAAATTTGACTGAAATAACCACTCGTTACAACCG
Organism: Myoxocephalus aenaeus; assembly: GCA_038501785.1. NCBI lineage: Eukaryota > Metazoa > Chordata > Actinopteri > Perciformes > Cottidae > Myoxocephalus > Myoxocephalus aenaeus. Next base: position 790,878 of record JBAMJR010000011.1, read on the forward strand.
AGGTATGCAGCAAAGCATTTGTGAAGCCACAACACGCACAACCTTGAGGCGGATGGGCTACAACAGCAGAAGACCCCACCGGGTACCACTCATCTCCACTACAAATAGGAAAAAGAGGCTACAATTTGCAAGAGCTCACCAAAATTGGACAGTTGAAGACTGGAAAAATGTTGCCTGGTCTGACGAGTCTCGATTTCTGTTGAGACATTCAGATGGTAGAGTCAGAATTTGGCGTAAACAGAATGAGAACATGGATCCATCATGCCTTGTTACCACTGTGCAGGCTGGTGGTGTAATGGTGTGGGGGATGTTTTCTTGGCACACTTTAGGCCCCTTAGTGCCAATTGGGCATCGTTTAAATGCCACGGCGTACCTGAGCATTGTTTCTGACCATGTCCATCCCTTTATGGCCACCATGTACCCATCCTCTGATGGCTACTTCCAGCAGGATAATGCACCATGTCACAAAGCTCCAATCATTTCAAATTGGTTTCTTGAACATGACAATGAGTTCACTGTACTAAAATGGCCCCCACAGTCACCAGATCTCAACCCAATAGAGCATCTTTGGGATGTGGTGGAACGGGAGCTTCGTGCCCTGGATGTGCATCCCACAAATCTCCATCAACTGCAAGATGCTATCCTATCAATATGGGCCAACATTTCTAAAGAATGCTTTCAGCACCTTGTTGAATCAATGCCACGTAGAATTAAGGCAGTTCTGAAGGCGAAAGGGGGTCAAACACAGTATTAGTATGGTGTTCCTAATAATCCTTTAGGTGAGTGTATAGTATGTCATAATATGTAATTGGTTAGTGTGTCATGAAATTAAATAAAAGATCATAGTATATGCCAAAAAATGTAATCAAAATGTCATAATACGATGTTCCACAGTGTATTTTAATAGGACAAAAAAAACCTCCATTTCAACCATTTTGTTATTTAACTTCCTCTCTAGGTGTGGCAACCCTCTGTCTTGTGCCCCCACCCTGACCCAGGCCCGCCACAGGGCCCATCTGCAGCAGTGTTTTGCGGCCCTGGCTCAGTACCAGCGCTATCGAGACATTGACCTCGCTCTGGCAGCCGAGGGTGTCCGGTTGGCTCTCACGAGTCTGGGCCGGATCACTGGACATGTCGGGGCAGAAGAGATCCTGGATATCATCTTCAAAGACTTTTGCATAGGAAAATAGTCAGTTGAGTATCAGCAAAAACATGAAATACATGTAATATTAGTCTGCTCGCCTTCTCAGAAGGAAAGGCTGCATTCTTGTTTGATCCCAGGGTATCGGCAAAGAAAGGGCACCGCCCCGTCACTGTGCCAGGTGTTGAGGTCCTAAGAGTAAAAAGAATACAATGTGTGTTCTTTGCTGTATTATCACTCTGCTCCCAAGACATAGAACTATTTGTTTTCCATTGATGCTCGACAGCAGAAGGAAATAGTTTTCACAAGATGACAGGTGCCTCGGAAGCTCCATGTGCTGGACAAGAGTTTTGAGTCGTAATTTAAAAATAGCTTCTGAACATTGGGCTCTTGGGTCGCAACACAACAGCCAAGATCATTTAAAATAAAGCCAGCTGCAAGGTCGTGTGTGTGTGTGTGTGTGTGTGTGTGTGTGTGTGTGTGTGTGTGTGTGTGTGTGTGTGTGCAGAATAAATGTAATTCATTACATTTATTTTCACAACTAGGAGGTAGTGCAACAGGCTGTAAGCACAGCATTAATATAATCTTATAGTTCCACCAGACGTGTTTCTGGACATTACATTTTTACATGTCATTGCATGTTCAGACTCATCAGGTTGTTACTGTAATTAAAATTAATGTAAGGCTTTAGTAAAGGCACTTCATTGCATGCACTTTCATGGTGTACCATACCACATTATGCACTTCACGTGTTCATAATACCTTCATCACATGAAATAAATATTACGGTTCCTGTACTTACAAAGATTAAATTGGTGAGGTCTATTTTCTTGCTACACAGTAGCAGTAACATTGAGTACAAGTATGCTCTGATTTATTGCAATGAAAACTACATTTTAGGTCGATCTCGAAAAAAGTTTCCAGCTCCCCTCCTGCTCTGTGGGAAAGGGACCGTTTTTGGAGGCAATGCTCTTTGTGCCCTTTGTTCCCTTGTCAATCTGGCCTCGATCAAATATTTATGTTTCCTTGTTGAACTCCTCACCCTTCTTCCCCAGTTGGTTTCTTCTCGCCCAGTCTCTGACGACAGTTGCCCTGCTGTACACCAGCACAACTCCCCATCACACTTTGTCTCTGCTACCTGACCTTTCCTCTTTCCGCACTGCTCTGTCAGCCTTTTTTGTCCTCTTTCATCTTCACCCTGATTAATTACCACACAGGGGGACTTTATGCTAAAAGCGGGACTTGCTGTTGTACAAATTAGTGGCAGTCAATTCTGGAGCTGGGTTTATCTTTGAAGTAGTGTCTATGCGTGATATGTTTATCACAAATGTAATGTAGGAAATGTGTTAGATACTAAATGCTGACGACAAACATAACCAGATCGTCTCTGCCAGAAGCAGAACTTTTCACAGTGACAGTTTTTGTTACTTGGTGCTGTGGATATATTTCAGTCTATATATTTATACTTTTAGCTTTCCTGTCTGTCAGTTTCCTGTAGTTTTGATTAATGGCTGTCCTGAGTTGCAAGTTTGACGTAGCCAAGTCCAGTACAGCCCAGTTCCACACTGTAGCCATTTGGCTGTGTGCGTGTTTCTGCGTGTGCATTCAGGTCTATACATGGGATTGAAAACACTTCATGTTAAACAAAGGATTTCCTGAGGACAGGAGGCAGACTGTCTTACCTGTAACCCTCCCATGCATCAGTGCAGTCAGCCTGGGAGTTTATCCTCATGGGATTTCTTATACATCATAGCTGGACTCTTGCAAGCTTGAACATTTTGATTCATTTAATTTTTTTAAACGCTGATTTACAAAGTTTAATGAACAGTTAATTTCCACGGCATATAAAACGTATGAATACCTCCAATGTATTCAGAAATGAATTGATGAACAGAACAGTCTGTAAAAATGATTATGTACATATAGGTGTGTGTGGGGGTACTACAATAATCATAAAACTGTTCAAAGAAAACACAGCTGTTTCCAGCTGCAGTACTGCATACGCTCATCATTGTGTACTTATGAAAAGAAAAAGGAAGTAGTAAAGCCTGAGAACAGTTTATTTAACAGCTACTGCACTGAACTCGTAAAAAAGAACTAGTACTTAGTCCAATTCAAGCCCAATGTCTTCCTCCTGATTCCTGAAACTGTTTTTAGGACGGCTAACGACTGGAGATGTGTTCACGACTCGGTCGGTGTATGTATTGTAAATCAGGCTGCGGTAGAAATTCAAACATTTGTGAACCACGAGGAAACATAAATGTCGCTATTTTAAGAGTATTCTGTTTATGGCAGACAAGTGAGCAGCTGCTGCCAAAAGTCTTTGTTGTATTTGAATGACCGAGACAAACAAGAGAGAGGACAATACAGCTCGGGAGGGAGTTGGATTTTTGTTAATTTAAATTTATTTTGAAATAGGATTTTCCTCACAACAGAAACCGCAATGAGTGACACACAATAGAAAATATTTACACCAGTGTCATGGAGATTTGTACATTTACCTTGGAAGGCTATTCACAGTCATTGTAACTAACAAACAGGAAATGTAAAATACAAATGAATCTTCTATTTCACGTACAGCTAAAAAGAAAAAAGCATGCACAGACCAGCAACAGTAAATATGTCTTTAACATAAACTTAGTGTATTTACAAGTTGAGTTGAATCAGGAATATATACATGTCCTTGTGTAAAGGCAAAATGTGTAAAGGCAATATGTTGTTCACTGTGGTGCATGTTGTGTGCTTTCCGTCAATACTCTTCTGGTTCATTTCATCTCCCCTGAAAGACAAAACATTGAGTATAATCAAATATCAATGACGGCAATGAGGTCGTGTTACAGCACAGTTTCACACGAAGACCACCAAATAACTGAACTTTGATTAATCATTATCTTTTTAGGTCTAAATGTAATCGCATGCTTTGTACAGTCGACAAAATACTACACTTACTGTACTTTATTTACACTTCATATAAATAGTATATGATCTATTAATTGTGATTTATTCACATATAAGGTTTACCGTTGGAGTTTTACTGATGCCAGGGACTCCAACAGAAGCCGGCAGGCTGGCAGCTTTAGGAACACCGGACTGGAAAACAAATGAGATTAATTTTAGTATTATTTACCACGCATTATATCAACACAGATAGCACACATATGCAGCTTTTTCTGAGGGTGTATGGACGCCTACGCTGCACACTAATGACTGGGGTTTAAAGTGGGGCATTTTGTGAACTTAAGACTGCTTAAATGTGTTTTTCCGTTGTTATCTTGCCTGGCCATCCTTCCTGCTGCCCTCAGGTTCCTCTTTTCCGCTGAGTCCTTACCTCTGCACTGCTGTCCATGTAGTCAGTGAAGTGCATATTATCTAAAGGCACAGGTGTGCATACACTCAAAGCCAAATACAAGATATTAAGCCAGGTTGTTTTTGAGAGCAGCTTAGATTATGCTTTTCATAAGTCAAAAAAAGAATATTGTTAATACATTTATGGAGGTTTTAAATCATTTTTGGGTGCTGCCTTTCCTTATTTCTCTCATGTCTGTGCAGAGGAATTAGCTGGTCCTCGGTTTCTATTTTACCTTTAAATTGGGCTGAGCGGGGAGCATTTGCTGGAGGGTCTGAAGCTCTCTGTCTCTGAGGGCCAACGTGTCTTCCTGCAGCTTCTTCTGATCTCTCAGCTGGTTCTGCTCGATCAGTAATTTCTCCACCTGAACAAAATATGCATGTTTTATCTTTAATGGGAAAAATATATATATACCCTTATTTATTTCATGCTACTGAAAGTTTACAGGGGAAGAGTATGCATTTTACAATGTTAGTCACATTTTTACAAGCAATAACTGAGGAAATCGGCTTGTTCCATGGATACCCCTGGGTTTCCATTTCACTCTCTCTCACACACACACACACACACACCTGTGAATAGACACTTAACGCTAAGTATGATGTGCAAATTACTATTTTCTCACACACACACACAACATATTTACCTGGTTGTCATGAGTCTTTTGCGTGAGCTGTAGCTGCTTGGCTGCCTCGGCGACCGCCTCGCTGTGTTTCTGTTCAGACTGCTGCAGTTCAGAAGTCAAACGGGAGTTTTGCACCTCCATACGACTGGACTTTGCTTGGATCTCAGACACCTGAAAGAAGAAAATATTTTTTTCTAGATATAATTCTCTGATGCCATATTTTTCCTTTAAATGTAATACTTTGATAGGCGATGCAGCAGAAAGTCACTCATAAGGGGCTGTGGTTGAAACATGTGTCTTGACTGCAACAAATGTGTTTCCAGGTGGTGTCTTTACATCATTGCAATTGTTTTTGTCCGTGTGTCTATTTCTATCTATCATTGTGAGTGTTTCTTAATGTACATTTTCCTCAGCGTCACAGTCCATGAATGAAATATACACTGAATGTCTCCCTGAGGGACTTGGGCTCATGTTGCTCTAAATAAGCCATTTAGATGCCTGTGACGCGAACGAACGCTAATTATGTTCCATCCATAGAAATAGAATGAGAGTAGAATGAACATTGACCGGTTTGCTGTGGTCATTTGACAAGTTCAAAAGAATAATTAGCACTGTGCATTGACCACAGACATGGAATGAGTTAGCCCACTCGTCACAGTTCTATGCAATGGCAGTACTACACTACGTATTAAAATGTCCTCCACTCTGATCATCCTTCTATGTTCAATGTTTCAAAAAATTTCCAACATGTGGCTTTTTCATCATTTCTTGGACGTATGACACTATGACGACTTTTTACATACTTTACTATGACTTTTTTATCTATTTTTTCAACATACTAAACTTTGTTTTTATGACTTTTCACGTGTACTATATCCTATATCATAACTTCTTTAATGACATAGTATAACCTTTTAATGGTATAATATACCTAGACTTTTATAGAACTTTATAATTGCTACTACTATTTTCTACTATGATTTTTTCATGACATTGCAGGTTACAAAACCAAACTTAATGTAAGGATTTAGACTGCTTACCAATCTTTGCTGCATTAGTTTAATTTATTCCACACTATTATCACATTTAAGTTATTGTGTATTGTTATTGTGTTATTACTTACACTTAGTTGCCACTTTTCTAGGTACCCCTGCAAAATGTAATGCAGCATAGAATATAGATTCTCTTGTGTGTCATGGTGGTCCGTGTTGTATACTTATCCTTATAAAAATAATCATGAATAGAATTAAATTGGTTTAGAATTGTGCCGACATAGGCACAAAATGGTGAAAAAAGAAGGAGACAAAAGTTAAAATAATCACTTTATGAAGAAGTGATGTTTAGGGTATGTTGTTGAAAAGCTACTTGTTTTGACTATGTTGTTGTCCTGCACTGTGCTGCTGTATCAGCAGAGACAAACAATTTAACTTTTGCTTTGACTCCGAGGTCGCCTTAGAGGACGTCTGTCTCTTTAGCTGTAGTTTTACTGTGAATGATGCACTTCCTCCCTTGAGAAGATGGCTTCCCGTTCAATTTGTTATGTGGAATATTCCATCAGAGTTAAAGGAGTTTAAAGGAAGGTACAAACATGGAATTATGCAACTTTATAATTCTAGTCCACAACATTTAGGAGGGAATTATTGTACTTTTTACTCCACTCAATTTAATTGACATCGTAAGTTACTATTTAATTTTCAAATAAAAAATTGAAATAAGAAAGGATAGGATTATAACATACAATGTATTTTGTGTTTATATAATCTTGTGACACACTATTTACCCACTAAACTGATCAGATGGTTTCATTTAAATTATTTTCCGAGGCCTGAAGAGGTAAACGTATCCAATATTTGAAAAATAAGCAACTATTAGAGAAAAGTCTGAAAATACAAATGTGTGAAGCAGAACTTTTTTTTGTCTGTTCTTCCTCATTAATCATCTCATGACCCCTTAGATTTATCTTGAGATCCTTTCCATGGACCAGACCTGTAGCTGCCACTGTTCTGCAGAACAAGTAGTTTTACTTTTGATAATTTAAGTAACTTTAGCTGATAATGTGATGGGTTAGAGATCTGTACCTTTCTGTGTTGTGCTGTGATGATGAATCTCCTTCTGGGACAATTGATCTAAATATCTCTCTCTAATAGTTTTGTACTTTTACCCAAACAGAATTTTAAATATAAAAACAAAGTTATTGCACTACTTAGTCCCTCTCATTTTAAATACTAACATCAAATCAATACACATCAATTAAAATCTTGCACATACCTTGTTGCCCACGTTGTCTAAATACAGCTGGAACTTATTCTCCACATCTCTGGACAGGTTTGTGCAGCTGTTTCTGATCTTCTCCATCTGGTCCTGCTGGCTGTCACAGGTGAGGTGAAAGGTCAGCTGGTGGGGAAACAGGTTGTTGATCTTGTTCAGGAAGTTGCTGGTCACGGTTTTGATCCCGTCCAAAGATTGAGCAAAGTCCTCTTTGCACTTCCTGGTTAAAAAACAATAGCAAACAAAAACTTGAATGTGTTTTATCTTATTTTCAGACAGACACACCGAGCATATGGAGACACAGTACCTGGTGTAGGTGGCGAGCTGCTCATTCAGCATGGCGTTCTCCTTGCGCAGGGTGACGGCATCCTGGTGGTTTGTGTCTCGGTTTTTGAGAGCCTTGTCTCTCTCCTGGCTTAGGTACTGAACCGTCTGGGTGAAGTTCGCCTCAATGAGGTTTATCATAGCTTTCTGCTGAGCGTTGAGGGTCTGCAAAGTCTTAATTTCACCTGGAGAGTTCAGTGTAAAGCAGGATTATCACAGGAACTTGTAAATGGACCGTACTTTTAGTAACACACATCTTTTCCGACTATACCTTGAATAAAGAAAGAAGCACTTTAGTAGCACTTAAATGGCACTTACTTATAGCACTTTGTAGTTTTGCTTTATTGAATAAATTGTACTTTCTTGATTCTTGTTGTTATGAGTTTGTACTCATGGTTAAATGCACTTATTGTAAGTCACTTTGGATAAAAGCATCAGCTAAATGTAATGATTATTGATATTCTGGTACCATTTTCTAATTCACCCTTTACAAAGTATCACTAATAGCATTAATCTTTAGTAAATTATTGAATAATGTTATAGATCAGTTATTAGACATTAAGTCAGGAGAACTTTTGATTTGCCAGGATGTAGGTTAGTCATCAAAAGTGAGAACATTCATCAATTAAGTTATTAATGTCTTGTAACTGATCTATAAAGCCTAAGTAAATCAACAGTAATTCTTTAAAATATATTGAAACGGTATTGTAGCATTAGATTAAATCTCCCAACAGTATAGCATTGGAGTGCATACCACTATTCGTGACCACAGGAGGGAGATGGATCGGATTGGTGGGACGACGCGCCATCATGCTGAGTGTTACCGCACTCATTCTCTCACAGGTGGACTAGAAATGGAAAGAACAAATAAATAAAAATAAATATGTATATTTACACGATGATTCATTATTTATTTTATTTTATCAACACGGTGACTACTAGTGGTGGAAGTCAGTACATTTAATCAACTAATGTACTTAAGAACAAATCGGAGGTACATGTACTTGAGTTCTTTTTCTGCTTTTTTATACATTTTATGGGGGGAAATTTAAATGTTGACTATTACAATTATCTGACAGCTTTAGTTAGTTTACAAATTACATACAAAACGTATGAAGAGGTTATGTTTGTTAGAAATACATTGTTTTTGCATTGACTACTTTTTTAACTGTAGGTACATTGTCCTGATTATACATAAATACTTTTACTTAAGTGACATTTTCAATGCATGGCTTTTACTTGTAATGGAGTATTTTTTACTGGTATTAGAAATTTAAGTAAAGGATCTGGATTATTGTTCCACTGCTAGTCATCAATAGGATAACTAGAACAATAATCATGTTGTATAATTCACACATTATAACATACTTTAACCTTCATTTAAACTTGTCAATCATTTTTTAAAGAAGATTAAGATGTGTTCAAACTACTTATCAGCTGCACAAAATGACCTGCTTCTCTTAGTATTATATTAATCAAGTCATCTACTTACCAACTTCTCCCTAAACATATGTTCTGATTTGTTAGTATTAATCTTCAGCTTCACCAACTCGGCCTCCAGAGCAGCTTTCTCAGCTGTGCGAGCTCCCAGCTGAGCTCCCACCTCGCCTTTCTCCTTTCTCAGCTGGATGTTGATCTCACTCATCCTGTTGAAGTTCAGCTCCAGGTCCTTCAGAATAACAATCGGAGAGCATCGTCATCACCGTATTTTACAGCACTGAGCATATTATATACATAGTTTACATATTATATGGTGTGATGCTGCATAAATTATTCCATCTGATTCTTAAAGCCTCATTAAGTCTCTCAAAGTCCTTTTACTATATCAGACACAAATTATCATTAAAAACCAAGTATAACGTCTTCAAACATGTTTTGAGGGGACCTTTAATACCTGACAAAATAAACTATTAAATGAGGATTATACTGAAACAAATCACTTACCTGGACCCTCATCTCCTCTGCAGACTTCTCCGGCTGTCCATAGATGAGGAAGAGCACCAGGCTGACGATGATCAGAGATTGGATCAGAGAGGAAAAAAAGAAGACAATCCTCATGTAGTAGCCGCAGCTCTTCCCTTTGTGCTTGTGCAGGGGCTCCCTTGCCTCCAGTCCAAACTTGGCCCGGGAGTAGCTGGAGCTATACATGACTGATGGAGGTGAAATAGTGGCAGCGGATCTTGGAAGAACTAAACAAGAATTATTTTTGCTAAAATCCATAAGGTTTCCATTCAGATGTGGTCTTCTCTGCAGAGCAGGTGCTGAGGCTTCAAGGTGGACACTGGTGAGCCGAAATAGAGGAAAAAAACTGTGGCGAGAAGTGTGTGTCTCTGTCTTCTACAGCTGTGCCTCACTGTCAGGGTGATACACACAAATATGCTTGTATGGATGTGCAAAAATGACCCTTAGGTGTGTAAAGGGGCCATGTTTATAAATACTGCTGGAGGCACATTGGAGTCCATCCTAGCCCAGCCCTCGCCTCCTCTCTCCTCCCCCATCGACCTCTGTCACAGTTACAGCTGCAACACCTCCCAAATCACACATTTTCCTGCTGGTTGAGACAAAAGGAGACTATTGCAGCATGAAGATTAAATAAGGATTCTCTCCAGACAATTAACTTATGGAGAAATACTCTGCTTCGAATAATAATTTCTCTGATATGATCTTTCTTTTTCAGCTGGTGCCCTGCGATAGACGACTTGTCCAGGGTGTACCAATATAACTGATGCAAAGTCAATAACTGGATCGATACAAAAAGATCATAATTTATGTTCTGGGCTCATGAACATTGCTGCAGTATTTGCTTCTCTTGTGAGCATCTTATACTTTCAAAAAAAGTTTCATGCAGTAAACGTTTTTTCCCTCTTCTAATGTACATGTCTACAATGAAACAGGTGTTGCTTGTTGTAATCATTCCTCCTGTTCATGCCGGCCATTAAGAGCTCCCTTCTTAATGCACTTTCAAGGTTAGTGATGGGGAACAAAACATATATATATATATATACATATATATATATCTCAAGTTGCGGTCTTTTAAGCATGAAATGTCCTCCTTTGTGTTTCTCCTAAACTGTTTTGGAGAGATAGCAACAATTTGAGTGAATTTCAAAGTAAAGACTTTAGAGGTCATTTTTACACAGGGTGAAGTTTTTGTCCCTTACAATTTACATTGAAATCAGGTGGGAAAGGGATCCCTTTACAAACAGTATGGACAGGAAGAATGATTAGTGACCAAAAACTCAGTCAATCCACATCTGGACATGTGACTGTTGTTTTATCTTTGATGCACATGAAAAACCAATACAGGATGATCAAATGATGAAGAGATCGACAGATTAACTCCAGGACAATTAAAAATCCTGCATTCCGAAATATTACTTATTTCACTTTAATCGTAAAATGTACTTAAAATATCAAAAGTACTTGAATTTATTACTACTTGGGATATACATTTACAAGTTAGGTCAAGATAAGAGTTCATTTTAACCTCTTTATACTAACTTTACTTACTTTAGCACGAGACTGGATAACCAACAAGCAAAGGGGCAATAGGGGCTCCTTCACAGGTAATCCCAGCAAGTTGTTGGGTATTTTAGCTTTATTTATACATGTTTTGTATTTAAAATATTGACCGAGTAAAGTAACAAGTATATGTGAGAGATAATTGTAGTGGAGTGAAATGTACAATATTACCATCTGAAATATAAAGTAGATACTCAAGTATCTCGAGTACATGCAGTTATTTTTCCACCACTGCATGTGATATATAAAGAAACCAGAAAAGATCACCCATCAGTGTCACATTTAAATATAGCGACTACAGAATTCCTAATCATATTCCCCTGGTGGAGGAACAATGTAAGCTGTGTGAGGACTGAGGAGTAAAAGCAGAAAATGCCAAACAAAAAAAATGTCCTCCATATCCTGTCCCAGCGAGCACGGAAAGGAGTCATGGCAGTGGAGGAGTGAAAGAATGAAAACAATAGAGACCTGTCATTCTTCAGGGATGAGAGAATAACAAATTCTCCCTGCAGTACAGACACACTGGATCCCCCCGCGCCGTTATCTGCAGGGATGACGTGAGGAACAGCCGGCTCTTCTGGGGGAAGTGTGTGTGAAAGGGGAAAGGTCCTCTGAGGCCGGGGTTTTCCTGCTCCCCATTGTCTCCCTGAGAACCTGTCTCACCGGAAAAAAACTAAATTATGAAGGTATGTTAAGAGTGACAGAAAATGAGTGACTATCGGGAGTCAGGACAGACATCGGATCAACTTCTGAACAAAAACAGGAAACCAAACGGTTGAAGACTGAGAAAAAAAACACCTCTTAAGATAACCGACCAGACACAATTAGGGTCAGAGGAAAACATATCTTGACCATTGAAGTAATATTGATACCATTGGTGGATAACAGATAAGGTCATCAACAAAACCTGCGATAACTACTTAATCATGCCGTAATATACAGTGACACTAATGAAGCGTGACAATGACGATGTCTGGAGATTTAAGGAAGAAAGGTTTCGTAAACCGAAGACAGATGAACATTGATCAAAGCAGAAAGAAAAATGATGAAAACTGAAGACTGCTCTCTATCCTCATGGACCACAGAACCTTTTTAACTCGACTTTTGAAATGTAATTCAGTTCAAAGCTCTAGAGGGACTCTGCTGCCATCTCCTGACAAAAACATAGAAAGCAGATGTGAAAATGGACAAATATGATTCAACATGTCTTTTTTTAATATGCAGAAACAGCTTCAAAAAGCTCACCTGTACAATGTGTTACAAGTGCAGCTAGACTGGCAGTATGTGGGGCCTTTTGTTCTTCTTTTTACAATCAATCCATCATTGTCACAGATCATTAACAAAAGGAGGGGCCTCTTCTACATTACTGTACATTCTTTCATTGTCTGCGAAACAAACATACAAGGCTGACAAATGAAATTAAGATTAAAAACAACCCATTATAAAACAGAAAAAAAACATTAAAAACAGGCAACAAAAAGGTCAAAATTACATCCTAAACGGGAAGGAAATATTACAGAAGTTGTGACCTGTGTGATGCAGTACATCATATCACAGTTTGACAGTTTTTGAGACAAAGGCGTGCACTGATTTCCCCCTTTAAGACTCTCAGACAAATCAGGGTGGTGATGTTTGAAATAAAAATGTAATGTCAGGGAGCAGGTTTAACAAAGCCTGATGCTTTAATAATCTTCCTCCTGGACTGACATCCACTCTATCACCTCATCCCTTGGAATCCTTCAGCAGTTTTACAGCCCAAAACCGGATAATTGTATTACTTCCACAGCTTGGAACAATCATGACTCATTCTTTTATGGAAACAACTAATTAGTTAAGTAACCTGCTAAAACCCTGCCGTTTCATTAGAACTACACCTTGTTTTCACAAATATTCGTACAAATGATTGCTCTTCAGCAGTTAATGGACAACCTTCAGTTATAGGTGTACTTAGAAAACCCCTGCCCCTTTCTAATGAACTACAGTGTGTGAATTTCACGGAGAAACTGGGCTTTGTGAGTGTTCCCTGTTTTACACTGTTGCCTCAATGTCCTGGAGGTCTTCCCCCTCCAGCAGGCTGTAGGACGCGTGGCTCTGGAAAGGTCTTTGTAACGGGTGAGCCAGAAGTTTGGCCATGCAGTTGTGCAGCTCGATGGCAGGTCCACTCAGGGAAACCTCAAAGCGATAGCACATGCCCTTTGAGTCCAGCTTGCAGAAAGAAGTGTAGTTGTCCTGGAGAAAGAAAACATAAAAACATGGATGAAATGCAGCACCAGGGCAACATATAGAGAGCACATCATTGTGACAAGCTGTTATATGAAAGTGGCTGTAGCTCAGGGGGATGAGTGGTCGTCCCGCAACCACAAGGTAGCCGGTTCGATCCCCAGTCCCCCCATAGCTCACATGTCGAAGTGTCCCTGAGCAAGACACCTAACCCTCAACTGCTCCCTATCCAGGGATGGGTCAAATGCAGAGAAGAATTTCCCCAAGGGGATTAATAAAAGTGCATGTTTCTTTCTGTTTCTTTTCTTTCTTTCTTTTTCACAACTTCCCTCCACACTGTTTAGACTTAGTGAGATGGACAGAAATACTGAAATTAATTCACTGCAAATACAGGAAGGTGTAGAGCCTCCAAGGTGTCACGGTATAGGTGATAACATGCGTTTATTTCATATAGAATATGTATTTATTGAACTACAAGAAAACATGCTGTATCTTTATACATCTTGTTATCAAGATATTACATGACCTACAACGTGACAGTACATTTTGGCCACATCAACCAGCCCTACTTCACATATCATCATTACTCCTCTCTTAAGGCTAAGCTCCAACCGCTTACAGTCACTGGTGAACAAAACTACTGCCGACTGTGTTGGTTGAAGCTGTGGCTCTGGATATAATTATTGCTTGGACTATGGCTGCATTTGTTGCTCCATCTGTGACGCTATGGATATGACTACGGCAGCTGTAAGAGGGACTACTCTTTATTTTACTATATTAACGTGAGGCAAGGAAACATCGTTCAGCCATAAAGGTATTCCTGCTGTGACCGTTCAGCGGCTCCGTAGGAAGGTCTCTTAAATAGTTCAAACTAATTATTACGGATACCAGATGTCCAACTGTTAAGTTTTTCTGTGCTACTAAAATACACTAATGATACACCACACCAAACAAACTTGAGCCCAACTACAGCATACATACAGCCTGGCACACAATCAAAATCAATCAGTGTGTTCATTAAAATGTAATTATTATTCATTAGAGGATTCACTCACCCTCCAGCTGGTCTCCTCCCCCTGCTCCTCCTCCCCGTTGTGTAGGTAGACCACATCGAAGAAAAAATACGGAGACTGCAGCATTTTCTGTGGCAAGACACAAAAACAAGCAAGACTTTAACTTCAATGTAAAGTGAATGCACTGTTCAAAGCAGCTGACCACATACTAACAGGAAAAATCAAATACACATTAAATAGAAACAAAATAACGAACTAAAATAGTGTAGAGTAGAGGACGGATATCTCAGCAGTTGTCATACTTACACTAACAGCCTCTGAAGGGCTAAACTGAAGCTGTCCTGCGTTACGGCTGTAGATGAGCACTGTCCGCACCACATATGGAGGAGGGACGGTCTGAACATTGTCCATTGACGGCAGCTCAATCTTCTGACGACTTCGAAGACAAAAATAAAGAAGAGCTGACCTTTAGTAAACACTTCTATGTAACATTTCATGTATTTAAGAGACCAAAAGGGATTATTGTCAGACAGTACTTACATTACATTAAGAAGATCTTCAAGGTCTATAGAGGACAGTTAAGGCTAAAACCCAACAGCTAGAAGGTATTTAATGTCCTACTCTATGCATCGCTTCATTGTGTGGACTTTATTTTCATCATTGTTTCAGAGTTAGTTTTGAATATAAGGATACTGAAGGATTCGCACACATTGGTCTCAAGGTCATACAGACAGCTGCACAGCTCCCTGGGGTCAGAAGTGAAGCCTGACAACTGAGGAACATACACAAATATATAAGAGGAGGAAAAATATGGCAATAATCAAGAAAAAAGGGGAACATGTTGCACAGATACATTGCATAAACGTTCAGATTAAAACATTCCTGTACTCACCCACAGAGCGTCATCATTGATGACTACCAGGGCAAACTCGTGCCGTTTGTCAATCTTGTGTTTAGTTCTGACAAACATCTCAATCATCTTCTGGGATATGTTCAGGGCATTTGTTTTAGACCTATTTGGAAAGACAGTCAAACTAGGCAGTGATGTCAAATGAAGTTACGAGCACTGAGGAATGAAGGTGAGCTTTGCTGTAGCTTACCCGTTAAAAGACTCCAACTTTGACAAAGACATCTCTTCGGAAAGGTCCAAGCAGATGATCTGTCGTGAAGAAAACCAGTTAGAATAAGCCCGAAGGTGAAAATAAACGTCCATGCAAAACCTAAATCAGAACTGCTGTGTGGGCCTACCACTTTCTCTGGACAGTTGACACGTGGAACTCTGAGCTGGTACTCTGCTGGTGGAGGGATGGGGGTCGCCAATGTGGGCGGCTGCTGCGTGGGCTTCGGCCTCTCTTTGGCTGCAACGGCAGCAGTGGCTAGTGGCACTGTGGCACTGGCTGCAGCCGGCGCCGCTGCAACAGGGGCTACATTCTGAGCTGCAGCGACTGACAGGGTCGTGGAACTGGGAGGACTGTCGCTGGTGGACGCCTCACCCTCACCCTCAACACGACTCTCCACAGCGGGCTGAGATACGTTAGGGTTACTGTTCCCTCCGAGGCTGCCCGTGCTGCTGCGACGGTCCTCGGCGCCTTCAGGGTTGGAGCGCGTCCGAGGTCGCAGCTCCACGAGATGCTCCTCTCCGTCTGCTGGGCCCGGCTCTGGCGTCTCCATGGATACAGACGTTGCTGAGGAAGAGGAGCTGATGAGTTTGGTTTTAGTGGCAAGTTTGTTTTGCCATGAAGACATAATTTAACTTACTACACCTGCCTGTGGGTTGAGTCTACCGATATTAAAATGCAAGTGCACCACAAGTGGTCCTTGTACCTGACACTCAAAATACCAGCAACAGTTGCAAGTACTGGCAAGGACTATAAAACAAATGTAAAACAATAGCTACTTTCAACACAGATCACAAGACAGATACACTGGACACAAGGCAGCTGATTGGATCCCAGAACCAACACCACTGTCTCTACTTGTCTTATTTCTAGAGAAACCAACACGGAGATGCTCAAGCTTCACAGAATGGAGAGTTTAGTCAGCAATGCATCAATCAATGACGCTAACACAGGTGATGCTGATGACCGCGCACTATCAATGGGAGCCATTAGCGTTGGCTTTAAGAGATATTAGATCAAAACAGTGTGTGTTTTTATGTTAAAACGTGCAGGCACACTTACGTGATAATCAACTGCGAAACGTCTACGATTCAACGGACGTGAAAGTTGCAAAATATGTCAACGAAGAGCTAGCATTTGTTATGATCGGACTACTTCCTTACCGGAAATGATCGAAGCCGGAACTGCGAAATGTGTAGCATTATGGGTCATGTAGTTTATTGAGAAGGGTAAGCGTTCTAACCTTTTTTTTTTCTTCCTCTTTTTTATTTATAGTCGCAACGAAGGGAGTAAATATTGAAAGAACAAACAAACCAAAAAACAAAGTCATCCATGAATGCTAACCCTATTTACACATCGTTATGATGTCGCCAAAATACGTTTCGCTTTTTGTAACATCTTCCTTTGCAAAATTTGTATTACTTGATGCAAAAAAGACAGGCTGAAAAAAATATGGTGTGGCGTATGAATAGATTCAAAACACATCCCTACATTGAAAGGAATCTGAAGTTGAATGTATGAACTTGTATAATTCGTGTTTGGATCACCTGTTCGCACATTCTGCAGAACCTGGCTTAATACTTTCAGTCTAGGTATATTTATAATACACCAGAAACTGACTTTACAGTAAACAAAGATAGAAACACACCACATAGTATGTCTCGTAAGTCAGTGTCCAAATTGATTGTAACTTCATGACTTTCACAACATTGCAGTACATCCTTCTGTCGACAGTGTCGCTTCAGAGTTACTCATAGTGGACAAGAAAAAGGCACGCGAGCTAATGTGGACAAAACAGGAAAGGACACAAAGTCACAGGGAATGGGTGTGGATGACTTTCTGAGTGTTTCCCACTACTTCACTCATCACACTTAACACTGTTGGGCAGACATGCAGAGAGCAGACTGCAGCAATGATTGACTAACTATTGGAAGATATAATAACACAGAAACAGCCAAACATCGTCTTATTTGGTCAAATGCAGTGAATAGGAACAACAGGAAGGAGATCATTGCCGCACACATCAGGATCAAGAAGAATGGAGGTAAGTTATGATGTAGTGTTTCAGTGTTTGTCTTTAAAATAGGTCACTTATCGAGCACAATGTTTAATAATATTGCTGACGTGAGTGGCAGGTTTTAGACATTAAACATTATATGTTATCCTAAAATGTGAGTGTTTAAGCAGTGACCTATCCACAGTGTGTTTTTGCTTTTTGCCCATTTGTATTTATATATGGCATATCAGTATGTCCTATAATAGAGACTAGAATACAAAAGAAACAATTTATTATAATTTACTTCAGCCAACATTCTTTGTGCACAACAAAAGATGGCTTGGTCCACAAATATTTGCTCAGCAGGAAGTTGGATCTCAGGATGTTTAAGTTTCCTCCTTTTTCCGCTGCTCAAAACAAACGCTGCTAAATAGTGCAAGAACAATGTCTGGTTAACACAGAGTATTAACACAATATTTGGCTCAGTTTCATTATGAGCGGCTATTCAGTAGCAGATGATTATTAATAGGCAGCAAGAAACCGTTAACCTATGTTGGCAAACTTATGAGTACAACTAAAGGTTAAAAAAATTACAATCCAAATTCCGACTTCATGTGTCTGCAGGATTTCTGCCTGGTCCGATGTGACAGCCTGGATGCTGGTTCAGAGTATGACAGGGAGGTGATGACCCCGATCAACCATTTGACGCTTGACCCTGAGGGCTTTGACCCCAAAGCAAACCGGGAGCCTTCGCCAGCCGAACTGGCTCAGTGTGAGGCTGAAGTGGGGACGCTGCTCAGCATCATTGCTGAACTGAACAAGAAGATGGGCTCATTAAAGGCACCAAGGTAACATTTGTGAAGAGAGTAATCAGTTGTGGATTAATGAAACTAGGGCACTGATACGAGTCATAAAAGTTATCTGAATTAATACATTTGGGATCACTCCAAATAAATATGTTGGTGTTTTGTTGTTCAATATTTCCCATCAATAAATGATATATTGGTCAGCTTAGCTTGTATCAAAATAAACAAAGTGGTATTTACAATCAAACATGTTAATGCTGCTGGTATTCTGCAGTGAACCAGGGGACCTGAAACCACAAAGAGCATCCAGACCTCTGGTGCCAGACCTCCTGTGCCATAGGCTGACCAGAAGCAGCCCAGAAAGGAGCACTGCCTCTGCTGCCACATCTAAACCTTCACTGACTGACCGAGGTTGCTACTGAAACGAAATTACTTTGTTATTAATCAGTAGAATTAATCTTTTGGATGCTTTCCACCTGCTCTAAATTCAGGATATCTGTCCTCCACCCAGGCCGGAAAACTAACGTATTATTTTAAATATGTTCTCTGTAGACAGTAAAAGACAGTAAGTTATGTTTGAGGAAAGCAAACAGTACAAACAAAGTATGCAAAAAAAAGTTTTAAAGAAACTATTGCATTATTTTTAGTTTAGATGTAAAACTGCACAGATATTTAACTGCACCTCTACTTTACATCCACAAGGGGGCGGTGGTGTAGTCTGGAGTAAACTACAGGCGGTTTTATCATCAGTGGAGGATTCCATCAGCTGTAAAAGGTCCTGGGCCGCCCCCATCACAGCTTCTGACCAAGACAAGCACAGAGAGCATATGTGGGCAGCCCAGGAGAGCTGGGTTAAGGCCACTCAGGTATTAAAACTGTGTCAAACTCTCAGGATTTCTTTAATGTTTTTTATTTCTCTTATTAAAGTTGCAGATTTTTGTTTTGTTTAAATTTACTGACAAATATCGCTAAACTAACTTGAATTACACAATGAAAAAAACTTGATTAATTCCAAAAGTGACCAAAAGAGGTCAATCATTGCTGTCTGATTTTTAATGGATACATTTAGGAGAAAAATATGTCATTGTGTAGGCTATCTTTAGAATCCCACCAGACCCTTTGGTAATTTCGGCTCACTGGTTTCAGATATTGGAGGAGATGGAAACAGAGTTTGGGATTTCATGCCCATCCGCCCTGCCAAAGGACCAATGTCAAGAGGACATTCTGGATCTGGAGAAGCGAGACTCTGCTCTCAGAAGCCCCTTGCAGAGTCACCAGGAGGAGCTGGAGAGAGCACAACGCACCTTCAGCCAGATGGAGGAGGAGAAGAACAAGGTAGATGAGAGGCTTTTTGTTTATAACAGGGGTAAGGCAAAATATAAAAATTGTGAGTACATAAATACTACACAAATTCAATAATTCGCCTTAATTCATAAATAAACGTAGCACCCCTTCTCTTGTCTTTCAGCTGTTGGGTCTCCATAAGTCCTGGAGGTCAGGCGGTCACTCTCCTTCCTACCGGCCCACTGCAGGGGCTCTCAGTCCTGACTGGGCCTCTCCTCCACCTGGTTCCCCGTTACTCTACAGAAGGACAGCCAGAGCTGTAACACCTCTGTCTGTGGGGGGTGATGGCTCTCCAGTGGGTTCGGTTACCTCATGCAGTCCTTGTCCTAGTCCCGTCAGCCTCGAGTCTGAGACAGAACGACTGAACAGGTGAGTCTGAGGAGGGTCTGCCTCTCTCAACGTAACACAAATTAGCCTCAGCACACTGGCGACATTATATTTGGTGAATAGCTATGTTTTATTTTTGATCAGGCATTTTAACTAGCTCTGTATACGGCATTCATAGAACTGAAATAAATTAACCTGAGTTACTGAACAGATACTGTATATTGACTTTATATTGGTATATTGACTGAAGACAAAGGCATAGAAACTCACACTCATACTTTGTAGAGCACGTGAACAGGATTGTGAATTATGCCGATGCAGGGTTTCTGCTGAGCAAAGGCCTGAAAGAATACGTTGTTTAAGTTAGCTAGTTAGTCCAAGCGACCTTCCAAGATTCATGTCATGAATGAATGTCAAAAAATTACAATCTTATATATTTCTTGTTTACATTTAGACTCAAAGTTTTTTGAATGACCTTTTCAAGATCATGTAGGCAAGCTGGATAATGTAAGTAGGCACTGCTAGCTAGAAACCAGTGATTATTTTGTTTGAATCAACCAATACGGTTAAATGGATTCTTCCTCAAAAGAAGCTTTATTATTTGTAGAATTAAAACTCTTTATGAACTGAAGATGTTTCCTCCCGTTTTTGCTCTTAACTCTCTCATCCTCTCCCTCATTGTTTCAGGTGCATTGAGAGGTTGAGGGCCAGAAATGGACGGTTGACTGCAGCTCTGGAGCGACGGAAGGGAGAGTCAGAACAGATCAGCATTGCACTAAACAGACTTGAGGCGAACTGCTCCGCCCTGCAGATGGCTCTCAGAAACTGGTACAAACACCTGACACACAAATACAGAAGCCATTCAAGGAAGTTAAAAAATAATCAATGTGCACATGTCAGCCATCTAACAGTATTCATGTAGGTTATTCTAATGTAGTGAGGTCGTGTTTTGTCTTTGTGGTTGTGATTGACAGTGAAGAGTGTGAAGAGGCCTACAGCGAGCTTCTGTCACTCTATGACGCCGAGAAGCAGCAAAGCATTCCTCTGCAGACAGACTCAGCAGGTGTTTGAATACCATGTTTTAATACTGCTTACAACTATGTATACATGTCAACCACACACACGCACACACGCACACGCACACACGCACACACGCACACACGCACGCACGCACGCGCACACACACACACACACACACACACACACACACACACACACACACACACACACAGTAAGGCTCACGGTTTCTCCTCTCATCAGAGGCAGTCGGTGACAGGCAGCAGCCCGACAGTCAGTCAGCTCAGCTCATGGGACCTGAAGAGCTGTCCACCTCTTTCTCAACAGCAGGAGTCACAGAGGAGACGGAAACACAGAGTCACACAGGGCAGAGGTGACGTTTCAAAGTGCTCCTTGTATATTCAAGCAGAAGTCATATGAATGAGTAGAAAAGAAAGTGTCTGTTTCTCAGTATTGACAGACTGAAATTGCAAATAAAAGGATATAAACATTTTACAAATATTGCATATGTATCATTCAGTCCCCGCACCAAAGATCTACATGCTATTAAAGCATCAGGAATCAATGACGTGTAACAATAATAAATAACTTTTGAATAAAAAAAAAAAAGGCCATTTCTCTGACCACGTTTTTGCCACGTCACTCACTACCTATAACCCCACAGGACACCTGAGCCTGTGGAGCGAGAGGCGGTTCTCCGTCAGCAAATTGAGCGCCTGAAGAGAGACCGGGCAGCCATCTGTCGACCTAAGCTGAGCCCAGGAGTTGAGGGGAAAATGAACCCCGAAACTGTTCACCCAGCTGGATCAGGAGGGGGACATGTGACTAAAGATAACGCCAAACGTCCTGATTCCAAGAAAGAGAAGGCTTCCCTCTTCTATGAACTCGTCTCTGTCAGGGTAGGTACGGCGTGTCCTAATATAAGATTTAGAAATCAAGATCTGAAACTGATAAAAAGCAAAGAGATCATGACATAAAAGTGGCCTTTGTCCTAATGTCATATTTGATTTGGGTAATTTGTTTGAGGCAACATCTATATTGTAATACATACTACACTTATCATTCCAAAACAGCGTTTGGAGTGTACACACAGTATGCATACAAGACACTCTGACCTCACTATATCTAGATAGGGAGGTCAGGGAGCATTGAGCCCTGAAACTGGTGAAAAGTTTAACATTTTGAAGACAAAGACCAGAAACAGGAAAATCACTAGCTTGGCTGTGTCAAAAGGTAACCAGCACCTCCAAAACACACTAATTAAGATGCTATATCTCATCAGGCGCATATAATCCCAATTTCCACAATTTTATTCCAGCTGGGGACCTGGGACAAGACAGATAACGATGCATTTTAAAAACTATAGGGCAAATACCAACAAAGGACCAATACAGAAAATATCTGCATCTTGTGCTTCTGCCACTACGACATACACAGCTCGTCATACGTTGTATCTACTGTGGTTTATGTTTAACTTTTTCAGGAGATGTCAGATCTGCGAGCTCTAATCCGCCTCAAGGAGAAAGAGCTGAGGTGTCTGGAGTGGGGTTTAATGGCCCAGAAGGCCCACGAAGCAGCTGAAGCCTTCGTTCCAGAAAGCCTGATGGAGGATTGTAAGACCGAACAACAGGTGGGACAGACTTCTACAGCAGCAACAGGGACCAGGTTTTTTATTCATCAAATAATACAAAGTCAAGGTGAAATGAGCAAGAGGGAGCAGGACGCTGGTCTACTGTGGCAGACCCGATTCAAATCTGGGTGTCCCACATGGGAAATCACACATCTACCAAAGCAGAATCCCTCCAGGCCAAGAGGGATATTTTGGTTCCACAAGGTCTTCTGCTGGGCTGTCCTGTCGCGGCAGCACAGATTTATCACACACCTCTGTCATTGTCAAAGGAGAAAGAGCTGAACAGCTACTTTAAGTTAGCACAGCTTTCAGTCGATCACTGCAGACGCAAGGCCTCAGAAACAAGAGCCTTTGTGCATCAAGGGTTACAATTTCCCTCTAAAACTGGTTTCTTTTCTTCCTAAATATTTATTTTAAATTGTTTAGAAGAAGTTTTATCTGGATGCACATGGATGCACACCATTTCAACCAAAACCCAACTGGCTTCTGATTGGAGCATAATAAACGTTGTTATGTCGGGTCCCTTTAAAGATAGATAAGTCTGAGGAGGCGCAAGATGACAACCCTGTCTCCTAAAAATTACGTTCCCCCAGAACTAACACGCATTCCCAATTACGTTTGATCAGAAACGTATCTCCTCCCTGATTATGTTTGTGTTTGACGTATTACACATACGTTGATTATACACGTATACGTTGATTAAACACGTATGTTGATTATACATGTATTTTTGTTCGATTGTTTTTATGTTTGTGTTTGACGTATTACAAATACGTTTATAATCGTGTGTTTGTGTTATTGTTTTCTTGCTTTATTTAAGCATTTATTTAAGCATATTTACATTTTTAAACTCTGCGGAGAAAAAAGAAAGGAGGGGCGGGGTGAGGCCAGTGATATGAATGTGTTCAGAACATTTCTGACCACATCCACACATCTTAACTGTACTGGTCTTACAGAAATGTTGTAATGTGTCAAACACAACGGACTGTTACAGTTAAGATGTGTGGATGTGGTCAGAAATGTTCTGAACACATTCATATCAGTTAGTATTTTGAAAACCGGATGTTGGGTCCCGTGACTCCTTCCGCCCATTTGAATTATTTCACGTCAGGTTCTGCACTTGATGTGACCACACAGAACCGAGTGTCTGCTGATGATCGCAGTGGTTTACTGCACTAGATGGAGTTTATCACACACTTTGGGCTGCATTCACAAACAGCCCGACTCAGACAAGACCGGAGCCGGCGCGAAGGAGGCTGTTACCGCCGGCCTAACGGCGGCGGCCAAGCGGTCTGAAGAGCGAGCCCCGGTGCAAGCGGTCTGAAGACCGGCCCGTTACCGGCCTAACAACGGCGGGCAAACGGTCTTCGGCTCCCGGTGCGGCCGACTCTCGGGCTCCCGGTGTCACTGGCCTCACCCCGCCCCTCCTTTCTTTTTTCTCCGCAGAGTTTAGAAATGTAAATATGCTTAAATAAATGCTTAAATAAAGCAAGAAAACAATAACACAAACACACGATTATAAACGTATTTGTAATACGTCAAACACAAACATAAAAACAATCAAACAAAAATACGTGTATAATCAACATACGTGTTTAATCAACGTATACGTATAATCAACGTATGTGTAATACGTCACACACAAACATAATCAGGGAGGAGATACGTTTCTGATCAAACGTAATTGGGAATGCGTGTTAGTTCTGGGGGAACGTAATTTTTAGGAGACAGGGTTGAAGATGATTAACAAGATGGAAAATAAGAAAAACAAAACATTTCTGTTCTAATAAAGTATATTTTTTTCTAACTTTTCTCTAATCTTTTTTATTCAAACATATTTAATATGTTTACTGCTGCAGGTCTCCGAAGCCTATTCAAATAAAACAGAAAGCCTTCTTTGGTTAAAACTGCTCACAACACTGCAGCACTGTTTTAGATAAGTGTATGCCATGTTCACAAGTACAGAATTGAACGGGGAATGTCTTTTGAACTTTTAAAGATAATCACAATTGAATGTTATGTTTCAGAGGCTCTGTGAACATGCAGCTAAACAGGGCAGTGATGGGGACATCACGGATCCTCGAACCAGACCCGTTCTGAAAGAGCTGCAGGCCGTACTGCAAAGGTGAGACATTGTCATTTCTCTGTGCACTGCAGTCTAATATTTAGAGCACTAATTAAATACTTTACTGTAAAATACTATTGGTAAAGGCACATATTATGATGTAAATTAAATATTACTCTTTTAACGTGTCTTTAACAAGGAAACCTGCTAAATAATTGAATGTAATGTCACCTGGAGAAATCTGGGTATTCACTGGTAAATGAAAAAAGGAACCTGATGAATGTCGTCAGCGTAGATTAATCATTCAGACATCTGTTGCCTGGTTTTATCTGTTGCTTAGGAACATTGTCAGCCGAAATGAAGACTTTAGACATAAAGGGCTTCTTGTTCTCCCCGACCTTGAGTCGTGAATACTTCTGAACAAAGCTCAGCTCTTAGTGCTCTGCCTCACATTCACACTAACTCGTCATAAAGACATTTATGATATTCCACATAGTTTATAAATGGTTTATGTAAGGATCTTTTGTGCCTCAAAAGTAAAATGAACAGACTTACATGATGTTCTCCCTTGTGTTTCATCTGATCTTATTTTTGTTTTCAGGGAACAAGCGCTGAAGAAGAGACTGGCTTTAGTTCAAGACTCACTAAACACAGCTCTGTCAGACAGCACCTCGCACAGGCGGGACAATGGAGAGCAGATTGCCCGACTTACACAAGCTCACAGGTAAGCGTCTCAAGAAAGGTAATAAAAAGACTGCATGTTTTTGTCCTTGTTCATCATTATCATTCTGCTTGTACAACTTAAGTAAAACAAAAAAAGAAAGTAGTTTATAGTGTCCTTGTTTATGTGAGTGTATTAAATTGTATCTCGCTCCGTGGGTTTCTTCCATTCCAGTAAAGCCTTGGGTTCGTACCGGCAGATTCGCCGAAAGTACCGGGAGCAGGTGTGGAGGCTGGAGCAGAAAGTGGCGACCGTGATGGAGAGTCACCATCTTCAGAGTGAAGCCCCGAAAGCTGCAGCGGAGGGCTTGGAGTGGAAGAGGGAAGAGACGGTTCTGTGATCCTACGATTCTCCAGTCAGAGAATCAGCTGTCCTACTGTAACAGTCAAATGTATAATTAATTTAAGTCGCTTAAATGTATTATTTTTAAGAACTTGTGGAGTTATTGACATTGTGAGCATTTCAGCATTTCGCTCAAAGCGGTGCTTACAGCCTCACAGAGCTGCTAGCATGGCTGTAGACTCTCAGTCTTCTCATTAAGATGTTCATACCTTTTCATCTACGTATCTGTCAACCTATCAATGACATTTACAGCAATTTGTTCAGGCATTCATTGTCTGAGAGCGGTAAATATAGCGTATGTAGGGCAGTAGAACATGGAAAGCAGTTTCAGTTCTGCCTTTTCACCCCGTGTGAGTCACCAATAAACCGGAGCTCAACTTGTCTAGCAGGACTCACACATCACAAGACACATTCCTTATTTCAGAGAAACAGCTGTCATGCAGTCATGAATGTGTTAGGCTGATTCAAGGACTGAGCCCTCTGAGGAGCTCAGGACTGACCTCGAGCGTGCACATGTCCTTTTTCCCATACAAGCCGACCGTGCTGTCGTCACAGAGCTCAGAGAGGGGGGATGGGGGCCAGGACAATGGCTGATGTGCAGCCCTATTGTCTCCTTAGCACTTTCATAGTTCCCTCTGCCTGTCACTATTATTATTTTTAAGTCAAATGAGTAGTTCACTCAATCACGTAATTCACTTAATCATTAAATCCTATAACATTGTCAACTTGCGATTTAAAGAAAAGGAACACAATTGATGCAGTAGACTCAAAGAAAGGATCTTTTTCATTCAGTGCATTCTTCTTCCTTGTCAAAACCAGGTGTTTACATTACCCACAATGCAGCTCGACCGTCAACAGTTGGGTTGGAGATTCGGGTGTGTTATGCTAGTAGCTGCTAATGTAGCCTCAAGCAGAAGCAGAAACAGAAATTGGGGAAAAGCGAATAACCCACACATCAAAGATAACACCGGGATCCTTTTTACGGTGGTGCTGGATGCCCAGGCAATGCCATCAAGAGTAACTATATCATAATGCATTTCTGAGGTGTTAAGGACTAAGTACAATAACTTCAGTTTTGTCTGAGTTCAACATCAGGAGGTTGCAGGTCATTCAGGTTTTTATGTCCTTTAGGCATCTTCGGAGTTTAGCTAAATGGCTGATTTCGTCTGTGATTGATCGATAGATATAATTGAGTATCATCTGCATTACAAATTAAGTGTATGGACTGTTTTCTGATAATGTTGTCAAAAGGAAGAATATATAAGGTGAATAGAATTGGTCCAAGCACAGAACCTTGTGGAACTCCATGACTGACTTTGGCGTGCATGGAGGATGTATCATTTGCAAGTACAAACTGGGATAGATCTGATCAATAGGACTTGAACTAGCTTAGTGCGGTTCCTTTAGTGCCAATTAAAGGTTCCAGTCTCTGTAATAGGGTTGTGATTGTCAGTGGTGTTGAATGCAGCTCTACGATCTAACAAGACAAGTACTATGTCTGAGATAACTATGTCTGATGTCATTAGAAGGTCATTCGTAATATTTCCCAGTGTTGTCTTTAGGCTATGATGCACTCTAAATCCTGACTGAACATCTTCAAATAAACTATTGTTATGTTGTTATGTTTGCTTTAATTTGCAGGTTTGAGGATCATACCATGGAGCTTACTTATTTTGTTTTATTATCTTTTCTTTTAGAGTAGCAATAGTCTGGTGTCCTTTTCAGTGAGCATATGTACAATATCTTGTTGTATTTGTGCATCTGTCAAATGTTATTGTTCCCAGATATGAATACTCAATAAAAATGTAAATATTAAAACAGAAAGTTTTGGGACTTTTTTTTGGGGGGGGGGTCATTTCATTGTAGCCTATACAGATATTTATAAATCTGTACAAATAAACAAACACACACAACTGACAATAAATGAGAAATAAAACCTAATTTGGGCGAACCACCTCTTTAAAAACCCCAGCTAACTCTTGCCATCTTTTTATACCAATCCTTCACTCTTTACCTCACTCATACTTCCATTTCCTCTCCCTCCATCTTCTCTCCTCACTCATCTCTCAATCATCTTCATCCCCCTCTCCAGCCGACCCCCCTACCCGGACCTACCCGAGCCGGTCAGCTGCAGCTGTGACCGGCGGTCAGGAGGTTAAGGCAAAGGTTGAGTGTCACGCCCACAGGGTCACAGCGATGCAGCGCTGTTGTGTTAGACCGTGAATGGAGGGTTCAGAGTGCCAGACGAGGTGGCGAGCCCCTGACGCCCTGACTCTTGCCTGAGCTTGCCCTTTCCCGAGCAGAGGTCACCAACGAGGGCCAGTCCTCGCTGCTCCCCCCAAACCTCCAGGTCACCATCTCTATTGTTGTAATAGCTGCCATTAGAGCATGATGATACAATCATCGTTCCATTTCGTGTTCTGTTTCTCTAAGATCTATGTTAAGCTTCTGAGTTCATCAAAGGTTTTTTAGACGACATGATTGTTGTAACCTCTGGGGGACTCTTGTAGCAAAGAAGGCACATTATGCCAAACTGTTCACTATAAAGAAAAGTTTTTTTTTAATTATCATTCATAGCTCAAAGGATGAACCAATAGAACAATGTCAAAGTACCGCATTACAAGTCCTGCATTCAAAACCTTACTGAAGTAAAAGATATTAAAAAGGATATTAACACTAGAATGTACTGTATTGTGCTATACTACTAAATTTGGTAAATCATGCTGGAGCTCAACTTGACCACTTTATATATTATTACAATTTATACCAGTGTATTAGGTTTCTAAGTTCAATCTTAGTATTTCTTAAATGTAAAATCACAATAAACAACTGGAACTCATTGGACTGCTGGAGGTTTTTGCTTTTAAATAAATGCTATTCAAACATACCTCAACATTTCTATGTTGAATAACTAAAACCTTGTTTTGACCTTGACCCAACATGAAAGCATGAAAGCTCTACTGTAATCTTGTTTGATAAAATGATTGTAGTTGTATGTGTGTGATGAAATATGCATTGAAATACAGTTTTGTAAAAGTGCACCAAAGAACAAGTGAGATAAGAAAGGCAAACAAAGCGCATGAGAACTGACTGATTAGGTATTTAAATAGCCATTCTTTTGGACGGTATAGAGGCTGTAACACTCTCATCTGGTAACATTTAAGCTCCACATCTCTGGACACATTTTAAAACCCCCACATGTAACAGCAAGCATTCAAGCCTGTGGATAGGGGAGTTTTTCAGTGCCTGGGAAAAATACTTAAACCTTTATTAGACAATGACAGAGGCTGTCAATCAGTGTGGGGGGTGGACACACACACACACACACACACACACACACACACACACACACACACACACACACACACACACACACACACACACACACACACACACACACACAAACACCACCACAAGAAGGGAGGGGCAGTGACCTAGGGGTTTTAGGTCAACTCATTTACTCTTTGCATCCGTTCCTCATTTTAATAAGTTGTCTCTCTGTAAGCTGTATAAAGAGATCACAGCCTGCGGCTTCATCCCCTTGCCCTCTCTTTCTCAAAGCCATTAGCTCACCTGTCACAACCACTCTATATTCCCTCTCATCTCCTCCTCGTCTCTGTATCTCTCTGTTCTCTGAGCTGTGCTACGCTGACCTGACACCTCTCTCCTGAGTTTTCTGACACCAGTCCGCTCGTGGAGAGGTCAGGAGGATGGGGTGCAATTGGCATGGAGAAGCACGGAAGAGATTTGACCTCAATCAAATGGCCAATACATCCGTTTTGTGCTCTCACCCACTCAGATAATGACAGCAAATAGCTCAGACCAACCACCAAAACCACCAGATAAAAAGTGAAATCTTGTTGCCGGTGAAACTGAGACGAATAATGGGGACTTGCATGCTCAAGCTGCTTGTTTGTTTGCAGCAATGTTTTTAATTTTTTTATTGGAACATGTATGTCAACTTCATGTGGTGTTATTGTGGTTCATGTGAGATGGACATTTTTAGATAATGGTATGACACAAAACAGATTCTTTCATTACAACAAATGGGATAGAACAGATTCTCAAAAAAATAGTGGAGAAACATAACTCATGGAGTTGCTTGCTTACAGATTCTGATGTGAATAACAATACTCAGCAGATCTCAACCCAGTTGAACAACTGTCAGAGGTTTTGAACCAAAATGTTCTCCACCACTATCAACAAAACACCAAATGAACAAACACCTTGTGGAGGAAGGTTGTTTCATCCCTCAACATCCAGATGCTTGTAGACTCAGAAAAGCAAATGAGATGTAACCAAAGAAAAAAAAAGTGGTTTGAACCCCAAAGGTTTTCAGTCGGTCAATTTAATTCAGTGTTGAATCTCAAAATGTAGTAGCTTCTTCTTCTGCCTTCGACAGTGTGAAATAGTCCTTTAACTATTATTAACGTATTACCAACATGTGCACCAAGTGCTTACCTGCATACATAGATCTGCCTCATTGAAAACCTTCCCTCACTACGAGAGAAGTGTGTGAATCCGTTTTGTACTTTTTATAATCAAACTGTGGAAATAATTGTTCCCCATAAAAATAAAACAGCCCAACCTGAAGTACATTTCACAGAATACTTCACAAGATTCCTTAAAATGCCCTTGCCAGTCTTTACAGGTTTTATTATGGTATTCCTTTTTTTTATGGTATTTTTTATTTCTGTGGACATTTTGCTCCATGTCATGGATTTTGGCAGTAGAGAGATGACAGAAAATAAGGGGTGAGAGAGCTGGAGAATAACATTCAACCAGTGATGCTTAATGTTAATATGTGTTTCCATCCTCCATGGGCCCACTGGTTTCTTTTTTCCTTTCCATTGATTGCATTGTCCATATGAACTTAATGCTTTCTTGAGATAGGAAATCCATGAATTCTCATCTGAACAGAGTTCATCATGTTTTTGTGATGTAGGCCTACCTTAGTAAGTCACAGTCGAGCTGAGCACAGATCAGTGTACAGACCAATAACAGAGCAGCTGATCGTAGAAGAGGTCAATAAGCTCGCCAGCTTGTGAGCAGTAGACTACAGCAATAAGGTATTTCGAGGGGAAAGATGGCCGAGGGTGTGGCCTCGTCCTAATCCCTTTAAAGCATTTGAGTCGTCTTCAGTGAGCTGATTAGGATAATTTCCTGCCATCCCAAGCACCGTATTTGACCTATAGGGCACAAGCAGGGAGCAACAGATTGGACTCAGATTTACAAGAGATTGAACCTGGTGATCGGGAACACGATCAAATTGTTGTGGCTAGAGCGAGCGTTAGGTTAATGCCCTGTCTGAAAATATATTTTCAGACAGGGCCTTATTGGATCTTAAAAGCCAAACAAGTTCATCTTTGAAATTCATATTGCCAATCTGTCCATGGTAATCGTTTTACATCTGAAGCTAAGAACTTAGCTAAAGGAAGCTCTCGTGTAAATTCAGTCACGAAGACTATACTCTTGAATGCTTAGGCTGTTGTTTATTTCTCATACAGCTGCCATTCACTCCTCATGCAAGCTCACTTATAATGTCATTGCTGTCATTGCTCGAGGCTGTCAATCAAGATATCAGCTGTTCTGATCAGCTGGTCTCTTCTATCCAATAACACAACAAAACAATTGCATTGTTAGCGTATCATCTTGCTGCTGTCTCTTTTATGATTGTTCCTTCAGTATGTTCATGCTGCTGTTACGCACCTCTCCACCTCCCCATCTCCGCCCAGTCTTCGCAGATTCATCTGCTTCATCACCTCATCATCTATCAGCCTCATCAGAAACCACCAGGTCTGGACTCCACGGGGGGATACATCTTGCTGCTGCTCCGGGCAGACGCCCCTTGATTACAAATCTCCCTGTAGAGTCCAATTAATACTTTATCATCACATATAATCTGTTAATAATAAACAATTATATTTTCTTCATTGAAATAGTTGTTTGAGTATTGCTAGTTGATGCACATCAGCCCCTTCAACCGCATCATTACAAACTTCTACTGTTTAAATCATTAGTTTTATTTTAAAATCAAGTCAACCATATGTCACATTGAATAGACAGAAAGCTATGTTGGTCAAGGGTGTAATTACGTTGATGCTTTGTTCATGACATTTCATTATAGCAAGAAGACAAAAAATAAAAGCAATCACGACCATAATGGCGTTCCATACAAATCAAGGAAAATGAGAATACATAGGCGACCCACAAAGCCAGCCATAAAGAATAATCTGCATTTAAATATTTAAAACTTGTATAAATGTAAAGCTGCCCTAATTTTTATTTAGCAATGGGTCAAATGACTCATCAGCCTCATTTCCAGCTAAAGCAGCGAACAAGCTGTAACATAGCTGAGCATTTATGAGCTAAAGAGTTGGATATTTCCCTTGAAGAGTTTGTGAAAGCCAAACCACAGCTAATAGAGTGAATATTGGACTGACATCAATCAAGTGGCCTGAAACACAAAGAATGCTAATGTTAGTGTGTAACAACTTCATCAGCTGATAATCATTGTCATTCTGCTACTTTAACAATAATATGTTTGAAGCCATCCCAGGGCATTATGGCTAAGTGGTTTAAGAAGTGTGCAACCTTATTAAACCTTGATAAAGTACCCTACTTTTCGGGTTACAAGCCGCTCCTACGGCTGATCAGTGTCCCCGCTGTAGCAAGCTAGTAGCGCTGCTAGTAGCGCTGCTAGTAGCGCTGCTAGCTAGCGCTTCTGCTGCTACTGCCCGCTGCTGCTGGTACTGCCCGCGTCCCCTCTGCCCAAGTCGGGTGTCGAGCCTGGTCCCGCTACCTTCGGTGGTTTTCAGGGAGCTAGCGGAAGTTAGCGGGGAAGTGACGGAGCGCTAGCAGGAGCCCCAGCTGGCTACAGCGGGGAGCTGTCGGGGACACTGACCGAAGGTAGTAGCGGCTTATAACCCGAAAAGTACGGTAACTATCTGTCTATCAATGTAGCATGTTGAGGTTTTCTTAGCATAGCCTATAGTGTATTTTGTTGATCTGCATCATATGACTATAAATTGTTTTACAAAGACGTATTTATTGGTGAACAGTGTGTACCGGTAGACATGCTTTTAACTTTGGCCAGAGCCAAGCTAGAACCAAGTGTTCGTTCCCTTCCCCCCCAACATAAGGGGCCCTTCTCGATATTCAATACTACGTCTCTAGCTCTAGTCTCTAGTCTCTAGCTCTAGTTCTGTACCAACTATGAAAAAGGATCCTATTTGACTATCCTTTGGCATTGTTTTTATGCTAAGTGAAATGTAAAAATGTACAATTTGTGTCACCATACTGGGCTGGGTGGAAACATTAATTAAAGGTATCAATGTGAATATGCAAACACCAGAGCTGGTGACGTAGTAGAAACATAAACACAATACTTTCAACCAGGAGGCCTGTTTTTGAGACTGTCCTGAAGGTCTGTTGAGTTATTTTGAAGTTACGTATTTCCCCGTACTTATGTCACGTGTGTTTACATATTTTACTTTTGTTTATGTATTTATTTTAAGCCCAACCATGATGTTTTTCCTTGACCTGGGTTTTGTAGCCCAAATATTACATTACATTACATTACTGTGGTACACCGTGTACCACAACCACCAGTCGTGGTCATGTATTTCTGTGAGATCATGTTCCTAAAGTGAGGTATATCTTCACCTGGAACACACAGGTAGGAAAATGCTTTATGTAACGTTGAAGCGATTAAAAAATAAAACAATACGATTGTTAACATCAGAGTTCAAGTGGTTGAGCCAGAGCTGCTCAGCTTAAACTCATTCTTATCTTAAAAGCAAACACATGGAGAAAAAAGCCCCACTGCTATTACAGTACATCGTTCTATTGACTCTTTTACAAACAATGGGTTGATAGCTTGTTCACAGTGAACACAAGATAGCTGATTTGAATGACAACACACACCAAATGGGAAGTTTCCCACCATCACCAGCAGGTCCTGGGCGGGGAGGAGGGCAAATATTGATTGGATGCCGTGTTGCTCTGGAGTCCCCCCCAGCAGATGTTTTTCGTAGGCAGGTTCCACTGCTCTGTGTATTTTAAATTGCTCCGTCATTGGCGTGAGGTCAAAGGCCCGGGGATGGAGAGAGTGTTGTGTAAAGGGAGAGAGAGAAAAAGGGAGAGAAGATGATTTTAGTTTTCCGATGGCCTCTGGGTCAAAGGGCAGCAGGGGCTAATGAGGAAGGAGCAAGGAGTCATGTGCTCTTGCTGGTTCACCCACAGTTACTCCTCAGAGTTAAAGTTTAACCCCCATTCTCAAATTCCTCTGCACTTTAACTAACGCAGTTAACACACTTCCAGACCAATAATCACGCCACCATTTGCAGATAATCACCTTAATTGTTTCCAACCAAAGTAAGTATTGGTTGTTGTTTTTGTTATCTATTAACACATTCTCTCAAAACTAATACAGGAAGAAGTGACCTATTGCAGCAATATACGTATATTATATAATGTGTAGTTTGATTACCCTGTAAGTCAAGTGTGTGTGTGTGTGTGTGTGTGTGTGTGTGTGTGTGTGTGTGTGTGTGTGTGTGTGTGTGTGTGTGTGTGTGTGTGTGTGTTGTCTTTTTCATGAATTTAACTGTATTGTCCCCAAGGGGAAATTTGTCTTGCAGCCAAGTGAAACACAGAATGTACACATACTTTACCATCAAACATTTAAAAAATAATATCATAAAACATATAATAAAAATATGTTAACATATGCTGAATCACCCACACACAAGCTCAAGTTATATACAATGTTTAAGCTATCAGTGTTAGCATCCAGTCCATCTAGCCAGATGACACGAGAGACCGTTTAAAGTATGTTAACACACCAGTTTAGCAATTTAACCACTCCTTATTTAAAATATTATAATAAATATAACATAGTCCGACAATGCCAAAACACTGATTAACCAAAAACAGTTGATTGCAAATACATCTAGCTGATATTTGGGGAAATATTCAAGTACAGATTATTTTTATTTGATGTAAACATCATGCACTCTGGAAGCACTGGAGCAAATACATACAAAATATGCGAAAATGTTTATTTTTTCATTTTAAATAAACTCAGGGGGCTATTTAAAGGGAGCATTTGGAGGTGTGTTGCCATGTCACTGTGCATGGCAGTGTGTATAGTGTGTGTGTGTGTGTGTGTGTGTGTGTGTGTGTGTGTGTGTGTGTGTGTGTGTGTGTGTGTGTGTGTGTGTGTGTGTGTGTGTAGTATTCAGGTGAGTGTACTTAAGGTTCGTCTGCTTCACTCTGGTGGCTCTGGACTCCTGACTGTGTTGAGAATGTACAGACTCCGCCACAGTTGACTTCACGCTGAGAGCAGTTGCATTCCTGACCTGCAGTTCAAAGAGCAAATAACACACACACACACACACACACACACACACACACACACACACACACACACACACACACACACACACACACACACACTCCCAGATATATAAGGCATACTGTATATTTAAGCACAAGGGCACATGCACCCTCCGCCTCAGACACACAAAACACACATTTGAATGCACAGTGATGTTGCTATGACTGCTACATGTGAACTTACGCACACTCAAACGTATATAAAGCACTGCCTCTGTTGGCCCACAAACAAACCCAGCAGCTGCAAACATGGGCACGTTGGTTTTAACCTCATGCTGCAGAAGCGATAAAAACATATGTAGACAGAAAGGTCAATGGTCCGACCTCCTTCATCCACATTGCACTTATCACTGTGGTCTGCTTCATTGTGACTTTCATTGTGACTAATAATACTATCATCATTGTTTTATTGTACTTTTCTTTGACCTAAATCGTCCTGTAAATGTTTCAGAAAGTCTTGTTTTCACTTTCAATTAGTTTTTGTTTACAACATTCAAAGACTACATGAACTTGTGAACTTTGAGCACACGTAACAAGACAGTTTCCACAAAATCTGCTGTAATTTAAAAAAAAAAGAATCTGCATTCCCCAAAACAGTAGCATTTACAAAAGACAACTTTCAAACAAACTTAATATTTATGTGAACATTTCTTGTTCAGTGGAGGTTATGTTTGTCTATGCTTCACTCAGTGTGCTTTTAACCCGAAAGGAGTTTCCTCTAACATTTAACTGATCCAGTCTTGTTTAGTTTGATCACGTTTTTATGGTGTGATCGGTCATATGAAATGAATGCACTTAGTTTGCCACACTTTGATTGATTAACATGTCACCAAGTCAAATTGATATGATATTTATACGATATAAAAAAAGGAGCAGCACATACACCATTTAATTTGAGTCTGTAGCAATTCCCAGTAACATTGGCATCTAACTCACTAACTGGCTACAAAATGAATCAAACATGTTTCTTTTGGTTAGTGGACACTAAAAAAAGATATTTAAGTTGTATTTTTTAAAGATGTCTCAAAACTCAATCTTTACAAAACTATCCAACCTCTGCTAATACACATACACAAAGGCTTAAAAGAAAACAGCAATTCAACTTACAGCAGCTTAGCTTGACCTCTTAACCAAACAAAAGGCCTATCCATGCACAATGAGTCGCGCTGTGACGGATGTGGGTTAAAGTTACCTTATGCTCACATTCAAAAAGGTTGAATCAACGTCACTGACATAAAATTGTGCAAGAGAAGTCCTTCCCCCTCCTGCCAGCCTTGTTATTAACTTGTACCTCTTTGCTCCTTCAACATTCATGCATCTTCTGAGAGACAAAACATTCCTTTGAACAACACAAGGTCAAAATGTTTTGTCATTCTGGGAAAATTCCTGTAAAACTATGCAATGAGTAAACACTTGGTTGGTTCATAGAGTTTCTTTTAACCAGGCATGCTTGCAAGTAAATACCTCCTCTGTAGGTATTTTTTTCTCCTAAGTTTGAAAGGCTGTTATTGGAAACCTTGCAGACCATGATTGTTTATTTTGTTCTCCCTTCACGTGACAATGCTGTTTGTATGACAGACAAAGAAAGCAAGAAATTCCACAGGAACACGGCCGACTGCCAAGACGATAGATGACTTACAAGATGAGTTGAAAACAGGAGGATTAATTAACTGTCAACCTGTCTATTAAATGAAATACATCTATACACTGATCATTTGTAACAGCAAGTAAGTTTTGAATGTAGAGATGCCTGCGTTATCAACATAATGAGGAAACTTTCTAGCAACGCTCAAACTGTTGATACTGAACAGTAAGTCACATGTTCACTGACAAGGTATTTCATTGGTTTTCCTACGGTGTCACCCATTGCGACTAAACATGATAAAAAAACATTGTAGTTGCAGGAACCAGGTTGCTTCTGTCAAAGTCCAGCGCGTTGTACGTCAAACACCTCCCGACAACTTCGTGCCCTCCAGAAACGTAGCACCTCCTTCACAGGGAAAAAACGTTTCCATGGAACGACGATATTTCCCATTATAATGTAAATGGTAAAATCAATAAGTAGTCTATAACTGTAGGCACCAGATTGAATCCCCTTTGTTGGCTAAGTAGTTGTGCACATACAAGGAATTTTAACTGGGTTAACTGTTTTTTATTTTTTATTGGCATCTCTCTTTTTGTTAATGAAACAGCTAGGGACAAGGACCACAAAGGACCACAAAGCTGGACGAATAAGGGTATGGAAATGGGAATATAAATAATTGTTATATAAATATATATAAAAACACCAATGACCAACAATACAATACAAACAAAATGTCTACATACAATTGAGGTGGTCTGTATGTTGTAAAGAACGACAATAACTATTTTGTATGATGTGTTCAGACTAATGTGCAGGAAATAAAAACTGGATGACTACTATGGCAAGCTTAAGTTAGCGAAATATCTTGTTTTTGACAAACTAAAACACTTGGTTAAGGTTAGGGAAAGATTGTGACTCCAGTTAATAAAGACACCATTTTTAATTGCAGGTCTGTGAACTCTGGCGTGTGCATGAAGGTCAGGCGTGCTACAACCCCCCACCACCCTGACCTCCTTAGCCTGACTTTCTACCTCACTACATACAGTATAGAGCACACGACTATACCTCCTGAGTTGGCTCTACATTTTCCCATTAGACATAAATCGTGAGCCACAGAATTGTCCAGCATGTATGTAGTTCCTATGGGGACACTGGGCTGGTTGTAAAACATGGTCGCTGTGTCGCTGCCAACAACTTCTAATCCCCCCCCCACATTTAAATGTGCATGCAAAAACTCAATCACAATCATCCAGGATGCAGCGGTTAACCAGGATCTCTGGCATCCTTCACAAGGACCAGTGAGTGTGAGCAGCAGGTGTGAAAAGGAGCCGGTGGCGTATCATATAACCTTTTGACTAGTTGCTCAACAACAACAGGCCCTCCCTGTTATTATTGGGTCAGCAAAGTTGGAGAAATTCTTTGGGATTAGAGTGAAGTGGAGAACATGAGTGTGGGTGCCATGCGCTCGCTGTGTGTCGACCCGAGGCCCCCCTCTTTGTCTTACGGCAGTGTTGGGGTTAACTCCCCCTTTGCTTCCAGGCTGGCCCGGGGTCAGGGGGGAAACAGGCAACCAGTCAGGCAGCCAAGCATTCTTTCAATGTGTGTGTGTGTGTGTGTGTGTGGCTGCAGCCCACTCGGTGCTCTTTGACTCCGCTGGCCTTATAAGGCATCCAGTGCCATGGCAACGGCAGGGCTTGAATAGCAGTGTCAAATCCCTCAGCACACAGACACACGCTCACCCTCCCTAAAGGAGGGAGTGAGGCAGAGACACAGAGAGGGGATTGAGAGGAGCAGGAGAGGAGGCTATCTCAAGGCTGCTCTCCACTGCAGCGTCTGGCTTTCACTAAAAGGTCTGTGACCGTGGTTTTCCTGCGCTTGTTTGCCTAATTTATTCCTGCCGGTGCCAGCTGAAAGACGGGTGGAAAAGAAAAAAGGACGGGTAGAATAGTAAAGAGTGCAACAGTACACCCTGACTTGCTGACAGGGAATGTGGAGAGGTTCTGGCATCCGGTTGTTACTGCTGGATGGACAAGCACTGACAAAACAGGAGACAACACTTTGTGGAGCTTTGAGCGAGGAGGAGATTTCTCAACTCAGCTTTTTGTTTTGGCTTTTTTTTTTTTGTTATGTGACATTTGAGCCTCTGACACCACAGACTCTGAAGAGTTGGGGGAGCTACAAGAAAACATCATTTCACCACAGGCACAGAAGAGGAGGACATATTTGATGAACTTTGTAGCTGCAGAGACCACAAAGACATCATTCCACGAGTGAAAGGAGTGTATTGTCTTTCTTGCCACTTATTATTCTAACTTCAAGTGTGGACTCAGTTTCAACTGGATCTTTTTGGCTGCAGAGGTGTTCCTGGCCAAAAGACTTATTGTATATAAAAGCTGATGAGGCTTTGTGGTCGGGTTCTCTCTGAATCATAAAGAAAAAAACTAAATCCAATTTCAAAAACTGCCAGTAAGTCTTTTTTTTCTTCTTCTTTGGGACTCATGCTGAGCATTTCCAGAGCAAAATATATTGTTGCATCTATAACAGCCCCGACAAGTCAAGAGTGCGTCTGGACTAGAACTGCCTCAGATCAGCAGATCACCTCTGCACGGCAGGAACTGGTTGGACTAGTTTATAAGTTGGAGGAGAGGGCAGGGCAGTTTAACCCTGCCTGAAGGAGAGCGGCATTTCATTTTCCTCTCACTTGCTTGTTTTTTTGGGAGAAAGTCGAGCAGTGAGAGAGGGGCAGAGCCGCTTATTCATTTGGAGAGCGACTCTGTTTTGTTCCATAGTACTATGCTCAGGGATAGGTAAGGTGTCTTTTTTAACTTCTTCCAGGGGGGGAGACGTAGAGGGAAAGTGGGAGGGAGGGAGGGAGGGAGGGAGGGAGGGAGGGAGGGAGAAGGAGAGAGGAGTCAAAGTGTAATTTATTGTTTCCAGTGAAAAGAGCAAGGCTGCACCCTTTTCTCCTGCCTGAACTCTGAACCACTCAATGTGTGTCTGAAGTTTTCTCAGACCTCGGGAGCCATTGATCGAAGGTCAGGGCAGAGAACACAAGAGTGAAAGACAAGAACAGAGAAAGCCGAGGGATTAAAGAAGAGCAAGAGAAAAAAACAGCACTGGGAAGGACCTCCAGGTCATTACAACCAGACGGCAAAGGGGAGAAAGGTCAACACGGGAGAGTCCGGGCCAACTTTTTATCCCACTTCTAGATCTTCTTGGACAAACCCGGCCTTTAATACAAGTCTAGAGCTGTTTTCTTGTCTGGGATCAGTTTTTAGACTTAGAGGGTAGTCGGAGGCCGGGGGACGGGGAGGGTTTGTGTATGATCCACTCACAGAGCTTCGCGTCTCAAAGAATATGGCCATGGTGAGCGGGGGATGGGGCAACCCCAACGGGGAAACTAATGGACTGGGGGAGAAGGCTTACCTGAGGAGGGAGGAAGAGGACGGCTCGCCTCAGGCCGGGAGCAGCGACGTAGAGGTCGGGGACGAGGACAAGACCTGCGTGGTGGACTGTGTGGTGTGCGGGGACAAGTCCAGCGGAAAGCACTACGGCGTGTTCACCTGCGAGGGCTGCAAGAGCTTCTTTAAGAGGAGCATCAGAAGGAACCTCAATTATTCCTGCAGGTGAGGGCTGCTGGGAGATTCAAAGTGATGTCTTATTTTGTTTACAGTTTGAACAGCATAGAGTTAAAAGTTACATTTAATTCATTTTGCTTGCTCTTCTTGTATGACTAAAATGTGTCTTTTGGTAACACACATTGTTAATAACACCTTAAAGGTCAGCAGATATTAATGTTATTAATATTCATGTTGTAGCTCCTCCGGTTAGGGTATTGACGGATAATGAGCAACAATATTGTAATAATATAAAATGTATTCATAGGAGAAGATATAATTGGTGACTATGTATATTAATAAACACTTAAAATGTCCTTATATTTGCATACTACATTATAGTGTTTTATAAACTATGTATTACATGTTTATATGGTGCTTTTAAATGCTAAATGTAGGGTGGGAGGTAAATGTAAATAGAGGGAGGCTTTCGACATTCATATTTATGAAAAGACACAGCAGATTAGTTTGTTTCTCACTCAGAGTGATATGCTCCAGCCTTGGGTATGTCTCACAAACAGGCTTATCTGGGGGAAAAAGAAAATAAATGAAAGCCCTGAAGGTCAGTCATGTGAGGATGGATTGCTTCAGAAGGTCAACATTCCCATTATTCTTCACCACAGGAACCCAATGTTGCAACTTAATTCTCTGCTCTTACTAGGACTGCTCTCAGCCTCTGAATGTATTGTTTCTTCCACATAATGATGCACTAACGCTGAATGGTGTCTTTCCAGTCAGTTTGTCACGTCTGAAAAAGGCTCTCGGTGAAATGTTGGCAGACGTTCTGCTGTAAAAGGCAAAACAAGGGCGCGTAAGGCCGATGATTTACAAAGGTCACAGCCTTGATCGCTTTTCAGCCACACCAGCTCACATAGTTCACTCACCATCGGGGTCAATGAGGGGGATGGAGGGAGAGAAAGGGGGAAGACAAAGATGTCAATCTAAACGTATCTTCCTTAACTCACTTAAAGCACTTACTATCATCGTATTTACCATGAATATCTTTTTTTTTGCTCTTCATTTGTTTCCTTTGTTCAGATCAAATCGAGAATGCCAAATCGACCAGCATCACCGCAACCAGTGCCAATATTGTCGTCTAAAGAAATGTTTCCGAGTAGGAATGCGCAAAGAAGGTATGAAAGCTCTGTCAGCCATTGCACAGCAGGTTAAAGGTGTTTATTTTAGGATTAGTAGACATGTGAGTGAGTTATTTTTTTTTAAAGAGATGAAAAAATCTCTGAGCGATGTTATATGAATGTCTGAGGTAATTGTTGTACTTTTAGGTTTCACGGTGCTGGAAGATCCTTTACTTAAAGCTGAACTAATTGTTAT
This sequence comes from Myoxocephalus aenaeus, assembly GCA_038501785.1. NCBI lineage: Eukaryota > Metazoa > Chordata > Actinopteri > Perciformes > Cottidae > Myoxocephalus > Myoxocephalus aenaeus. Next base: position 832,633 of record JBAMJR010000011.1, read on the forward strand.
GTTTGTATTAACAACTGATTTACTGGCTATGTGTGACCTGCTGAAAACCTATTGGGAATTATCGCCTGGTTCCCCTCTCATCAGCTCTAAGGACCTTTTTAGCATTTTTCAGCTCATTGTTTTGGCTTTTACGGCACCCAACTTTACTGTTTTGGTTCGCTCTCATTAGCACTGTTTCCAGAAGCAACAGAAAGCCTTGATAAACCCTGTACACTGCCTGGCAAACTACAAACATCAACCAGCAGACAGACACAGTTAGTGACTAACTGGTGAACAAAGCATGTACAGTACAGAAAGAGACAGTTAGTTCCCTCAGGAGTTGGTTGAGACCAAAAACAGAGCTAAAAGAGAGTGAATATTGGACTGACTGGATAATATGTTTCCATATCACCTCAAAATGTATTAATACTGTATGTCAGTTACATGTTTTCAGCTTGTTGCGCTGGCCCCAATTAGCCAAACAAATCAGTGAATTTAAGTAAAAGTGAAAAAATCAAATTTTAAAAGTTAAAGTTCTGCTTTTAACATTTTACTGATCAGTAAATTGCACTCAAAGTATTACAATTTATTGCATTGTAGGGGTAAAAATATTATTATTAGTATTATAATAGCATTCTAATGTTGTAGCTAGGCGAGATGGAGCCAATTGGATCCATTGTATACTGTTGGTGAGTTTAAACTTGAATTCAATCATATTTTATAATACAATCATATATGTTATTTATATAATATCTTGACCTTTTAAATAAATGCAGTGTAGTGCAAAAAGAAAAATACCACATTTCCCTCTGAAATTTAATGGAATAGAGGTATAAAGTAGCAAAAAAAGGAAGTCATACATACCAACAAATAGCCTGATTCATGTATAAACACCCTTCAGCAAAGCACAAATACCCAGAAACATATATTAAAATATAGACATAAGAAATGGGTAATCCGCAGAGAAAATGCATATTTCGACAAAAACAGCAACTGACATTTCCTGGTGATCCAAGCACAATATTTATACTGTCAACCAGAGCATGTTGTCAACCCGGAGCTCGAAGTTGACAAGTTAAAAAAAAACACTGAGACGTCTGAGTCTATATATATTTATATGCATTTAATGACAGTTATAATTTGCTTAATTTTTGCAAGGCTGATTAGTAGTAAGAAGAGATGATTCCCATTTCCCCTGGTGTAATTATTTTCATTCCAGCAATCCTACGCTTATTATCACATCACAAACTATTTCCAAAGCATTTGTAATTGTATTCCAGGTCCCTATAACCGTACTTGTATTTCAGTCTGTGTCAGTGGACACCACAAGCCGCTGTGCCATACATAATGTGCCGTGAGTGGACAGTCTGCCAGAGGTTATATTGAGCCTGGTTATTAATGAACCACGCTGACCTCGGCCCATGACTCAGGCTGCACTGTTTCCACATGCGATGGGGACGTCTGTTTCACCTTTAACCCAGACAGGGAAGCACACGCTCGCTGCTTTAAGTGAGATTTTGGCATTTGAAACTACAGCCTATTCTCCAATATTCAAAACAGCCAGTGGTGTGCATTAAAGTTTGGTGCAGGGAGGGCAGCTGTCCATTAACCTCAGACTGAGCGCTCACATCAAGATATAGGCCTTCTATTATAATCACGAAGGACTACAAATACGAGCAGCACTTGCAATGTTAGACTGCAATCAATGTCTATTGAATGTTTTTTCATTTTATTACAAGATATTAGCTTGATGCTGTTTAAAGTTCACTCAGGGATTCAAACATCTACATTTTTAACATATCGTTCCTGTCCGAAGAAAGCCAAATAATATTATTTATTCAGAAACATTTTAAGGTTGAGAACATTTAGATACCTCTAAAGCTTAATATACCATTCAAAACCTTGTCAGACAGCTGTAAAAAAAACAACAACAAAAAACATATATATTTATATATATATATATATATATATATATATATATATATATATATATATATATATATATATATATTAGTGGTTTTCACAGAACAGCAACAATATGAAGAGTTTGAATGATGTTGAAAAAAGCAATGTAAATCCACCATCAAATCCCAATTCAAACTAATAATAATAATAATACTTTAATTTGATATAGCGCTTTTCTGAATACTCAAAGACGCTTTAAAAATAGAAAGACAAATGACAGAAATTTTTTGGTACAAAAGAAAACTGGAAAAGCTGCAACGGAATGAGTCATGTAGTGGAGTAGGTAGGGTGCAGGGGTTAGCAGGTGAAGGGTAGGGTGCAGGGGTTAGCAGGTGAAGGGTAGGGTGCAGGGGTTAGCAGGTGAAGGGTAGGATGCAGGGGTTAGCAGGTGAAGGGTAGGGTGCAGGGGTTAGCAGGTGAAGGCGAGTTGGAAGAGGTGGGTTTTGAGGGCTTGCTTGAATGAAGATAGGGTGGGAGCCTGACGGATGTGGATGGGGAGGGCGTTCCAGAGGGGTGCAGCAGCGGAGAAGGCCCTATCCTGATTCTGTCGTCTTTCTTTTCGCAGCAGTCCAGAGGGGCCGAATCCCTCCATCTCACTCAGGTATCAGTCCCAACTCCCTGGCTGGTGGTGTTGGAGGTGCAGGGCCGGGTCACATTGGGGCGGACTATTTCAACGGGCAGCCGGTTTCAGAGCTCATCTCACAGCTCCTCCGAGCTGAGCCGTACCCCAGCAGCCGCTATGTGACCCCGTACGGTCAAGCCCAGATGCAGGCATCTGCCAGCGGAGCCTCCGTCATGGGCATCGACAGCATCTGTGAGCTGGCTGCCCGGCTCCTCTTCAGCACCATCGAGTGGGCCAGAAACATCCCATACTTCCCAGAACTTCCAGTCTCAGAGCAGGTGAGTCAAGACATACAGTACCTTGTGACTTGTTTTCTTTTACTGTTTTTTATTTATTTATTTTAACCACATTAAAATGACGGTTTCAGAGCAGAGTACATTATAAAATTCAGGTGTAAATGTTACAGCTCATTGTGAAACATCCGGTCAGCGAGACACCTCATTGATCTCAACATTGATTTTAATCTTTCTTTTCCCTTTACTTGACATCTGGCCCCTCCGATTGATTCCATTTAGCAGATTCAGGCTCATTGGCATACTGGGTCTCTTTTACACAGTCATGACTGAGATTCTTCAATACCAGCGAGACATTGTAAATGTTATTAGTAACACCTGTGCTTTTCCTACTATTATAAAGTCCAAATGCCTGCCATTGGGACTCACCCTTTCTTAATCAACTCTACAGGTGGCGTTGCTGAGGCTGAGCTGGAGCGAGCTCTTCATCCTGAATGCAGCTCAGTCGGCTCTGCCTCTACACATGGCTCCTCTGCTGGCAGCTGCCGGGTTCCACTCATCTCCCATGTCTGCTGAGCGCGTGGTGTCCTTCATGGACCAGGTCAGGGTTTTCCAGGACCAGGTGGACAAGCTAAACAGGCTGCAGGTGGACTCAGCGGAGTACAGCTGCCTCAAAGCCATTGCACTCTTTTCACCTGGTAAGTCTAGTTTTGTAGCAACGCTATCTGAGTGATTGAAGCTTGTGTAACTGGATGTCTTTGCTGTAAACCTCATGTGTCTTTAGGGAAGACCAAAACAAAACAATTTGTATGATGCATTAGGCAAGGTCCAGTTTTCTGGGCCAGCAAGACATTAAATCCCCAGTAGTTTAGGGGCACCTTTGACTTGACTGTACGTATGTGACCTCTGACTTCACTGAATGGGAACAAAAAGAGAAACAATTTCCTTTAAAGGAATAGTTTGACATACACTTATTCACTTTCTTACCAAGAGTTATATGCAAAGGTTGGTACCACTTCACTGTCCACTGAATATGAAGCTACAGCCAGGAGCCAGTTAGCTTAGCATAGAAACTGGAAACACGTTATATCTTCTTTGTCTAATCTTGACAAAAATGAAGTCTAACAAAGACGAGTTGTGGGTTAATAGAGGGTTATGAGACTATTTTGGCAATTACTTATTTAGAGATGCTGGAAGGTGGAATTTGCTACCTTTGGACAGACAAGGCCAGGCATGCTGTTTCCTTCCATATCCAGTCTTTGTGCTAAGCTAAGCTAACTAGCTGTAGCTGTATATTTATAGATCTTGTCAAACTCTCGGCAAGAAAGCAACAATTGAGGAACTTACAATTTCAAATTACATAAGAATAAAAAAGCTACAAGTATAATATCGAAAAATATGCAAAAACAGAGCAACAGAAAAATCAAATGGTGATAACCTTTTGTTTCCTTGCCTGACAGATGCATGTGGTCTGACAGACCCGGCCCACGTGGACTCCCTACAGGAGAAGGCCCAGGTGGCCCTAACAGAGTACGAGAGGTTGCAGTATCCCAACCAGCCTCAGCGCTTTGGCCGATTACTGCTGCGCCTGCCGGCTCTGCGCGCCGTGCCAGCCAACCTCATCTCCCAACTCTTCTTCATGCGGCTAGTGGGCAAGACACCAATCGAGACGCTGATCCGAGACATGCAGCTATCAGGGAGCTCCATCAGCTGGCCCTACGTACCAGGACAGTGAACCCAGCTGACTCCAGAGTGAGGCAGACTGAGATCAGATTGGATTGAATCAGAGCTCACACAGATTACATACCAGGTACAAACTGGATGTTATGAATACAAACTGATATATATATACACACACACACACACACACACACACACACACACACACACACACACACACACACATATATATACTGCATGTATGTGTGTTTGCAGCACTTGTGAGTTTTGCTCTGACCTCCATCTGATCTCTCTCTGTCTGATACTGGAGACAAACATAGGGCTTTAATTAAACATCAGACTCTAATATGAGGCCATGTGCCTGTACTACCTCCTCCCATATCATCCCTAATGTGACTCAGTTTGAACCCAGGCTCTATGTGTTTCCCTCTGCTTTGTTTAAAATGAAGCCATAGCAGTGGAACATTGACAGGCAGAGCTTTATATCTGGAAAAAGTTGTTCAGATCAAATGTAAATTGTGTCGTGTTTTATTTGTGGAATGAAATCTCAGAGAAAACTGAGAAGTATCCCCTTGTACAGCATTTAAACAAAGAAGAGGCATGGGCATTGTATTGCATATTATACTGTATTACGTACTTTATAGACAAGACCTTTCTATGTTGTGTACCTAAAGGAAAGGTTCAACATTTTGGGAAGTACAGCTATTTACTTTCTTGCAGAGTTAGATGATGAAATTGTTTGCACTTACTCATCTGTACAGTAAATAGAGGCTACAGCTAGCAGCCGGTTAGCTTAGCTTAGCATAAAGACTGGGAACAGGTGGAAACAGCTAGCTTGGCTCTGTTCAAAGGGAACAACATCGATCTGCCAACACCTCTAATGCTCTTTAATTAATACACTGTATTCTCTGTTTAATCCTTACAAAACCTGAGGTGGAGAAACAACATGTGTTGACTATTGCTTGGTCTAGCACCAGTAACTTTCTGGAGTCGCCACTTGTTGCAACAGCTTGGCAAATATCCCCCGTAAAACAGCAAGTTATCCTTTTTATGCGTTTTTTGGTTCGGATTCAACTATTAAATATAATTAGCTGTTTCCAGTCTTTATGCTAAGCTAAACTAGCCAGCTACCAGTTCTAGCTTCATATTTACTGTACTCTCTGGACGTAAATAGTAAATAACCGTACTTCTCATGTTCTAGAGCTCTTCCTTTAATATAGTATGTTATACAATAATGTTCTTGCAACATGAAGTGGTGAATGTACTCAAACACACCTGGCTCCTCAGACAGTCGCATCCCTCTCAAACATTATTACCTCATGTTTTATGCATCGAAGACAAATATTGTATATTGATGTGCTAAAGATAAATATAAAGGGATCAAGGTGTCTTTATCACAGAAACCTTAAACACTAATAGCTATTCCCCTGTAGACCTGTGTGTCCAATATATTTAAATACATTTTGAAATGTAAGAGGACACCCAACATTTTCACATATCTAGAAAGCTACACAGTTTTTCTGGTTATTCTCTGCAAACTGGAGACTTGTTTCCTTTACTTTTATGAAAGTAGAGGTTGTTAATTTCCATTTTCTTTCACATTCATGGTCCCCTTTTAAAAACGTGTGTTAAAGCGCAGGCTAAAGTGGACAGAGGTCATTTTCAGATCATTATTATGCTTGTGCAAGGTACTCCAAATGTTTTAAGTGTTGTAAAGTTTATGGCATGTGTTGGTACTGAGATAAAAGGGTACTATGCGGTCACATTCATGAGTGTTGTTGCCATGAAGTGAAGCTCAATGTGACAAATGTTTTTCTTGCCAAATTAACTGACTGAAAGAAAAGAAAACGTGTTTTTGGTCAAACTTTTTGTATTCCCTGTAAAAAAGACAACAATGATCCCTGATATTGTCGAACAGCTTTATCAACAGCTCTTCAGGCTGTTCTTAAATCACGTTGTGTTATTTGTTGGAATATAAGTGATAGTGATTTGACTGTTTAGCTTTACTTTTAAAAGAAGCATGTTTCTTTGACCATGCCAAACCGAAAAAATGAAAAAGAAGTTCATACGACTGGTTATTTTTGCATTACGAGAAATAAAGAAAATGTACATACCCTCTGTGGATAACTTAAGTCACTGCACACATCTGTAAAATCAGAAACACTTTGCCAGTAATTTTAATGTCAAAATTCCTGTTTGGAGCTGAAATAATTAATCAAAAAACATATTAACTTTTTTAACTTGTCCAATCAAGTAACATTTCTTAATAGTTGATCCAGCTTAAACATGTGAGGATATTCTACTTTTCTATGCGTCATATTGGTATAAATATAAAATGTTTTAGACTGTTAGTCAGCCAGTTACAAAATACATTTTAAGACGATACCTTTGCCTCTTGATGTGATGTATTTTTCATGATTGATGACAATTTATAGATTAAATAATTAATCAATTAATGGCAAACAAATGATAAATCATTTTTTGCAGCTCTATTCCTAATATTGGACATACACATTTGAATTAAATGTGTCAAGTTAATTTAATGTATACAGTTCAATGTCACAAATTTACCTCAAGGGGCTTTAAAATCTATACAGCATAAATGGGACACCCTATGTCCTCCTGAGACCCTCGCTTTGGAAAAAGAAAAGCTCTAAAAAAAAAACTAACCCTTTAAACAGGGAATACGATTTTTTTAATTTGAATAACATTTAATAGATGTTGTGTGTACAGAATTATTCAAATTATAGATAGATTGTAACTCTAAATGAAGAAAATGAATCCAGGAGGCTGTTAAGAAACTTCAGGTGTTACGAGCAGATAAGATTTGAGCCACACAAACTTCTCCTCCATTGAACCCTGAAAGAGTGAAGACTACACGAACACACAAGAGGCAAAACTGAAGCACATCATTCATACAGGTGAGAGAAAATAACCAGCCCACAGAGCGAGAGAGTTGGATTCTGCTTTCTCTTTGCAATGGTTAATTAGAAGTGTTTTGTAGCATTCATTAGTTATTCAAGAAGAAGATAACATTTAAAAAATAAAAATGCTGTTCTGTTTGTGTAGTAACTGCAAAAAAAAAACAATATACAATGACAATTAAACAACACAATTGTGAAACTTCAGATACGGGTGCTGACGGCTCTCTTAGAGTAAATTGGTTTTAAAGTAGTTCAACAAAAGAGGGCAGCAACAGCTTACCTTGAGCTGACTGATTGGATCCCTGAAGTCCTCCTGCTCCCCCTGCTGGACGCTCACTGCAGACGCACAAAGCTGCAGCTATCTGCAAACCAGCAGGGTCAGCAAAACATGGAAGACGCAATAAGAGATAGGTTTATTTAATTATAATAGAATTAGAAATGTTTATTATTATTGAACTCAGTACTTTTTAGACATCATACCTTATGGAAGTATACAGTTACAAAAAATGGTCTTATAATAGCGTCAAAGAAAATAAATTTGTACAAAAATAAATGGCTTGCAAATGGTTTGTAAAATGACAACATTGTTCTTTGTAAAAATACAAATGCATGAGTAATCAAAAGTGTGTCTGAATAATTAAAACATTATAACATCCACTAGATCCTAACACTTTTCACAATAAATGGATTAATACAAAAATTACCACACATGGAATTAGCAGATGATCGTTTTTCATTGGCAAAGAATCAAATGAAATAAATGAGTGTAGCTTATAGACAGTGACAGAAACAGTGTTTTACAGTTGGTTGAGGAGCTTGCATGATAAAAAACATTATATAAAGTTGTCAGGACTTTTTTCTTTTTTTTACCATTTGCATAGCGTAAGCACATTTTTGAATGAAATGTCTTTAGTATGTACAAATAACAGAACTAAGATATCTGCTGAATCGAATAGACAGATACTGTTAATTTGTTCTTGGTATGTAGTATGAACAGGATTCATTAAAAGTTTGTCTCACATCTCATTGGCCACTTTGTCCCCTTTTTGGTCTCACTGCATCAATGACAATCAATAAAAAACTCTTGGTTTAGACACAAAAAAAGCCAGTAAAAACACATGGTCCCAGCAGAGTGCTTAAAGTTTAAACTTTACTAACTTTGAAATTAGTTACGAACTCTGACGCAAAAGATGAGAAAAACATAACTAAAGTTCATATGTGACAAAGATAACATTATGCCAAGGGTTCAAGAAACTGCCTATTTGCTCGCAAAACAACGTCAGCAACCCGTCTCACCCATTACTACGTTCTCTACAATACTGTTTCACCTCTTATCTGTGGAGATAAAACAAAGACAAGTTGGAGAGCAAACAGAGCCACAGAAACTTAGCCCAGTGTTATCACAGGTGACTGAAGGTCAGGTGACTTTTAAATGACATTTCTCCAAACCACACCCTCTGATCCTCACAAGTGACTGAACACTGCAAACAATGATACTGAATCCTTAAAGAAAAGGCAGTGTTTGCTGTGGAAGTGGCTACAGCTGACCGTGCTGCTTTAATTTTCTTCTAAAATAATTATTTATTAATAACTGATGTTCCCTATGCGTGTGTGTGTGTGTGTGGGGGGGGGGAGTGTTATCCAGTGTGTGTTGATTCTGTACAGGTAACTTTGGTCTTGGCATGTCACAGTCTTTGTAGTATTTTTGGAGTGTATCTTGGCCCGTGTGTCTGTGAGTGTTTGCTGTGTGGACCACAGAGCGGAGTGTCAGGACTCAGTGGGTTCTTCAGTGGTTCTTGTCGTAGTCCTTCACCAGGCCTTTGATGTGGAACAGCTTGTGTCTCAGCCTGCGACACTCTTTCTTCTTAGTCCTGTAGTCTGACGTCTAAAGAGCAAGAACAAATTATAAAAGCTAGATAGATAGACTGTCAAGGAAAATGTTTCGAGAATACGTTTTATATTTAACAAAATGAGGTGACATTTTGTAGCTTGATGTTAATAACTAAAATATATTTTTATAGAGTTTAGTTTATAAAAAGTGTCATCAGAGAAGTCTGTTCACCTGCTTCAGATCCTTCAACTTATTATATTCATCTGCTGCAGCCTGTGGAAAAATGAAGAAAATTAAATGTTAAAAGAATCTTGTCTGTTTTGTGCCCTCAGGACCTTGATGATCAGGGATTTTAGACTTTGTGTGTTTATCTCAGCCTTTGCAATGTACACTTGCATCTCTTCAATGCCATACATAATAGTGTCAGGTAAGAGGAGATGTTCCAACAACAAGAGGTGGGTGGCTCAAGAAAGTATTTCAAATGAAGTTTATGAAAAAGAAGCATCGACCCAAATTGTATACTAGGTGTGTGGAACAAATGTCAGCATATTACAGCTGCAAACGTTAAAATGCTAACATTAATTTATGGCAATTGTAAGGAAAGAGAAGCTTGTATTGGCAGAAACAAGAATACACTTTTCTATATTCATTTGGCTTATTTTTTCACTATTTAAGTTACAATGAAAGGGGATAATTTGCTCATACATTCCTTTCTCCTGAGTATACGAGGTGAGCGCTGCAAATATCTGACCTGGTATTTGGCAGAGGTCTCATCCAGTGTGTCCAGCTGCCGGCTGAGTTTGTTCAACTGGTCATTAATGTCGTCCATCTCAGTACACAGGCGCTTGTATTCCCTAAGGTCGACATCAAACTCTCTCTTATAGTCGTGACGCTGATCATCCGATGTTATATCTGGATACATACTGGAGGAGGAGGAGGAGGAGGAGGAGGAAAGAGAGAGAATCAGAGTTAAAACTCATCAGAAAGACTTTCTGCACAAGAACATCACACATTACAACCTTCACTGAGGTTATCAAGTTTACTACTGAACCACAGGAATGCAGTGCACTGCTCAATGAGGAATAGTGTAGGTGCTGGTTTCAATAATTCTGTGTTAGTCTATGTGGATCGAACCACAGTCAAATATAACTGCTTTCTCATAATCTACAATGACGCCCATGTTTTGTACCTTTGGCCCAATTCTCATTATTCCTGAGTGCAGCCCATGTGAAGTTGAATGCCTGAGAGGATTAACTCCCCTCCTGGACAGAGAGAAGCGCTTACAGACTGAAGCTTTTTCCAAGCTTCGCTGTTTAAGCATCTGTTTATTTATTATTATTCTGTACTTCTATCCAAAAGATGTCCCAGAAATTATGTCACTCTAATGTGAGCTTGATTTTCTGAGCTTACAGTTGTTCATCTGAATCAAAGAATTCGGGTCTGGTCCTGAGGGAGAGACTGCAATCAACATTCTTTGTTCTAAGATGATAAACGTTTCCATTTTTAATCCAGACAAATTCTGAGCTGCACGGAGATACAATAGTACATTCTTACTTCTGCCACTCTTCTTCGTCAAGTTCATTGCCTGTTTCTCCTCCTGTGGTGTACTCTGTCTCATACTGAGACTCATCCAGCTCGGGGTTGCGTCTGCGTCTCTTGCCCCTGTTGGCAGAGGGTTTGCGACCCCCACCAGTCTCCTCTGACGGGCTGGAGCTGGTTCTTCCACCATGGGAGAAGGCTTCTGATGGTCTGCTGATGGTCCTCTCTGAGTACCTGCAGGACAGCAACATAAACATTTTAAATTCTGTAATGACTGGCTTCCATTGGAACCAGTAATAAGAAAATATTTTTCATGGAAATTGCATTACAGTACGACTACAATTATATATATATATTCAAAATAAAACCTTAAAGAGGATAAAGAGGTTACTGAAATCCCCACCCCCGAAAGGAAATTGTGCTCTTGACTACATAGAACAAATAAAGCTATCATGACCCAAATAACACCAGGAACTTAAATAAAGGTATAATGTGAGACAGTGTCTCAAGAAAACAAATATTAACTTATATGGCCCAGACAGATAACATATGGAGGAAGGTAAACACTTTGAACCACTGATGATTATTGTTCCTACAATTTGACTTGTGCGATGTGGAGGGCCATCAGTGACCAGGAAGCAGGTACAGCCATTTAATAACAGGGAAGAAACAAACATGCCCAATGTTGTTTGTAGGGATTTGTAGAGGAATCCAAATCCAGCGGTGCAAATATTACAACTTCTTACAAAAAGGCTGTCAACAATAGACCACTCCGACATTCCTCTGCTTATGAAAATGCCAGCTACGTTTACTTTGTGAGAGAGGAAATTGTCAAAACAATAATATTCTTTGAACCGAATCTAAATCCTGCTTTGTAATTTTTTTATTTTGTCCTTATGTTGAACATTAACAGTGCAATTCACCTTAATCAGATGATTCAGAGCATATTTCCGATACAAGCGTGGCTTGCTTTTTCAAAAGGTACTGAGATGTTAAGAAGGACAGTAATGCAAACAAAAACAAGATGCATGATAACTCATTTCTAGCATTAAAGAAAAGCAAATACATTTGTTCACAAACATCCTTCCTTTTCCCTTCCTAAGAGATTTCAATAAACATGAGAAAAAAAACAGGGAAAGTTAATCCAATAAGGGCTCAAAGGTCACACACACAGAGCTTAATTTGTGGGTGGGGCAATATGTTTTCATAGGCTTTAAAACAGAGCAGTGATTAGATATCGCTTGTGTAGTCACATGTTTCGAGGTTCATTGTTTGTGTGGAATCTTTGTATTACAGTGTGCAGAGTTAAATGTTGCAGCTAATATCATCTGATTTGAATGTATAATTATTTAATCTGAGCTGAGAATACAGGTTACCCACTCTTTGTTGAGGTAGATGTCCTCATTGTAGGAGCTGCTGTCCACCTTGGCTGGGGGGAAGAAGATGACACTGTTCGCTGAGGCGTTGAGCAGCCCGGCTCCCTTCTCTGACACCAGCAGGGTTGGGGCGTCTTGAACACTGCGGCTATCCTCCACATTGTTTACCTATAGCAGGCAGGAAACAGGAACAGACTCAACGAACACAAACAAACAACTGAAGCGCTCACAAAGAACAGGCTACAGGCTCATTTTCTGACTGGCATCCTGTTAAAGAAACTGTTATTTTTCTCCCTGAAAGAACAGTCAGGCATGTAATTGGACAGCATAGGCCAACTCCTCAAATGAGGGTTTTCTGATTGGTTCACCAGGCTTGAAAAGGTCAAGACGACAAAAACAAAGGATGACTAAAGGCTAATAATTGTGAAATCAACCCAACACAATAAATAAACTGAAAACTTTTGAGACTGGAATTAAATACCATTGATTGTCTCTTGTTTACAGCATTTCATTAAGTTTGTTTCTAAAAGCCCAATAACCTAAAAAGAGTGGTCATAAGTGAGGATATAATCTATACACAAAAAATATCTGTCAATAATTCAAACTTTGCTTTTCCTTCTTTCTATTGTCTTATGTCTTCATAAACACCTGCAACGGATTTGTTCTTCCTTTCTGTCTTCAAACAAAAGGTCTGTCATGTAAATAAATTCCCCTTAATCTGTATTTTCAAGTCCTTCCTGTGAGTTCAGACTTGAGGGAATTCCTCACAATGAAGGCCTCAGGGGTGGTTACTGTTTCCCCCACTGGTTCCAGTAAACATATCAATCATTAGAATCTTTTACACAACCTCTACACAAAGCATTCAGCTCTAAACTTTAAACGGCGCTTACTGTTTCTCTACTACATGGAGGACTAACTGGCTTTAGCAGAGACCCTTTGGTTGTTTTTTAAATGTAATAACACAAAGACAATGTTAGGCAGGTTTTGAATTAAGCAGGCACATGGCATCTGACTTAGTACCTTAAATAGCACTGACAATGGTTGGGGTGATGTTACTTTTGAAAACTGCAAAGCATTGTGAGGATTTGTGTTCCTCTAAAATGAGACCTCTAACATCTACTGCACCTGCACAAGAAGGCATTAATGTTTGCTGTAATTTATTTCAGAACCTTCGAGTTGAGAGTTTACTATTCCCCAACTTTATAAAACCCTAAAAAAACATTTACCCGCCTGCTTACTTGGGTGGTACATTACTGAGCAATCTCCTAAATTCCTCACAGTGCAGGAGCATCAGCCGAGCCCCAAAAAACAATAATCACGCAGGGTGGAGTGCTTGGGGTGGGGGAGAATTGCCCTTCTTGCAGCTGCAGGAGAATCCTGTTTGAAGATTGCACTAATAGTAAGAATCTCAACAATGCCCTCTCAGTGTGCAGCACAGCGGCCGCTGGGCTGTGAGCAGAGTGTGTAAGCACCGTCAGAATGCCTGAGAGGCCTGGACCTGGAGAAGAAAAGCTGTGGCAGGAGGCTGAGGTCCATGAGGACCAAGACCTCACGCCACAAGAACAGTTTCTTTACATCAACAAAGCCTGGGACCCCCACTGACTGACTCTCACATCCCAGGACCATTAACACCCTTGCACATCTTTTCTTTTCTTATTAAAATACACTTGCCACTTTAATATTATAATATATACTTGTTTTAAAGTTCTGTTATCTGCATTTTTAAGTGGCAAACAATACACCCTATCGGTCAGACCAGGGATTCCACTTTGGAAGAAATATTTAGGGTGCAGGAACATTTTGTATCCGAATACAATATAATTCTAACTTATTTAAATATGCAATGTGTGGAAGATATGGCCAGAATTTTAGCTCAAAACATAACAAAATTATTAACTGACATTATGAACAACAGTTATAACATTATTATTGTGTTGCAGAGATATCCATTAGTCATACTACTTGTACCTCGGGAAACGATAGTGAGACACTGTAGTGTTCATTCTGCCCTCAGTCCAACATGAGCGAACAAAGAAGTAGAGCTGCACTGAGGGCTTGTTAATCCCGCTGAAGCTACAGGGTCGGTGTACATTTGTATAGTGGAATAATTCCAAAGTGGAAGAAAGGAGAAAACAACTCATATTTGTGTGTGGTCTTTTCAGAAGGTTGTCTCCTGGTGGCAGGACAAAACAAAAATACGAGTTGTTTCCCCGTTTCTGCCACTTTGAATTTAATCCACTAAAACAACTATCAAAACATACACTGACCATACAGCCAGCAACTAGTGGCAGAGTAAACAAAAAGATGGCCTCACATAAACTGTAGGCCGATGCCACACGTGAAGATTATAAGATAGCAGTGTTATTTTGACGGGCTCTCAGAGTTTAGTTGAATTTTGTTTTGTTCTTGGACAGCTGTAAATTAGTAGTTGGCCCTGACCTTTTTAACTGATGACTGTAAATGTAGGTTCTATGGAACAAGTAAAAAAGATGAAATGCTGCCTCCTATTTGTTTGGAGCATGTGTCTATGGAATTACACATTGCACCTTTAATGTCTACACAATATAATGTTATAACAGTGTTATACTTTAGCTTTAAACAACATTTGGAAGTTTAAAAGGCATCCATACAACCAGCCCAGGATGCTTTCACTCTCAGCTGTGCAGCTGTGCTTCAATGTCTCCAGCAAACAGGCAGCCCTGCAGAAACTCTGATGACCTCATGCAGCAGACACAATGCAGCAGTTGAATGAGGCCAGTGTGTGAGGTCATCAGACCATGCCAGGCCGCCCTGAGCTCAGCAACAGAGATGGGTCCAATCTCAAACCAACCACAGCCTTAGACTATCACTGTCCTTGTGTTTAAAGGAGTCAAACAAGCCTGATGACTCATTTTGTGGCACAGATACAGTATGCAGGTAGCACAGCAACATAGAAAATAAATAACTAGAGTGTGGAACATTGGAAATATGAGGGAAATTAGTTAAATTCTACCACACTAAGATACCCAGTTTTTTTTTAGGTTGTTCCAAAGATAAAATATGTAACTACAGACAATAATAAAGTCATCAGACAACAAAAGTAAAGTATGTTCCTACCTTCATAACTTTTTTTAAATCTTTGAGACTGACTATCTAAATGCAGCAGCAGTGTACATGCCATTACTGTACCTACAATAAGGCCGATGACATCAGCGAGCATGGTTCCATTATCAGACACTAGTGCTAGTCATAGTTTTCACTCTAGGCTTGACTCATCTACCCTGCACTGCCTCTACACCTCAACGTGATGTATCCATGTTCTAGGCAAGACAACCAGTCTTAAAAACAAACAGTTCGATATAATCTAACAAAACACCATGTCTGTTTTGTGCTTCTTTTGATATTTTCATGTCAGTGCAAGAGATAAAGTGTGACTGGCAGGACTTCTAAGTACTTTATTGACTAATTTGATCAAATATTAGAGCTAAGCTACTACTAGTAAGTTATTGAAGTGTTCCTGTCAACCCCTTACTAAAATAAAACAATTAGCACACGTATATACTGACGTATCACTGTCAGTAAGCAAAGGCAAATAGATCGGTGGATGAGGGGTAAAGGACTACGAGCAATATTTATTTTTATTTAAAAAAAATCTATTTATTTGTATTTATTTCACTTGCAATTGCAAATATGCCGTGTGTCTGCATGTATTGATTTGTGTTCTTGACACTCCCCTGCACAATGTTTAAACAAACATTGGATGTGGACAGTACGTGTTGGGGAGGATGCTGATAACAGTTTTTAGAAACAGAGAGGAAATATTCTATGAACCTAGTTTTAAGATACAGAACAATAAAAAATGACTTACAAAAAGAGTGTACAGATTCTCAAACCTGGTTTAGAGAACTAGAACTAGCCCATCCTGTTAGTATTATTAATGAGCATCAATTACAATGTAAAACCCAAGCTTTTGATGTTAACTCATTGTAATTCACTGTATGAAACAGGCATTATTTGAAAAGTGGCAGGTCGAGTCAATAATCTCAGGTCTCATGGGACTAGTGTGATGTTGACGTTAGAATACCTGAAGGCCGTCCCCCTAGAAACCGCCTGCTGGCTTACTATCTTCTCAGGTGGTTAATAATTATTCAGAGTGAAACCAGGTAGTAGACCATGAGCAAACAGTTACTGACCCTGAACAAAGTGACTCAGTCAGAGGAAACATTATTACGGTAGTGTGACCATTTCCCTGCTGGATCCTGTAAACTCATAAAGATTTGTATATAACGTTCAATTTGGACTTTCAACTCAAACAATGAAAACATATGAGAGATTTGAACTGGTGAACAACATTGTGTCACATAGCATAACAAGTGACAAACCAACGTTGGTAATGTGCAAAGTTGCAACTCGGTTTTACTGCATCACCACCATCACCTAACCTATCTTTACAACTGATGACTACCTTAGCAGGAGGAATACCTCACTAGCGACCAACCTTCTTTACCTACCCATCAGTGTAAGTACAACATCAGTGTAGGTACAGAATCAGTGTTTCCCAAAGGATTATTCAAATTCTGGAAACACTAAATTCTGGAAGCACTAAATAACAACAGCATTTTTGTGAAATTTCAATCGGGATTTCGGAAGCTACATATTACCAAAACAGCCATTCAAAGGGTTACAAATCACCTACTAATGGCTGCTGACATTGGACACTGCTCTGTACTGATGCTGCTTGACCATAGCGCAGCGTTCAACACAACTGATCACGCTACACTCGTAAAAAGAGGATTGGGTTGGCAATTCTGGAACGGCGCTGGAGTGGTTGTGTCAAATAGAACATTTTATGTCTCAAGTGATTGATTCATCTCCTCAACTGCACAGACAACATGTGGCATATCTCAAGGATCTAATCTTGGACAATTTTTTTTCTTTCTGTATATGCTTCCTTTAGGTCATATCATTCAGCACCATAACATCTAATTTCACTGTTATGCAGACGATACACAATTGTATCTCTCCATTAAACCTTCTAAATACAACAAGCTAGCCAAACTACAGAGCTGCATAGTTGATGTGAGAGACTTGATGTCACAAAACTTTTTGCAGTTGAACTCTGACAAAACAGAAGTGCTTATCATTGGCCCTGAGCACCTCCAGCCACTGATTGGTCCTCTTACCTCAGGTATTAAGGGCACCAGAACCTGAGTGTTACTTTTGACAGTGCTTTGAAAAGTGCTATACAAATAAAATCATTATGCTTGTTATTATTATTTGTGTTGGTAGCTGACTGGGAGCTTCTGCGTTTTTTTTGCGTTTTTGATTAAAAATAATAGTACAATACTGTGTTCATTGATTTTGATATAATGTTGAATATGTTATTATTAAATTATTGAATTTTTAGTCATCCACCACATGATTGGACACTCTTTCAGCTAACAAAATGAGGTAAAATCATAGTATTCAGAAAAATCCAAATGGAAAACACGGAATTTGGGAAAAATGTAAGACAACCTGGGAATAATAAAGCCAGATTTGGGATGGTGTGACCCCAATGCAAGATGGCCTCTAGTGTCATCCTATAATCAAATCCGTCTGTGAAAATTGTATTCCATCAATTTTCCTGAGGCTAGATTTAAATCCTCTGTGACCATGTTCATTTGACTGCAAGCTGTGCATGCACAAACTCAGGGTCAGTTAGGGTCGGAAATGTGATTTTTCTTTGTAAATCCCATGTAAACCCAGTCTTATTAAACTGTGACTACCATCCTGTTGTCTCTTACCCATTCCTCTACATCTCTGCCCTCTGAGGCCTTCCCACCAACAAGCGGCTGTTCCCAGTGGATATTTGGTTTCCCGTAGCGCCAGATCTTCCCTCTTGTTTTGTGGGCAAAGAATGCCGCAACACCGAAGGCGATGACCACCAGGAATCCACACGCCATGGCAATGCCCTAGAAAAGCAAGAACATGACAATACAATCTGGAAAGTTCTCAAGGAGATAAGACAAAGCTGCTTTAACCTGGTACTCAAAGTACACAAATACACATGTAACTTCATTCAGCAAAATACACATCACAATGTGTGGCTATGTGTACCCACAAACTGTAACAAATACTGCATGATAACAAATTACAAAACAGTACAGGACTGAGAATATGCTTTATGAGTTCAGATTTATCTCACATTTCCCACATTTCTCAAGTTGGTGAGGGATATACAAGTAAACCCATATGAACACAAAGCTAATCATCAACAACAATTCTGACAATGAATTAATAATCTAATAACAAGCAACGCCAAACATTTACTGATTACAGCTACAAAAATGTGAGGATTTGCTGCTTGTCTTTGTTTTATATTACTGTATAGTGAATATATTTTGGATTTTGGGTTGTAGTTCAGACTAAATAGTTAGTTAAAACATATATGTTGTGGCCTTTATCCAATTGTGGCTTATCCAATTTAAAAAACGTTCCAAATAAACTATTACAGTTTAAAATCATGTTATAAATATTAAAATGTTACATTAAAATGTTAATATTCATTGTTAGAAAACTAAATCTATTTGAATTGATCCTGAAGAGTGTCACATCAAATACTGACTCAACCGTCAATATCTACTTAATATCTACACACCTCCTGTGGGTCAACAAAGCAGTAATGGTAGAGATACTGGTTGTACATGGGGAAGCCTCCCACTCCTCCCATCTGTGAGTAGGTGGTCTGGTAGAGGTTCTGGCACATCATTAACATTGGATTGTACATCATGCTGGAGGTGCCCTGGGCCATGGGGTTCACCCCAACAATGTAGACGATGCTGATGATGCCCTGGAACAGACAATGATTGATAACAATGAGCACAAACAAACTGTAACACCCCTACTGGTTTAAGAAAATCACACATTTTCAGTAGACTAGACAGTAGAAAAGAAAGCCCTCATATGTAAAATAAAAACATTGAGAATGTAATGAAGAGAAAGTCCAGCCAACTTTTTCTAAACTGAAGACTTTCTTTTCATATTGAACATCTAGGCTATACTCTCTTAAGCCTGGCAGGGTGAAATAAAATCAACAGATTGGATCCCAGAAGACTAGTGCCGTTTTATTTTTGGATCTACAGTTCATACTATTAGTATGATGGTCCTATTACGACAGTGTGATCTGTAAGAACATGAGCTTTAACCAACATGTAAAACACTACAGTTAGAGTTAAACTGTGAGTGTTGTTTCAGATTATACACTGGTATTCAGGATGTTTCGAAAAAAATGCACATTTAAATACCGTTCATGACAGAGATAGGTGTTTTCACTGTTAGTTGGGATGTGAGAAGGAAAAACTCCAAACATTATACATCAATGTGAGATACTGCAGCAGGAAATTGCTCATGCAATTCCCATATCCTTTTAAAACACCTGCAGTGTAGAACCATTTATGAGGCAAAAGAATCTAAACAGAGCTCACCGACCTCTGTATGATTCAGGTAAATTGAAAAGGAATTTCAGTTTAAGCCTTCTTGTCCCTTACAGCAATTACTTGAGTATATTGCTCTGCGTCTGAGTCTCTTGTAGCTGGAGAATGATAAAATACTTCATCTGTTTAGGGAGTAGTTATGGATATTTGCCATAGACCTTATGACCCCTAAATATTTAGTTTTTCTGAGTGTGAGGTTTTTGCAGCAGTTTAAATTTTAAACCGTTTTCACACACAATTGCAAATGTCCAGTATACAATATTTGGTGCATTCAAAGCCTCTGTGGGTGGTGTGTATGACATAAATACAAACAATATGTACACAATTACATTCAACAATACGCTAGGAGCTGCAATCTATGATAAATAATGTCCTTATTTTGGAGAATAAAAGATAATGTGCTAAACTCTGATTTTTATTGGTTTAGGAAAATCTGTAAAGCTAAATTGTATTCACTATAACTGTAGTCAAGTAAATATCTTGCCCAGCACATTTCTGATTAGTCTTCAGTCTGATTTAAGTTCTCTATGTTCTACTTACATTGGGATTTCTGTCATATCTTTGCTCTAATGTTCCCTCTAGAGATAAATCTTATGCTTCAAATGAATCATCCATCACCAGTGTCATGCTTTATGTCTGCTCCATATAAAGTGATTGGAGAGTATGAAATGTGAATGAGTCTTACCTGCAGGATACCCATAATGATGCTGCCTATCATGAGGCCCAGAAAGAACTTCCTGCTGCGGACAGTGTTGGATTTAGAGAAGCTGGTAATGAAGAAGGCCAGTGACCCTATGAAGTTAATGGCTGCCATGGCAATCATGGTGGTTTTGGCTGAGTAAGGTGAGACGTAGGAGCCATAGCTGTTGCCGTAGCCTCCTCCATAACCACCGTATCCTGAGCCGTAGCTACCGCCACCGTATCCGCCGCCACCGTATCCACCGCCACCGTATCCACCGCCACCGTATCCACCGCCCATTCCCATTCCCATCCCCATCCCCATTCCATACTGCATGTCCCACATGAGAGTGGAGGCCACGCAGGCAAATATCGCCACACACAACACGATCACTGTAGCCATCATGGCCTTGATGATCCCCGGAGGTGACAGCCATTTGTAGAAGTGCTGCGGTTTGTCCTCAACGTAGTAAGATCCCGGGGGAGGTGGGTATGCGTTGTAATCGCTCTGAGGAGTTTGGAAGCTGCCTGGACGGCCAAAGCCATTGTTGGATGGCGAGCTGAAAGGAGGACTGTAGACAGGTGGACTCTCGTAGTGCTGCTTATCAAACATCGCTCAAAGATGTCCCGAACTGTAAAAATAAAAACAGAACAAAACAAAAAGAGTTTGTGGATAGAAGAGAGAGCAACGTGTATTGCACAAAGCTAGTAAGATTTGTCTGCCTCTGTTTCTCAGCAGCACTGATATGAGTAATGCTACGTGGAGATATGGGAAGTTAGGCGTGACTGAGATTTAGTAACAGAACAGTGTCAATGTTTTACCATTTCCAAGTGAGTGTGATTTATGAGGCCACAGGTTAGGCTTGTTTGTGCCACTTTTTAATTCTGTCAGGTTGAATACATTTTCAAAGTTCAGCACATAAACTACATTAGAACTGCTTTCCTACATTAACAGAACATATACATATTAGAAGATTGACCTTAAGCTTTGAGGTTTCTGAACCAGCAAAGTCACAATCAGTGTGGAGATGTCAGTACCAGGATAGGGAGCGCAGCCAAACAACAATACTTTCCTTTTTGCCTTACTGGAGGAGTCTCTCTCCAGCCTCCACAATGTTCACTCAGTCTTTGAACATTTTAACTCCCGCTCCCAAGCTATTTTTTTGTTTTCTTTCTCGTTACAAATCTTACAGAGAGATATCCAAGGCTACAGTGTATGCGACTTAACAATGCACATTCTTCTACATTGAGCCCTACAGGGAGGGGGCTGCCTACGTGTTCCAGTGGAAAGGCATGTAAACAGCAGAGAAAGTTACATTAATGCTTCTTTACTTTTTGACACCTTGAATCTCAACCGGATATGACCACAATGCTGAGTCCTTGTAACAGACACTAACATGCCATCTATTAAATGCACTACATAACAATAAGAGATAACATAATTCATTAATCCAATGGGTGCAGCTAAGTATTAGTTTTGTTTATTCATCTTTTTTAGAGAATTAACTGGTTAATTATATAGTTATAATGTCATAACGTAGTAAAAATGCCCAGCACATGTTCCCAGAGCCAAAGTTTTCAAAATATATAACAGGAAAAAGCAGCAAATCATCACTTTTGATAAACTGCAGGCAAAGCATATTTGGGATTTTTGCTTGACAGATGACATGCTGAAAAATAATTCATGCAGCTCAGTGAAATCGGGTTGGCCATTTTATTTAACTCTTACTTACATTTTATAGACCATATGATCAATCAATTTATTGAGAAAATAATCGAGAACTTAACTGCGGATAAAAATAACAGTTATTTGATGAATCTTTGAGCTCTAATAAATTCATTATCAAGGGATATTTGCAAAGTGCTCTGAACTCTTCCAGCGGCACGACAGCAATGATTGTAACAATAAAAAATAACTTTCTTTCAACTACATTTTGTTCCTGTTCAGGCACCTTGATGGAAATGTGAGGGAGTAAAGCTTGATTTATGCGAGCTGCATCTGCGAAGGTCGCGAGTGTCCGCAAGGCCAAAGTGACGTCACACTATCAGACACTGAGACACGCGAGGAGAATCCCCCACGATGTCCACCTCACAATTCCACGGCAGCTCACATCCGTGCATCGGTCTACATAACCGAGGCTTAGCGGCTATTGAAAAACGAGATGGTCCCTGGCACTACCCACCGTCTCCAGTCCCCAGTAATAACTCTCCTTTCTTTATGGGAGACTGGCACAAACGGCATAAGAAGTCTCGCCTCAGAGCCTCCATCCAAGACACCTTCCCATTATCCCCTCCCTCATTCCTCCATATCCTTCATCCCCCTCACAATTCCTCCTGTCCCCAGGCTCTCTGCTCCCCCTTCCCTCCCTCCCTCCGTAACTTCTTGCCTTTGTTTTGGGAGCAGGAGGGGCAAAAGTCAAGGCTGCTCGTCACAGGAACAATGTTGCCATGGAGTCTGGGTAAAAAAAGGAAAATTGGGGCACTGTCCAGGGAGGATCAAACAAGGGGTCCTCTGTGCTGCTCCTGAGTGGAGTGAGGCCGAAGAAAGAGACAGAAAGAGGGGAGGACAGGTGGATGTTGTGCCCAGCGGTGTCAGGTGTCCTTTAATGTTGATAAACAGGCCAGTGGGACTTAGTTTAATGTCTACTGTCGGTGTTTGAAATTACAATGAAACCAAATTACAATGAAACCAAATTATACTTACTGTTGTAAGTTCTACCTCCCAAGGCCCCAGATATAACATTAGGAAAAGTACAACATGTTGAGCACAAACTGTCTCTTTGTCAGATGCAGAGGAATCAAAGGCTATAACACTGCCAAAGAGCCAATATGGGCTCAAAACATAATTTCTTCAATGTATTTAAGTAGGAATTTTCTACAGGGAGCATTTGACAAATCTTTGTGAGGCAGAAATCACAAACCCAGCTGGGTCCAAAAAACTGAAACATTTGATGATTTTAGCTTCTCAAATATACCAATATGCTGCTTGGTCCTAGTTATAGAAAACAGAATATCTTTTGGTTTTGGACTGTTAGTCGGACAAAGCAAAACATTTAATGACATTGACTTGGGCTATTGGGCATTTTTGACAGATAGGATATGTAAAACCATATATATATATATATATATATATATATATATATATATATATATATATATATATATATATATATAATTGGCAGATTAATCGATAATGATAATAATTTGTATTTGCAGCTGTAGACTCAGCACCTGGACGAGAAAGATGTGATTGTATCTTGCACACTGGTTGTTAAGGCCCTCAATACTACAATCGCTTATCTTTGCATTAAGAGAAAGGAGGCTGCAACTAATGTTTATTTACATTGTAGATAAATCAGATTATTTTCTTGATTAATCGATTAGTTGTTTGGTCTATAACATGTGGATCAGTGTTTCCCAAAGCCCAAGATGACCAACCTCAAAGGTCTTGTTTTGTCGACAACTCAAGGTTATTCAGTTAACTATCAAATAGGAGCAAGAAATATTAGTTGACGACTTACAATGATATATATGAATCATTTTATTATTGACAACGAATCGATTAATCTTTAAAGCTCTGAGGGGAAGCGTTTTAGTTCTGTAACAGCAAATTCCCTGAACACAGTGCAATGTACTTTTACTCAGCAGTAGTAGTAGCAGAAGCAGTAGTAATAGTACAGTGCTGTTTGTCTAAAGCTGGCTGACAAATTTCATTTTCATGCTGGGCAGAAAGCACAGTGTTTGGACCACAGTCACAGGTCAGGTCAGACACCCACCGGCCGCAGCCTGAAGTCCTCGACAACACAGAGATTCTATCATCTGCTGCTGATAATGGAATTCCAGTCATACAGTCACATGTCTCACATCTGTCAAAAACAATTAGGCGCATGCCCAATGTAGACTGGGACCCACTGGCATACACACAGGAGTCAGCCAAGACTTCCTGCCTGAAAACACCCCGCTGAAAAATACCTGGGTCTTAAAAAAAATGTTTAAAAACTTGTGGGAAAAACATGATATGCATTCAGTTGCATGCATAACAGGGCCATTTCAAAATGAAATAATAAGCCTATGATTATTCATCAGAGAACTCACATCAGAACATAGCACTATCAGTGAAGTAGATATATTTTGAATTTATGAATGACTTGCTAAAATCAGCTGACTGATTGTCCCTTCACTTTCCTGTTGTTTTCTTTCTGTCTGGATTAATACAACGTGCATAAAACTGGAATTAGGACCAAAAGTTATATTTACAACCAGGAAAAGCAAGCAGGCTTAGAAACCGTGTCTCTCTGTCTGTTGATCTCCGCTCCCGGTCCGTACAGACCACTGTGGTGCTAACTTCCGGCCTACACAACTACGTCATCCATGCACCACTTTATTTCCTTTTTGGTGTTTTGTTCAGGTTGATCTGGTCCTTTGTTAGTTGCATCAGTTTGAACATTGTTTGTGATGTTGATGGGTTTATCCAAACTTCCAAACTACTTAATTTGCTTCACCGCTGTAAATGCACTTATGTTTGGTTTTGGTTCTAACTGTAACAGCAGTATTTTAATATTACTGCAAACCTTATTAAACATTTATTTATTTTGGGTTGCAAATTTGTGTTTGCTGTCCCTAGTTTTTATGTTAAAAAGTGGTTGCCACTGATTTGGAAACCAAAGGTCAAGAGTTGGTTGCCAATTTCTCAAAATGGTTGCCAATGGAAATCCTTACTGTTGAGGTGCAACTCATGATATAAACACACACACACACACACACACACACACACACACACACACACACACACACACACACACACACACACGCACACACACGCACACACACACGCACACACACGCACACACACGTTTAACATCATCACGACAAAAACATCAAAATTAACGCCTTACAGGTTGTGAACCTGCTGTGATTTTAGGTTCGACGAATGTCACCATTCACATTACTTAAATACTGTACTTAAGTGCAATCTTGAGGTACTTTAGTAGTACTTTACTGAGGTACATTTGAGGTATTTCCATGTTATGCTACTTTATACTTGGAAGCCAATATTGTACTTATTACTGCGCAACATTTATTTGAAAATATTACTAACTTTAATTATTATTAAAAGAAAATATAAATCAACTAATAAATTATGATGTATTATTACAGATTAAGCTGCCCAGCAGTATAAAATGTAGTTGAAATTGTTGATGCTTAAACATACACATTAGTGCATCATTCTGAAATGAGCCATTCTCCATCACGATGACTTTTACTTTTGGTACTTCAAGTATATTTTGATTCTAATACAATGTTTACACTGTGGCATTGCTACGTTTAGTTATGTGATAGGTCTGAGTAACGTTAGCTTCCCCCACCACTGGCTAATGCAACCCACAATTAGTTAACTAGTTTAAATCAAAATCACATCAGATGTTGTATTAGCCTGTGATATTAAACTAGTTATTAAACACCTTTATTCGAGATACTTTTTCCTTGGTGTGATTTCTTTGTTTTGCCCCAGTATTCTTGTATTGATCGTTTTGACTCCTTTATGATCAATATATTGATCATAAAGGAGTCTAAAGTTAGTTCATGTACGGTTACAACGTTAACGGTCCGTGTTAGGTAACAACATGAGGGGTCCCACCTGTTACAACTACCGATACTACTAAAGGTAATGTTCACTCCAATACTTTAAGGGCAGCGACTTTGAACAACTTGAAAAGAAGACGTACCTTTAATGCAAGTTTAGTCTAATAAAATAACTCGACTTACTATTATTTAGTTGATATATAACCTTTAAACTCCATGTTTTTCTTACCTGAGGATCGCTGAAGGAGTCCCTGTTTCCTGTCAAGACTCTCCTTATTCTGAAAGTTTGGAACAGTTCAGGTACAAAATATGTCCGTCAGAAAATTAACCGAATGTTTACATTAATATAAAAGCCAAACTTCTTAATTTGAGACTAAATGTGAGAGTCGCCACTCCGCGTGAAGCTGCTGTCCCAGGCGGAGACGGACAACGGTTTCCTTCACAGTCAAACGGCTTCTGAACAAGTGCTTTGTCCCGCCTGTCCGCGGTGATGAGGCCCACAAGACCGCAGCACCGCCGAGGTTCATCCGCCAGAGGTCGGGCTTTTTACGGTTTAAAAGCGACCAGACATATGCAGATAGGGAAATTGAAAACTGGCAGAAAAAAACCCGACGGTTTCGATGCAATAAATCAATAATACAATGATGGTAAAAAAGAAAAAAGATTACCAAAAGTTAGCATGTAATAAACATCACCCTCTCTATAGTCTTCCGCCAGACAATATAGTTATTGAACAGCAATTTAGTCAATTCTTGCTTCAATTAGTGGTGGAATATAATAGGCATAAGTACTGCAAATTTGTACTTGGACATGTCATTCTTACTCTGCAACATGTATTGGACAGCTTTTGTTATTAGTTAACTAACTTCATATTGCATACAAAACATATAGAGAGCTTTTATTATAAATTAAATGACCCAACAGTTTAAAAAAGTATAGTTCGTTGATTGACAGGAAATTATTTCATCAAAATGTTGAGGGTGTGACTTTGGATAATTGTGATGAACACTTCTCACTATTTTCAGAATTCTTATAAACCAAACAATCACTTGAATAATGGAGAAAATAATCTACAGATGATTCCATAATTCCATTGGCAGTTTTATACAAATGAATTAAGATTAGTTAACTCAAACAACTACAACAGTAAAGTATTTACATTAATGCTTGAGTAATAATAATCTAATGACATAATATAAATTGGCATATCAGGCAATTTTTCTACATTGATTTTTCTGATTAATTACATATTTTTTTCTTATATAACATTTTGAATGCAGGGATTTTACCTGTAAGAGTTGTTTTTTTTACAGTATATTGTATTAGCACTTCCATTTCCTCCGCCACATTATAGTAAAGATAAAACTATAAATAAAGTGTTTTTATATGTTTCACCTTCTAACGATATACGTTACATATACGTTATAACGTATAACGTTATTTAGTTGTAAAATCAGCTTCAATGAGGAATCTCTTACATTTCAAAGGAATTAATGCAATTACTAAAAGACTCATTCAGTTGTGTTACTGTCTGAATCTTTCCAGTGTTGCTACTGTGCAGTTTTCCATTCAGTGTTCGGACTGAGTGTGTGTATATTTGCATTTTCATATTTACTTTCTCAATGCAACCAAGCTTTGTTTTTCTACCACAGTACAAAGCAAATGATACAAATAATAATGTTCAGAAAGGCATAAACACTCTCTCACTCGCACAAGTTCAAGTCAAGTTCATCTTGTTCAGCTCCTTGGATCTGCGCCACAATCGCTACCAGGCCAAAGACATTTGGCTTCATTCTCAGTAATAAATTATATTGGGTTTAATGCGTATCAATATGAAATGTCTGTAATGATTCTCAGTCATACAGGTCATGGTATATCTGTTATAAATTGCCCTCACTTAGACTTCTCGATATCAATATGAAGTATTTTGTATTTATGAGTGTGATTTAATTCTTTATTCTACACATTTGAATCCATTAAATATCTTTTTGAACGAAACTCCAGCTGTGATGTGGAGCTTATAATATACTCTCGTTATGTACACATATATACATAGAAATATACAGTATATACACCTCAAGGAAAGGAGTGTAGTTACAAGCTCATACACTAGGTGGTAGTATGGCTTTATCCTCTGCACCATACTTTTCTTTTAAAACCTCAACATATTTTAGAAAAATAATCAAAAGGAATTTCCGTCAAATATGTATCAGATATTGGAAATATTAGTGAGAAAGGCATATTCCTTGAGCACTTGCCTCTAACACTGTCGGTTATTAAATATCTGACATGTTTTCTCTGTGTGCAGCAGGTATGAGGCAATCATTACCAATGATTGGGGTGCAGATTGTTTTACTTTTCCGTATCCTGATTGGCCAGATTACAAGAGTGATCCGGCAAAGAGCTCAGCACACACACCCGGTTACCCTCGCCATGACGTCACAATGAAACCAAACACAGGCTGGGCTGCAGGCCTCTGTGCCGTTAGAAAGAAAGAGAACATGAGAAGAACGTTGGTGATGGGGTCAACGGTGTGCAATGAAGCCTCATGAATCTTTTCACATCTTAAAGTGAGAAAAACATACATGCATTCATAAGTTAAAGGATACGGCTGGTGTTGCTCTGTATGTTTCTATCTGACATCAAACGAGAGAGAGAGAGAAGTGAAAAGATGTGAAAATAGTTTTTGTGGTTGATCGGTGGGAAATGCCCACACATCTTTTCTGTCAGCTTCCTCTAAACCTTCATTCTAACGGGGCATCAGTGAAAAGGACCTGCCTGGTCGAGTGCTCTGTGTAGACGAGAGGAAACTTGAACTTCTACTGAACTACTGTCACATGATTCACGTTTCGCTCAGACATGATGGAACTTGTTTAAAGCTACCCTTGGTATTAAAATGTTCTGGCGACTCGAGAGAGCTTGACCGGCTCTCTTCCCCTGATGAACTCCTTTTTTAACCATCGACATCATGTCTGGCTCTACTGAACTTCAATTGAACCTCTGCCTTTACATTCATTCCATCCGTCCAAACCAAGAGTGAGCCTTCAAGTCGGAAAGACCCATCGAAGACCCCATAAGCCTTAATGAGTGAAGCCTCGTCTCCTTGACGATTGGTCATATCTAATCATATCATAAATGTCTGCATCATGAAAAATTACTGTATTGACTCTTTATCCTTATGTGTATCAAGACCCTGGTGAAAATGCACTCTGGACCGATTCCAAGGCAGTTGCACGTTTGTATACTGTTGTTGTCGGTCCTTCTGCGCAGAAGCCTATTAAAAATACAAAGACAAATTCTTCTTTGTAGTTCTCCCTTTATTCAATCGAAAAACTTCCACCACACTCTGGATGATGACGACGACCCCCACTCCGTTAGCCACCTCGTCTGTGAGGCTCATCAAACCATAAACAAAGGATCCACTTAGCTGGAAACAAGACAGACATCAAGGATTGTTAGAGTCGCCACATTAAAGCACAAAATAAACCTATTTTAAAAACCTATGCAATTTTCCCCTGCATTATTTTCTGTGAATAAGGCACACAATAGACTCTCTGTGAGCATTTAATCAGCGCTTCTATTCATCTCTTTTTAGACGGTGTGAGTGAAGAAAGACATGAGAAGAGCTGTGACAGCATTAAAATGTGTTGTGACACAAAGACGCCACTACAAACCCTCTGACTTAACTTCACAGCTGACAGCTTTCCCAAAGCATATGCTAACGTGACTGGGATCCAGTGGCACGTGAACAAACTGACTGGTTTGAAAATGTTAGTATTGCAACATACATATCATACTTCAGATCTTCAGCTGTCCTGTGACTGGACGGCTGATTCTGATGTGACATTTGAAACAAGAGGGCAGCTGCTTATTTCTTCCTTGTGATGACATTTATCTCGACCTCATTAGTCTTGGACATGAAGGGAAACGTACTTACATTTGAAGTGGCATATGATTTTGATTATTTGTTCCCTGATAGGTTGTATATTTGCTTTTTTAAAGAAGATTTTTTTTTCGGCAAACTAGTAAACTACATTGCTGTAATGTCAACCCAACTATGGCACTCAACTGTTGTCGACAATGTCCGTCTCTCAGTACTTTAACCCTGCCCTGTCTGTTGCTGTCAGTTACTAGCACATGTGTTCCCACTGAAGATCTTTAAAACAAGTCCCACATTTATGGCTCCACTTTGAAAAAGGCTCAGCAATTTCCTGGCCACTGTGTTTTTTTGCAAAATTTGACTCAAGCAGAAAGAAATTATACATTTGTTGGGAACTAATTTTTATACTGATAAATACACATTTGGTGCTCTAGTGTGAGTATTTACAGCAGCAGTATGTGGGATTAACTCAAAATAAACTAACGAAGGAACATGCCACTCAGTGTGAATCATTTATATGTTTTTGATATGATGAGAGAACATTGGAGTTCCGCTGAATGACGCAGAAGAATAAGATGCATCAAGCTTTAAATTACACAGATTATACTTGTTGATAAAATCAATTCCTTATTGGTATTGGCTTTTTCATGGGATTTGTTGACATCAAGAAAAATATAGAATATGGCCGGCCTTGTCCTTTTATATTCCTTCATGCAACAACTCTCCTGCAAAGCTATAAACTGGTGTAGGTTAGTTTCACAAACAGAGGCTACATGATGGTAATCAAGTCACTGTATGAAAAACACACTGTGCAGCCTTCCCTTTGGTGACATCAGAGAGTCTGTGAGGCGAACAGAGATGTAGATCTGAGATAAGCTCGATATCAGTCCGGTGAACATGGAGAGGAAAGCCACCTGTTGCGAAGATTTAACAAAGGACCAATTCAGTGTTTTTATAAGTTTTAGCAAACAAACCTACAAATAATACATTCACATTCTCGCTGAGCATTTTTTACTTTTTTATACAGTATTAGATTTTTGTCTCAATTTCTTCAGTTAATATGGAAATTATTAAGCATATTCTAGAAACTTCTTTAAACAATGCTGATCAAAATAAAGTCATCAAAACTATTATTTAAATGAGGAAACATCAGACAAGAATAAGTTAAGAGGGCTAAGAATTTCAGCAAACATTAAATACTTTTTGTCCTGGAGTTGATGGTATATGAACACATTTCAGTCACCCAACCCTAATCAGTCACATCATGTTTAATTAGTTTTGCTAATGTTTATTATATATTAATGTTATACTATTATACCCTGTGTTCATTGGATTCTCACATCATAAAAAATGTATGGAACCAAACGGTTGCCAGGTGTGAATAGGAAAAATACTTTCAAATGTATAAAACACCAGAGTGGTTTGCAAAACGCTGAACTGCAATGTAGTTGGTACATGTGATTGAACCACAAAAATATATCCAAAGTTACGATCTCATTTCATGTGAGAACAAAGAGGAGACACTTTCTGATTCAGCAACAGGTTCACCTGCTAGAAGGAAGGCTCCTTCAGCCGATGCGTCCAGGCTAAGCATCCTGTGAGGGGGAAGGTGTGATCAGCTGACTCTCGCTCTTTGATGGCCGACATGTCCTCTTTTGTGCCGACATGGAATATGAGGGAGAACAAAGCTCCAGTACCAGTATAATGAGGACCAGTGTCTACAGACAAAGTAAAATGTGTGAATTTGCAGGAGTGTGTTGTCTCTCTGGCATCTCTATTCTCCCCCTGAGCAGTGGGATGTCCAACCGGCCCGGGTTGTCTGTGATGGAGGGGTCCACATTGTGCCGAGACTGGACGTGAAAGAGCAGCCAGGCCACAGTGTACAGGTTGGTCACCACGGTGAAGGCATACCTACACAAGGAGGAATATAATTAAACCCAACAGCAATTTGGGTTTGACAGTTTTAACCGAACGATAACAGAAGACACAGAGGCATCTTGTTTTTGCTTCAATATTTGAGCGGCTCTGGCCAACATGATGAAAAGAGTTACTAAGCTACCACATGAGTTACTTCTCTTTCCTCTTCACTAGGAATTTGGCTGCTATTGTCCTGCCTTATTGTTTCACTTCCACTGCCACTGTCTAGTTCTGACAGAGCATTAGAGGAAGGTGTGACGATGGTTGAACGGAGGAAACAGGAGAGACTAGGAAGGAAGCTGGATGGATGAAGAGAAGAGAAACAATGGAAGAACTGACCCCATGATTCATGTTTTCATATTCAGACAAAGTCAAATATTCCAGTCTGAAAGCTGTAAACACATGATGACGGGTCATTTTACTGACAATAAACTACACCAGATTTACTCCTGATACTCCGTTGCTCCCTGAGGCCCAATTCTCACCTATTAAAGTTGACTGTAAACTGCAACTTTCACTTCTGTCTCAAAAACCTGCTTATAAGCACCAGGAATTGCTCCGTTAGAATATTATAGGCCGAATAGCAAGTTTAACTATGTTCCACTGGAAGTGAACCACTCAGCTTAGCTTCCTCTATGATTGAGAGGACTGAATGAAAATATGAGACTGTAATGGAGGCCTTGAAGACGTCACCTGTATACTCTTGGATGAGGGAGAGGTGCCGAGCTGGAAGATGATGACTAAGGGGGTGTAGTAAACCATCTGAGGAGCGTAGTAGAATAAAGCTCCACTTCAACCAGCTGCTACACATTGTTGCATCAATAATAATAATAATAATCGAACAACAGTACAGGGGCCATTCTGCATTATAAACAACGGTGGAATGTAACTGTGTACATTTATTCAAGTATACAACAACTTTTTCCGTAATTGCACTTCACTTGAGTATTTCCATTTTATACTACTTCTTCTCCATTACACTTTAGAGGCAAATATTCTAAAGTAAAGTTTTACTCCACTAACATTATTTGACAGCTTCAGTTACTTTGCAGATTTTAATTAATAAGTTATGATACCTTATCATAGATTGTTACCCAGCAGTATAGGCCTAATGCAAATTGGCTCCATGAATGTATCACCAGTTACAAGAATGCAAGGTGCTTGAAGTCAAACTGTAGAAAATACATCTGGGCTTTTTATATCTGTAATTATGACAGTCTGCCTGGTCCTTTTTGTGTGTCAGAAAATGTCCTTTGGCTAAATAATTTTGCTCTTTTTTTCCCCAGGAGAAATGTAACTTTCAAAATATGGCAAGTATTTGTCATTATTATATGTTATAAAGGCTTAAAACAGTGTGTAATAACAAAAAAGTAAATACACGTATTTGAATTGATCAGGTTTCTCTTCATAAACAATTGTAAATGAACATGAAGAAAACTTTTGAGATTACAAAAGTGGCCTTTAGTGGAGGGTTTAGGCGGGCCAGCCAGTGGCAGAACTCTCAGAAACCATTATTAATAATAATATTATTATTTACAACACCAGCACGCCAGTTTTTTTTTTTTTTAACCGTGCCGCACAATTACCGTAATGTACCACATACCAATGGAAAGCTCCGCTTCTTAGAGTTCAGAATCAGTCGATTGCTACGGTATATTTTCGAAGTTACGATAATTTCAATTTTGCATGTCAGAGTTCGTACTAGTTTTAACGTAAAAAAAAAAGCACAAGACAGTCTGCGTCCTCCGGCTTTTCAACTATTGGCTCGGTGCCTGAAGGAAGCCCAAAGGCTTCACCTTTTCTACCGTTTTACTTTTTATAGTTTTGGGTGCAGGACTTTCACTTGTAACAAAGTATTTTAACTTCTGCTACTTCAGTTAAATATCAGAGTACTTGTTCCATCACAGAGTAGAACCCTACGTTTTATTAGGATATAATACTTTTGTGTTTTTATAGAAATCCTTCAGTAATTCGTCTCTCGGGTACTTACCAAACAGGTGGCAGGTTTGTCTCTTGCCGTAGACGCACTCTGTTCCGCAAGAGGCGTGACGACTCCGTCCTATCTGGCCAATCAGCTGCGCATGCGCTGTGAAAGCCGAGCAGCAGTGGAGGCAGACAGCAGGAGGGTGAACCACAAAGAGGCGCACAGGTCGTTTAGAAAAGGCCTGCAGACTGACAGAGAGCGTCCAGCAGGCACAAACTGCTCCATGATTGATTTGACTCCTGTGATAAAACTTCCTTTATTCACAATTAGAGATCTGTCGTTGTCATATTTACAAATACATAATGCAAATAGTTACACTAACAGACGTTGAGCAAAAACACAGTTCAACCTTGGTCTGAGCATCTCCAAAAAAAAAAAAAAAAATCTCAATTATCAAATCATATAATAAACGCAGTGTAATGGATTATGCCAAGCTGGGTCATCTGAACCGCTTAGCTTTCAGAGAATAATTTAATGCGCCAACAAAAGCTTTTCTGAGCTATCAGCGGCAATTGTTACACCGGCCACTTCACGCGTAAAGGCGCGCTGCTGGTGCACCGGTTCATCCTCTGAGCAACTGCATTTGCTTTGTCTTTAGAGTTATACAGCTCTGCAATGTACACGCCTACGGTGCAGTATCAATTAGATGGTTAATTAGAGGTTTTTGTTACAATAGGCCTACAGTTCCCACATTCGTTTGTTCCCCTTTCTGTTCTTCACATGAGTGATTCAAGCACGGAAACTCCTTTAGTCCTCAAACTCATGCTTTTACAAACAAATATGCATCTCTCCTTCATAACTTAAAATAAATGGGTGGGGGGGTCCCCCATTAGCAGATGTGTTTGAGTGAATTGTGTTGAAATGTACACTGAAATGAAATGCAGCATCTCAACTGGCCCCTGATGTCAAGTATTTGTTTTCAAACCATCAGTGTGGATTTATACATTTGCAATATGTATTGCGCCCAAGTGGAAAACAACCTAAACTTCCCTTTCTTATTTTTGACACGTGTGTTCGTGGTCATCACTCATCACAGTGGCGACACTACTGCTCAGTCAGTGATCTAAAGTTAAACTAGAAGGGATTATAATAATGAGGCTCAAGTGGTGTTTTTTTTTTTATGTGACACTCCACTGATTTTATACATGAAGTTTGGCTATTCCCCTCTGGGTGGAGCTTTCTTTATTCTAATAATAATAATAATAATAATCCCTAAAATATCATAAAGATGTCCTCAGGGTTGCCTCCTCCTGGGCTCGGCACATTTTTTTTTAAACAGGAGGCCTGCATTACAAACTGGGAAAAGGGATTTCAAGGATTTAGGAGGCAGTAAATATCTAATGATATACACTCCAGTTGCATTATGGGAAATGTAGGATCCAGTGTTTTGGGGGAATTGGACTCACACTAGTCAGGCTATCTTGACTGCTACTGCTTCGATAGACCACGTTATCTTAATGCCTCGTTAGAGTCAGCCAACATAAAGCATGGGAAATATTAAAATCGCTGGAGTACTCCATAACAGAAGGCCATAAAAGTTGCAATCTCTGATGAGCTTGAATCGGTCAGGGAAATTTAAACAATCCTGAACACAGACAGAGCACCAAGCCAGACATACATCTTTCATCTTGGCCAGGAAACAAAGAACACACAAAAGAAACAACCAAAGAGACAAATGAAACTAGAGCTGCAATGATTATAGTCAATCAAAAGAAAATTAATCAGCAACTATACTTTTAATCAATTACTCATTTCTCATTTTTTTAAGCAACAATGCCAAACATTGATGTTTCAGACCTTCGAATGTGAAGATTCTCTGTACTTTCTTAGCCTTACATTATAGTTAATTGAATATTTTAGTGTTTTGGACTGTTAGTTGGAGAAAACAAGACATTTGATGTTGGGCCTATGATAATTTTATGGTAATTCTTTGCAGTTTTCTGATGTTTTAAAGTCCAAATGACTAATTAAGAAAATAGTCAGCAGATTAATTGATAATGAAAATAATCATTAGTTGCAGCCCTACATGAAACTACAGTTGTTAGCAGCAGCAAGGAACTCAAAAAAGGGCAATTGTTTCCAGTTTAGTACACTGAGTTTTTGGAAGGCTTCTTTGTTTTCAGAAACAGGAGTCCATTAACTTCATAGACATGATGTACCTCAAAAAAAGTAAACCTCATTGAGCTGTCTGTCTGTGACCTCCTGACAAAATGAAACAATGGTTCAGACAGGTTTGGGTTGTCAGTGAGACCTCACACACACTCTCTCTCACACTCACACGATCTCTCCAAAACAAACACCACTGTACATGTGTTGATTGTCCCAGCAGATGAAAGGATGTATACTGCTTATATGTGAGAGCAAGTGATGTGCACACATTCATTAAACACATTCACTTACAAAAAACCTCTACATTTGCGCGCGCGCACACGCACACACACACACACACACACACACAGTAATCCAGTGAGTATTTGGGACAGATTAGATAAAATGTCATTGCGGGACACCCACTTGAGCTTTAAAACTTTTACTTAGAAAGGCACAAACTATGATTTCCTGGTAAATTATTTTGATGTGAGAAGTAAAAATCGAAAGACATCTCTTTTTTTCTTCATGTAAATCGACAACATTTTGCGGCCATAACTCAGATATAAGCATCCTAGATCAGTCTTTATTAATTTGTTTTCTTAATTGTTAATTTCAATCCTAAAGTTTTCCACTGTAATTGTTTTCTTTTTCCAAAAGTGCAATAATAATAATAAGAGAGCTTAATATCCGTTTCTCTCAATCTTCCACAGTACCTGAGGCCAGTGACTGTGCTACAAAGTCCACATTGACAGACAAAAGAAAGCTTGAGTGAGGAAAATAATTGAACTCCAGAACACTAAAACATAAAAATACGTTTCAATGCAGGGCTTTGATTTCAAAAACGGAGGATTCAATTACAAAAAAGAAAGAAAAAAAAAAAAAAAGGAAAAACATAAAAATCCTCCAAATTCTGTTTTATAGATGAAATGCTTCCTGTGTCACTCAAATTCAACATCAGCATAGTTCACCTTTTCCTCTTTACCTTGATCCCAAAACACACACCAAAGGAAGAAAAGGAAAACAAAATCCCAAGGAGCAGATTTCTTTCACTTGAACCACTCGAATGGTTCCCCCTGATCAACAGCTGACTGTTGGAACATCACACGTTCTTGTGGAATCTAGAATACACGGCTGTTTCAAACAGCATCTCTTTTTCATATTCACCCCACGGTATTCGAGTTGCATTGTTACAGCTTTTTTACTTTCTCAAGCCCCTCTCTGTAATGCAGATACGTTTATTTTTTGTCGATAAAAGGAATCTTGAGTCTGTTGTGGAGTCAGTAGAACTGCAACATTCCTTTAACTCGCCGGTAGCCGGGGAGCACTGAGAACGAGAAAGAGAGAGCGCGAGGGGGTGAGGTACAGAGTGACAGTGGGAAGAAGGTGAGAGGGATAAAGAGGTGAGGGGGAAACTGGAAAGAGAGAAGGGACAGTGGGTCTGTGTAGTTGCTTCCATTTAAAACTTGACAGTGACCACAATGTTTCAAGTTCTCTCCACTCTCTTCTTTCACTTGTGCCTCTGGAGGGCTTTCCTCTTTCTCCTTTTAAAGAAACAACAGCACCTGCAGGAAAACAAAGGAACAATCCGATTTAGGACAAAAATACATTTGGAGACTCATCGATAGAAACAAGATATTATTATATCAATAGAAAAGACTGCTTTTTAGGGTTGTCTTTCAATAATAATTTTGGATCCGATCAAACATTCCATTATTAGCAAAGAGCGATGTTGAAAACATATAGTGTGTTTACATACACTTAAATGCACATAGTTGGCATTCTCCAGATGGATTTTCATAGTTTAGTTAGCGGATTAGCAAAACCCGATTCCCCCAGTGAGATTACCACTGGAGAAAGCAGATTCTTGGCATCGTATACAGGTAACCAGGTTTCTAATGTGCTTTTTACAAGTATGTACCTGACAAAGACTACAAAAGGAGAGATGATGGGAGATGCAAGCTCATATTTCATATTTCATTTTCCAAAATTTAAAATAATTCGGATTTGCTTCCATTTGCCTCTTGAATTTGGGCTTTGTGATATTGGGCCATTTAAAAAAAAAACTTTACTTCCAATTTAACACTGGATGTGGACTGATTAAAATGCTATTAAACCCCAGCCCAACTGCAAGCAGCACTATCTTTTAGGCATCTGGACAGCGGTTTCGTACTTGGTTTCGTCAGCCACTTCAACCTCGGTGGGAGCGGTGATGGGAGCGTTGGAGTGTCCGGCTGTGGGATCATCGGTGTTCAGCTCGCCATTCGTTGAGCTCATCACCTGCACAAGTAGAAAAAGGACACCAGACTGCTCGTAAACACGTACAGTTTGAGCTGCTGACTGCAGGGTGGAGGTGAATGTTCATATAAAAATATGTAACCTTAATTATCTCTATTTATCTGCCCTCTCAGATAAAGAGAGAAGTGTAATCTGGAATGCCTCAACCAAAGCAACTTCACATAAATTGTATTGATTGATTCACATTTTAAATGAGGTTTCAGCAGTTTGCTAAAACCTTAGTTAGTGTTTTAAGTAAAAAATTCCTTCCTTGTATTGCTATCCCTCCTTCGCACAGAAACTGTGTCTACGGAAACATAAAGCAATTTCATACGAAAAATCCAAACTTAATCTAACAAAACCAGACTGCTGAGGCGTCACATTTGCATTTTAGCAGAGTAAGGAATTTAAATCTTGTCCCCCCATCTCATCTAGCATTAGCGCATTAGACCAGGAAGAGTAACAGCAAAACAAAGTCTGTTTTGATGTATAATTGTGCATATGGGCATGTGAATACTGTTTTAAGACAGATTTGAAAAATGTGAACCCATCCTTTAAATGCTGCAATTTATTAGCCAACACTAGATGTCGTATTTGGGCCACATTTACTACAGAGGCTGATTGCTTCTATTTTTCCATCTGTTTGTCTGCACACCAAATCTATACATACTTGCACATATAAATGGGTTTATTGCAGCAGATTAAGCTAACTATCCATCAGTTCATGTGTTTTTCATGACTGCTGTTGGATGTCATCTTGCACGGCCCTTGCTGTGAGCTGCATATACAGCCAATGAGGCGAAAGAAGCCGTAAGAGCAAGCAGAACAGTCAAAGCACTGGGATTCAAACACTGATGCAGACACACAGAGAGAGCGAGAGTCAAGACAGAGCAGTGTGAGAGGGTGTCAGACACACACAGAACTATGTGGCTTCATGCATAAACCAACAGAGCAGCAGCAGCAGCAGCAGCAGCAGCAGCAGTACCTGAACAGAGCCCCCCAGCCGCTCAGCTGTGAGGTGCGACCCCAGAGTCTCCTTATTGGTCACTGGAGTGGGCTGAGACTCACTTCCTTTGGGCTCAGGCGACTTGACGCAAAGAGCAAAAAGGGTTGAGGCAGGTGGTTGTGAAGTGGTGAAAGGGAGGGGGTGGAGGGTTGTGGGGTGGAGGGTTGTGGGGTGAGGGTGAGGCAATGTGGTGGGAGGGGGTGAGGGTAGAGGTGTGGAGGAAGGAGGGACAAGGAGGAGGGGGAGTGAATGAAAACAAATACAAAAAATTATAGACGACATCTCCCAAGCAGAAGCAGGCTTGTTAATACAAACTATGTTAATAGAGGAGTAGAGGGAAGCAAAATTGTATGCGAAGCACAGATCAACACACTAATAAAGTCATGCAGGAGTAAAAGAAAACAGCCTTGGTCCCCTCAACTTGGACTGCATTTTCAAATTAACAGTCTAACTTCTTTTGATGCAGCCGACTGTTTTAACCAGGATGTTACAGGTTTTTACAGTCATGAGCAACGTGCATGGGACTGGAGGTGGTGCTTTGCAAGCTTTAAAAAAAGGTGGCAAGTTTTTGCCAAGCCAATCACATTAAATGGAGAACAATAAAAAGAGGTTAGAGTCCACTGTAATAAGTCAAATCATAAAATCGAATTCACTCCCCTTCTGGTTTTACGGGAAACAATGAGTCAGACTCGTCAAGTAAAGCAACATGATTGTGACCATGATTTCAGTCCATTGGAAGGATTTCGTAATTATTTAGACTTAAACTCTTGAATTATTACCCCTCTACTGAACAAACAAAGAAAACAAGGCTCTGATAGCATGCTAAAAAAAGGTGGGAGGAAAAACACTTTGTCATACACTAAGCATATAGCTTGTCATTACTGGTATGAACAATGCAATTTGCATTTTCAACTCATGCATGCAATGACTGGAGCTTAGAGTGACAAGGTGTGAAGAACAAATTAAAGCCGAAAAAGGTGCTTTATTTTACAGCAGTATGAGAACCTGCCTTACGATTGTGTATGTTGGTTTGTTTAATGGTAAAGCATAAATGTTGTACAAGTCTTATTGTCTGACAGAGACATTGAGCAGTCAAACTGTACACAGTCCAGGAATGAAGTAGAAATGGAACTGAATAGAAGCCATTTTCTCCAGGAAGTTGATTATTTGGGCACAACAATAGAAGCCTGGCAGTAGAACTTGAATGACAGGGTTGGCTGGTTGTTCGGTCGGTCGGTCAGTCAGTCGGTTGATTGGTGGGTGGGTGGGTGTGGTGTTTGTTGTGTTTTACTGCTGATGACCTCACCTGGTTTTTGGTCTGCTGTTGTGCTTTGTCTCTGCTGCTGGGCTGCAGGGGCATGTCACTGGGGATGGGGCCTATCGGTGTGGGCTGCAGGTAACAACACAACAAGCACAGAGTCAAAATTAAGACAATTTAAAAAAGTAATAAAGAGTAAAACTTTGGTGTTGAATTTAGAGAAAACGAAACATATTCAGCAGCCGCAATTTGAAGTAAGAAGGTTTGCAAAAATATAAATAAAAGCAACTGCAGTCGAGAGACTCCACGGTTCAATCACAGGATTTTAGAGGGAAAGGAGCGGGAGGATGAGTGGATTGGGTAAGAGGCACTCACAAGTGATTTGCCGACCCAGTCATATTCATAGTCAAAGACATAACCGTTCCTGTCGAACAGATCAGTGAAGAGCTTCCTTAAGTAGTCATAATCAGGCTTCTCAAAGAAGTCCAGCCTCCTCACATAGCGCAGATAGGTGGCCATCTCTTCTGTAGCAAAAGAGAATATATGGTTATATTTGAAATCTGGTTGAACGAGGGAAACAATTTAATAACACAGTAAACTAAAGGGAAGTTGGTTCTACCGACCAGGGAAGTTTTCACAAAGCACTTCAATGGGCGTCGCTCGTTTGGTGTCTCCAATTTTCTGATACCTCTCCTTCAAAGTATCTGCCTAGAAAGGAGACACGAAAAATACATATTACACTCCATTTGAGCAAACACTTAGCTGCGGGAAATGTAAATGAACAGGTGTAAATCTTCAAAATGTATATTGGGCACTGCAGACAGATGTAAATCTTCTGGTTAGTCATTCTGAATTGTTGAGCCATAACACACACACACACACACACACACACACACACACACACACACACACACACACACACACACACACACACACACACACACACACACACACACACACACACACACACACACACACACACACACACACAATGTTTAAAGCAGATTATGACAACAACGGTACTTGTGACAAGTTAATACAAATATTGTTCATATGAGGGGGTTGTGTGGTCAGTTTATGTCCATCATGTCCACTGACTGTTTTTCCAACTATAACCAGATGATTCTTGTATTTGACAATATATTTGAGCAAAATCTCACGTAGTCTCCTTGGGGACACATGATTCCCATGATAGGATCATTCTGGTCTGCTACAATAGTATGGTATACATGGGTGTCACAGTGTCAATGTGTAGACAATAAAAGAGCCACTTTATTACATTACATTACATTACATGTCATTTAGCTGACGCTTTTATCCAAAGCGACTTACAATAGTGCAACTTTATGTTAAGTATTCAGTTTAGTGCGCATGCGCAAGTTCAGTTTGGTTCTAGAGCCACTTTATACCAGTTGATACATCCAAAATGGTTGCCCTTCCCCCACTGGCCTGTACATTTTCAACTATACATGAAAAGTTCTCACTCTCAATTTAGTAATATTGACTACCAACCGGGATTAATCAGACCAGAAAAACGTCTCCCACTCATCAGCAGTCTAGCGATGATAATTCTTAACCTGCTGCTCTACACAGTCACCCTGAATTGAATACTGTTCCACTACATCTGGTCCCTTTACTCCTTCATTGTATTTAAATGCTTACTGTCATGTTGTGTGTTGGTGAGAACTTGTTTTGGCCCGAGCCACCCAACATCCCCCACATTTATACATCCCTCACATTCATCTACCACGAGCTTCCTCCCACATAGCAAATGTTCAGATGAGGCGTCGTGTCTTCTAGTCTTTTCTATGTACACCTTTGATTTTGACGCCTGCAAAAAGCCCAGAAACTCTGCAGCTACAACCTGCCCTCCTTGCACACGTTATCAAACCTTTGTTTCTTAATGCTTTACAGTTTATCAGGAAACTGTCCAAATGAAAAACAAGTGCGGAGTCGTTTTTTTTTGTCACATGCTGTATAGATTTGATTGTGGGCACTTATTGTGAAGCTTGTCATGAAAACTAAGACAAGTGGTATGGAGGCCCAATTGCACAAATATTAGCTTATTATTTAGGATGTCAGAACAGAAAATCTGTAAAATGTCTCTTTG
Organism: Myoxocephalus aenaeus; assembly: GCA_038501785.1. NCBI lineage: Eukaryota > Metazoa > Chordata > Actinopteri > Perciformes > Cottidae > Myoxocephalus > Myoxocephalus aenaeus. The sequence goes on from JBAMJR010000011.1 coordinate 875,017, forward strand.
GAAGAGTTGAAAGGAGTTCAAAATGCTGGTCTGTGGGTTTGGGATGATTGGTGGGACCAGCTGCACCATTTGCTGCCACCAGCTGTTCTTACACAAGCAGTATGAGTTCTATGGTTGGAAAATATATTTCATGATCTTTCAAAAACAAACAAGTGAGAAAATGTAAATGCTGCAAATATATGGATTTGATGACGTACGGGAGTTTGTTGGCAAGTGGTTGTGGTGTAACAATCAATCTTACGTCGGGTGTTTAGTCAAAGAACAGACTTGGCACAGGGAACACCACTTTGCTTAATGTTGCCTCTGCCCTGAGGGCCTTATCAATGTGCATTACTCCACCACAAATTATATCAAGTTTGTGTGAAGCAACAGCAAATAAAACAATCACATAGGTCTCAATAGTTTCTGTGTCTAAGTGACACAGAGGGTCTTTTAGGTTCAACAAACAATACAGATACATCACTGGGGAGACCTTGAAATGTCACCAGTGTGAGAACATGATGTTGTAAACAACAGGCTCTCTGTTCCTAAGGTCACGGGGATGCTAGGTATAAAGGAGATACTGTATTGACAAGTGGAGCCGGAAAAGGTACATCTCTATGCTAAGCATTAAGAGGATTACAGGAGTCTGATATAAATCAGTATGTGTATTTGGATGATGTCAAACAATACGCTATAGTACCTTTAGGCCCTGCCAGGGGAGGCTACCTCGGAGGAAGTACATGAACATGTGACCCAGTGCCTCCAAATCATCCCTTCTGCTTTGCTCTGAAAGAGGCAGAAGAAAATTAGGTTACCTGTTGAGAAATACATTCATTTTATAACCAGCTGGCAAGGTTAACGGGCAATGAGCAGGAGGAAATGCAGCATAATAATTATCCAGGACTTTAAATGAACCAAACACAGTAGAAAAGGCTATGATTAGGCCGAGGAGGGCAGCAATCCTGTGCCATGGAGAGACAACAGTCGGCAGGTTCTCTCACTGATTAGAACTCTGGCAAGTAGAGGGAAGGAACTAATCCGTGAAACCACCTCCTGAGGTGACTTAAACACGCAGACTGTTGACTCTCAAAATAAATGGTTGGCCACCACTGCCATAAAGTTAAAACAGCCATGTGAATAAAGAGGAAAATGACTCAAGAAATTAATCAGAGAAATCATATTAAAAGACAGATGAAAGTTACTGTAAGGTGTTTCTCAATTTCAACGGTGAAACAAATAACTGTGTACGGTATTTGTTTAAAATGCTGTCTACATGTTGGGGATGTATTTGTAAACCATTTAACCATTAAACTGAATGTAAATGAGGGCAAAGCTCATCTATGCAAACCTGTAGGGCCACAGCCCTGCTCCAGAGGCGTTCTTACCCTTTCCCAAGTGTGTGTTGATGCTCATGTAGCGTGCTGTCCCAGTCAGACTCTTGTGCTCCCGGTAGGGGATGTGTTTTTTGGTCTCAGGGTCTATGTACTCTTTGGCCAGACCAAAGTCAATGATGTGGATGGTGTGCTGCCTCTTGCTTCCTGGCCGCCCAACCAGGAAGTTTTCTGGCTTCACGTCTCTGTATATCAGACTCTTTGTGTGGACATACTCCATCCGTGTTATCTAGACAAGCAATAAACAGATCAATATTAGTCAATGAAAATGTAAAATGTAAAATCACTCAATTATCCTGACAGTTTTGGGACATGAAGACCAATTCATTTGAGTAATGAGTACACAATGGATTATTGTATTACCCGGGGCTACACTGAAGACAGAAGCTTCCAGTAAATTTCCTAGTTGTATTACATTATTACCGTCAGCTTGAGTTGAAAATATTTCAAATGTCTAATCAAAACTAGTGTAACGTAAACAATGCCACAATATTCAGCATATAGCACCTTAGCATTCACTCCACTATACATTTATAATGTAGTCAAAGTTTCACTTTATTTTCTGTTAAGCGTGAAATCACAAAAGCTAACTCATCTACTCCCCCTCAAGACCTTACCAGCTGTATGGCTATCATGAGGACGGTCTTGAGGGAGAAGGTGCGGTCACAGAGGTCAAACAGGTCCTCTAGACTGGGCCCAAGCAGCTCCAGCACCATGGCGTTGTATTTCCCGCACGGGCCAAAGTAGTACACCTGAGGGATTCCCTCTGTGGAGACACAAATACAAAAATGAAGTTAGTGAACTTCTGTAAAATATTGGCCTATTAATTGAATGATCACAATACAATTGTTGCTATGTCTTACAGAATAACATTCTCTTTAATGGGCGCTTTTATTCTTCTTCCCTGACAAGATATATTTATTGTGTGTGGAAAAAGACATCAGAAATCATTCAACCATGGGGTCGCTCAGAGATAAAGGTGCAGAGGTTTATGCAACTGCAAATGCACTGATATGTAATATGTTTAACTTTAACAACTAAGTTGAGTACTCTGCAATGTATTACAGAGTATTGAAGTGGCGAAATGGATAAACAGTGGTGGGAAAACCAGGGTTTGACGAAACACTACAATATGTCCTTTTGTTGGAACAATGCTCACCGTATTTCTAATTGTGAAAAAAACAAAAACATCTGAAAATCACCAGTAAATTCAAATGTATTAATAATTAGGTGCAACATTTGGTACTAAAAAAACACAAAAAACAAGCAGACTCCCAGTGGCCTAAAGCTGCTGCTTCCTAATGTCTGCCTGCTACAGACATAACAGCTTTGTCAAAACAAAGTGAACTGCTGAGGCCTGTGAGGAACCAGCATTGTATTACACAATCAGCCTTTGATAACATGCAACAGCTCACTGGAAAAAAAAAAAAGATACATAATGCTACGTAGAGACAAAAAACTCATTTATTTGGAATATTAATCAGCCCTCAAGCAAAAATGTCCACGAGTTATAAAATGCTTCTGAAATGTCAATGTCAGAGAATCCATCGACTTCTAATCCACTTCTCCTCAAACTAAAACCACCAGTCTCCAGGTTCACAGTCCTTGCTACCAGGTTAGTCCTTGTCGAGTTGATTGTGTCACCAGGAAGCCATAGAAAAAAACCTTTGAACCATGCTCTGGTGCCAAATGCCCAGTATCTATATGCCAGCCAGCTCCCTGAAAGCACACCAAACATGAGACAACACATTGGTGCTCCAACAGCAGACAGACAGATGAAGAGAGTCAATGGGATTACGATCTGGATTAAACATGGGAAAGGGATTGAGAGAATGAGCCAGCACATTTGTACGGTAGTTGTCTGTAAGAAAAATGAATGTGTGACAGAGATAAATGAGTTAAGAATGGAAATTCAGTTTGGATTGTGTGTCAGCTGTGAGTCAGGGGACAGAGAGTTTACAATTTAGTTTTCTTGATCTACCCCTCAACATCAATTCATCAGGGCGACAAGACACACAGGCGCACACACACACAGGCGCACACACACACACACACACACACACAGACACAGGCGCACACACACACACACACACACACACACACACACACACACACACACACACACACACACACACACACACACACACACACACACACACACACACACACACACACACACACACACACACACACACACACACACACACACACACACACACACACACACACACACACCTGCCCTTTAGTCTCTAGGCTCTCCCAGTTAATGAAGCCAAAGACAGATGAGGCAGTGACAAGAGATCACTGGAAGGGCTGACTCATCAGAGCTTGGCCCAAATCTAGAGGGCATTCAAAACACCGTCATCACAAAAGGAAAAGCACACAGTGTATTTTAATCTACTGCTGGTGGATGCAAGAAAATATTGGTGTTTTACACTTTTGGGGGTGATTTCTGTCTAAACTTTAATATATACTGTGATATAACTTGCCAACAGCAGCTGTGTAAAATAGGATATGTGAGACTATGTGAAATGTGATGTTGACACAAACTCAAAGATAACAAAACTGTTGAAATTACTCTCTGCAACAACTTTTCTTTAACAGGAAATCGTGAGCAATTCAAAAGCAACAATGATAAAGCATTCCTGCCAACCATCATCTTGATCAGGCAACAACATTTTGGCCAAACAAACAATATCAGCATTTGGCTTCTCTCAATTACCGTATACTCAATAAGGAAACTGAATCAGTTATGTGATGGTACACTTCCGTAATTCTATAAAGTTATATCAAGAAATACATCCAACTGTGTTCAGCTTTATGGAATATGGTCTGGCTTTCTTTGCAAGCCAATAATCTGAACCCCACTGTCTTGACAATTTGTAGATACAATAGGTTGGATTGTCTCAAACAGACCTTCTCAGGCTACACAGCAAGAGAGAAGGCTGCATTATGTCAGCTGAAAACAAAGTTGCCCTACAATTAAACGTCAGCGTTAATGGCCAAAGAGGAGAGGGCTAGAGAAGAGCAGAGGACCGGGCAGGGAATATGTATCAAATATTCAGATTTTGGAGTAGAGTGCACTGAGAGAAGCTGAAAAGTGATCAGCTCTAGGGCTTGCACAGGCTGAGCCTGAAGCTACAAACACAACATAACTCATAAGTAAACAAGCCAGCAAAATGCCATAGGGCTGAATAACTATTTCACACTAATAAAATTGTGTGAAATAATATGAGAACGTACAGCCTGCTACTTTTATAAATCATGGCAAAACACACACACACACACACACACACACACACACACACACACACACACACACACACACACACTATATTGCTCCTTTAATGAACAACACTATTAAATATCATTATAATATATTTACACAAATTGCTTCTTGATATTTCTTTTGTTTGTTGCTATGGTGCATCTATCCCAACAAAAGTCAACACATTAACTGATTTTTATCTATAAAATTGTTCCATATGGCATGCATACGAATCCATGATTTTAATGATTTAATATCATCAACATAGACACTGTCACAGTATATCATGCCCTCAAAAGCCATGATGGGGCTCATGAATATTCACAGGCATGTGGATAACAACCACAGAAAAATTGTTCAAGAGGAAACCTCCTATTGCGACACGAATTACAGTAACATCCATGCAATCATGTATCCATGACTGCATGAGCTAGTCGGCCTGTGAACAACCGTTAAATGATAGTTGGTTCCATAAAAACCGTGCAACCTCTCTGCAGCCATTCCCCTGACAACAGTGGTAAAGTGACTGAAGCCACAAACTCTTAGGCCAACTAGTACAAGACTTGCTTACCGGCACATTTTAGTTTTACCAGAGCATTTTTGTATTTTCACAAAAATACTTGAACTGGGAGGGACAACTCCCAACTGGTGGGATTCGTTCAGGACAGAAGAGAATTAACAGTGTGCAGATAAGCTCCTCCTGGGCGTTAAGTGCTGAGTCGTCCATGCTGTGACATATTTGAGGCTCTTGGGTTGAGCAGGACTAACAGGGTCACATGTCCCCATTTAGCAAAGTTGACAACATAAGTAGATTTAATCTATCGCCTTGACTCCTCCCAGGCTAAACAGTCAAGTGAGCCTTTCTGTCATATCATCATGTAGTAGCCAGTCATCAGCTGTGTCTCTGTCTCAACCAATAAACAGTGTCTACCCTTAACATGGGATGAATACATTACTAATCTGCACTTATTTTATTTTTTTGTATTTAAAGTGCTTCCTCAAATTGCAAAAAAAATTAAAAGGTTATGCTCTCTTGGAGGTGGTTTTTGCCTTGGTCAAGAAAATAATTGATGTACTAAATAGATTATGGAAACACATTTGTTGAATAAATTCTGACTTAGTGAACATTCACAATACATTTAACATGATGTGCAAATGCTTGCCTTTGTCAACAAGGCCAATAATTGAAACTAACCCAACTGGAAAAAATGCCGGAAGACCTTGCTCTTATTGCTCTTGTGGATGGTTTGATGGCCAAAGAGACTCGTTTTGTTTCCAGATCGCAACCTCTACGTCCTCTACCCTGTTTACTAGAGTATAGCCATACGTTAAGTGTAGCCTATAGCGCCAACTTCTGACAAAACTACGCTGTAGCCTAGTTTATTCCCTCCAGTGGATGGAAACACGGCTAATTCACATTACTTTTTTGCAAAATTTTAAAAAGGTTGCTTAACATTTGCTTGCCAATTTAATGGACATTTGATTATAGTCTGCCAGTCACACTTAAGCAACATTATGAAACACCTTGCACTAGGCCAGCACAATATCAGGAAAATCTGTGATGTCGGTTGTGATGATGATGATGATGATGATGATGATGATATGACTTTGCATATTAGCTATACATTTCCAATAGTCAACCTGGTTGTCTTTAAATTCAAAACTGGATTATAATTGATTATTTTAAAATTGAAATTGAACTAGGCTTAATGGTGAGCAGAAACAGTATTGTTTACAACAGCAAAGTCACTACATAAACTAAAGTAAATTATATTCCTGACCTCACAACACAGAGCGAATTTTAGAAAGAATGAACCCAGACATTAATCAGTATCAGACCTTCATCCCGTCTTCTGTCCTGCTCCCTCTGCTGAATCAATGCCTAAAGGTACCACAGGAAGAGAGACGAGTGGCTGGTTTGTACTATCGGAGCACAGTTCGGAGCACAGTTCCACTGATGACAATAGTTTGTCGATTGACCCCTATTACAGAGAGTTTGTTTGTCACAATTCAAGTGTTTGTGTAAAACAGAGGCGGTGAGTGGAATACTGCTGACAGAGCACATTGAAATATTGCTTTTCTACAGGTTTCATGCTTGTTGAACAGGTAATGATAAAGTATTGGCTTTTTACTCCTGAAGGTTACTGCTTGCAGTGTACATATGTAAAATATGTGCAGCAGCAATTATATCTGAAACTGTGTAAACCAATAGTGCAATAATGTTCAGTGGCCATTTGGAAATTCGTAGCTGACATCACACCAGCCTGTTAGCCAGCCTACTGTGCAGATGGCCTGTCGTCTAGTTGTGTTTCAGGGCGAGGAATATTCTTTCCCTCACGTTGCACAACCCCAGACTTCGTACAATAAGAGTAAGGCTGAAGGCCAGTAGCGGTCTCAATGGAAGAAGGGAAGGTCAAGATGTGTTTCATGTGCCAGAGTAAACAACCAAAGGCAGAGAGACAACGAGCCTGGACCAGAGAATGCTATCCTATTATCAGGCAAATACCACTAAGTGTTGAGTTTATGCATGTGTGGGCATGCTTCGCGTAAGATTTGCTCGCAGGGCAGAATGACGGATTAAAACGGCTATAAAAAAGGGAAAAAATTATTCACACTCTTTTAGCAATGCATGTTAGAGCATTTCCCTGCAATCTGCAGGTAGCACAGTCAACACATATTGGCTACACTGGCTAACCATGTTCCCTGCTTCGACTCTCACACAGTGCTGCTGGTTGCGCTAGCATTAGCAAGCCTGCAGCAAAAAATTAAGTTTTACAACGAATTAAATGTGTTCTTCTGCAGTGGCAGTGAACACAACCAATGAGCCCACCAGCAACTGTGCTATATTAGGAGCGTAAAAAGTTATTTAGGGATTACCAACAGTGAAACTAACCACAATAAACAATATGGCTACAGCTATTGACACTCACTCTCTCTCTCAAAAGGGAACACAAACATGCTTCGAGTGTCTTTCCAGTGGAGAAACGGAGAGTCTGACAGTAGCTTCTCATGGTTGGCTAGCGCCAACTACCGGCTTCTGCATCTCTGTCCATGTTACACTGAGCAGTGGTCCGTCAGTCTGCCACCTGTCCCCTGATCTCTCTGTAGCTCCTACAGTCATTGCTCTTGAGTTTTTTATTGCATTTAAAAATAAATAATAATGGGAGCGGTTCTAGCTGAATTTGAGGGTGTAGTTACCTTTTAACAGACCAAATTATGCAATTAAGTAGTAATCAGGACATGTCCTGCATTTAAATACATTATAAAAGGAAGTTGTCTGGGAGAAGAGACCAAAAAAGAACTGATTGGACATGAAGGTGTGGCTGTTTGCAGAGTTGGAGATCGCACAGACCTAATCTACCTTTTCCTCTCAGTTTGACTAAATAATGAATAATGTTTTCAGATGTTGAATTAGAGACTGAGCATGAGAGTTGAGAGCCAATCAAATTAACACATGCATCAACACAAACTTTAAGAAACATGAGCCTTTTCTTTAACAGCACCGCGGGGGTGCTGTTAAAGAAAATCAAGACCCTCCCAACCAGCTGACTCTGCCTTCTCTTTCACCCTCTGTAACTATCCGACCAGCCAGACCAGATCAAAAGAGTTGCTGCCCTGGAGCCACAGCTATGAATCACAGCACATCAACATGTTCTGAGCAGTGCTGCATGAGAGGAACGATGCTGGGTACTGGAGAGGTGGAATTAGAAAGAAAAAAGGAAGCAGGCTCTGGGAAGACACATGCTGTGAAATTTAGCCCAAAGTTGAATGGAAGCTGTTGGAGTCGTTTCAGTGTGTCTGTTTACCCTATTGTTACATATCCACATTTGAAAATGCATAATTTCCTTTACATTTTGCCTTCCATCCACACCATGCCGGCAAATTTCATATGAAAAAAGTGAGTTTACTGAATAGATGCTGAATCTGAAAACAGAGGTCTCACATTGCGGTGCAAAGGAAAACTAAGATTTTTCGAATTTAACACAATCTATGCTAATTGGAGGACTACGGAGGAAGGTAAATCATATTTATCCCAGTGCAAAATACAAATCCACTCAGCTGAGTAAAAATCTACATATTTAGCAAACTCCAAATCAGAGTGTGAACATTCAGGATTCAATCTTTGTCCTCTTCCATTTCCCTCTCATTGCTTGCTAAGTTAACTAAATAACAACCACATTATGATAATAATTGCATTGCCTTCTTTAATATCTCAATCACAAAGTGTGTATCCAGCTGCACATAATTGTCTGTTTCTGAATATAAAGTCTGGGTTTTCTCTTCCCGCCCAATCTAGTCTGAAAAGGCCCATTCACATTTAACTCATCATTATGGTGCTGTCTATCAGATACATCTACAGACGGCACCTCTCTTACCTGAATTCCCCAACTGTTTGTAAAATCTATACTCCAAATGGAGCTGTGGTGCCCTGGACTTTATAGGTTCCTGAAAGAGAAGAGAGGAAAAAAAGAAGGAAAGGTGAGTGTTAAATATAACATTTAAGAAATCAGTCATGTCAATATCCTTTCTCTACAATGAGGGTTGGTTGGCTCAGTTAACCCTGCAGGGGGAATTATTCTCTATGGACAAAACAGAGCATTGTGCATTTGTTACAACAACAAAAAAGCTCATTTGTAAAGTAATTTTGAAACGTCAATCCTTGTATGGCTTTCACACAGTCAAGGGAAATTATAGACTCACTACAACATCACAAAAGCACAAGAAATGTGTGAGTGACAGCCTTACATACACATCAACAGGATAATATTGGTCTGCAATTAACTTAAATACCTACAGTACAATGTTGTACTTATTTCAATGCCTAATATAACTTAGATTCAGCCTCAGGTCAGACTTGTGGGATGAGAGAGGATAAAGAGCATTTCCAGGTAGTGAACAGCAGGCTTTTGTGATGACATGGCAGATAATCAACCCACTGGGACATATTGTTCATTATATCGCTAGCTCCAGCTTTACAACCTGAAATGTAATCTGATTAACCCCACTCTTATGATGACAAGGGCATTATAGACAAACGTGAAAAGGATAGAACAAACACACATCCAACTTAATTCCTTTCCTTAATCTTCAATAGCTGTGCCACAGCCCGTTTGAAGCCCTTGTCCCCAATAGCAGTAGGCAGTCCCCCTTTTACACACTGCCAACCATACTGGCTTTATGAGAGTCCAAAGGTGTACATTATCTTGTTTGTCAAATTGCTAGTCAACTCTGATATGCCAAAAAATATGAAACAGCCATACATAACATTTAGCTCTATTGTAAGACCTTTTAAATTTGACATACACATTTATGAAAATGCCTTAAAATGTATATAGCCAACTTCTCAAGAGGTGCTTGAAGTGAGATTATATCTTTCCCATGTGCATTTAATTCCAAAGCACTTCTATTTCAAATTATATAAACTAAAAGCTGAAAGCTATTAAGCTCCCACATTCACTCCATTAGGCCTTTATTAAATCAGAAGCATTTCTCTTTTGGTGCCCTCCTAACACGTAGGAGTGCAGTGCACACACAAAATATGAGCTGTATTCAACACAATAAGGAACTTTCTGTTCCATCCTTTTGCAATAACCACTCTCAGTCGTATGGGATGGTGTTCTGTGGTTTCACTTCAGGGATCAATCAAAAGATGGTTTAGTTATTAACCAACTTTGCCATAATATCCCCAAAGTAGACTGTTAATATATTTAGTCCTGATTGTGGAAAAAAATCCAAAGGGTTTCTCATATAATCCTGAATTTGTTCTTTACCTGCCTTTTACAAAACAATAATATCTGATTGATGGTTGAATAAAACAGAGAAAGGACTCAAAAAGTCTTTAAATCTGTTTTCAACTGTCCGTGTTCAGATTTATCTAACTAGCTTCTATGTTTATTCTTACAACATAATCCACTCTGGATGCTGGTCAGAGATGTTTTGATGTTTTGAGGTGAAGGCAGAGAGACAGAGCAGGTCCTTTCTCTTCCAATGTCTCGGTTTGTATCTGTGTCAATGTCATCAAACACCTGATTGGCTAATGTTAATACCCAGTTTTGTATGATTGCATGTCTTCTGGGGGGGACAGGGAACATGCAATGAAATGCTTTAAATATTTTATAATGTTTGTCATATTCAGGCATGCAAACTCATCAGAGACCAGATGCATTCTCATGTTTTCATATGATGCTAACATGTACAAACTCAAAGATGTTTTTCTATTATCTGTTGGGAAAAAAACCAAGATTTCAGCATCTTGCTGCAACATGATGCCAACAAGGAAAAGTGGCAGAGAAGTAAGCAGCCTCTGTGCATGCTGGGGGCTAGAAATTGAGAGTGGAAGACAGGAGGCAATACAGAGGAGTGGAGGCCTGTGGGAGGAAGACACGTGACTAGTCTGGGAGGCGGAGCAGGGAACTGCTGTAGCGTCGTCTTCCTCCCACAAGTCAGGCCGTGCCAATGAGGCGAGGAAAAGAAAATATAAAATATATAAATAATGACTCAAAGCAGATGGCGCCAAACCACAGGACCCTTTAAAACAGCTTACAATAGGAAACAGAGGCTTATGGCAGCTTTACGTACTTAAGAGTCATCTCTATTCGTAGCAGATGGGCTAAGCTATGGCTGTGCAAATGACCAGGACCAAGCTGCAAATGTCTGATGTAACATTATTGCATATATGACAAGGATTTTTCACAGCCCCAACTCATAGCAAATAATCTTTGATCTGCTCCTAGTGCAGACATGCACCCAGGACATGGCAGGGCAGCACCCACAGAATCACTTTTGTAAAAAGGGAATGTATTGGGGCTAATGCAGGGTGGTGTAACGATTTATCCGGTATACCGGTTTTAATTTCCTGTGCAATTAATATTTTTCATATACCACCACACCGAAGAACAGCCGAAGAACAGCCGTGAAGAGCACTACGACCGGGGAGACCCGAGAGTGAGTCGACAGGGGACCCGTATTAACCGTGTGCCCTTCTCACTCACGGTTATAACACTACAACTAATAACCCACAAATAACTCTCTTTGACAAGGTAAAACACCATGGCACACAACAAGTTGTGACACAAACAATTTGTAAAATTAACAACAGAGCGGTGGCGCGCCATTACATACTCAATAAATATCCACCTATGTAAAGACATGGTCCTGTCGAGAAGGACAGGATCAATGATTAAAACACTGGATTCGAGGCATGCCTGGCTAGGTCAAAAGTACTTCAGCGAAACTGCTGCATCGTACCAACAACACAACACTTTTCTACAACAACAGACCTGTTGTCAGTTTCACAACTATCTATAAAAAGTTGTTTAAAAAAAAAAAAAAAACAGAAAGATGACATATCTAACTTATTGATTTATTTTTCTATATTCGACGTACTCTTTAGTGTAAAATAAGCCACCTTAAACCCATATAAAAAGGTCCAGTTATGCCCCAAAAAAATGAAATACTGTGCTACACTGAAAATCGTAAAAGATACTGTGCTATATATTTTTGGTCATAACACCCATAACTAATTTCTCCCAAGCATATATCCAAAAAATTAAGTCGGCTTCACTCGTTACCTTACCACCTTTGGTATTGGGATCACTAGAGTTTTGGTTAACCGCTACGGTATCACGCAGAGAGCAGCTTTTTGCCACGTGTGCTGGACTGTGTCTGGGGCAGCTGACCCGCAGGCCAGAAGGGTACTTCCCTGTCTCACCTGCTGCTACAGTAACCTCTCCGCCTCAGCTGTCTCACACTGCAGCTGTGTGTGTTTCTGTGTATCAGGGTTTAATGTATATACAATCAAAATGGATGCATGGATGCATGAGACCAGAAACAAGATGATCTACATGAGCCTATTTTGTACTTGACTTTGACTGTACTTGTATTGCAATGTTCTAGTCTTCCAATCACTCAATGCACAGTAACACTACATATCATCATTCAGGAACAACAATTAAGGATTAAGTGTCTTGCCCAAGGACATATCGACATAGACTAGCGAAGCCCGGGATCGAACCACCAATCCTCTAATTGAAGGACAACCCTGCTCTACCACTGAGACAGTCTCCCCACAGGTAGTGCCATGACACTAGCCAATAGAACGGACAATCAATACAGTAATATATCTTGATATACTCTCTGGTGACTGCCACAGACATCGTGATGGATTCTGTCTAGCTGTATCCTCTCTTTGAAATGGACATTTTCTGATTTGTGGCTGTTCAGGCTTTTCAATGACTGAAACATACATTTTGTGTTACATGCGTTGCCATACATCAGTCTTTAAAAGTCTCAAGACTTTCTTTTCCAATGCCATGTGAATTATGTTTAATTGAACTTTGGACATTAGCAGTGCAACTAATGATCCATTTTATTTTAATGGATTATTATTATTTCCCCCATTAATTTCCTAGTAAATAATATGCCAGAAAATAGTGACAAATTCCTATCACAAGTTCCCAGAACTCAAGGTGACATTTTGTTATGACCTGCCAACAATCTAAAACCCAAAGATATTCAGATTACAATTATTAAAAAGATCCTCACATTTGAGAAATGCCAGAACCAATGAATTATCTTTCATCCTTGCTTGATAAATTACTCAAAGCTAATGTATTATCAATATCATTTTCTGATTGACGACATATCTAATCACTATTACATCATACCCATCAAATGACGCGATCTGTTAACGAGTTGAATACAAACTTGAAAATAAACTAATCTTGTGTGCCTTCAGTTTAACAGTTTTGGTTGCATTGCTGATTTATTTACTGTTTAATACTGTTAATTTCTACTCAAATCAGACAACATGCTACCAGAACTGTAGTTTCTGCCAGTTAAACTCACATGTTCGTGCCTTAAAACGGACCTTACATGAAACAATGTGGGATCACAACAACCAATCAGATACCACCATTCAGCCTTCATCTGCAGGCTTCTCAGTCAAATCACAACGGTGACTGCATGGCTGATGGACTTGAGCATATAAATAGTGGTATGTGATTTATACTAGCTGCTGCAAAGCTAAAAAGCTTACAGATTTGTCAATATCAGCACTAGCAGCAAATACTTCCCGAGTGGGATCAAATCCTGTAATTACAACATCCTGGGGATGGGTGCGAGGTGGAATGATACATGCCATTTCAAGGATCTCGCTTAGAATAAAAACACTTGAAGCGCGTATAAACATATGATTATGTCATGACGGATTAGGTGGTGGTTTCTGTATTTTAGCATGCGGTAGCCTCCGTAGACGTGGATGGAGCGAGCCATCAGCACCACACAAAGTCCTCTTCCCGGGATTAACCAACTCTGCATATGATGTCATCTGGGCTAAATCTGATCTCTGCTCCAACACAGCTGAGAAAGATCAGAATTTACCTCTGTGACAGGATGGAGTAATCACCACCAAATGAAGGGGGTGGGCAGCAAATAACAGATATGTAACAATAAACCACAGCCTTTACACGTTGTGCTGCATATCCTTTGAGTTGTGGACCGTGGAAATTTTTCATTTTGTTCTGACATTTTATAGACAAAAAAATTCATCAATAACAAATAATTGTTATTAGCAGCCCTACAGTCAAGTCTAATAAATTGTTCCTTTTTAATATTACTATTGTTAATTCTCCAAAATGCCAATATTGTAAAAATTATTGATATCACACATTCTTACTAGACACATGATGCCATGTTGTGGTGAAATATACAAAAAAAAGGGACCCCGCAAACAATAAACTGCATTTTGAAGCAGCATGGTTTAGTAAAACAGACAGCTGCCATGATGTAATGTAACACATTAAGACACATCTGTGTTGTTTATCATGTGTCAAGCCAATCTGACATTTAACGTGCACACATGTATGCCTATGTGTGCCATATTCAGGGGAACAGACCCAGCATTATGCATGAGGCCCAGAATAGACCCTGACCTTTGCCTGACACCCTGTAAACCAATTCACAATATGCAACTGGCAATGTGTCTCCCCTCCTTTTAGACAGAGCAACTAAAATGTCTAAATAGTGCATCTCTACTCAGCAGCCTTCACAGGGGTAGTAATGATGCTAACTGTAAAGCTAAAACAAATGGAGAGGATATAGGTGTGTGTGTTTGTTTCTCCATTCATGAAGTCTTTATGATCAGGTGTCTTTGGTTGGGAGGTGGTGTTGAGGAGCGAGTGGTGTCAGAGAGCAACAGCCGGCCGCCGTCCAGCACTTCTCCCATTTCAGCTCAGATTTAACACAGCCAGATGGAGCCATCAGCTGCCTCCCAAAATGCAGAGCGCTAATCTAGCACTGGTTGAAATCAGACAGAATTAGACATCAATTGAATGTTCTGGAGAAGTTGAATAGAGTGGGGTAACTGTGACCTTTGACACAGGTTCTCTTCATGTGCCAAGTTAGACAAATCATTGTGATTTAGACCAGATGATTACCATTGATCGTGTTGAAATTGAATGGTAATATTTCAAAGGATCTGAGGGAGAGGTGTGGTACAGCTAAATGAATGGAGAGATGGCACAGGGCTGTTACCCAGTTTATTGTCAAAGGCCTGCACGCCTTCTCAACAGTGGACTCAAAAGGGATTTAGGTAACAACTAATAAGTCTGTCAGTGTATATTGAGTCGTTTAATACATAGTTATTTAGTTATTTATTTAGTCCTTTGTTGCCAAGAAATGTGTTCATTTTCTATATTTGCCATTTCAATGCCAACAACAAATGTAACTAAAACATAGTCTACAATAGTGAGTTATTTAAAAATGACCATTTGTTTCCATACAAATAAAGCAATGTTGCTCATTTTCTTTCACAAAATAATCAAAACAAGCCGATAAGAGTATTGAGGAGCCGAACCGATAAACAGTATCGATAAGAGTACTAGCACCGATAAAATCCTAACGATACCCATCCCTAATCAGGTCGAGGGTGGACAAGAGAGCTGCCATGTACTTCTCAAAGATAATTCTGAATAAAAAGCATTTCTTCAGATCGTTATGACGTCAACTGGCTTATAGTAATAGGTATTGACTCAGGAAGTTAGAAAAGCTTTCGACAATTTAATATATCAGCGTTTATGTCGAATCTGGCTCCTTAGCAGCATGTTTTATAGTCCGTAGAAGGCAGACACAGCATAGCGTTACAAGAGATCTAAACAGGTAGGGGAAGTTCCACTCATGTGAACCCGAGAGGCAAGTCTACTTTGTCGTCATCACACACACACACACACACACACACACACACACACACACACACACACACACACACACACACACACACACACACACACACACACACACACACACACACACACACACACACACACACACTTGTTTTGTACGTCCTCATTTGTTTAACTTTGAGCTTGTACCAAATACAAATGTTTTCTATTGAGTCCTGACATAGTTAGGGATTTGTCACAAAGTAGAGTCACTAAGTAGTAGGACAGAGTTGTTTTTCTTGTTTGAGATCTCCACATACAGTCTGTACTGTTAACATTGTTTATTGGGTTATACGCAAATTAAACAATAACTGAGGTTAAAGTGCTAATTTTCCGCATTATGATGTTCACATTCAAATTTATGAGCACAATGGATGACTTTTTATAAACATAGTATCTTAGTTTTTGTTTTGTTCATAGCCAAAAAAGTGAAATTATCCTTAGTGGTTCAGGTGGTTACCTGACCAACTGAGTATCAGTTTCACTTGGTGAAGAAACTAAAGTTGTCATGTGTATAGGCCTGAGAGATCATCATCATCATCATCATAGATGACGACAAAACCAAATGGCCGCTGATATCTCCTGATCCCAAACTTAAGAGAAGTCATTAACTGCATTTTCAACTAAATTGTATTTGTCCAAAATATGTTGCTTTGTAAAATCAGAGTGCTATGCGTAATAAGGTCGACAATTGCCACAAGTCATCTTATGTGGATGTGTGCTCCTTTGTCTTTCTATTGTTTGTTTTGTTCCGTTTGTCTCTACCCTATGTAAAGCGTCTTTGAGTACTTAGAAAAGCGCTATATAAAATTAAAGTATTATTATAACATCATTTAGAAAATAATACTGTGTCAGTGAAACGAAGAAAAAAAAGATGTGATAAGCTTTGCCATGACCTATGATGTACACTTGCAAGGTACAAATACACACCCTTAGTAAAACCTATTTTGTGTGCCGTCAAAATTTGCACTAATGTTTGTCTACATATCTCTGTTGTTGTTACTCTGAAGTCAGTAACATTTACTTTCCTGTGCAGGTATTGTGACTGATACGAAGCCAAAACATGTCTGTACCGTATTGCTGCTGGCTACTGATTCATTAGAGGATTAGCTGGTTGACGGAAGGTAGGCTTTTACATGCTGTTGACATCAAAGGATATATTCATGTATCCTGCCCTCTGGAGAGGGTATGGAAGAACTTAAATCGTCAAAATGTCACTTTAATTCCAGCTAAACATGCTGATGGAGCTGTTGTGCCTTCACAATTCTGGTCTTGCTTATCATGGTTCAGTGAGAGGCACTGGGGAGTTCAGTACAACATCTCAGATTTCCTTCAGAGTATCACGACTGACCAGCACCGTGAGTGGCTTCACTCACATTAACAACCCTACTCTTCTGCCTCTGCGTCAGCCAGAGAAAATAAAAAGTCTGCCCGACACTTTCCAATTTACCCTATACATACAAAACAACTACATACCATAGATGCTTTTTGGGCGCAATACACAACATTGTATGAAATACTTAAAAGCATCATTTAACTTTTTTTGGCCACTGAGCAGTACAAGCCAACATCATTGCCTCAAAACATTTTTACGGCTAACATGTAATCTGTCAATCTACACATCTCGCAGACATGCAACTATATCAACGATCATTTGGTATCATATATCTGACAACCTGTACACCCATCTTTTACTTTCCTAGCTATTTTTTTATTTTTTATTAACCACATTAGAGTTTTTGTCAACACTGATGCGAGCAGTGAGACTGAATCCAACAGTGCATTTGCAGTATGGTATATGAAGACAATGAGCTGAAAGATGGTAAAACAAACTGTAGAGCTGAGGGGAACTACAGAGTTAGGTGATAATTGCCTGTGTTCTAATTTACACAGCTTTAAAGATTTAACTAAAATTTCAGTCATTTCTTTTATTATCCACCATTTTTTATTAACACTAGACTACAAACCTAGCTAGCTAATTAGGTTGTCTAAATTACACGATGGACAGGCTAGATCCTTTCCTTAGATAACACCTTTTGAACACCAAAATAAGTGTTGTTACTTTATCTGGTCTTTACCAGTCAGACAACAGCCATGTGTTTAATTTTGTGATTTAGCCAAATCGTGGAATTAACCTTAAATAGCTTCAGCTGATAAAGTCCACAGGCAACACTTGTCATTTCAGCCGGTACTATCGAGTTCACGGGCCAAAAATAAGAAGCCACTACCATTGTATTTTTTGATGGCAATGGGAAATTTCATTTTCAAGTTTGAAACACATCTGTGCTTTGAACAAGCACTGCCAACATGCATAGGGTAAAACACTGCCCTGTATATACATGGCTGGCACACAATGCACAGAAGGTCTCTGTTTACTGTGTTTGTCTCCCTATATGGTCACTCCAATATCACTCCCTCTCTTGGCTATGGGAGGCTCATTTTGTACAATAGCTCCCAACACTAACATTCACTTATTACACTACTCCCATATGGGGATGATCGTACAGACACTTGTCATTGTCAAAAGTGTTTGTCCACACAAAGAGGCCTCCAATTGGTTTATTACTTATTACTGATGATGCCAGTTTTGCCAGTAGCATGTCTCACAGGCACCTCCTATCTGTCAAAGACCAACTACATACAATGGGGCTATAATTAAATACAAGCTGTAAAGTTGGCAACTTCAACTGTTTGCAGAGTGGACTGGTGGAAAATCATTGAAACCCCATTCAATTGGATTTCTGAGCCCAAAGAATGGATTACATAGGTGAGTCCTGCACCCAACGCGAACACAATGATGGGGGTTAGCAGAGGGCTCATTACCTTGATAAGAAGGTACCCTGAAGGAGGGAGGGGTGCATTCAAATAGAAAAGGTATTTAAATAAAATAGTATAATACAGTGATGAGATCAACATTTCAGGGAAAAAGAGGATTAGACGATCATTTTCTCAGTGAACAGTTATGCCACCATGCCAGGGGAGTGTAGTGGTGGTGATAGTGGCTAGTTTCTACATTAAGCCTCAACAGAAAGCAGACATTAAATGCTGCTGTTTCTTTAAGACACGGGGATCTCCCCTTGGGAGTAAAGCCTGCAGTATACATACAGCAGTGGCTATATGGTCCTGCCTCCATCACATAAGCGTTTGTCAGTGTGAGAAAGCATCCAGCTGAACCAAAGACTAAAGCACTGTGTCTCGACAAGGCCTGCTAACAAAGAAGACCTTTCAGCACTGCACAGTTTTCCCCCCATCTCTCTTGCTTTTTGCAGCAGCATTCACAGCAGTTCCAGATCCACTGACAGAGGATCTTGTGCACTGGCCTGCCATACATCTCTATCTCTGCTATCACATGGTGGAGCAGGGCGACACTGGCATTCACCTTTGTCCCAGGTGCAGGAAGGCACCACCCACATGCCCTACTCTACAAGTTGGTACACAGGACACTGGGCACATAAAGGCACCAGCTCAACACTGAGTAATCAATATGTGCAGTCTGCAGAGGTTGGCATCTACAATTCAAGTAGCAACAAAGGAGAGAGATTAAACTAGTTTTAACCAGCCAGATAACAAATCACACTTGGCTATCTAAACACAGTTTCCTCATTGGTTTCCTGGTAGATCAAAGCTTCACTCGACCAGTCACAAAGGAATCATTGACAAACTTCCTAAGACGTTTACTGAGTCCAGTTAAGAATCAACTTGATATTACCAGGGGGATATTGGAAGAAGTGTAGTCTATAATAAAAAAGGCACATCAATAATTATTTTTTGTTTCTTAGAATTTATATAATTTCTTTCCTACAGATTAAGAGAAGCCAATTAATGGAAATAATGATCATTAGATTTATTAAAATGTTTACTTGCAGCCCTAATATCAGGAATGGGCAATATGGCAAACAAAGATGATACATTATCTCTAGATATTACTTCCTAGATAAAATAATCTAAAAAGAGAGCGCTATTTATAATATATATATATATATATATATATATTTATTAGGGCTGGGCACGTTAACGCGTTATAAATGCGTTAATGGCGACAATTAGTTTTCTCATGCGTTAACTGCATGTTTTATTTTTTTGCATTGGGAGGGGCTTAACGTTACACAGCATTGATGCAGCCACCAACGTCCTTAGAATCGCAACGAATGACGCCGCGTATGAGCCTCCAGACGCACCGTCATCAGGAGAATACACAAGTTGTATGAAACCGAGCGCACTACACAAGTGACGGCGTTACAACGTGCACCACCTGTTGCTCTCACTGAGACTACTGACATCGCGGGGTAACCACAGTTATCTTGGAGTTACAGTTTGTAGCGACAGATGGTCTTTAAGACCGCAGCTTGAGCCGTTAAACGGCGCACTATACAACTTCCGTTTAAACTCAAGTTTTTCACCTTCAAAATAAAAGCATCTTATCTCGAAACGGGAAACCAGATACATTTTGCTTACGGCAGACAAAAAACATGCAACAAAAACAACAAAATTGATTGACAAACAGTTTCTAATTTTAGAACACATATTGAGTTACTTACACAGTTGACAAAAGAAGGAGTCGCTTGTCCCTCTAACAGGGACCCTTACTACTGAACAGACTGTTTATGCTGTTCCCTGAAAACATAAAATGTTTCTTCTGGTCACTGTTCAGAAGAAAAAGAAAACTGATTTATATACTGTTGTTAACTTGCTGTTGCTCCGAGATTGCCTGTTATATTGTTCTGATAACATTACTTTAAAAAAGCGTGCAATACACTAGTTTTTCATTCATTATTGAATTTGAAGCATGCGATTAATCAGTTCGATGTGTTCAACTTTGCCCAACTTTTTAATATATATATATATATATTTTTTTTTTTATATATATATATATATATATATATATATATATATATATATATATATATATATATATATATATATATATATATATATATATTTTTTTTTTTTAAGCAATTGGAGTCATCAATGTAGCTCCAAAAATACAATGAACAAGAAAACATGAATCACCATCTAAAAGAAATTCTCAAAATGAAATTAAAATCAATCCAAAGTCCTTGCCCTACTATTAGCTGGGCTATTAGCTCTGGCTTGTTGACACCATTAGATTACTTCCTATTCTCACTTTTATACATTCAAATACACACTGGGTCCAGTGGGCTACAAGATACATGGAGTAATGTTATGCCCTAATGCCAGATCCAGATATAGCCGGACACCATGGGGATAAAAATACCCAAACAGATGGGAGGGTTCACAGGCAACGGGGAAGAGGCAGTCGGCACAACTACAGATTTTAGAGAGGAGAACTGCAATTACAGCTGTTTGCTAACCTCTGCCTTCTTTGTGGTTAGCAAAGCCTTCAGTGGATGCCCGTTCAGAGATAATAACCTTGCTGGGAGATACGATGTGGTGGGGATGACGCCATGCCCACCAATCAGCTCCAGTATGACTACTTAACTGGAGTCTGAGTTATACCTCGCTTTTATTAAGGCATTGCAAGAGAGAGAAAATATATGCCAGTGATCAAAGCACTAAAAGTGGCAAAACATTTATAGCAAAGAAAAGATGTGAGGAAGAGAAAAGTTGATGCAGAGGAAATGGTTGAGCAGTCACTACTGGCATGGAATCTAACAATCAGTAAACCAATAGGCCTCGACAGTTCATGTGCTTTCTCACAGACTGTCTAAATGCTACATAACCAGTGGCTCTGAAAAAAGGGGGTTCATACCGACACGAAACAAAAATGCCTATTATTGATTGCTCATAGAGTCTGGTGTGAGCATATTAGAGGGAGAGCTTTCACAAGAACTGAACTTAAATCCCTACAAAGGAAAGTGTAGAATAGATAGTGAGCTTGAAGCTTTTACAAAGAATATTGTTTAGACTTTAGAAACCTTCAAGGCATGAATTTCAGTCAAGAGGACAGCAAGTAATCCGTACCACACTTTTTGAGAACAACGTCGATGAACTAAAAGAAGTTATAGCTGAAAAATACAAAGTTAATTTCAACTTTCTTTTCCTGTGAAAGAGAAACAACAGTCAAGATATGGTCTAAGATGTTATCCAATCTAGTTGTCTTCACCCCTTTGATAAACACAAGCAGCGAATGGTTGACTCATTAACAGTACATGGAGCCAACCTGTGGGAGGAGGGAGTGGGTGACAGTTCCCATTTACTTCCTGTATTTGACTCTTAGGTCAAAGAGTCAACTGCACTAGGAGTCTGCTGGACATTCAAATACATAATGTTAACAGGTGAGTAGATTCCTCACATAGGATATGGAGTTAATTTCTTCTGTGTTGCTTTACCATCCCTGAGGATGAACTTACCAATTTGATGGCCACATATTCGTTAGTATAGAGATTTTTCCCCAACCGCAGCTCTCCAAAGTTCCCGCAGCCAATTTTTTTCCCCACACGGAAGTTTGGGCCAACCATAAGAACTCCAGAATTGGTCCCCGAACTCCGGCCCCCATGTCCAGTCCTGCTGCCTGCTGTCTTAGACATCTTTTTCCCTTCCTCTGTCTCTCCCTTGCCCCCGCTCTTATCAAAATCCATAAGCTTGTGATACCCTGGCCTCTCCACGGTTATTCTCCAGCCATGCAAACCATAGAAACTCCAATGACAACGACTGAGGACTCTTGAAGAAGGGGTAGGGAGACAAAATCTCTCAGGACAGAGGAAAGGTGTTGCTGTTAAAATGTGCAATTGTTCAGAAGACACTTAAATGAGCTGAAGTGCCCCGTCTGTCAATCCGAGAGCTCTTCTGGTGAGTGCTTCCCTTTTTTACTTTGCGTTTCTTGTTTACTAGAGGGGCTCCAATCTTGGGTTTTCTCCAGCTCCAGTCTCAGAGTAGCATGTCTGTGCCTGAAGAATAGGCAGGTTGTGCGAGTATGTGCCCACAGACACACATACAATACTAGTCATAAAAAAGCAATCCGAAACCCAGCTACTGCATCCACAAGGCCACTTTGGAACATCTCCTGAAGTTCCTCATTCCTTCTGGTCAGCCTTCAGTGACACAGTGAATACTCTCCATTTTGCAGGGCTGCATCCGAGGTGGCAACCCAGAGTCAAAGAAAACAGCGATGAGAAAGACAGGTAACCGATAGGTTTGATGTTAGCTGGATATCTGAAAAAAAACAGACAGAAATCAGTCAATTTTCTGTACGTACAACTTCATCTGTCACAAATAAACTCAGTCAGTAATAATTTTTACAATATCTTTTTTTCTATTAAATATAACTGGGCAATATATAGATATTATATTGATACCGTGATATGAGACTAGATTTTGTCTTGGACTTTGGATATTTGTATTTAGAATCATCTGTTTTCATAACACTTCATGGTCATGATTGGTGAGGATATTAACATTTTCAGAATAAAACTTTAACGTTTTACTTGAAGATCAAATTATGTCTACTGTGGCTGTTCCTCACTACAGCTGAAATGAGATCTTGCTCCAGACCTGCGCAAGGCAAATTTAATAAAAGCAATCAATATGAGTGGAAATATTCCAAAGTGGACTTCAGGCTTGAGAAAAAAAAAATCTCTTTTTAATTAAACTATTCTTTGAAAGCACACTGCCTTCCAGGTGCCTTGTTTTGTCTTTAAAGACAATATATGAGACTATGCCATACACTCCAACAGACACCGTTCGCGGAACAAACGTTAACCACAAACATCATTTCCGTTTTCATTGGTGGTAAAACTAGACCATCTCTGTGCTGCTTTTTGCCAACAATCACATGCGGACAACTCCGTCCATAGAGCAGGTAATGCAGGCACTAGTAATTGGCAGCTACTCTTTCCTATGGAAAGGCACTTACACCGATCAATGACTGCTGTAATGTTTCGTCTCATAACATTTGCATCATTGGAGAGCATAATATTGGGAGATTTGGATACAGCCTACACTACAGCTAGTTCAGCTGTGTCTGGCAGCCTAAGAGCATCACAGGAATAAACTACAGTATAATCAGACATAAGTATGCTGATAAGCGAGCATTGTTGCATGTGAAATATTTTTAAAATCTTCACATATAAATAACCTTTGTAAATGTAATATGTTCTACAGAAAGTTTATTGCACAAACAATTGGAGGGATAACGTTTTCTTGAGGAGACATGGTTATATTAAAATGAAACGAGCTATAGTCTGAAATATTTCAGTGCGAGTTAATAAACAATGACAACCCAATGAAAATCTTGAGTGTCTGTACTCTTTCATTAAGCACGCCTGAGAAAAGGAACACATTTGTAAGCCAGGTATGCAGTCAATCATTACACCGTCTTCCTTCTGGCATGTTGCATGGCGATACTTACTGTAGGAAATGAGAAGAAACTAGCCTGCTTGGCCACAAGATTTGGAAGCACAATAAACAAATTGGGTAAGAGCAAAGTAAAATGATCACAACAACTACTGAAACGGTTAAGTGCACTACAACAAGCACGTCATTTGTCAGGGTGACACACAAAACTGCACTAGCCCACTCTTTTAAAACACAAATATGATAATGCTTGAATATAAGAAAGGACAGAGAACAGCGATGTCCCAAGAATACAACAAAGATCTAAATAAATTACTGTCTTGGGCAACTTTTTGGCCATCTTGGCCCACATGTCTAGACTGTCTCATTTCAGGAAGTTGTGTATTGTTTTTCATGTCAACTGTTTGATATAACTTTAGCTACCAAGTTGTTTAAAACAAACTGAGTAGTCACATAGTCCAAGGTTTGAGGAGGCACATGCAATAGAGACAAAAAAAAAATGAACGATACCTCAACTAAACGAAACCTAACGTCAGTTAATGTTGTCGTCAATTCAGTTAAGTTGTCAAGAAATAACACGACAAGACCATTTAAAAATCATCATACATAAGAATTCTACTACCAACAGAAAAACTCAAATCGACAATGAACACTGTCACCTGGACACGATTGACAACTGTTCTTTTCCCGAGGTAAAAGATATATCTGTCTTTTAGAGCTCGTATTAATGCTGGCTAATAGCGAACACTAGTTAACTGGCTTAGTAACCAGTGGTCATTTAACTCTAACGAGAACGGTTGGCTCAAAGTACCCGCGGCCTCTCTTTGATTGCACAAAGTTTGTTTTGCAAAAAGAGAATAAGAAAAACAACATTACAGGCAAACCGCGTCGACCAGTGTCAGAAAGCCCAGAGTGAACGTTACTGACGTTAGTTAGCTGTCTGGTTCGGCGGACAAGGCCAGATACTCTTAAGCTATCTTGGCGTTAGTTAGCGAGCCCAAGTTGGCTTCATATCTTCAACCGCGGCCAGTTTAAGCCTGGCCTGCTGTTTTCTATAACTAGCTAGAAACAGCATTAACTACGTAAATCAATATAGAGTAACGTTAGCAGTGTATCTTGACGTTACTGCCAACGCTAACTTAAATCTAAATGCCACATAGCAGTAATCAGCTAACCTAGCTAGCGCCGACCAAAAACACCGTTCCTCTTGGCCCGACGCCTGATGAAAGATACAGCGATGTAACGTCAGATAATCGGTTTACAACACTGTGCCAGAAGGACACACGCTAGATAACTAACCGGTAACCTGGACGGAACATAAACGATTCATTGATTGTCATCCCCTGTGCAACATAACCTGGTTAGTTAGTAAATGCTTAATAACTGGGAAATAACGTCCCAAGCGACGTTGTGATTAGCTACTTAATGTCACCGATGTGATGGAAGTGGTCGTTGTGTCACCTAAGAGTGTCGTTTTAGGAGTTCATATTCCAGCTACAGCCACAACCTGACCACTGCTGGGCAACTCCTAAATCCTGAACAACCAACGGCACAGCAAAGGCTGCCTGGGATCTCTTACCGTTTAGCTCACTAGCTAGCTATTTAGCGAGCTAACGCTAGCACACGAACGATTAGCGTGAACGTCCGGCGGGACGGTGTCTGAAAAACAACAGTTACGGATACATTTCTATCGCCAGAGGAAAGCGCGTTACCTTTAAATGTCAGCTATCGAAACGCAGTCGAAGTCATGGTTCTTCGTTTGTGGGTATCTTTCTCATTGCGTTTCTCTTGCCCTCAAGTTGCTATGATTTTGCTGTTGTCTCTTTAAGCCTCTCTCCACCGCCGATACCCGGGCAGGTACCGCGTCACGCCGGCTCACACTGTGATACGCTGGAAAACTTGCGCAACTGGTTTGAGGAATAAAAAAAAAACATCAGGCATATGCGTTGCTAATTGGGGAGTTGCACCAAACTGGTCGATTTAGTTGACATATTTACACTATTAATAGAACTACATTGGTGTGAAGACATTTAAAGAACGACCTGGTAAACGTGCAACACAATTATGTGTTTACAGTTCGCTAATTTAACACAACTCAGGGGGTTGTTGTCCTAAATATGATACTCACAAACATGATTTTTGACAGTCAATATTTTGAGTCAACAGAGATGGAAGAAGTACTCAAATCTTGTACTACTAAAGTAATACCCAAGTGTTGAAATACTCAGTTGTAAGTAAAAGTAATCCATTTAAACTTTTACTTAAGTTAAAGTACTATTGGCTTCAAGTACCCAAAAAGTACTCATTATGCAGAATGGCCCATTTCAGAATGATGTTCATTATATTAGTGAATTATAATAATGTATGTATTAAATTCAATACTGAAAGGTGTGGCTAAGTTTAAACTATGCTATACACTCCTGCGTGGCTTGTGAAAAGTACAATATTTCCCTCGTAGCTTAAAATGTTACTGTTAAGAAGACAAAACAAGTCATTTGAATGTCTACTTGGGCTCTGGGGAATTGTAATGGATTGTTTCACTATTTTCTGATATATACTTAATAAATCAAAATCAAGGTAAAAACTGATAACTGATCAACAAGTCATTTACCACAACAACAAAAAAGAAAATTCAGGTACAACTGATTTTATTTTACATGTTTCAGTGGCTAGTTACAATTAGGAATTTCTCTGAAATGGTTTTACCATCATTATAACTGTGTATCTACTTGGCAGTATAACCAGCGAAATAATGCTGAAGGAGACAATGATATCTTTAAATGGTGTTTACACTGGTGGATTAAACAACAACCTCTTTCAAGCAAACTCACTGGCTAACTTAAAGCAACATGTAGATAATAGTAATTAAAGCAGACCCAGATTAGACCTGGACGTATATAACTGTACAGCTGTAAAACCCTTCAGACAGACAGGGAGACATTCAATAAAGCTTTCTCAATAAATTCCCATTCTGTCTTTAGTCAGGTTTACAGGAACAAGGCAGTAAGTGCTTCTCCCTCTTGTCTTTTCCCACACAGGGTTGCTTCAGGTGTACCTGAGTCCACAAGGAGCAGAGATTTCAGGCTGTTGGAGAACAGGACTACAGTTGCAGCCTCAGGTGAGGGTGTGGCACAGCTTTACTGGAACAAGCAGTCTGAAGGGAGAGGCTACAGTTTTTAGTAAGTGACGATGGATGCACCTCCAGGGTGGAACTGTGCTGCTGTATGAGAGGCCAGAACATCGGGGGAAGGGTGAGCTCGTTGGACAGCACTCCTACACCTGGCTGGTGAGGCGGGTGGCTGTAGCGCTCCCCTGTCATGAAGGGGAAAAGTGGAGGAGAGTGAAGTCTGAGGGGGCACCGGGAAACATCAGAGTCTGAAGGAGTGCGACGGGTGCAAACATCCATCGTTTTATCCACATGAGGAGGAGGGCAGAGACGAGGACGGATGTTTCTGTCAATATGTGATATGGTGATGTCCTTTTTGTCTTTAGTCCTGACTTCCTCCGGTCCCACCTTGCTGCAATGTGGTGCCTCCTCCAGACTGTGGTCTCTGGAGAGGGGTGAGCACCGCTGACCTTTACGGAACTTTGCCCTCCTGTTCTTGAACCAGACCTGGATGAGAGAGAGTAAACGTCAAAGGCAGGCCTATGTGAACGTGGGTGGAAATTTAGAGGCAATCCTGATATGAAAATTAAAATAACGACAATTTCAAAAAAGCCGTCTTTTTTTTTTTTCATGTGAGAAATTTCAAAAAGAAAAGAGCATCTGTTATCAGATAGATAGATAGATAGATAGATAGATAGATAGATAGATAGATAGATAGATAGATAGATAGATAGATAGATAGATAGATAGATAGATAGATAGATAGATAGATAGATAGATAGATTAATCTGCTGCAATAAACTCATGTGCAAATATAGATTGTGTGTACTGAATAAGTATTAGTGTTGCCAAGATTTATATCATTTTCTTTATCTCATTAAAGTTACATGTCTGAGAAAAAAATATTATTATCCAAAGTTAAATGCAGCATCAGGGCTTTATTCATACAAACAGTGTTGTTTCAGCAGGTTTACAGTCAGTCGTGTGTTGGGTGTAGCGCGCTCTCACCTGAATGCGAGCCTCCGGCAGGTTGATGCAGACCGCCAGCCTCTCTCTCATGCCGACATCCGGGTACTGAGTCTGCTGGAACGCTTTCTCCAGCGCCTGCAGCTGCGACACGGTGAACGCCGTCCGGCTGCGGCGCTGCTTCTGCTGGTTGCCATATCGAGCCTCCAGAATGAGCTCTGTTAGGACAGAAAGAGACAAAAAGTCATCCCCAAAATATAGTGAACAGCAAGTTACATGTTCTGTAATAAGGAGCATGACAGTGAAGTCATTTGCGATGCTTTTTTTTTGCTCCCACATTTCCATGTTGTTGTTTTTTCTTATCAGCGATGCAGTACATACTTGACCTGATTTTAGACTTTTCTAATCCTTGTGTATTAATAAGTGGCATTGCATATCAACATAGTCCTGGAGAAGATAACATTATTGTAAACCTCGAGACTAAACTGTTTGATTCACGTTTCTCAGACACTTGAAGCGTAAATGACCAGGGTGACCCACCTGCCAGTCTCTCCGCCACAGAGAGGGTGTGCACGGCGGGGCTGGCTGCCGAGTACACGTGGTACTGCTCCGCCATCTGGTGGTGCAGGTCGAACAACATGGAGTGAACACCGTGGAGGGGATACACACCACCACCGCCAGACGTCCCGCAGAAATTCAAGGAGTTCATGTTGAATCTAAGGAGGCAGAACAACGTATTTAACTTACTGAAGTGTGTCATTTTTGTATATGGACAGCGAACCTGAGTACTCTCAAATCTTAGGCAAAGTAAATTAAACTTGAATTGCCTTGTTGCTGAAATGTGCTCCATAAACTAAGCACCTTGGCTGTTAAAGATTCAATTGATGATGTCAAGGCAGCAATTACTGCAGAATGAGTAAATGCATGTTATTATCTGTTATTTTGATAAATTGTTGGAATAAGAAGCCAACAAAATTCACTTTTCACATTGTGAACGCAGTATTGTATAGGTTACCTAATACAGCTGATGAATTGGTAACAATTCGGTTGGTAGATTCAACATTTTAAGTAAAACAGCGGGATTTTATTAGACTAGGTTTATGCTTTTAATCTCCAAGAAGAAACACATGTGATAACTTGTTTTGCATATTACTTCCACAAAAGCAGCCTTTGGAACTCAAACAACAACAACTCAAAAGTCAGATTCCTTGTATATCCATCCTACAATCAAGACACAACAATTCTCCCTTCATTCAGAGCTGAAAACGTCATTAAAAGCTTCAGTTTTCAGGGTCCTTGGCAGTTTACCTGAGATCCAGAGAGTGGTGGAATCAAGGTGCGCTCTTCCGCACAGAAGTCTGGATGTGGTGAGGTGTAGTCCAGTATTTCCTAGTCCAGTTTGGCCCTTATTAAATCCTCGCACACCAGCGCTCTTTGTCGCGGCACCAATCTAATTCTCCGAAACCATTCTCACCCACGACAATTTAAGAAGCATTTACCCAGGCTCCCCTCAGCCATTAGCCAATAGAAAGAAAGGTATTAGCCGGGATTAGGTGGGATGAGGGAAGAGAGGGGGGTTGCAAGGAGCTCAAGTTTTTGAAACTATTGAACTTGAGAGATTTATGCCAAGGATCCCCCTTATAAGCGAGCGTTTCATTCCCTCCCGTTAAAACAATTAAAACAATGCGGTCGGCTAATCTCCGAGGCAGGACAGATTAAAATAACAGCCTTTGATTGTGCTCTCCCCCTCAGCCCTCTTTCTCCCAGACCGCAGGCTTTGACAGTCTCCCCTCGGAGGGGTTTTTCTCTCTAAGGGTTTGTTTTGCTAACAGGCACCATATTTTGCCCATAAACTGTCACCACGTGAAGTTAATCTGAACCTCCTCAATGAGAACTATTTCTTTAAAAATCCAGCTGAGCTAAATTAGAAGTCTTCCCAGGAACAGAAAACAGGAGCAAACTTCAAAACAACATGAAGTCTAACGGGCATTTTGTCGTAAACACGTTCATCACCTTCACTTCTGCATTTGCACCAGAAACTAACTGGTGCAATTACTTGGTTTAGTCACAGTTTTTAGGTTGAGTATTCTATTTCATGCCACTTTATACTGCTAATTAAGTAATTCTACTATAATTATCTTAATAAATTTACTTATAAAGTTACTTATTATTTTTCTAATTCAGATTTGACCCACACCACATTCATTATATTGTAAAATGCATACAATGCAGTTATAAGGGCATACATCTATGCACATGCAGGGTCTGTCAGTGATTATAACTTCTCCTACTTCATAATATTCCAACTGTGTTTTATTCCTTATCTGTTTATAAATCAGCCTCTGTGGCCACAGGTAGAGTTATAGTAAACATGTATATCTGCTTACATCTACAGTATAATGTGTTATAATCCATTTATTAGATGTTGCTTATGAATACTTAATAGAGGGGTTATAGTCAAATGTTATGTTATTGTTACTCCACTACTTTACTTAATTACATATTTTAAATTGAGTATTTCAATTGTATGCCACTCTATACTTCCACTCAACAACAATCTAAAGGACATTTTAACCAAATTTATCTGACAGCTAAAGTTATTGATTTGTTTTATGGATTCAGATTTGATCTATAAAGCTATATAAACTGATGTATTGTTTGAAATTGCACTGCCCAGCAGTTAAAAGTTACCGATCCATTTTGTGCTGCAGCTGCACTGGAGCTTTTGATGGAGGACTTCTTGTCTGTGTTTTCTTATAAATTGAGATGAGCCAACATGGACTTTAAAATGCTCACAATTTTTTGTACGTGAACATCTGCAATGACAACTTTTACATAAGGAACATATCGTATTACTTCTTCCATCCCTAATGCCTTATTTCCCATCAGGCCAAGTCCATTTTATTTATATAGCCCAACAACATACATCACGTCTATATTTACATCCTCCAGTTGGATAAGAACAACTCCACAGTAACAAAGCATTTTAAAATCTGACAACTCGATCATACTTAAAAAATATAGGCGACAGGAGTGTAATTATTAGTTTCAAATTAAATTTTCTTAAAGTTAATTTAAAATGTAATGGTATTTACGAATTGTTTTAGTTTACAACAGGAAATAAAACTTCCTGAGTGAAAAAATCTCTAAAACTAATGTTTTGCTGCGAGTACAACTTGTTGCATACATTAACCACTGCAGCGCTGCTTCCCTGCATTCTCATCTAACAACGTAAATAATAGTACATTCCTCCAGCCTATAAAAACACGGACCATTTTTGTGTTAGTAATCACAGGTAAACATGTAAGACGTCTTGATAGTTGTGTACTTGTACACAAATATTCCTGGTTCGCTTCTTCCTCTCAAACTGCTCAGACTTCCAAAATATGTGAAAATGTTTGTGCTCTTTTCTTCAGTTTTTTTTTCCTCCTCCTTTCGCCGTTCTTGGCTGTCAAGCTATATTAGTGTCCGATAGAAATAAGTCATTTAGAAGAGGCTCTGTCGGCCAGCCCCTCAGCCCCACTAAAAGCTCCAGGATTAGGTCCCAGAGGTCTTTGTCTCCGCAGCCCACAGGATTAGGGGAGATTTACTGCGAGGAGAGAAAAAAAGTAGTTATTTCATGGCACTTTCATGATGAAACCTGGCCAAAGCTGTGTTGGCTGGGGGGATTAGAGGCACACAAAGAGTGTGGTTGTGTGTGACCCTCCCCATCCCAGAGCTGCCACCACTGACTCACTCAACGCCCCCTCCTCTCTGGATCATTTCCCCTTTCTATGGGCCAGGCAGGGCTTCACCTCCTACCCATCAAGACAACCAGGGTTCAGTCTAAATGGCCTCTTGTCATCCAAAATGTGCTGACTGACTCACTCGGTGAGCTCTAAACAACACTAACATCATATTCCTTGAAGGCAATCAGTGGTTTTGTAACAGGCGTTGGTGCAGCAGGTCTAATCACCAGGACGTGAGTGTTTTGCATGAAAGACTTAGGTGCAGAGGTAAATGAGAAGTTACTGGATGTGAGTCCCTCCTGTAGTGTTTAAAACCCGCTTAAAGGGAGTTATCCAGCTCTTAGAGGATCCACTTACACATGCATGGATTACAGTGAATAAAAGACAAAAGGCTAAGTCACATCACTGACAGTCTCACCGCTGAGCAGGTGGAAACCCGTGCAGGTTTAATAACTGTTGTCACACAGCAAGATGGAATTACAGTAAGAAAATGACAACGTGAATAGTGAGTGACTGTCAAAACATCCCGTCTTTATCCCACCTGATGGCAAATAACATGCAGTTATTTATTAAAGTGCAGCTAATAAAAGCCGTATCACATACTTTCCTGTACTGCAGCAAACACTGGCTGAATTTATTTCAAAACCGATACCAGACAATATACCTTCATTAACGATGGTTAATAAATCATTTAGTAATCCAGTTATAAGCCATAAACAAGAACGTTTATGTTGCCTGGTTGTGAAAGGGCTTCTAATAAGAAATTAACACTCAAAACTGCAGACCTGATGAAAAAACCTCTTTGTTAATGACTTTCTAAGTTAGTGTAAGTGTGGCTTTAATGACTTGTTAGAAAGTTAGAAACCAACGAGCATTCATAAAAGGGCACCAACATTTATTACTGCATTACAAAATGGAAAGGATAAACAGCTGCCAACAACAACTAGGTTTATAACTGATGTGTTTATCAACCATTAAGAGCGTTATCATTTTGCTACTTAATTGTTCTGTCCATGGACTAATCATTTCATTTTTTCTCCTTTCTTGGCTTATCTTTATTCACTTTTCACAATGTGAACGCTGTATTTTATAGGTAATAATAAATAAATAGCTAATACAGCTGTATGAATTGGTAACAATCCGGTTGGAAGATTCAACATTTTAAGTAAAACAGCGTGATTTTATTAGACAAGGTTTGTGCTTTTAATCTACAAGAAGAAACACATTTGACACCTATTTTGCATCTTATTTCCATAAAAGCAGCATTTGGAACTCAGAAACCCAGACTCAATACACCCATTTGTTCATTTAAATTGTATTTATTACTGAAATGAGTGAGGCGGTTGAAGTAAATGAGGACGGAGGGGCAGTTCATTTTCTTCCTTTCTTCTTTTTTTGTCACATGAGCTTTTTGTAAATGTCTCCTGTTTAACAGATGTTTCAGAAAGCAGTCCCCTTATGTTCAAGCTTTCTTTAATTACTTATCAATAGTGGAAATTTGTATTGACAAGAGCCTGTCAGGAGGGGACCTTTGTAGTTGTCAGTGATCTCAAAGGAAGGCCCCCCTCAGACACCAACTGGATCGATTGGCATGCAGAACACAATTGAGGGGCCTTCGGGGGCCGCCATGATAGAGCGGGAGCATGTGGGCCGAAGAGGGGAGAGCTAAAGACTTCTTCATCGAGGGGAATCGATACGGCCGGCTGGCCTTTGACCTGAGGGAGACGAGGCGAGCGAGCGGCGGGTCAATCGGTCCTCTTAAGCCCCGGGATCAAGCTGTGAGGCCTGACACCGGCTATGACACACTCAGGGCTTAGAGTGACATTGACCCGGCTGCAAACACACCAAGTACACACACACAACTCTCAATCTCAAACTCAATCTCAAAAACAAACACACACGCACACACACACACGCACACACACACACACACACACACACACGCGCACACACACACACACACACACACACACACACACACACACACACACACACACACACACACACACACACAAAGCAGAGTTAGAAAAAAGAAAATATATCTTTCATTTTCAGATTGTCAGATTTTATTGATCTAAAATGAGTCTGAGAAATGCATTATACTCTCATAATGCCTCCTTCATAGGACCCTTGTCTTATGGACTTATTACATTCCAATTAGCTTATTATGATCTCCTGTAGCCCCTGGGAGCGCTGTTTAAGCAGCTACACCAGCAGATCGATACGAGGGACTGAGTAAAGATCAGACTCTTAATTGGGCGAGAGTGTATGTATTAAAGGCAGAGAGAGAGAGAAGGACAGGTGACTGTGGGTGTCCCGAGGGTCAAGGGCACCAAACATGGGCCAGACCGGGGTGCAAGGGGTGAACTCAGATCAACAGAGACCCTGACTTGTCTAAGCCATCGTCTTTTCAGCACCACCTTTTAAGACCCAGTGATAATACAGACTGTGTTAACAAAGACTTAGGTTTGAGTTTCATCCAAACTGAAGAGGAATGAAGCTGCATGGGAGATGGAAGAGGAGCCATCGAGTGCAGGGAAGTATGGACACTAAACATGAAAAATGGGTGCAAAAATACAGACATTCAATGGCATGAAGTTCTCTGTCTGACGTATTTAGAATCTTTAAAAGCTCTTTCAACCATCTTCTGCAGTTTATTCTGGGGATGGGGTACTAGAGGATTATATTGCATTTTTGATTAAAAAGAATTTAAAGTTAAGTTGATTGCGGTTAATTTCCCTTATCGGGAACTTATGAGAGACTTAAAAAAGCTGTTTAGCTCGCTATCATGGTAGACAAGTGAAACAATGAGCCCGATTTTAAAACACAGAAATGATCAGGTAAGAAAGAACAGACTCAAAATGTTGCCAATAAAAAAAAAAAAAGAAGATATATATATATATATATATATATATATATATATATATATTATCCTCTATTTATGCGGTGGAACCTTATGATTTATGATAATTAGGATTGTTTGTTTTTAACTAAAAAGGATGTCCAGTAAAACAATGTGTGTCCTTTCTGTAATGCAATAGCGTAAGGTAAAGGGATTACAGTATGTTCGTTATTGTTATGACCAGGACAATCGGGACATATTTTCATATCGTCCCATTGAGTTGATTCTGTTGCATCAGAATATGTCACCTTTAATCTTTCCAGCGCTGCCGATTGGTTGTTTAAGGATGCAACAGATTGAGAACCTTTTCCTAAAATACCTTTAGAGCTGAAATGATTTGTAAAATAATTGGTTAGTGGATTGACAAACAATTTAATCCACAACTATTTTGATATTTGATTTATTGTTTTAGTCATTATTAAAGCAAAAATGGAAGACATCTGCAGGTTAGAGCTTATCTTTGAGTTTGCTCAGACAAAACAATACATCTGAAGAAGTCACTTGAGATTCTTGGATATTGTAACGGACATTTTTCCACTTTTATATTTTAGAAAAAAACACAATTATTCAAGAAAAGTTAGAAAAGAAAAAAATATTATTATCTGCCGCCCTAAATACCATGAGCTGGAACGAATGATTATTCTCAAGCACTATTTCTTGATTAATCTCTTAGCAAGGTGGTTCTGTAGATGGTCAAATCAGTTAATCGACTGATTGTTCCAGTCTGCAGGCAGTAAAGTGTTTATTTGCTCTGGCTCTTGCCAAGATAATGCAGCTCCTCATCTCTCAGCATGGGGTCAGTTTTGGAGCCCGGCCTGCAGCTTCCCCCTCGTGACCCCCGCTAGTCAAAGGTGATCACGGGGGAGAGAGAAAGAGAGGCACTGATCGAATTTGATAATGGAAGACGACCCCTCTAAGCTGCTTTGCTCCACATGTTCAAAATCTCTGCAACACTCAATAAACACTAGGAAGCCCCCCTCCCTGTCACTGGAACATTGTGTAGGTATTGATCCCAGCTAACTGGCTCTTTTAATACCTGGGGTCTGTGGCCCGGCCTGGGGAAATGCATACTGACATGTGACGGGAGGAGCTTAACAGGCAAACACACCGAAGAAAGGATGGGCCTCTCAGTTTAGCATTTCTCTCCTATTTTTTCTCAATTTACACATCTGCTGAAGAAAGGAGAATTACGGCCGCTGCACCTGCTGTTAAAAAAGGGACATATAGACGGCAAGAGGCCCGGCACTGTACAGAGAAAAAGCTGTCACACTGTCAAAAACTATTTGTGCAGCAGAGGTGGAGGAAGTCTTCTGATATTTTATTGGAGCAAAAAGTAGCAATACAACTGTGTAAAGATACTCCATTACAAATACAAGTCCTAAAATGAAAGTAGCATCACCAAAATGTTAATATCAAAAGTTAAGGTACATTTTGTTCATTTTTAGTTTTTTTAGACCACTTCATTACATTATTGGTTGAAAAAGCATCAGCATAATAGAGGACTGTTACATTTTAAGAACTCATAAGACAACTTTGAGCTACTTATTCACCCCGAGTTCAGTTAGCTCACATTTTTAAGGCCGCAAGGTAATTTATGTTAAATTGAACCATCCTAAAATTGCACATGCTTTTGGGTAGTTTAATCTGTAACTGATACACTGATCAAATATTTGTATGTCAAATCTTACTGAGCCAAGTAACCAGTAACTATAACGGCCAGTCAGATAAATGTAGTGCAGCAGCATAACATGGAAATACTTAAGTGAAGTACAAATATCTCAAACTTGTACACTACTTGAATACATCGACTTACTTCTGTGACGTAAAGACAGAGCGACATCTTCTTTGAACTAATATCTTTTAATAGAAAAAGATAAACAACCAAAAAATTGACAAATACAAAAGGAAACATGGAGTATGTACAGCACTCAAATATTTTTCAGTCATTTTTAACATAAAACAGCAGAGATTAGTTGGTACTCACTTAATGATAATGGTCTGTAATTGATAACCCAGGACTAATTCAACAACTTAATGGTGTCTTTCTGGAGGAATAACCGATCATACCTGCTATCACAAGAACTCCTGTCGTTTTATTTCATGCAGTGCACATGACACAGAGACACTGGTGGACATTGTATCACTATTTTGCCTGAGCTATAAAATACAGGGATATATTCCATCAACGATACCAAATAGGTAGCAAGCAGAGGCTTTACATTTCTGCCGAGTGTTTTATATATGATCAAGTATTATAGGATTAATCCGGTTTGAGAGCCAACCACCAAAATGTACTCGATAGACAGAGCTTCGGTGACGAGAGAACGAGGTGTGATGTAAAAAACACAAGTGCCTTTACAGAGCAATGTTCGAGAGACGAAGACATCAATGCACTTAAGTGGAACTAAGAACAGGTGACATGTTATTCATTAGAAGTGAATGCTTTTAGAGCATAGATGAGGTACCCAGACTTGGGCCCTATACAACACGAGCATCTCTATAGTGCAAATTAGGCTGAAGACACAGCCTGGTATGATATTAATCACCATCGTTTAGCGGACAACGCCCCGGTTCTTCTATAGAAAGGATTATTCATAAATAGTTTGAGGCTTTAAAAGAAACACTGCTCAAAATAAACAGATATACATTTTACCTAACATTATTTACAACTGAAATACCAAACGGCAAATGAAAACTTTTAATTTGGGCTCCTATTGCTTTGAAGGGACTGGCAGTTCTCCTGTTCGGTACAGGAGGTAGCAACAAGCCCCGGCCCCCCCCCCCGCCGACACTCTGACCGTAACTCTCTGAGAGCAGGGACAGGCCTCCTGAACATCTGTCCCACTGGCACCAACACGAAGACAGGAAGTTGAACCGAGGAAAGTGGAGCAGAGGGGTCAGAGGTCATCTTTTAACCTTTGCATCCTCCTTGATCTTCCAGAACATCAGCTCCAAGCAGGCAGACGCATCTTCACTCGAGTCGTGGCCGTCCACTGGAAACACAGGAAGATAATTAGTATTTTCTTTACGTAAGAACATGTAAAAAGCTACAGAAGCAATTACAGTTTCCATTAGATTAATACGGATAAAAAGGTAATTTCTAGTAATCTAGATGAAACATGAAAAAAAGTATAAAATGTGTTGATGCTAAAGATGTTTAAGAATTGTTTGTTCTTTTAAACTCCAGCTGTGCAACAAGCTCTGTGAGTTTGTACTTGGGCACAATGATGCTTTGAGCTAAAATTACATAAATGTAAACTTTACTTTAATCGTTTATCAGATACATACATTCAATTTGACTTCTTCTGAAGCAATTAAATGCATTAAAATGTCGTGGTGACCCATTCAGTAGTTGTTAAGATATTTCAGTCTGAAGAGGTGGACCAACAAACCGACAGACCAAAACATTTCCCCTGATTATAGAGAACAACTTGTGGCCCAGCTGAGGTTGAAGGATATGGAGAGGAAGAAATAAGGAAGGATTGGCAACACGGTTTAGTTTTCCAAAGAGACTGTTGCTGCTTCTTCAGGAATCTTTGACTCTGAAAAGGTTTTTATTAATCCTAAACAGACCTTAATATCTCAAGAACACATCATGAGTAGTGTCGGAGAAACAAGACTTTCTAAAACTTTGAGACATGTCAGCAAATTGGACCAAAACTGTGTTTAACACTGTTGACACATGAGGGACATCTGCTGGTGACAAGGAGGCAGTGCAATCAAACTTTAGTGGACGTTGCTGCAATTATTTTGCCAGCTGACCGAAGCCACATTTACAAGATACAGGCAGTGGTCGAAAGATACGAAGTACACGCAAGATCTGGACTGAAGTATAATATTGAAGTAAGTATCTCCATTTTCTGCTACTTTATACTTTTACTCTACTACATTTTAGATACAAATATTGTACTTTTTACTGTACATATATTTAAAAGTGTTTGTTACTAGTTACTTTGCAGATTGAAATGATCAAAACAAAGGAAAATTCAACAAATACATTGATGATGTATTATTATAGATTAAGAATGATTTTATTGATCCCGTAGTGAAATTTACAAGCTACTCAGCAGCATATAAAGTGTTTAAAATGAGCTCCACCTTTACAGCTTTGGAATCTGCTGTGGCTGACGTTAATTTGACTGGGATTGTTTGAAAATATAATGTATGTTAACTAGGCAGGTCTGAATCTTTGGGCTCTGATTCAATGAAATGTGCTCAACAAATAAAGATTTGCTGATGTTGACTGATCAGTTAATCTGTTGTTGTTTGCATGCAATTTGACACGAGTTGATTACAAATGGAGATTATGTGATTATGCTGCTCAGGGGCCTGTTTGTGTAACTGGGGCCGTGTTTATGTGACAGGGAATTATGTATGATGTGTGTAATGTGGATGAAATGCTGTAAGACTTTTATCCACAAAAAGCCCAACGTTTCTACTCAAATGGTTTCTGAGAAATCTTAGATTTCCCAGTTTACTTCTTTGAATCCTTCCCAATTTTATAATTCATGAAATATTTCGATCCACATTGGTTGCTGTCTGCGAGCCTCACTAGTCAGACCAGCTTTATAACATAATATGAAATAACATGTATTAGATATTTTAAGTAAATAAACTAATATGTCAACACAAAAACTAATGGATAATAAAACATGTCTATAACGGCAACAAAGAAACTGCTGTTGCTGCTCTGTGTGATTTTCCCACCGTTGTCCTGGATGATGCGTTTGAGGTGCTCGGACATCAGGTTCCTCAAGGCACGTTTGTAGGGCAAGCCGAGGCGGTGAGGGAACACGATGGCTGTGTCTACGACCGTACTGTGGATTAGCTGGAGGCCAGAGAGAAGGTTACATCAAAAGGTGTTCTTTAGAAACAAGAATCTTATAGTTACCTCCTGCTCGTAATTGAATGTCACTGTTACCGCACTGCTCTGCTTGAATTTGTAAATTACTTTTGGGCTTCGCAAGAGAAAAACACAGGTGAAGACTTCCTTGAGTTTCAGCTCGTAGTCATTCAAAATAGTCCACAAAAGTTAGTGAATGAGTATTTGTTAAAGCCGTGGATTATTTTGGCTGATTTAATAAAGAATTAGGTAAAGCCTAGACATTTTAATAGTTTATGCTCTATATCGACCTTTTTTAGTTTACCAAACAGGTATTGAAACCACACTTGTTAAGGAGATAGAGCGAAAGGCAACTCTCAAAACTTTTGTTTTAAAATTGCACCGTTGTGGTCAGTTAAGTCCATCAGTTAGGTAATAGTGTATCATTTGTTGTGGTATTGTAGTTTGAGTAAATCTTTCATCTGGGAAATACCTTTTGGGCCAGCAGTAAATGTAAATAAGGATAAATAAACAATATTATATATAATACATTTTATAGACACATACTTGTACTACACTGTATATGCTCTCACATACAATACATATTTATACTACTGTCCATACTGTATATATATATATCTGACCTACAGTGTATACTTCATATTATACCTCCAGCTAGTATATTCTGTGTACATTTTCCTACTATTGCAATTACTTGTGCTTATACCTGCAGTATATATATTTTGCACTTTGAATGAATGAATTGAATGAATCATATAAATAAAAAATCTTGCAGATTAATGAGGAGCCACGGTACCTTCAGAGCGAGGAGATCGCTCTCCAGACTGTGTCCTATGAGGATGGATTCAGCTCTGAACATACTCAGCAGCACGGCCTGAACGTCTCTCAGAGTGATGGTGGCGCTCTCCAAGTCCTCCTCCGTCACACCGGAAAATCTGCAAATTATATTTGAGATATACAGTTTATACTGTGTTTAAAACACTGTGCGTGTTTCAAAGACACATTTAAGACAACGGTACAGCTGACAATGCCGTTCATTACCAGTTAAATTCAATAGCAGACGCGACCCATGCAGCAGAGAGTGTGGGAGACAAACTCACCGTGTGTTGTAATCGACCACTTTGCTTAGAGGTTTGACAAATGTATCGTAGATGACTTTCAACTCAGAGTCGATGACCGTCACCCTGGTCAGCTCCAGGCCCTGCTTTGTGTAACACTATTTCAGAGGAGAGAAAAAACAAGTTCATGTGACTACAAATACAAAATATAAGTTGTGACAAAAAGTGAAAAACTATTAATTTAATCTTAATTTTACTCATGCTGTAACAACAGATTGAGCACTGAGTGTCTCCTAGTCTCATTCGTATTACACAGGCCTATAATAAATCAATTCTCAAATCACATACACATTTTAAGGACTTTAAGGCCATTTAGCAGGTAAAAACCTCACCATCTCACAGTCCAAAGCAAACACCCCTCCATTGCCATCTGGTGGTAGAGCTTTACTAAACGTTGTGACGAAGCCATCGACTGCCTCTTTACGCCCGTCCTGAACATGTTGCTGTGGGAATATGAAATTTCTTAAATCTGGGGATGTTTAAAACTAAATTTAAACTTGCAGAAAATTACTTCAAAATATGTAAGCAGCCGTTTTATTGTAGGTATCCTGGAAGTGCTTGATTTTCAGTTTCAAATCAAGTTTTCTTCAGTAAAAAAGACACAGCTAATCATTCAAAGTTACACAAAACAATTAATTCTGAAAAAACTCGTAAACGTATCACAGATAAAAACATGCAACCTTGAAGGGGAACAAACTAAACAAAGATGAATTAACATCTCGTGAGAGCCCATATATTATATTTGGCTTCTTAACATGTAAAGAAGCTAAATTAAAGAATAATACCTTGCAAACTTGGCAACCTGGAGTACCGACAGACGCAGCACAGCAGCTGTAGTTGGTCTCCCAGCCCCCAGCGCCTGACAGAGAAAACAGGAAAGAACAAGGTGGACAGATTGAGGTAAATAAAAGTGGCGGAAAGGGGAGGAGAGTTAAATATGGCAGTATAATATCGTCATAAATGCAAATAACCATACCTTTATTTCTGCGCAATCGTCCCCAGTGAAAGCAACATTCCTCTTTCCGTACACAGTTACCATTGATATTGATCTTATACTCTGCTCCACATCGACAGCATACCTTGTTTAACGCTGGAAACACATTACATAGAGTCAAATAATAACCAGATCACATATGTTAACATCATTTATTATTGCTCATTAGAGATGGGCAAGAGAGCTGTGGGGTCGTGTAGCTGCTCACGGTCTGTGATGGCCTTTTTCTCTGGGAGGTTGTACATGATGGCTTTGCCGGAAGCCTCTGGGTTTGTTCTCGGGTATCCGTGCTCCTGGAGCTGCTCCTCCGTCATCAAGTACGACTGCAGCTTCCTGTACAGGGTGGCGCCTACAGTGAGACACAGCAGCAAGTTAAACTACAGTTGTCTTTGTACAAGGCTGTGTTTAAACACACTGAACATGTGAAGAAACTCACATGAAACAGTGGTGGTGGCAAACAGAAAAAGTACTTATGCAAGTGGCAAGAAACTTTACTTGGATGTTGTCGCCTACATTTAACTACAATAATGTAGCGCTGCAACTAATGATTCATTTCATAAGGGTATTTAATCTATTATTACTCTGTTGATTAATTAATAAGTGATTTATTGTAGTTGTCAAAATATTGACATTTAGAGTTAAAGTACTGTTTGACCCAGATGTTTTCAATACGGCTGCAATTAACGAATATTTCTATTATCCATAGAATAATAATTATCGATAAAGCTGATAATTTTCAGTTGACCAATCGACTTATTGTATCAGCTTAAATAAATAATTAGATTAAAATGTGAATTGCCTCTGACATTAGGTTGTGGGGAATTTGCTCCTGTGAACAGGACCTGGAGATCGTCACATGGTTATTTGTTACACTGTTAACTGTCTCGACAACAAATGTTCTTTCCGTTTCTTCTATTTCCATTTTATCAGGTGACTGAAGAAAAACAGAGTGAGAGAAAAATGGAAACGACATAAAACAATTCTAGCAAAAGAGAACTGAAAACACTGAAAACAAGATTCATCTTGAGGAAAGAAAAATATAACTTACCGATGAGTTTCTCTTCCAACTGTTTACCCGTCCTGTTGATAGTGAAGCTGGTTGTAGCAGCATGACGACCTCCGAGAACCTCTTCGTGGGACTGAGCTCTCTTGTTGACTAACACCGGGTCCTCTGCAGAGAAACACACACACAAACACGTTACCACTGAAATGCAGCCAGTCTTAATTTTGTGTGTAGATTCTTGTTCATATGTGTAAACAAAAGCATCATATACATGTTGACTAATAGCAAATACTATGTGTTATACTGCACAGGGATCGAGGGGGCATACTGGTGGCAGGCGATGGACAAGTGCTCTTGCTTCGGAGCTTCTTCAGAGCGTTGACGGCTACATTGAGGTAGATGTTCTTACTGCTACTGCGGTCATACACCAGCTTCTCCTCGTCAAGGGCCTGAAACAGTAAAACGTCTGTCACTGTCAAAACCACAACTTATTGAATGTCCTCCTGCATTCAAGACAGGGTGTGATTGGAGGCTGCAGCGTTCTCTACGGAAAGAAGCATTTTCATGGAGACATTTTCAAAACGACTATTATACAAGGTTTATACGTTGGCTAAAAAACATCTAACTCTTGGTGAACTGGGTTATAATCTTACCATCTGGAAGGCAATGTCGTTTGATGGGCAAAATTTGACACATTCATCTATGAAAGTGTTGAGGTAGCGCTGGCGGACGTTGTTGGGAACTTTGGCCCCAAACTCAATGGGGAGGGTGGGGCGCTTCATTGAACTACTCTGAAAAGGTCAAAACAGAAAGAGAACATTGAGTGAAAGAGAGTAAATCACCTCCAGAAAACATTTCTCTTTAGACCTCTGCCAGTACATTCTCAAGGTTATGCAGGGAGAGATATTCAGACTCAACAACATAAAGCAA
Source organism: Myoxocephalus aenaeus (assembly GCA_038501785.1). NCBI lineage: Eukaryota > Metazoa > Chordata > Actinopteri > Perciformes > Cottidae > Myoxocephalus > Myoxocephalus aenaeus. The sequence goes on from JBAMJR010000011.1 coordinate 918,741, forward strand.
ATAAAGCAAATATTTAGAAAAACAACCAGCGGCAGCATTACATTCTGTGCCCAGTGGATACCTTCATGGTGGGTGTGTGTGCAACCCTCCTCTGCAGGACTGTGGACATAGTCTTTGGCAAGATGCCAGCGATGGTTTGGGCCTTGACAGTCTGCTGGGCCCGGCTGGAGGATAAAACTTGACTGGCAGCTGGTTTAACATCTGCAGGACCACACACACGACTTTCTACTTAAACAGTCAAAATATTTTAAGAAATGATCAACGGAAAGCAATGGTATACTTGTGTAAAAACAAAAACAAGAGCAGAATCCTGCTACAACATAGAACAGCGGAGGCACTCATACTTGTTTTGGAGGATGTTGTCTGTGGGGTGGACCGGTGAGCTATTCTCTTTTTCTCTCCAGAAAAGGGGTTGGACCTCTGTGAGGCAACTTTGACTGAGGCAGAAATCTGAGCCGCTTGATGCTGAGCCATCTGCATACGTTTGTAGCAGACCTCCTGCGCTGAGAGTCTCTTGTTTGGTCGCGCCACAGTCATAGAGTCAGTCTGGTAAAAACATAAGCACATTTAAATGACAAAGTGGCCACTTTGTTCTTAATACAGATATGACGCTGAAATGATACGGATTAAGTCAAGTATGTGACACCAAGGTGGTTTTGGTGGAAGGACATGCAAATTTGCATGTTAGGTACCAAACTGTACTGTTATGTCATGGTACATTTGGTAGAAGCTACTTCCCTGTAGAACATATGACTCTTGTAATGAATTATTTACTGTTTTATGGACCTATGTTTAGTTTAATGGGTTAATATATAATATAATAACAGGAGGGTTATATTGGCAATAATTATCAGCAAATTAGCAGTTCATTTATGATCAATTATGAAACACACAAAATACTGGTTTTCAATACATAACCTGAACTGTGAATATACCTCAAAATGACATGGCCAAAAACTAAACTAAAACAGAAATGAACTGGCCTTCAATGAAGCTGCAGTAGACAGCAAGTCTTTGGCCATGCATGTCATCAAAAGAATCCTAATAAAAGATATCCAGACTGCCAAATATCTCAGCTGATTGTTTATGAAACAGACGATTGTGTACTGTCAAAACAGATGTTCTATTTAAGTAATACAGCATGAACGAGTGGAAATCCCCAACATCATCCCCACTGCACCAACATTTTCATATTGTTGTTTACTTCCTTGTTTGTTTTAATGTAACTGTGCAGTCTTCCTAAATGACCACCAGTACTATCTGTGATTAAATAAAACAAGGTCACAGCAGGTTCTTGTTGGAACAAGAGTTTTTTCCGTGCTGCTCTTCCTACCTCTGGGTCCCATGTGCATGCTCGCAAAGACAGGATGTGAGTTTTCAATACAAAGACATACAATGTGAAGAACAACAACAACAACGTTTTTATAGATTAATTAAGTTTGACTTCAAGTGGTAATATCAAAACTGCTTATTGAGCAATCTTCATGGCATTCCCCTGTGAAGTTTGTACTCCTTTAAAACGATTACTGTTCTGTACACACACTGTATGCAATGATGTTATTGATTGCTGTATCCTGTGATAAAGGGATATCCTGTGCTAACCCCGCCTGACTGACTGACTCAAAGGGCCTCATGGCAGCATTGGCGGACAGAGAAAGAGCAGGTGAAGTCGAGGTGACAAACTTACACTTCCTTTGGCAACCAAATGGGAGACTCTCTTCTTTTGACCGGGAAAGAGAGTGGTTAAAGTACTCTCTGTGCTTCTCTCCTCCTCTGAAGGCCTAGAGGGCTAAAAGAGCACAACATAGCATGTTTAGCTGGCATTTGCAAAACATGACAAATACAAAAACAGACAACTTAAGTGAAACACTGTGGCAAAACATAAATACCTGTTTAGTTTGCCTTCCCTTGTCTTCTGTCTTCACATCCTTGGATTCATTGAAGATCCGCAGACACTCCTCCATGGGATCCGAGTCAAAGTCCAGATCATCCTGGAAACCAGAGAGGTCGATTGCAGCATAGTTGACCTCGTCGTTGCCTGCCCCGCTGCCATCCACCCCGCGATCACCCTCATCGTCAGAGGAAGACGGAGTCAGCTCTGACGCTTTCCTCTTGTTCAGACGGCCTCTCTTTAAAGCATCAGCAGACTTTCTCACCAGCACTTCTTCGGGTTCTTCGTCATCATCATCATAATCATCCACCACTATTGGTTCGACCTCCTCTGGGCTTTCGTCTCCAAATAGATCAGCATGGCTAAGACTCAGATTTCGCCGTTTCTCCTCTCGTCTTTTCCCATTTGGTGAGCTTATGTTTTGCTTCAGCTTGTCTTTACTGTTTGTAGAATTCCCTTTAATGTTAATACTGCTGCTCCCACCACTTGAACTGCTTTTATAAATTTTCTTTGCATCTTTTTCTCTTTTACTGCTATCAAGTTTACCATTTTTGTGTTGGCGGTCCTTATACTTGCTGTGTTCCTTTTCCTTCTCTAATATCTTGGGTTTCTTGCTTTCTCTTGCACCATTTTCTGTATCTTTATCTCGTTTACTTGAGTCCATTTTTACTTTTTCCACAGCTTTGATCTTACCATCTATTCTCGTTTTGTCTCTGCCCTCCCTCTGAACTTTATCAGGTGTTTTACCCTGAACTGTGATTTTCCTATCGTCTCTTTTTCCATGGCTCTTGTTTTCTTTCTTTGCATAGTCCTTGTTTGAGTTCTTAATTGACCCTTTGTCTTTACTGCTGCTGCTACTACTCTTACTGGCAGTTGTTTTGTTAGCAACCTTTCCAAGTTTATGCACGTTCTCAAATGTGCCACTTTTCTCGTGACTAGTTTGACTAGCCACCTTCTTTTTCTCTAAACTGTCCTTTTCTTTCATCTCTTCCTGGACGTCTGAGTCCCCGGCATAGTCCTCTTGATTCCGCTGTGTCAGTGCATTTAGCTTACTTTCAGTTCTCTCTTCTCTCTCCTTCCCCACAGCATTCCAAAGTGACCCTCTGTTGCCTTTTCTCTGCTGGAGACTGCTAAGCAAGGCGGGTCGATACTCTGTTCCAGAGCTCTCCCCATCAGAGTCAGAGAAAGTGTATTTTTTGGGGTCTACACGCATCAATAGTTTATGCGTCTTTCTCCGTTCCGTTGTAACAGCTTGTGCACCCCGGTCCTTTTTGCTTTTCGCCGCGATTCCTGCCGAGTAGTTGGAAAGCGGATCATACTCCATATCTGTAGATGGTTTTAAATTGTCCAATGTGTATTTACACTTAGAGGAGGATGTGCTGTTTGAGTACTTTGGACTGGTGGGAGGAGAGGGGAGTTGATGCTTGTGTGTCCGAGATAAAGACTTTCTCACTGAAGTAGGAACATATTCCATAGAGTTACTATTGTTCCCCTCATTGTCTGAATCCAATGTATACTTACTGCAGCCAGGGGTCGGATTATAACCTCCAGATGTTATCTGATAACTCCCAGGGTCATAAGCCATGTGTGAAGGTAGGGTTTTACTTTTAACAGCATTAGATGAAGATACTTTTTTACTCGGGCTGGGATTGTATGGTTCATCCCCAATCCGAGAAAGCTTCCTCTTCTCCCTCTCCACCTCGCTGCGGACCTCCTCGATGGCCTTGTTGACAATATCCAGAGCCCCATTGAGGTCTCCCGAGTCATCAGACGCTCCATTCTCCTGCACTTGGGGTCTCACGACTTCTGGGTTGAAGGGATCATAACCTTGTTCTGCAGGAATGCATGACAAAGAGTATTTTGAGATTTTCCAATTAAGTATTAAAAGATTCACTTACTAGCTTTTTTGGAGCTTTCTAATAAGGAAGCACTAGTCTGGTCTGCCCTAATGTTGACATTTGTAAGCACATTACAACAGTTTCTTTGTCACTGTAATTAGAAGATTACATGTTTCTCCTTTAAGTTACATTCATTCAGTGACAGAATGCCACTCACTTAATTTTAATCTCTGCAGCCAATACACAGATTTTAGCTTTGGGAACATTTGCGAATTGGTATTGGCAGACTGACTCTTTGAGTTTAGGTTTAAATTGAGGCCTCCCTACTTTTAAGCACTCAATCTTAAAAAAAAAACATACAGTACATGACAACATGCAACTATAACAAGCTCAGATGGTCCATGACTGAATCTGAGTCTCAATACACTATCATTTGTGTTGGTGTATACATTATTTGGTACCTTATGTGTTTGTTCTTCGTGCAACGTTTAGTATCTAACGTTAGATGTTCATAATGTATATAGTAATAGGTAGTAACTCTTAAGACTATACATCTGATGCTTTGACACTTCCTTGTGTGGGCTCAATACATCTTGTACTTCCGTGTTGCACCTCAGTTTACAGAAACCATGGGGAGAATTTGTAAAATGCTGGATGAATTGGGGGTTTTTTGGCCCAAAAATTCACTTTACACCGTTAATAGTTTCCTCACTGTGCTGCAATCCACTAACACACACAGGCACACACACACATCCTCGCTGCCGACTGGGGACACAAAGTATTCAAGTCAAGTCGGGATTCAATTAAAGAAAACTCGGCACCTTTCTTTGCGGAATGAAGGTCTCTTTGCTTTTTAACATCTGCTGGTGCTCCGTAGGACGCCCGTCTCTGCTGGCTGTGCCTGAAGTGGCAGTACGGTCTGTTACACCCATTTCGGCTTCCTTTGCCCTCGCTGTATTCCGGGTAAAACGGGCAGTCAATGCCTCGGAAGAAGCCGGTGGATCTCAGCATTATCCCCAGATGTTGCTCTCATGCCCGCATGAACACGCTCGGCCGCTTTTCCGTGTAGTTTTTGTCGTAGAGCAGGAGCTTGAAGAGGCGACAGAACAATAACAACGTCTCTACGGCGCCATGTTGGATTGGTTGGAGACGTGAACTCTCGCGAGAATTCACACGCGTCGCCCTGCCTGACGTCACGGAACGCAAACGTACCGGACACAAATGTAACGTTAGTCGACTCAAGTGGCTCCCGAGTCGCCCAATAAATAGTTAGCCAAATAAATGTAATAAGTTAGACTTTCAAACAAATACCTCTTAATGGGATGTGGATACCTTTTGTTCATAGTTAATGAATGTGCCTTCACTTTCTGTTCTCGCCCTTGCTGAACCTCTACTAACCATTAGCTCAGTGCTCGCATTGCCGACACGTCATGATGGCACCACATTGTGAAACTGTTTCTAAAGAGTCAAGGCTCAGTCACCTTCGCCAAATAAGGACACGTTTCCAACATTTTTATTTCACAAGAATCCATGGAAGGGGTTGGTGTTGAAGTTGTCAAACGATCCGAAATGATGAAGGGCTGAGGATACTCTCATATTCTGAAAGGAGGCCTGGACATTTTTCACAGCAAACATTTTTGACATGGAAAAACCACTGGTGTGTTTATTAACATTATAGAGACTGCGTGCTACTCAAGGGAGGCTCACGTTAACATTTTCTTTAGTTACAAAAGGACATTCATATAACATCTCTAAATCTTCCATTGTAAGCCAGATGGCCAATTTGTAACTGTTCCTCAGCAAGTTGTTTCATAACCAGCAAAGTGATGGTTGAAAATGTACAGCCTGAGGACAAGACATAAAGACAGCATCAAAGACAACATTTCATGTAGCCATGCAATACAGATAAAAGCAATTTTGACAAACCTGCAGAGAAGTAATGAGACAAAAGAACAATCATGTTAGAGATCTTGCAAAAAAATTAACTAAAATAGTGATATAACAATTTGAAAAAGTCAGTTTTGTGTTTCCTCACACTTACAAGTCAAAACATCTGCTGTGGAAAAGGTCCATTTCTAAAAATAGACATTTTTCACTTTAGGAAACTTGCCTTTGATTGCAGAGAATTTCAATACGTATAACGGTTGTCTCAACTCGCTAAACACAGCGGCAAATGAAACACAATTCCTAAGATTTCAAACTACTCCTTTGAAATGTCAAATTGATCAGTTTAATCTGTGAAAGCTTCCACATGTGTCATCTAGAAATTAAGAACACATTAGCTCATTTTTAAATGCTTTGACTTGAAATAAGCATAACATATAGTTAATAGGAAAATAATTTAAACTTTACCACTTGTATTTATCCATTCAACAAAACGTATCTCCTTTGTTCCTTATCTCCTTTGTTGATGTCCTTAGGGGTTAGAAAAAGAAAACATTTAGCTAAACAACTGCTTTCTAATGTTCCACAATACCTACCTCCAGCTCAACTATCAAACTTCAGCCTAACTCATGCTCAGGCTTTTTGTGCATTACAGACAGACCATGTGATCCCAGTCCTGATCATAATGACTCTCAGGTGTGCTGCAATCAGTGACGTCATGATTTGCCCTCTCTCAGACAGTCTTGTCTTCAAAAGTCAACTTCACAAACGCCTCAGAAAAGTTGTACTTCATATCAAGGCATCAATTGCATAGTTAAATGTTTAATGGAAACAAGTTTTTACACAGAAGTATTGAATTGTATAACAAATAATGCTATTTTAAACTCTTGTTAAATGGTTTAAAAACAATAATTATCTAAAATTATTGCACTTAAAACTATCTTTATCAACCCCTGATATATATACGTTTGATCCTTTGGATAATATAGGTGTATCTCTGCTTTTTTTTTTGCTGCTATTAGTGCACAATTAAAACATTTTAATTTAATAAAGCTTGATTTGTGTGACCTGTTTGTACATTGATTCTGGTCCTTTTCCACAATAGAACATCAATACTTTTGCACAATTAATGGCCCAATTAAATGTATACATTATATAATATTTGTTAAAGTGAAATGTGTGTCAAAATACCATTTTAGATAAAAAATAATCTTGCTGCAGAGATAAATAAATACATTAAAATAAAACATGTCTTTAGAGAATTTAGTGTCACATTTTTTTTAAAGATTTAGCTGAATGTTTGAAGTTGGAAGTTTTGATCTTGAATGGAAAACCAGACTGAATAATAAGAAAACAGAAAACACTGGTAACCCATTCATTAAAACACAGGGTCCATTTAATTAAAACATCTTCTAACGTTGACATGTCACACATGAGGAAAACCACAGGTGTAAATGATCGAATGAATGCTCCTTCAGGCTGGCACACTGGACTAGAAGGAGCCATCGTTAGTGACACCTGTGTCAGTCCTGCTGTGAGAAGATCCTGCTGCAGGCATGTTGGCAGCCTCAGTGCATGAACACTTTACTGTTCCTCTCAGGTGACTGTTGGGAGTATTGATCTTGTGAAAAGAAAAAAACAGGTAACTGCAACACTTAATTACTTCACTGTTCTTGTCATTTCTGGATTGAGATGTGGCATTGCAATCATTTAATAATTTCCCAAAGAAAGTTCACAGAAAGATGTTAAACCTACCACTGAGACCGTAAACTCACACTGGCTATTCTACTTGAGGCTTCAGGACACGTTGAGCAAAGCGTCCTCTGAGACAATGAAGCAGCAGCTGAAAGGTCTCAACTACTCCTGAAAGATATTGGGTCATATTTAGATAAAACCAAGACTGCGACATTAAAGTAATATTTCCTTTTTGAAATGTGCTAACTTTGTAACTTTTCCTTTGACTGTGCTTTGTATTGGTATCCATATCAGTACATCACATAATATAATTAACTTATTTTGTTTTGCATTTTTCTAACATCAGTGACAAATTAAAAAGGTCAGCAGTAAAAGCAAATAGTTTAAAATTGAGAATTACAATCTGTACCAAATTATACAAGTATGATTTTGAATTTCAAACAGCACTGAGTCAGAAGATCCCTATCTTATTTAATTTCTTCATACGCTGTGCATAAATAGATTTCACTTTAACATCTTCTGATCGAAGAAGATTTGAATCTCATGACTTTAAATCTCATGATCTGTGGCTCTCACAAGGTTGATCTGTTCCTCCCTTGTGTATTCAAACAAAACAAACTTCTCTTTGTAGGTGTTGGTCAGATAAACTATCTTCATAAAATAGTTAAATATAACCAAAGCATATGTTTAACTTACTCTTTGCAGTGTGGTGCATCTGTGAGAAGTCTCCGCTGGAGGGAGACAAACTCATGTGAAGTTACTCCATCACTGTCTTCTGGTTGTACAGAATCCTCTGCAGTTGCATCATTTAATTTCATCCTGCCTTGTGACATTTGCAATGTTGAAATAGACATTATGCAATAGACAGGCTGTTTTTTACATAGCAAAATACAAATGTAATAATGACACCTAAAATATCAATGTGTTCACTGTGGTAAAATAATAGTTGAGCTGAAAGTCTGGGTTTGATACATATTTTAATCACATGCAAATGCTAGTTATGAGAGTTGCTGCTACAGGATTTGCTATGCTTTCATTTATTTGAAAATGGATATCTTTTTAGTAGACTTAGTTTGTTTTAGATTGAATAGACTAAAATCTGAATTTGATAAATCACTAAATGTGCAGTACAACTAATTAAAAGTCTCAAGCGCACAGATGTGCCAATTGGTCTCCTGGTTGTTTTTGTATTATGCCTTTCATTGCTCATTCACTAACCAACTGCTTGTTTATCTACAAAAAAAGATCAGCAATGTTTCTTCTGGCATTTTAGTTGATACAGCAGATTTTAATTTGTAACCACAGGAAAGCACATCCTGACATGACACACTGGTATTTAGCCAATTCAGCAGAAGTCATGTATTTCCAGGCAGTCGTGAGGTGACACACAGGAGCTGCAGCTCTTGCAGCAGGTTGCATCAGTCTTGTCGGATCAGGCCTGTGCGGCTGTGAACAGCTCCGCCCCCCAACAGCTCAGCTCATGACTATCAAGGTGAAAACATGTTCACATTTCAGATCGTGAGACAAGTGAGCTCATTTACCAACAGCCAAGGACATGGCACAGATATCAGGCAGTGTTACTGATTAGGGGATTTACAGCACCGAATCAGATGAAATGCCTCAACCTTGGGCAATAGATAAGACTGCTAGTTAATATGAAACTAGAGATACAGGAGAGATCAGCCGAGGGAAAGTTCTCACTTGAGCTCTTTAAAAGACAGCACAACAAGCAGACAAGTGTAGTTCAAAGCATTTTATTGCATTTTTTTTTGGAAAAACAATACAAAATTCTGCAACTGTCAGGTTGCCTTGAGTGAACTGCAATCATTCACATGGTACAGTAAAGTGCTTATTTTAAAATCAAAAATATTTGTATTTAAAAGGATGTATTTATTTAAATTTCTTCCCATGAAGACAATGGGCTTGGGGTGATTCAGACAGTGTTAAAATCTCCATTCTTCATTAAAAATAAAGAATTAAGGACTGAATCAGCATTGACAGAATGACCCCACACCATGTTCATGAAATGAACCACTTATAAAACATTTGATCAATGTTGCTGGATTGGAAATGCTTTTGCCTGTGGGCTACATTCAAATCATGGGGAGGTTGATGATACTGTCCATTTGAATGACTGGATTTTAACACTTCCGTACAATATAAAAATCGCGAGGCTTAAGGATATAACTTTGTCCTCCCCCCCCCCCAATAAAAGGCAGTCCAAAAAGCTACTGCCATTTGACAAAAGTAGAAATGGTCATGACCAAAGAAACTCTGATACCATTCAGGATATTAAAGAGTATGGCCAAAATCTGTGCATTAGAGTATCCAACCCTATCAAAAAAGTAGGGACTGACTCGTTCGATGCTCAAAAAAAAAGAAAAAAAAAAAAAAGCAGAACACTGAACTGTATAGGTATTTTCAAAACCCCAAGATTGCCTTGATCATCAGCTTAATGCTTTGAGATTTCCGATAGCAAAGCAGTTTCCCCAAATGGAGAAGAAACAGCTGCATACAAATTCAAGTAAGTCTTATTATAAGACATAAAACCCCCATAACGATGCATCTTTAGAACTATTACAGTGGCCTTTTATCAGCATAATGACACCAAGAGAGCAATTTCCAGAGTACCGTTTGCTGCATTGCTGGCAACAGGACATGGACAATCAGAAGTCCCCACTCTCACTGCTCTGTGATGATCGCATGTTCAATGTCATGACTTGAACCCTCTTTGGTGAAATGGCTACAGTGTAGCGAGACCTCATCATCTGTCCGTTTCCTGTCAACTACAGAATGAGCTTCAACTTAATCTGAATTTAAAATAAGATAGCTAACTCTTGCACATAAAAGAAAAAAAAGAGAACTTAAAACTTGCATTCACTGGGCATGAACGCTCCAGATCAACTAAAACTCTTTCCATATCACCTTCTACGCCACATACTTGAATTTTTAAAAGCACAAAAGGAAAACATCTGGTGTTTCACCTGAACTAAACAGCACCTGCATGAAATAAAACCATATAGAAAAGAGCTTATTAACAGCCATACAAAAAAGGTGGCACAATGACATTGAGTTTTCAAACCTGAAGAATAAAGTAAACTTAATACAGCTACATGTCTGTGGAAGACTTTTTCTAGTTTCTTTTTGTGGAATGTTTTTCTTTTTTTAGGTTTCTTTTTCGAAAAATCTCAACTGCTTATTTTGTAATGAGAATTTAATATTTTGAAAAGTGTCTCAAAAACAAAAACAGAATCTTTGGGGGAGATAATGATCAAGAAACGACACATGGTCACATTGGCCAAAATTGCCTTTTCAAACCCCTGAAAGGAGTTTCAACCTTTACTGTCAAAATAAAGCAAGGTTAAATCTAATGCATCAATTGATTTGTAGAAAAAAAGAAGAAAAAAAAGTTCTGGTTTTGGCATGGGGACATTTCATGAATTATTTACAATGAAAGTAACAGACCCAATTTCACTTGCCTAGCCATTCAACATTAAACTTGCATACAACATACCAGATATACTTCAGAGCTAGCTCCGAAGTCTAGTTTTGGGGTGGCCATGCATCATAATGTGAAAGTAAAATAGCTTAATTCAAGACCATTGAACTTGACTGATGTCTCAAACACCGAAAAATGTAGCCACAGATAATTTGGCATATATGTTCACGTGATACACTGTATGAATGGGTGCAACAGCAAGTCATGGCTGGGTACAGACATTCTTTGCTCTCGGAGCATTAAGTGCGTGGTCACCAAGCTAGATGAGCGCGTGCGTTTCTCAATTATATCCAGAGGAGGCTCAGTGTTGAGGAATTTATCTTAAATGGAGACAAAAAGCTTTGAAGTCCCCAGCCATATGAATGGACCGCACCAGGCATGGACAGCATTGACTTACAGCCCTCCCAACCCCTTATACTGAATCCCTTTAGACAGGAACCGCCTTCATCTTGGCATATTGCATAAGCTTGTACCTATGTGCAGATGGGCCATTGCATGCACATACAGGCAAAGAAAACATTCCAGATAACTTAATTCACAGTGGATCAAGTTGTAACGGGGGAGCAGCACAACAGGTTGTCCTTTGGTGTCTGAGCTTATTTTAGAAGATAAGTGTTCTGCTTTCTTCTAAACTGAGTTTTATGAGAAAAAGAAAATAGAGAACATAACTTACAAAACATCTCTCCAAAATCATAAACTGGCCCTCCTCCCCAACCTTGACATGCACACGTGTTTGCTATGTGCAGGCCTTGGGCTGATGTGCTTCAGAAGTGCTGCAGAAGGGCAGAAGGCATTTAGGAGGGAGGGCTGCAAGCAGCATCTCCCTTTACAGCGAGGCAAGAGAGCCCGAATGGCAGAGGAACCAAGGCCAGCTAGAGTGAGAGAGGGGGGCCAGGATTGGGGAGAAAGAGTCTTGGGTAGTCCTAGATCTGGACTTTAATCCTAGTGGAAGGTCACGATTGACAATTTCAGGCACAGTCTCCCACAATAACGAGAGGGGCCAAGAGCTGACGAAGCTCTGCAGCAGAGACGGGACCTCCCTTGAGCTGGCTGTTTTGCTGGCTGATTTGCTGCCTGCGCTTGGCCAGCTTGGAGTTGGAAAGAAGAGAGAGGCGCACAGAAGAGCCAGTAGCGGTAACAACAAACGGGACTTCCTGCTGCTGCTGGTCTTCGATGTCATCTTGTTCAGCCAGCTGCCGGTTCACAGCCATGGCCTTGTCAGCGAAGAATGTCAGATCCCTGGCATGGCTGGTTCTAATTGAAGATCAGACACAAAAATGGTTATTAAATTACAAGGTTAAATATATTTTAGGTCAAGTATACAAAGGAATACAGTCTGTTCCAGCTGCAACTAAAGTGTTCTCACCTTTGATGCAGGATGGATGTTGGTAAAGTGTCAGATGCACCCTAAATAAAATTAAACAACGAGTTAAAACTTCAGTACTTACTAACCCTAAAACATGAAGTGTCTGTAAAAGACATGCAGAAGATGATTTGACTTACCCCCTGGACCCAGATGTGCTGCAGCACCTGGCTGGCACTCATGCGGTTTTTGGCATCCCGAACCAGAAGTTTGGATATTAGTTCTTTGGCACTTGAGGAGATGTGAGCCCATTCTTTCTCTGGAAACTCGTATTTTCCTTCCTGGATACTCTCAAACAGTGTGTTCTAGAAATGGACATTAAAACATATACCAGTTACTTTAACCTGGGTGGAGAAGATGCATTGTTTAAGTTACACTAATGCCCTATAAAACGGACAGAGGAAAACTGAGTGCTGAATTTGTTTCAAATTCTTACCTGGCAGGTGTGGCAGGGCTCCCCTAATTCCCAGCCACAGCCACCTCCACAGCGGCCTACAAAGGGTGGATAGCCACTCAGCATGATGTAAAGGATGACTCCAAGGCTCCACAGGTCACAGCGCTTGTCGTAAATTGTGGCCTCCTCACTGAAGGCCTCAACCACCTCTGGTGCCATGTACTCTGCTGAGCCACACTGAAATCAAACAGAGAAAAGTTTATTAGCCACAGGGATGACGAAAAGCAGAACGCTGTAACTATAGCAGGGGCTGCAGCCCACATTCTTTCGTTTAGCTGATGCCTCGTGGTTGCAAGTGTCAAAGCTTAGTGCCTTCTCTTGGGCTGTATGGCGGCAGCCTATGTGACAGTCACATGCAGTAATGGATTAATTTAAATTGTGCTATATAGCTTTTCTCAATGCGTTAAAGGAAACCCAAGTAGGAACACCGTGTACAATTACATATTAAGGGTAGAGAGGGAGGGCTACACTATAAGGAAGCAGGTTGGTGTGCACAGGCGGCAGCAGCAGCGACTCACTGCTTTGACCATCTAGGCAGACTAGGCTGAGGGCAAGGGTTGGCTCAGCGCTGACGGTACCTTGTTATGTAGCTAAGAAAGAAATTAGGCCAAACACTGAGCAGGGAAAAGAGGATTGGTTGTCCTGCGGAGCCAGAGGCTGAGCCCTCGTCTGTTATGCAACTTAGAGACAAACACCCAATGCCGTTTAATACTTAACAGGAAAAGGGAGCAGGACTCAAATCTCATTGTTGCTTTATATCAAGCATCTACCTCCATCAACAATAGCTTTTATATTCATATGAAAAGGTCAAGAGTTTGGATTATTTGAAGTTTATGGCAGATGTCCTAAATATAGACACCTACTGGTTCTGAGAACCAGTTAGTCCTGTATTTTAAAGTAGATGCATCTATTGTGTCCTAGTACTATACCCAGCTGTCTCCTAACTCCTCCTCCACCACCTCTCTGGACCCTTATGTAATGAAATGTGCTGCACAGGAATCTCATCTCAGACAAAGCTGCTTCTGTCGGAGAGAAAAAGAAAAAACCAACCCCCACCATCAACATCATGTCTGGGGCGACTGCCCCATAGACAAGACTCCAGGATTCAGGCCAAAATGCAGCTGCCACAGAAAGACCGGCACAAAAGAATATTTTTGCCTACCAAGGTGCCCCACAACTGAAGGGCAATGCAATAGCTGTGCTGAACAAAGAACAGCAATCTAGGCTAATCTTGTTTCAAAGCCATCCAAATGAAATAGACAAGTCAGGGTAAAGATAGCCAGTCCAGGACTGCCAGTAATAAGAGCTGAAGTGGGGGCAATAACAGCAATCTAACATTTGTCCTTCCTGTTCAAAACACCTTCTAAACTTGCATTTGTATTATCCTCAAACTTTCATGCAGATAGCTGCTGCCACAGGATTTGTTGGCATCGCAACCTGGGGCTTTCCTAAAACCATGTGACTAGTCAGGCCATACTGACACCACACGCCTCTGCCGTTTGTAAACTACAGGATTATCTGATGAGGTTTATAAGAAGACTTGTTACGTCGTCATGCAGCTGCACCTAAATCTGTGACGAGAGGCAGTCCCTTGGTTTCTTTTAACTGTCCAAGCAGCTTCTGTGTAGTTTCTTCGTGTTGCAGGTCAGCCCAGTTTCTAACTGCTGCACATGAGCGTTGACATTTGTACAGTCAGATTTATTTCCTGCCGAGCAAACCGGTAGTTACTTGTGCAGAGTTCCCAGTAAACTAAAATTAGCTATTTCCTAGAAAGGGCCCTCTTTTCTTCCCAGTGTACTAGAGAGAACACATCCACAGTAAACCTCTACGTTTTAAAAACAGCCCCTAGATAGTTGGTTGAACACATTCACTTGGATCAGGAACATAAACACACGGAAAAGCAAGCCATGTTGTGCAACAGCAACTGTAGGAATGTGGGCAGTGGAGTGGGGCAATAGTGAGATGAAAATCAGATGACATTGCTCCTGTGATCAGGGCATAGAAAACAAGCCACAGCGCATGAGCAGACTAGCATTTGTCCCGCCCAGTTACCCTCCCCCTCCCACAGGTCTAGCCAATAACATCTCAGTTGCTAGGTATAGGGGGAAAGACTAACATTTCTAGAACATGCCTTATGCACCGCCTTTGTATAACGAGCATAAAGAAAGCGCAGACAAGCACAAGCGTGGTTGGGGCCACTGGGTGGAGACTGAGCAGAAAGAGAGGGTGGATGTTTTTCTCTCATACCACAGGGAGGAGAAAAAAAAAGTTGGGTGTGTTTTGGTTTTGTTGCAAGTTCATGCCACAGGACATGGCCTTGTACGAGTCACAATGTGTTCCCTGCAGTCCTCAAGTGTATCATATTGTGTACCGTCCGCAGGCATCAACTTTTCTTTCACTGAAAGTCTTGTGGTAATGTTCAACAAAACTTCAGGATGAAATAGTAAAGTAATCCACATCAAATAAAATTGATGGACCCATCTGCACCAAACACAGGAGATCATTCAGGCCCAAGTCTGTAGACTGAACACATGAGACCTACAAAACTATCTCTCCATCAAATAGTCCATGGGCTCTATTAGTTCTGCTAAAAGAAGCTGAAGTTACCAATGTAACCCCCCCAACCCACCTGCAGGCTAAACTACGATCCTTCACCTGCTCTGGTCCATCGATCACCCCCTCCCCTCAGACAGACAGCAGACAGTGCGTGCCGACTCATAGAAATGTTGCCAGTTCAACTTTACCACTCTCCTGAGTTTGCAAGGGTCCCACTTTTCTGGGCAGTGTTTGCTTTGTGATGACAGCAGAAGAGCTAAACAATCATAACTTCTAAACTCATGGGCCTCAATATTTGCAACTGATAAGCAAGAGGATGTTGAAGTTTAACTGAGGGATATGAGTCTCAGTGTTGCTGATGCATAGCATGATAAGGGAGGTAAGCTGAAGGTAAAAGCTGCCAGACTGGAGGCTCCACTCAGGAGGCAATCCATCATCTTTTAGATAAAGCGCGCAACACTGAACTACCGTAACCTCACAACACAACATTTTCCCTCTCCCAATCAGTGAGCTGCCTGCAGTTAACACCACTGAAGAGTGCCCAATAGGCAAGCAGCCAGTTGGACTTGATAAGGCATGGTTTTACAACCCGACTCTACAGTCTTAGCTATACTCTTACATTGTGGGTATGCATTTCCCTTCCATAGCACTGTCCCATTTATAAAAGTGCTGCAACTGTTTGGCAAACAAAACAAGCACAATATGCAGGTGGACTTACAGGAGTGAGGAGCTCAGGGGTGGAGATGGGTGAGCTGTCGCTGTTCAGCTTGATCCCACTGCCCAGGTCAAAGTCACAGATCTTGACCGGGGAAATCTGACAGAGATAAGAGTTTAGAATCATTCAAATAAATCTACATTTGGATAAATTCATATAGAATATCTACTTGTGGGGCCAGAGATTTGTACTGACATTTACCAAGTTTCGTGTCATCATAATTTTAGAGCACCATATCATACTTCGTCATCTTATTAGTTGCCCTTTGAACCAATTGGGCTCCAACATGTTTATGTAAAACTCACCTTGTCTGCACTCTTGCAGAGAATGTTTTCAGGTTTCAGGTCTCTATGTGCCATTCCTAAAAAAGAAAGATAGGAAAGCCAGTTTCAAAACAAGCAAGCATTTTTTTTTCTCCCAATGTCAACAAATGGGGCCTTGTATCCCATGGTCAGTCTGAAGAAAGAATGTGACAATGTTCTGTAACTATGGTATAATGTTTAGTGATCATGAGGAGCAATAATTTTTTGGGCCATTTTGTCAAAGTGGCCTTACCCTTGTTATGCAGGAAATCTAGAGCACTGGCGATGTCCTGCACAACAACACTGGCTTCCTGCTCACTGAAGTGCCGTCTCCTGTGAATGTGTGCCAAGATCGACCCTAACGGGAGCAAAATAATGTGAGCATATTAGCTGTATTTGAAAGTAAAAAGCATAGAATTAATGCTTTTCCACAGACTAGAGACTGTGCACATGCATTACAGTGATAGAATATAATTCACAAACCTCCTCTGAGCTTTTCAAACACCAGGTAGAATTTGTCTTCCTCTTCAAAGAACTCCACCAGCTCCAGGATATTGCTACAGAAAAGAGAAGAACACTGTGAGCCACTGTCAGTCATCTAGAGAGCATTTAAGTTGATTTATGCACTATGGAGTAAGAGGACTAAGGGGTTTCTACCGAATAAAGATTCAGCACAAATCGGGTCGGTCAGTCTGTGGTACCGTTCCTATACATTCATCAGTTGGCATTACTTTAGTTGGTCATGACAAAGACATTACCTGTGGCCCTGGCACTGATAGAGCATCTCAACCTCTCGGAAGACACGGCTGCGGCTGTGACCCGGTCTCTTCTCAATGATCTGCAACAGAACATTCGGTTACTTTATCTAAATGTTTTTCACTGAAAAAAAAATAAAACAAATAAAGAGTCTGACTTTCATATTTTCCACAGCAATAGGAAGATCACAACTCTGAAAAATTTAGGTGCGCCACATTGTTACTGCATTCATAAAAAGGTTGACACTTTAACTCCTGTAATCCAATAAACCATAATTATCTTGTCTTCCTACCTTTATCCCACTCTGACACAGATGTAAGGATAGTTTAACCTACTTTCAGTGCTGCCTGCCAAAGCAGAGACAACAGAATGAGAATGCAACAAGCCACGGCATCTCTATATTTAGCCCTTCACGTGTGACCCACATTTAAATCTTAAGTGCTCTTAAGGAGCTATACGTGTTCTTTGAAACATCTCAGGCTAAGCCCAAACTGTTTACGATAAACAAAAAAACAATCACTAAATATAACTTTGTTCTGCCTTGAACTAAACCACCATGGGGCAGAAAGATAGACTGCTGACACCAAAGCAAAAGGCCTGAATTTTCCAGCCCTAGTTGGTTATTGTCCGCTTGGGAGGCTGTGCATGTTTCTCTTCCTGGTAGTTGGATTACAGCTGCTATTGAAGCCCAGTGGGGCCAGAGATGCCGTGTGTCTAGGATTAATAGACAGACAAGAGGCCTGTGAGCAGTTCAAAGCCTCTGCACTGTTCCAGTCTGAGTCAGCAGCACAAACAGCCCTCCAATCAGCTGATCATGACATGTAGATAAAAGAAACTTCAAAATAGTCAACCCGATACATGGGTAGTCAGTTAAAGTACTGGCTTTATGGTTGTTTATCCAGATAAAAAAAAAAAAAAAAGAGATCAGAAACAACCTCCTGCAAAACAAGGTGCCACCAAGTCATAGTGCAAGTTCAATCAACCATGGGTTGGGAAATAATACTTTTAAGGAGAATGATTTGTGGGCAAAAAAGAGCTTCAGTCTTCTGCTCACCCTTGGTGCGCCGAAGCTTTTGTTGCAATTGCGACACAGAAAGCCCACACATACAACTCACCCCAGTCTGGAGGGGGAGGGGAGAGACAAGACATCTGGCAGTAGCCCCCTCAGACTCCTAAATGACCCTCAATAACTGCTGTTCCCCTGGCCTCCTCCCCAGAAGTGGAAAAGCCCCAAGGGATCTACCAAACCATCCCAGGGTAAACAACACTAACAGATCATAGTCTCATGACCGAATGTGTGCTCCGATTCCTCTGAAATATTAAGCGGCATGATAGGGACACTTGCCCTATGGGGAACCATCAACAACCCGTCAACACCTCTTCTCAAACTTTAACTGCAAATTGATATCAATTAGAAGTTTAAAAACAAATGCTTGGTTGTTATGCCTAGTATGGGATTAGCAAGGAAGAAGAATGAAAATATATATACATATACACACACACACACACACACACACACACACGAGAAAGGAAGTTCCTAAGAGGCAAGTCTTGTATTCATAAATCCACAGCCCATTTGGATGCAAAAACCTACTCAGCGAGAAGGAGAACAAAGCAGTGTAAACACCCTGGGTCACCCTCACCCAGCACCCCGCCTTCCGCCCTTTGTGGGTTTGTTTTGGCACAGTAACCAGTACATTATGTTCTCACAACGAGCGTCCTCTGTAGGCCATAGGCTTACAGAAAAAAGGGGTGGGTGTATCCCTCCCAGCTCTGTGATTGGATGGCCATCTGTAAAAACATTGAGGGGAAGTGTGTAATAGCAGCTAGTGTTGCACACTCAGAGGAAAAAAAAAAAAAAAAAAAAAAAGGAGTTCAGCAGTAGCACAACACCGAGGAGCCTGCAGACCATCCACTTTAGAAAGCGGAAGGGGGGAAAAAAAAAAAAAGAGAAAAGAAATATCCTTCTCGTCAACAAGATTTCTGAAGAATGACCAGAGAAACAAGTAAACATGGACCCAACGACACAACCCGCAGCAGGGTTCCCTTACATTTAGCACTTCAACCTCCTATAAAAAGGCACGGGGCTCCTTTATGTGCAAAGGCATTTCATTA
This sequence comes from Myoxocephalus aenaeus, assembly GCA_038501785.1. Taxonomy (NCBI): domain Eukaryota; kingdom Metazoa; phylum Chordata; class Actinopteri; order Perciformes; family Cottidae; genus Myoxocephalus; species Myoxocephalus aenaeus. Next base: position 937,809 of record JBAMJR010000011.1, read on the forward strand.
TTCCACTCGCATCTCAAATTTAACCAAGCGCAGTCTCAGAAATGTAACGCCTCTATATTGATCACTACCCATGGTGCCCCTCACAGACAGGCAAGTGCTATGTGGCAACGACGACATTCACAGACTCGTGAGACAGAAGCACCGACTTGCAGAAATATGTTTTCAGATACAAAACGGTCATGCAGCAAATGTGTCTCTTGTGTTTTTACCTTGACAGCATACTCTTGGTTGGTGATGAGGTTGAAGCATGTTTGCACTCTGGCATAAGCCCCCTCTCCTAGCACCTCTTCATGCAGCCTGTAGACATCTGTAGCAGAGTTGCAGGTGTTAAGAAAATACTCAACTATAGTGAGCAGAATCTCTCCATACAATGTTTAATGAAGAGTTGTTGTCCTACATAGTCATACTGGAGATAAAAGCGTTTACCCTCGAATCGTCCAGAGAAACTGTCAGTTGCCCTGCAACGCTTTTTCTTCTTGTTTCTCTTCTTGGCATCAGGGATGTCGATAGGATGGCTGGAGGTCATATCTGTCAAAATAGGAGGGCCTACATCATCACGTGCTAACGGGAAACAACCCAAATAAACTCAAAGAAAGCGCCAAAAGGAAACCAAAATGCAACGACAATCAGGTTGTCCAAAGTTAAGAGCACGATAGTGCAAAAAAAATAATTCTTGCAATTAAAGCATTGTTGAATATATTGACAAACTTCACAGACAAGACTGTTACAGATTACAAAAAAATTAAGTTGAAATGCTCACCATGTCTTGGGGAGGAATCAAAATTAAATGACGAATCCATAAGATGGGATCCATTTTTGGTGAAGTCGTCAGATTCAAAGGGATTTTGGCCCTAGAGAATGATAAAAAAAAAAAAAGTGCTTGTTAAAGTTAGAAACGCATCAATGATAATTTAGCATATTTTTTTGTCACAACTGATAAAAATCTTTTGTTATCTCTCATCCTTAAACCATAAACTGAAAGTTGATAGTTGGAAACTTTTAAAACAATAGTGAATATTTGATGCACCGTTCCCAAGTAATGCAAAGGCCGACAGCAGTCCATCATAACGTGTCATTACTTTCATGACTTCATTACTGAACGTGCAACCAGGCCACACAGCATATTTGTCAGCCGTGAGGCGTGGGAGAGCAACAGATGTGTTTATATATATAGCGAGGTGAGGTCCTCGCCTACATGCTGACAAAAGGGCTCTGATTATAGAAACTTCGCAAAAGGCACGATGGTGGCAGCTCTGCATGTTAATCCTCAACCATCTCAAACTCACCTTGAAAGAGCGGTGGAATCCAGTGACTTCGGCGACCTTATTTTGCACCATATTTGCGTCGAGTTGGGATGATATTTTTGGCGGATATGCGGCGGCAGGGGTTCTTTTTTTTTTAATCAATTTACACTTCTCCAAAACAGAAAGTAGTTTCAGAGAGAGTTGCAAGTGATCACACTGCGCTGGTCAGGTTGCTGCGGCGTTTCATACGGGAGCCCTGTGGACAAAACACACACACACACACACACACACACACACACACACACAGCAGCGTTACAAGCCACCTACCGGATACCAACGTACCCAAAAGCACCTTAGTTTCACCACGTTTAAATAAATGATTATCCTAATTAACCTGACCACGGCAGACTGACGTGAACTGACATTTGCCACACGTTTCCGATGCAATAGAAACAGTCAGGGTGCAACAACAGTTAAGGTAGCTAGCTGCCGTTACAGCGCCATGTTTATGAACCGTTAAGTCGGCTACAGCCGTTTACATGAGCCAAGTGTGGAGCATGAGACACACAACTCATTACTATACTAACGTTTGGGTAAGATAAGCAAAATGCATTGGAAAGCCACACTGTGTTTAGTTTAACAATGACGGCTCCAACCAACGCAGGAAGGCCGCTACAGTCTTTAAGCGACCGTCAAGTTAATACTGTGACGTCAGAACTGTTCAATTTAAAATTGTCAAAACAAGTGGCTATTCTTTTTTTTCTGTACTCACCCCGTTGTTAATTTTATAGCTCCAGTGTTGGCGTCGTTGTTTGACCCGCTGCTTCACAAGCCGCAGAGCACGGTGGAGGGGGTAGCCTGATAGTGAGTGCGTGGAAGGTGGTGATCGAGCAACAGCGGAGCTGTTTTTATTCCCCTCCTGCTGACTCCTCCTTGTCTCCTCCCTCCGCAGGACTGCGTCAACAGAGCGGAGGCGTCACGTGCTTTCTGGAAACGGATATGGCGGCTCGGTCCCATTTCGTCTTTCTGCAACAATGTTACCACTTCTTGAGGTCAGACGCATAAATAGCTGCCCGACTTGGTACAGAAGTCGTAGAATAAGAGATTAATTCATGAAGTATGTCATTTAAATAGTTTAATATCGACTTGGGCGAATATCTGACCGTACATCTGGGAAACAAAGATGGTAACGCACACGAAATGGTACCCAGCCAGTGAGCTCTGTTTTGTTCTATGGGCTTTACCATAAGATGTATAGAAGAAAGACAAGGCGTGTACGTGCACATCAAGACGGTCAGCACTAGAGAGATGGACCAGATCCACCAGTTTATAATTATAATAACGTTGTGCTGCTGTCACTGGACGCCAAGGCCAAGTTAAATAGGAGCTAAAGTTAACTTCAGCTAGTATGATGAAAGAACAGTTTTGTGCTGTGTTAAATATGTTACACAAGGAGCATGAGCAGACATAAGAAGTGGTACATTGTACATTTGTAGCTCCTTAAACGTAATTCTTATATAAGGACTCGGGCTGGGGTATTGGCATGACCCCAGCTGTTAAGGTATTTCAGTATCACACAGACACATACACAGTTTCAGGTTCTGAAAAAAATAAGCCTCTACAAGTAAAAGTCTTGCACTATAAATATTACTGAAGTACAACATGTATCAGTTTCAAAAGTAGAAGTAACTTATGTTATAATACTGGATTGTACTGATTACTGTGAATGCAATATTTAAGGTTACATTAGTGTTACTTACTGTTGGGTAGTTTGATGACCATCCGATTTTATAAGATGATCATTTGTTGTATACACATATATACAAAATAATCAGTAACTACAGCTGTCAAATGCATGCAGACAAGTAAAAAGAACAAGGAACTATGACATACCTAAACACTGTACTTCAGTGCACTTATAGTTTACACCACTGATGCAACTAGAAAATAATCTCCAATATTTGGATTTCATCAGACTAACTTTGATAGATATTACGTTTATTTGCCCAACAAACACACACACACACGCGCACACACGCACACACACACACACACACACACACACACACACACACACACACACACACACACACACACACACACACGCACATACGCACCTTTTGTGAAGTGTTACAAGGCAAACAAAGCAGGAGGCTGTTCAGACGCTGTCTCATGGCTGTGATAATGAAAGAAATCTACTCTGATGATGTAGAAATGTGTGCTCTCTTCACCCATCTGCTAATTGTGAAATGGCAACGCAATATTGCCACAGATATGACAAATCCATGCAGTATTTTTAGAGATTTAAAGGCAATGGTAATTTGACAGAGGCACATTCATGAGATGGCAAAACCCTTCATCTCTTATTAATTAGTTGATTATTGTACAATAATCTCCTCAATTAAAGCCAGATACAGATATTAGAAAATGACTACATGCTGCATTATATGCCAATAAGTGTAAATACTTTATTGTACCATGTGCTTTGTTGTCAAACTGTACAGTATGTTCTCTTTGATTTGTTTTGTTAACTATTTATCACAGCACATAATCCCTTGTCCAAAGACTTCCTCTGTATATCAGTGATGTATTGTTTATCAAAGGTGTTCAAGTTAAAACCATGTATGGATTGTTTTCCAGGACTCAACTGTCTTGTGACTGGAGGCTTTCTGCCTCTCCTCCTCCTTTCACCTTCTACCCCTAAAACATAAGCCCAATGATAGCAAACATTACGCAAGTGGTTGGCTGACGATCCCTAGCTAGGAGCACATGGTGGAGTAGGTTTCGTAGGAAAACAAGATCACATGTCGAAGTGCAAGGGGCGCGTCTGTGTGACTATCGGTCAAAAAGAAGAGGGAAAGGCCATCATAAATAACTTCAGGTGACAACAACCTCACTTCTGATGTAAATGCCACTCAATCAGGAGATACACTCTGTTGTTCAGAGGTTATTCTTCTACGATATCCTCATGCTATATGGAGATAAAGCTGCAGATGTGGATATATTTGTTCAACCAATATATTGTGCTGTCGTTAATCTGTCTCAGTGAATTTGTACATCTGCTTAATTTCCACTGTGTTTAATGAATAGTGAGCTGCACTGCAATTTAATTCGACACATTTCAAAATTGCTCTGGAAATGTTTCACCATGCAAACCTCTTTGGGCCAGTCAGCATAAATTCATGCGGTGCATCGGAACATTGTTCAAATTCATACAACTTTTTTAAAACTCATACAGCTGAGGTCCCAAATGTCCCTGATATACCAAATCATGAACGAGAAAAGTACAGAACAATATTTATATTTGATACAATGATGCAGCCATAACAAATATAGAGTTTTGTGTTTCTTCTCTCGGTGTAATCGTCATGTAGCTTTAATGGAGAGCTAGAGAATATATATATATATATATATATATATATATATATATATATATATATATATATGTGTGTGTGTGATTGTCAGAAACCTTGAAGCTACTTGTAGAAGTAGAAATCCTTTAGTTTAAGATTATAATAATAAACCCTAAATGCTGCTATCCTCATATAAATAGTCAAACCCTCCAGCTATATGACCGTGTCATAAAAAGCTTCACCAAAAATGTTTTGTTAATGGCTAGGAATTATTTTGATTGATGTGTTGATGAAATGAACTTCAGTCCTAACCAGGCGGATGTTTTGTAAAAACATTCCTGGATCAACAGTACATTGCAATGCACGCTACATGCATCTGTGCACCTGGAGAAGAATGTTGTTTTAACTACGATTGTATTCATGAAATGCACATGTCTGGCACGTCCAAATAAAACTGTCAACGGCCAAGAAGATAAGTGTACTGCAAGCAGCCAATCGTTTTATACGGTTACATTAAATTGGATAATTTACTTGGTTGCAGTGCCCCAGAGTGCTGAGCGTACACGTTCTAAGAAACCGTCCTAGAACAAAATTCTTCGAAACAAAGTAGCCTGGAGTAGTTCTGGAAGCTGAGCTTTTTGCACTATTAACTATTAACTCTATTAACATAGATATACTTTTGTATATCTATATATTTTTGTACGTAGTAGTTAAATGTACTTGCTTTTTGTTTATTTTCTATTTCTGTGTTAGTACGTTGAGAGCAATGACAAACCGTAAAGCTGATTCTGGGATGTTTGGTCATTCCTATTAACCTCTCAGGGCTTTAAAGTTGTTTCCATGTAATAAATCATCACTGTTTCACTCCTTTTTAGAAACTAAAGTTACTAAAGTTACACACAAGGATGGAAATGTCATGTAAAAGTATCTCTACAGAGGGAGTCAGGGGGCTTTTCTCATGTTATTGCCGTATATGGAGCAACAGTTATTTTTCCGTGTTTGTTAATCTCCTAATTATTTTCTCAATAAAGTAATTTGTCCTGCTAGACATCAGACAGCGGCTAACACCTTTAATTAGTTTGTTTTATCCATGGCAGACTTTGACCAAGAAAAGCAGCAGATTCATGGAATGCTGGCATAAACAAATGTTTGGCATTTATGTATAAGAAAACTATTTGAATGATTTGTTATCAAAAGAGAGCATGGGCTGAGGGTGGACCCCGAGTTAACTCTCTACTGGTCCCCCTCTTCAATAATTCCTCATCTTACTGTAACCTTTGTGTGTCCTCTTCAGCAGTGGGCCCCTAAAATCATGACTCTTCCTCCTTATACCTGCTGCGTCTTTACAAGAGGCGACTGACAACACAAGCCACAAAGCCGTTAAGGGTGTGTGCCCATTCCAACAGTCACATTATCTCCCTTCGTCTCTACATGCAAATGATCACACTGTAGCATCAAAACAACATGCAGACATTGCTGTGTAAACCCTGGCAGAGTTGGACAAGCTCCCGTCTGATTGGGTGCAGCCCGAAGTCCTTCCCCTTTGTGCTTGGCCTCTTTCCAGTACTTTCCTTCTTGCCTTGCAACCCCTTCTGGAGCAGTCTGGTACATTCCAGAAGAGGAAAACACAGCAGGGCAGGCGAGCGGGTCGGCCCACAGTGGGGAGCTGAGGAGGAAGTGACTCCGCTGAGAGGAGGGACAATCCGGTAAGAGGATCAGGTTTCAGCAGGCAATGAGGTCATTTCAGCGGTTGATGTTATTGGGGCAGATAGTTACATCATGTTGGTTTATTAAGATTTGTATTGTCAAATATTATTGTGAATTTACTGACAGTGATGGTATGTAACTAAGTACATGTACGCGTACTTAAGTACAATTGTGAGGTTCTTGTACGACCCACTACTTCCATGTTATACTACTTCATACTTCTACCCCAAAGGTCTCATTCTTATTTGAGAGGCTTACTTACTAGTTAATTTGCAGATTCATGGGCCATTCTGCATCATTTTTTTTTAGGTATTTCAAGTACATTTTGCTGCTACTACTTATCTGGTCAAGTAAATATTTGAACTCTAAAAGAAGCCATGAGTAATTTGAATACTTTAAGTACATTTTGTTGATAATACTTCTGTACTTTTTACTGAAGTACAATTCTGAATGCAGGACGTTTACTTGTAATGGACCATTATTATTATTTGGGTCAGAACACTTTTTACATATATGGATATTTCGTGTGTACAAGATTGCTGCACATTATTTGCATAATCCAAACCATTATGAACAATAACTGCTTTTAGATCGGCACAACAAGGTTGTTCTCATTCATGACTGTTGACTCAACCATGCAGTCAGGCTCATTCAAAACAAAGTCTCATTCATCACAGTACAGTCTGGCCTGTTTCTTACATAACCAGTGTAATCAAATCATTAACCCAAATCAGGTCTAGAAAGGCCGCACTTCCCGTCTTCATGACAATAACTGGGACATTGGGCAGATTGCATAAAGCTTATACCATTAAACTGTAGGATTATTTCCTCACTACAAATGGGTTTTGGTATCTGATGCCACCCAGTGGACAGTTTAACATTTAGTCTTTTAAACATGTGCTGCCACCAGAGTTTTGGCATGTGAGGTTTGAGTCTCGTGTGACCTTCAGCTGCCGAGCGTATCTGCAACAAACACCTGCAGGTTTGACATCTGAGAACCTTCCTGATGGCCAGAGGCCCAACGTGTGCAATGACATGGACTTAATCATGTCTGAGTCACCTGCAGGCCATCACTCTCTTAGCGCATTTATAAATGTGTAGAAACTTTATATAGCTGGTGCCAAGCACCACATTTATTTAAATGTATGACATGTTCTCCAAAATATAGAAACTACTCCCAGAAGCAGAAAAAAATATATTGTTCTCATTGTAACATTTGACCATAATACTTTATCTGCCTGATAAAAAGGAAAGGAACACCATTCAGAGTTAATTTAAATACTGATTGCCAAATTCAATTTATAACAGAGTAGAGGATCATTTGGAAATAACAACATAGTGATTTTATAGATGGACAGTAAGGAAGAAAAAAAAAAAAAAAAAAAAAAAAAAATCATACTAATTTCAGATAATTTTAGACAGACAAGAAAGACAAAAGCATCCTGGAATGATTGAGATTCAAATAAAATAGAAAAACATGAACACAAACACATACCTCTTAATACTGTGATAACATGTTTGAAAACTTTTCTTAAAATGAACAGAATGCCTCACCTGACAAGGTCAAAACCTACAGTATGTGGCTAAAATAGATTACAGTACTTAAATATAAAAATAGACTCTTTTTTGAATTTGTTTGTTCTCTTAGTTCTGCAGTCTTCTAGATGGACGGAGGTGTTCGTCTGGCGTGTGTCGAGCGGCCAGTTGGGCTCCCTCAGTGACACATCCGAGAGGTCATCTCTTTCTGCAGACACAACGAGCACAGAACAATGAGTTAGACCAGGAAATACTCCTCAGACTATCAACACACTTCAGGTTGCAGTGAGCAGGTTAATTGAGTTTTTATTAGCTAATTTCAAGTTTATGTAAGCTCATTGTGAAAATAACAATTTCAGGAGATCCTGAAAACAATGATGTCGTTTAAATTGGGAAACTTTGGTAGTAAACAAACATAAATGTATCTTTGTATAAAATTATATTACATTTGCAACAAACTGTCCCCAGTCATGGTCCCGTTCGACAAAAGTGAGGTTGCAAGCTTTTTAAAGTCCCACAGAACTCTGTGAGATGACAGTCTTTAAATGATTGCGAGAGGAAATGATCTCATATTGTTAAACCCCATAACTGTACCTTTTATTAACAATCATTGAATGTAGGACACAGTGTTACCCACTATTTTACTATTTACTGTCTACCTAAGCTTAGACTGGCTCACCGGATGTAGACTGTAAGCATAAGCCTGCCATCGGCCATGTCTCTCATGCTGCATTTGACCCCCCTTCCGCTATCTATTGAGCAAGGATAGTGGCGCTTCATCCTAAGCTTAGCATCACCCAAGAGCAGTGTAATGGGTTTAAATAAATACAAACAGGGTGCTTTACCCTTCCCCAATAACAGAAGGATCATGTGTGGAGTCAGACCTTGCTTTAGCGCTGAGGAGATAGGTCTGGCTATGTGAGACTAATACTAGCTCATCAGGAATATATCAGTACACATCTGAAGACGTCGACGAGTCATTTTGAAACAGTGTCTCAATGACATTGTTTGTCTACCAGAGGATACTGACAAGTGTATTTATCAACGGCTAGATGTACCGCTAAGTACTTATCAAAAGGTTTTATGTTGCAAGTTAAAAATATATATATAATTAAAAACGGTTCAGTTGATATTTTTAAACATTCAAACATCAATATTTCCACTAAAAAAAGTCTTCAGAAAAAAAGTCTTCATCCCCTTTCATTATTTTTTTTAGAAAACCTCAACTCTGGTTTAACTAGTTTTTCAAATTCCATCGTTTCAAAACAAACATTGTTGAAAACGTGATACTTTTTTTTTTTTTTGCATTCAGTTCCATGTGAGATCCCACCCTCTCTTTTAACTCACCAGAGGCTCCAGCTCCTTGTGGTCCGTGAGATTGAACTCAGTGACAAAGTAATAGAAATGCTTGTAGCAAGTATTGACATGAGCCTCGGCCCCCATCTGGCTCACACGGTCAAAATGGTGGATGTAGACGTGGACAAACACCCGGAACAGACGAGACAAAATCTTCTTAGCCACCTGCATGAAGGTCTTAGGGAAGGGAGTACCTGTGAGTCAAACAGATGGAGACGGGAGTACGCCACGGTCAATCCGGGATGACTTTATGCTAATTGATTCATAGACAGGAACACATTTGAACTAATTATATATTTCATGCAATGGTTACAGAATTTTTCGCCTGAGATTAACTTTTCAAAGTGTTTCTTTGTCCTCTGGAGTCGCTCAGGTGGGTACCAGCATGGTAAGAGGACCCTGCCAGTATGAATGGAAAACCAACACAATTTGGTCTGGGGTTAAGCCTCTGCTATCACCAAGTGATTAATTAAGTATGTCGTTTTGCTTTGACTAATTCAATAATATTTCAAGAATTTGTTCCAGAGGACACACAGAGGACGTTTCTATTCATAGCCTCCTGTACATTGTGTGACCCATTTTTAAATCCATTACTTGGATGTTTCTGTAGTTATTCAGATGCCAAGCCACAGCACAGAGCTAGAGACTGAGATAATAAGACACAGAGAATGCCACAGCATCAGAAGATTAACTGGTAGTGTTTGTAATGTGCAACAATGTCTGTAATCTAATGAATGTGGCCTCGCAGATTAAATCTGAAATTTTTTTGGGTTACCACAAAACTCTGTCTTCAGATTGTAAATGCCTTCACTATGCAGAATTTGATCTGTATCTCATTTTCCTTTGTATTAATTACACGTTAATCATTTAAGTGACTTTTGTTTTGGGGCTTTTGTGTGACTGACAGGATTAGTTCATTGAAAAAAAGATAAATAATTTAGGTAATAATTTAAAAGTAAAAATACTAAATATTTGCACGTTATAGGTTCCTAACTTCATTGGCTTGTGACCCTTTAAAAATAACCAATTTATGTTGCATATGTCTAATAGTTGTGACCTATTCAACCAAAGACAGATATTTCCCTGTGTACTACTAGAATTATTTTCCAAAATCTAAATAATTCAGTATTTTGCATGACAAAACGCAAACATTAGAAGGAAATCTAAAACAAAAGCATAACTGTGTGGCATAAATACATTCTTTTCAGTTTTCCTCTTGTTAATCACCTTGTTAAACACCGCGGGGGTTTGACTGTTGTTAATCAGCAACATTGTGTTGCATGTTATTATGTATGAACTGTGCTATATAAATAAAGTTGACTAGACATTGAGATTTTGTGACTGATTATATAGTGACATTTTATGGAGCCGATAATGAACTGAAATAGCTTAATTAACAATGAAGGTGATGGCTGGTCACTGCCGTATTTGTGATGTTTGTGTGGACATTATAAATGGGCGGTGGGTTGATTTGCACACAAGCCGAGTTCACTACCTGATTGGAACCAACCTCCTTTACAGGAGGATGTATTGATGGTTGACCACTAAGATACAGTTTCTCTCCTTTAGAAGACCCACAAAACCAAAAGGCTTGTGAAATAATTCTGGATCTCCGCATAGGGAGTTAAAGTACCAAAGCCTTCTTAACACACCACCTGAAGCTAATCTCAACACTTACCTACGTTGGTGGGGAAGATGTTCTCATTGTTGATTTGTACCTCAATCCAATCCATGAGCAGGCTCATGTATTTGGGGGCTGACAGTGCCGTCGGCCTCTTGTACTTGTGCTCATCCTGCCAGCGGTATTCGTACTTGGGCCCACCGGACATGACGGGGCAGGTTTGATCGGTGCAGGAGTCGCTGACGGTGCCGTAGATGAGGTTGATGCGGTTGAAGAAGTCAACGACGTGGACGGCCACCCAGTCATTGAGGTCCTCGCCGTGCGGCAGCTGTACAGCCTGCTTCAGGTCCAGCCCCGCGTTCAGAGACGCCTGTGCCTTCTTGTGAAGGTCGAAGCGCTGGGTCCCAGGCTCAAACTTGCGCTTGGGCCGGAATGTCCTGTCTTTGTTGAAGACTTGTTTCAGGGCCATGGACATGGTTGCATGTGGTGGCGCCGGGCAATTTGTTTGAATGAGTCTGGTGAATTATTTACAGTTGAATTAGAAGCAGTCAAAAGGTTGTGTAAACAACCAGTGAAGAAATTGTGTTATTGACACTCTTTTGGTCTTCGTTTTCGACTTAGTCTGCGATTCTGCATATGATTAAAGAAGGGGAGGGGAAGAAGAAAACAAGGACAGAGTTTGATTAATAAATGTTAATTCAAGTATAAACTTTCTGTCAAACCTGATTTTAGGGTACCACTTATTCTTTACGTTTTACAACACATTGCAATCTATGGCTGCAACTGACAACAATTTTCTAGGGAGGCAACCATTCAACTTTTTCAGTACGCTGATACAATACCTGGGTTTTGGCTTTTGGGTATCGGCACACCGACTGCTGAGCGGATACCAGTGTTACAATAATAAGCTGTGTGCCTCACTATATGGAAGTGACTGTGATCATTCTTTTATGTGTAAAGCAACATCAGGCCTGACTTAAACATTGCTTTCCTGACTCTATAAAACAAAATGTAACAAATGAATACATCAATATTGTTATCTACTATCAAAATAGTAGATGGTGCTCAGCAACTTGGTAAAAAATAAATCTTCAAAATTAACAAGAATTACAATTCAAGTGTAACCTTTTTAATGCAGCAACAAATTGGTTCACACTTAAACAGGAATCTAAATTCCTGTATATAATTTATGTATATAACTAAAATAGTTGTCAGCTATATTACAATCTTATTAAACATGTAATACAGCAGAGCTGGCTGAGAAATTACACAACAATAGCATCTGTGTCCTAGTTCTTCAATGTCATGGGCCTCACATTGCTTGTAGAGATGTGGCAGCAGGAATATAAAGCCCTCACCTACCTTCTGTCGACAATATAAACCATAATAATGTTGAAGAGGTGTCATAACAGATCGGGGTCATGTCAAGATGAAGCCTCACATGTCTAGTACAAGAACATACATAACCGTGGAAGCTCATGATTATCACTAAATGCAGGACATTTTAATTTACCACTACATGGTGTGAAAAGGCCAAATTGACGAATGGCAACTTGAATTCACGTTTGGTTGAGCATCCCCGGATGGAGAACAAGTCTCAACAGTGACAGCAACCTGCATCACAGATGAAACATCAACGTGAGTCATTTCCTATTTCAGCGACTAATTCCGTCGTGGAAACCAAGAATCTGCGGAATGACAATAAAACCAAGTCAACCGCGTGTCGCCGATATAACGGGGCATTAATGCGTTGGTTTGTAGCGTTATCCAAATATCGGCGCTCATATCGCCGTAATATTGCGGACTTTATATCGTTTTTAGCACACTTTAAGGGACAACGTAAAAAGCCAAAGGATTAAAACAGCAGGGCACATGACGACTGCACGAAGTTTATTTGTGACGTGACTAGCTAGCCCTGTGTCGGACTTGTTGCTTTGTGAGAAAAAAGCCAACACACACAGGAGCAAACCCACATTATTTATACGTAATTCACACCGCATCTTTAATAGGAACCGTGTAAAAACATTGGTTATCTTAGACGGACGATGAAATCGCACCGTTGAAAGCCACTTTCACGAACTTACTTGTTCCGCCTTCCTGTTCCGTCAGTTTCTTTCGATTTTTCGCTTCTATCGAAAAGTGTCTGATTCCCAAACAATAGCTTTACGTCAACAACGTACATAGACTACATTATGGATACGTGGAGCGATACATGTTGTATAATTACTGTTAATTTAATAAACATGTCACTTTCATAAAGAAACTATCGTCTGACTCCTCCCTACCAAACGAAAAGTACACCAGTGTCGAGTTAGAGTCATTTGTGTCCACTTCCGGTCAGACCCTTCAAAATAATGTACCCCTTTGACCAGTGTGACGTAACGCAACATTTATTTAGTGATGATTAGTAAGCACCAAACTGAAATAATATGATCAAGCATAATATGTTTTCACTGCTTTTATGTCCCCAACGTTATTTCACATTATATAGCCATTGAATGAGATGAAAGCTCAGTTACTAAAATGTCAGTTTTGAAGTACTGGTAGCCTGCTTATCATTTGCACTTCCATTTTAGGATACTTTCTAATTTTTCTCCACTAAATTTCCGGGGGAAATATTGTATTCTCTGATTGCTGTAATTATAAACCTCTGCACGATCAATATTTTTACACAGTCAGAAAGCGCATAGAATAATGCATACATTAAATATATTGATAAAATAACGAAACATAACACAATACTTTTGTGTCATTTGAAGAGTATTGCAGAATATCTTCTTAATATAAAGGTGCAATCTTTCAATTGATCTCAAAAGCTGGGAAATATCAGTTAAACCGTTTTAACTATTGGATTTTTAATTAGTTTATTATTACATTTTCTTAAATGTTCAGGATTTTCATTATGACTAACACAAACTGTATTTGTGTTTGTATTACTAAAGTATATGTTACTGCTCGTACTTGCTTACTTACTTCCACAATTATTGAATGCATGACTTTATCTTGTTATTAATTTGAGATCCAACTATGCTCATAAATATAACATGCAATTTGAAGGCCTGAGGTTTTACTCTTTAAAAACCTTACGCCATTATTTTGACTAATCCATCAACTTCCGGGTTTTACGTGCCGTTCAGTTGTTGCCTGGCAGCTCAGAAGTACTTCCTCTGATACAGTATGTGACTGTAAGTTAATGGGAGCCTGACTTTTACTTAAAGAACGGTCAATATAACACATTTCAATTATTCAAAATGATTATGTAATTGTAACCATATTTCCCCTTTTATTCATACTGATTATACATCTACACAAAAACATCCTAAATCCATGTATGTATATATATATATATATATATATATATATATATACTGTATGTTTAGACACCTTGGAATAAAAACAACAAACCATACAATGTAACTATATAATCATTACTCTTACTATTGATTTACAGAGGGATGGCCCAGTATATAATAGAATAGATGCATTATGTATATATATATATATATATATATACATAATGCATCTATTCCCTGATTATGAACTAAATGTATATATTGTATGTTACATGTCAACTTTGCGTTGAAGTAAACAAAAATCGTACCTTTGATCACTGACTTTACAAGAATTGTTAAAAGAATATTATTAAAGTGTACAGGTCTATCCGTTTATTTCTGCTTATATTTGGTTTGGCATAAAAAAGAAACTTGTACATGTACCACATAATCCAATTATAGGGAGGTTGACTCTTAACATTCAAACCATGACAGACAGACAGATAGACACACACATACACAGATTGAGATCTTCCTTCCATGGCAGACACACTTAAGTCCAATTCACAAATGCACATTTATTGTCAGTGAGGCCCGTTTAAGCTGTATGAGAACTGTAGTCAAAGCTTGTCAGTGTGTGCTGTTCATAAAAAGCTCTTTGTTTTGGTTGTTTAATGGCCAGTTGAAAGGATGCTTTGTGAAGCCCTGGGACAGAATGTGCTTTGTTTCTGTCTACTTGATAGGCTCGGCAGTGGCTGCAGCTCCCTCAGGCTTGGCCTTGTTCGATATGGAGTAATGGTAAGACCTCATGGACTCCTCAACCTTCTTGAAGTCAGGACGCTCCTCGTGCCTGGTGAGAGAGGAAGGACCGAAACCATTGTTGGAAAGGTTATGACTAAAGGAAGGCAATCCTAAAAGTTGAAGATCTGTCTGACAGAATCTCAAATGTAACATATTGTATGGTGATTTGTCTTCATTTCTGTATCTCTGAAAATAATGTCCTCCAGACACAGCAGTCAGGCTTTAGATCTGGTACAACAGCTGCTGCAAATGCTGCTGTGGATGACACTGTTAACTCGCTTGATAAGCTCTGCCCCAGGCCTTCTTATACTGTTGATCATAACATTTTGGTTAAATAAACATCTTACCATCCATGGTTCAAATCATATCTCTCTGGTAGATTTCAGACTGTTTTCAAATCAACACCCCCGGCAGATAAAGGAATCCCATAAGGATCAATATTATCCCACCCTGCTATTCACTCTAAATATAAATCATATTTATTTTTTCCGGCTGATAATGACATTGTCATTCTTATGCTGACAATAACATATTGTATGCCATCAGCTCTACTGCAAATCTTCTCCAGATTACAGCTTTTTAACAACCTCCACACCTCTTTTATTAATCGTAAAAAGAATAATGTATGCATTTCACAAGAGAACATTTCTTTAATGTGCTGAGCCTTACCCTTAATGCAAATATATTCAATGCAATACAGCATTGTAAGTACTTAGAAGTTTGTAGATAGCAGATGGTCTTACTGAACTCCCTTAAACACCTCACTCAAAAACAAAATTGGATTATCATACCAGAACAGAGCATGTTTCACTTTTAAAAACCTGTTTTCTCATTTATAGTGCCATGTTATTTAACTTGATATTTACCCTTCTTCGGTGCAATATCCTCAGTTGACCATGACACCAGATCACAAAATAAATTAGTAAAATTTCCTGAACTGGAATATACTGTTTTCCAGGCCTATGCTGCAGTTATAGACATGCATTCCTCTGACGGACTTTAAAGTTCTACTGTGTAAAATATGTAATAATACCTAGACTGTTTTAAGTGCATGTGTGATGACTGCTGTGTGTGACTGAATTCTGTTATTGGATGTTATATTTATGTAATTTGTTCTCAGGTCTGTCTTTTAAAAAGGATATAGATCAGAGTCGGACGATCAGTTTCTTACTTGTATGTCCAGCATTCTTTCATCACTGTATATATTCGCTCTGGACATGCTGCTGGACACTCCATGCGGTTCCCACTGTCAATGAAGCGCATCACCTCTGGTCCTTTCATTTTCTAGACAAACAAAATTGGGACACAAAAAGAGCTGTAATTCAAGCTAATATGTCCAACTGAGAGATGCTTTTGCTGGTGCTCTTCAGAAACACTTGGTACCTTGTAAGGTTTCCCTCCGTAGGTAAAGGCCTCCCACATGGTGACACCATAACTCCACACGTCACTTTTACTGGAGAATTTGTGGAAATTTATACATTCTGGTGCGTACCACTTCAGAGGCCATTTACCTGCAGTACGAGCCTGTACAACACAACATATGACAAAAAGCAACATGTCAGCCCACTTCAGTATTGATTATTAGAGCCAACACACTGTATTTACAGAGGGAAGGGCCGTGGGGTGTTGTAAGGATGGGCAAAGGATGCTGCCAGATTTGCAGATCTTTATGCAACTCTTGAGGTGAGTTTACCTTAGCTACAGTTTTATTACATGTAACATTTTAAAATCTATCAAAACAGAAGAAATAAGAAATGTATATTGTAATCACTACATATAAGCTAATTTTACAAAGGTTGAAAAAAACCTAAGCCAAATAGCATACCAAATTTGATGTACAACAATGAACAAGTGCAATATTTATCTGTAAATCCACACTGCAAAAGCGCCTAAAACCAGTGGTGTATAGTAACGAAGTAGAAATACTTCGTTACTGTACTTAAGTAGTTTTTTGGGATATCTGTACTCTACTTTACTATTTATATTTCTGTTTACTTTTACTTTTACTTCACTACATTTTGCAAAGAAAACTGGTACTTTTACTCCGATACATTTCCCCTGAAACCTTCGTTACTCGCTACAAAATCAAGTCTATCTTGAGAAGAAAAAAAACACAGAACACAGACTCCACCAAGCAGGTTTTGCGAATCACAATATTATGCATTAGCCCTCTCCATCCTCTCGTCCAGCACTCCCAAACCTTTATGCGCCACAGACCGGTTACGTGAAGACAATATTTTCACGGACCGGGTCCGACCTCGGAGAGACGGGAGACAACGACACCTGACGTGTGTTCGTTATGTCCAGTCTACTGACTCTACTGCTAACTAAACCTTTAGTCCAGTCTACTGCTTAACTTATAACCCGCTGCACAAAGACAGGATGTTGAAATGGAAGCAGGTTCTCCTGCTTTTTTTTGGCAATCTCAGGATACTCTGCCTTGGTTTTAATCCAGAACACCGGCAAAGTTAAACAGACTTTTAAGTTTCATTTTTAGAGTAACGGAACCTCTTGACATGTGTCAAGAGGTTCCGTCTGAGGTTACCACAGACGGATGTATGCGGTCTTTTTTCACAATAAAACATCGTTCCGGCCTTTATTTTTTTTATTTTATTTTTATTTTTCATTCATTCTTTCTGTGCGGCCCGGTACCAAGGGACCCACAGCCCGGTACCAAGGGACCCACGGACCGGTACCGGGCGGAATGAGCATACTTATAACCACACTGTTACAACTCCTTAGTGTCATATTGCTTTTTGGAGAATTATGATGATAAGTTCATAGTAGATGCAAGAGTATACTTAGGTACAATATATTATGTTGAACATAATATATATGGATGGATCACAGCCAACCCAGTTATTTTCAACACAACTCCTTGTCCTTGGTCACGGTGACCACAGCACTTAAAAGAATACATTTCATAATTCTCAAAATTCTGACCCTTTGCTTTTTTATTAAAAGCATGTACTTCTACTTTTACTTTCAATAGTTAAATACATTTTATATCAGAAAAATACTTTTGATACTTAAGTACAGAAAATATCAGATACTTTAAGACTTTTACTCAAGTAGTATTTTATTAGGTGACTTTTACTTTTACTGGAGTAATTTTCCAGTAAGGTATCTTTACTTTTACTCAAGTAAGGCTTTTGGGTACTTTATACACCACTGCCTAAAACTCCCTTTCTTTTTTGGATTGAGAACAGGCCTATATTATTTCACATAATACTGATCTGAACTGTTCATTAATATATGTATGTCACAAGTTTATATTTGGTGGAGGGGGACATTGGGGGAATTTGCAAAGCGAATATTTCTCAAACAATGAAAGTCTTTTTGAATTATACAATGATCAGTTGTATATTATTTCCTTGGCGTCTGGAATTCCTGGGACTTTCTGATCCCTACATTCCCTCAAGATGTAGATCAATAAACAAGTAAAAAGAAAATCAATTGAGTGTTTACTTTAGTTTGCACAGAGCCGGTAATATCTTCGGGTTTGTATGTGAGCAGCTGGAGTTCAGTAATTCCCAGAAAAGTAATTAATTTCAGATATGCTTTACATGTTTGCGTTAGCTGCAACGCTGATAATCCCCCGTTGTGTCACGTTGTCTTGCAGTGTAAGAACTTGAAGAAAACCTGGTGTACATACCTTGTAATAGTTGTCATCTGCTCCGAGGGCCTTGGAGAGCCCAAAGTCACTGATTTTGGCAAACTGTTGCTTGACCAGCAGGACGTTACGAGCTGCTAAGTCTCTGTGCACAAAGTTCTTCTCCTCCAGATACTTCATTCCCATCGACACCTGGTGCATCAGGCTGACAATGTTCTCCACAGTTACAGTATCCCTACGGGGTCAAAACTCTGATCAGAACTCAGACCACGATGAAGGACATGTTCTCTTTTCCTTTTAGAAATGTTATTGTTGCTTATTGAAATCAAGGGTCTGATGATAGATAGTGTTGTATGTCTCCGGTTCCTGACCTTGGGGTTGACTTTTAGATAAATCTGAGGAGTCACAAAATTACATACGAAAAAGGAATTCGAACACAAAAATATTTTGATCTGAAAAACATGTTTCATTTTGTTTTGTGAAATACTGGATACCATCAACACATAAAACGTTAAAAAATCCGTCAAATGAAAACTATCTCAGAAGGAAGAAAACACTCTTTGAAATTTTCATGAAAAGAAGAAATATCTTTTGATCTGAAAAACATGTTTCATTTTGTCTTGTGAAATACTGGATACCATCAACACATAAAACGTCCAAAATCCTTCAGATGAAAACTATGCCAGAAGGAATAACACACTCTTTGATCACGTCATAAGTAATGTCCAGAGCGGTGTCTCATGTAGACACGGCCACATGTTAAGGGGTCACATGCAAGAGAAAAAAGATCATCTAAATATGCAGTGTTTACAATATTTATGACAAGTCACATCAAACTACACATAAATAAGAGGAAAAGACCCAAACTAAAATCATTTCTAAAAACGTATCATATATTATGCCAATTTGACTTTGTTAGATTTTACAATCTCCCTCAGTTTGCAATGTTGTTGTGACTTTGGGACTATATAAACAAAAGTGACTTGAATTACACATATAGACACTTTCCTTACATAACAGAACCCCAAAAGTATATTAATAATGACTATTTCTAAATCACCAGAGGTGGTAACTCACTTATTGGAGGAGAGGAACTTGTTGAGCGGTCCGGCGGAGGCCATCTCCATGACCAGCATCAGATTCTCTGCGTTGCACAGACCCAGCATGCGGACGATGAAGGGGTTGTTCAGCTGGTGCATGATCTCTGCCTCCCTCATCATCTCCTCCTTCACCAGCTTCTCGTTGTCATTCTTCAGGACTTTGATGGCCACATCAATCTGGCCCCTGAGAGAAAATAAATAAAAAAAACATTTTGGATGAACCAATGTGGCATCTGGAGGCCACTGGTGTCTTTAGTAAAACGTCTATACAGTTTATGTTTCATAATGTTTCAGTCCTCACGACTCAGTCTTGAGCACTCCTTTCTTGACACAGCCAAAGTTCCCAGAGCCGAGCTCCACTTCATCGATCAGCAGCTGACTCCTCTGGATATTAAACCTCCTCACTTCATTCGGGTTGTGGTACGGGTTGAATCCATTGCAGTCCATCGGCAGAACCTCACGCTCTGCAGGCACAGTGGTGACTGGCTTTGCAACAGCTGGCAAGTAGTGCAAACCAAATAAATACAAATGTTGACAGGTTTTCATGTGCTATACATGCTACCAGCTGTTTACAGCTGGTAGCATGTTCGCCATGGTCTTCAGTAGGCAGTAGGATTTGTCTTCAATAATTTAATTGATTTTATTTCGTTTTTGGAAACACTGCTCTCAAAAGCTGCAGTAACTAAAACGATTGCAGGCAGTGGTGTAAAGTACTTTCATTTTATGTTACTACTGAATACTTTTTTAAATAATATGAATCTGGCACACAGTATACACAATACATTGTTATGAACTAGCTAACAATATATAAAGTACTTTAAATCAGCGTCACCACCAGCCACAACATTAAAATGCTGCTCATACATTCAAGCTTTATAATAATTTTGTATTATTATACTATATTATAATTTACTTTTGAAACAGTTTTAACTACTTCAGTCTTCTACTTGTCATTAAGTATTATTAAAACTGTTGTATTACTACATTTAGTAAAGTGAAAGATCTGAATATTTTTTGCTGCAAGTACATATAATAGAGCAGCTATGTGCGGGATTAGCTGGTTGTACTTCAGGTGTCTGACCTTGAGGTGGCGGTGTGTATCCATTTGTCCGCCTCTGAAAGAGAAATGTTCAAAATATTCTCAGAGAAAGAAAAACACGCTTATTTAAACAAAGCAGGATGTTGTCAGTACTCACTGTTCCAGGAAGGCTGGGTGTCTCTGAAAGATTAGAAGATTAGACTTTTAGAAACTATTCCAGTCATAGGTGTAATGATCAACTATGTTGAATGTTACAAATAACCCACAAACATGAACAGGGAACTCAGTGAGTTTTGCAGCAAGTACATGATGTTGATATGCCGGAGAAAAATAAATAAGAGGTTCAGTACTTCCAGCAGCTTTTCCGTTAATGCACGCCTCTCCGAGAACAGTCACCAGGCCATCAGCTTTCATCTTCAGGTACTCAACCAGCTAGAGAGATTTAGATAAAATCACATTTTAGGAAAAATAAAAAGGCCATCCTTCAGCTTCAACATAATCACTAGATAACGCAAGAAGAGAAGGGCCGACCTGCCAGACTGTGTCAAACTTGGTTCCCTCTGGCATAGAGTATTTCCCTGATTTGTCGTGGAGGATCTGGTAATGGTACACTGTTTTCCCGTACAACATGGAGAGAGCAAAACTACCCGACTCCTGTCTGTCTCTCACTCTGAGAAACAAAAAAAACAGTGTTGCTTAAAAACGTTGACCTTCTGGTAACAAAGAAAAAGATGAGCAATGCAAAAACATCACCTTGAGCAACTTACAGAAACTTGCCGTCCGGTTGTGCTCCAGAGTAAAGCCGCCTTTCACCTTCCTGCCGGGTGACTTTATCGTGATACCAGGGCATCTTCTCGTGGGCCGTGGTGGCGATCAGTTTCTCCAGCTGAGGAGCTTGACTGATGATGGCCTGCTCCATGGCTTCTCCCTGAGCAGAAGAAAGAGCCAAAGAAACAGACAAATTTACAAATTTAGACCCCAATAGATCCCAATATGCACAAATCCATTCAGCAAAGTTTGCCTATGAACGCCTGATATCCTGCACAGATATATTTTACTATTAAAGAGGTGCACATTACATTTTGCATATTAAATTTTGCGTACTTAAAGTAAGTATGGATATGATATATTATTACCGGTACTAGAGATTATTACATAATTAGTACTGATGCATTGATGCATAAAGAGCATTTTACAAGGGAGGAGAGGCACCATTGCAGTCTACATAAAAGAGACATAAATTCAATACCACAGTTTCTTTTCCGCATCTCCAGCTGTGCAATATGCTGATAAAAAGAGCATGTTACTGTTGTAACTGGTAAACTAGTAACTAGTTTTTACTAACTTATATGCAGTTAGATAGTTTAGTCCTTACCTTACCTCGCGTTCAACCATCCTCCAGTGGGTCACAAAATTAATCTGATGGGTCATTAGATCATAAACAAAGTAGAATCTCCTAAACACTTGTACTTTTCTTGAATCTTTGCTGAAATAAAGTACCTGAGTAAATATACTTTACTTTCCACCACTGCTAAGAGGTCCTACTACAAAGATGACTATGGTTTTTCTGGCTCCCCTTGATCACTGCTGGAAGTCCAGATACATCTGGAGCCGGTTTGGCTGGTTAGCAGAAGCCCACCAGTGATAAAAAGCTAAAAAGCTACTGGTCTCAGTGTGTGGCTCTCTGCAGCAGGAGACAAATCATAAAACTACAGGCTTTTGGATTGAAGTTGAACTTCAGAAAGCCAGATCTCAAACTGAGTAAACAATAACACTAAACAAATGAAAAGGTGCAATTTCCGAAATCACCTGGAGATTCTTCTTATTGTGTGTGTGTGTGTGTGTGTGTGTGTGTGTGTGTGTGTGTGTGTGTGTGTGTGTGTGTGTGTGTGTGTGTATTCTGTAATTTGGGTGAACTGGTGTACTCAGATGTTAAAATGTACTTAAAGTAAAAGTTATTATGCAGTAAAGTGTACCCTGTAAGCCATTTCATTTTATATGACTTTATTATTGGAGCTAGTTTGAACTTTATTTACAGGACAGATAGTTTAGTACAGTGGTAACCCTAACGTCCTTCCAAATGGTAACCACATTTATCTGAGGGGGTCATGAGTGGATTAATGGGAGAGGAAAGAAGAACCAGACGAAGGCTTTATTTCAGGTACGTGGGAGAGGGACGAGTAGATCAAAAGTAGCAAACAAACTCACGCACAATGTCTAACTTACATTTTGTCTGATGAAGCTCTAGCACTGAAAGATCACAAATTAAAGTATGTTTTGCAAGTTAGACAGTGTTCTACTCGAGGAAAGAAACCACCAATTTCTGCCACACATCTGTTTTCATTTTTTTTTTACTTATATCTAAATATTGGATATTTTGACATCTTTCGGCCTCACACATGTAAATGTGAGGCATTTAGAGGGGAAATGGGAATTTGGTGGAACATGTATAAAGGAATATTAAATGGAAGTGCAAGTAACTCAAACTTTTATATAACAATTGAGTGAATTCTAATTAGTTACGTACCACTAGAACCGACCCTTAATGCATGTCTTGCATTTATTGATTATGGTAGCACTTATTTTAACTCCTCAAGACTGCAAACTGTACAACACTCCCCAGCAGCCTCAGCAGAGCCTCACCTCCAGGTTCCAGGTCTGCTTCACGTACTCCCTCAGCATGTTTTCTCTCAGGCTGTCGAACACGCCGGGACGTATCGCTGTATCCGGGGAGCGCAGACAGGGTTTCCTCAGGGTGCACACCAGCCCGTCAGGGTCTTTGCTGTAAAACTCACAGAGCTCTGCAGGCCCACAGTGAGGCTTCCCTCCTGAAAAGCAGTACGTCCCGTTGAGCTGCTTTTCCACGGGGTAGTGGTGAAACTCCAGGTTCCACACAACAGAGAGGACGTAGCCTCTCAGACTGCGGAGACACTGTCGCAGCAAGAAGATCCCGTCGGCCATCCCGGCCAGCTTCAGGTGCTGCTCGGCATCTGAGCGACTGATGCTGCCGTAGTAGAAAGGAAGGTCGGCCGCCGGGTCGATGGACATGGTGAAACCTGGGAGAGATGAGCTGGATGTAGAGGATGGAAATTAATAAGAGAGATAAAAAGGCAAAGCATTTAAGCAACACCCCATTTAAAAAGCATAATGTGTGCCCAGTACACTCACAGTGTGTGACCTCTGACCTTTCAGCCTTTTAGCCCCAACCTCCCCTCCACTGTCTGCTCAAGCAACCGCAATTTAAAATAAGATAATCCTGTATTAGTCCCGCAGTGGGGAAATTGCAGGATTACAGCAGCAAGAGATAGTAGTAAAATAAGAAACAAGTAATACATATAAGTAAACAGTAAAACAGTAATAAAACAGTAAAAAATAATCCACAATAGCACTATTATATATACAGACGCTCAGTTTGTTGTGTAGTCTGACAGCAGCAGGGAGGACGGATTTGCGGTACCTCTCCTTCACACAATTTCTCATTTATCAAACTACAAATTAGAATATTCATGGTAATACAGTTTGAAAATGGACAACATTCAATGCGAAGAGTTTTTCCAGAAAACAAAACATATCATCATCCTGTGAACCTCAGCTCCTCTTCTTCTCTTTCTCTTTTTGAGGACTGTCAGCTCTACACAGACAAGCTGCGAGCTTCCATATATCTGGATTCTATTCAGCAAGAAGCACCCACACGCTGTGACTGCATCAAAGTTGCAGACGAGCACACTGGTGACAAAAGCCACAACAGGAAGTGGCAGTCCGCCCTCACAGCAGTATCTTGTTCTTCCGTTGAACAGGTGCTTTTTGCTTCTAGAACATTCCTTCTGCTTCAGAGACACAAGTTTTCCTTTATGAGAGGAATACTTGATGGGAGAAATGTAACCCACTACATCTTTAAAACAACTACACCATGCTGTGTCTGTTAGGGGTCCGATATAAGGCTTCAGTAGAGGTAGGTGAGCTGAGGGGAAGGCATCAAGATAAGATTAAAATCAAGCAGGTTTTGATTGCAGTGCGAACGGTTATGTGATAGCGTGTGGAAAATTCAACGATCTCTGTCAGTTCAAAACTTGTCAGCGAGCCCAACACGTCAGCGCACACCACCACACAGAGAGGAGATCATCTAAATATGCAGACGCATGTTAATGGGAGATTTCTTTATGTTTTTGTTTTTATTGAAGTTAAAAGTCCAAGATATTCCCTGTTGTGCTGAAATGATTAGTGATTTAATTGAAGAGTTACGGAAAAAAAGGTATCAACTATTTAACTCAAATTTAAGGTAAACTATTTTAAGTTATTGTCTAGTCAGTCATAAGTCACACATATTTGAATGGAAAAGCTCCCACTCACATTTAATCAACTGAACCAGAATAGTTCAAACATGTTTCTGTAAGAGCCACTTCTATATCCACCTCACTTTGTCACACTATGTAAAGATGTAGAAATTGTAAAAACAAATGACAAAAGTAAGCCAGTCAAAACCTCAGCTTCCTGGCTACAAAGCAGTGTTGCTGCCCACATCCACAGTGGACAACCGAGCAGAAACAAATAGTTGCCACAAGACATATAAGACCCACCACAACAAAGACCTCCAGACCCGACGATGTGGACAAACAAAACCCTGCACGTCTACAGACCAACTGGGATATCCTTTTTGTTTCTTGAGGATGTTTTCATCAGTATAGTTCAATTCAGGTCACTCTTAATATACTTTGCTTAGGTTCTTGTCATTGTTACGGTCATATTGTACTTCTAGATATTTACTGTTGTTTAATTGATTAGTTACAGAAAATGTACTTATTAATTTAAGATTAACTATTTTTAATAACATAGTTAAGTCATTTATAGAGCCAACATTTGGTTCCAACTTCTCATATGTGAGAATGTGAGTATTTTTATGAATATTAATTTAATTTATTTCAGACTGATCAGCTTAAACTACGGGAAACTGTGATTGGCCTTTTTAACTCATGTATAAACATTGAATTGCTAACAGATTAATTAATAACGAGAATGATAAAATTATTATTTGCAACCCTAATGTTCTTTACAACAATATATTTTTTTAACTCTGTTTCTATCTCTCTTTTTTTACTTTATATAAATTCCCAGTAAACACTGAGCAAGATAGATAGCAGTGATACAATTTCTAAATGAATTACTTTCTTCCGTAATATTACTTGAACAAACTAATTTAGGATAGGAATATATAAGCATTTTTTGCTTCTACTCAGAAGCTCAATCGTGCAGAGACATGTCAACTCTTTTTAATCATACATGTAAATACCACCATGTGGTCAGTGATTTAATCTGCTTGCAACCACTAAAAGCTTCTTTTTTTTAAGATTACGTGGTTCATATTGAATCAAGAACATTCCAGAGGTTTCCGCTAAAAAAGTAATTTTAGTTCATGATTATTTTGGTTGCGTTATCAGGAAGTAAGCTTGTTCTTATGTAACTCACAGCATTCCTCCTCACATACATCAGCATTTGAGACTGTGTAGCCATCCTCCACATACAGATAACGTGCCCGTTAAACCCTCATATAGCAACAGATTTTCTCCTAAACTTCCCTTTGTTTCGATGATGAATAAAAAACAGGAAAAGACATAGGCTGATTTGGATAAGAGACTCGTCTGCATATCAGATCAGGGGCCGAAATGCTGGAAACTGAAGCATAACTTCCTGCATTTATGGAAACAAATGGCATTCAAATAAACAGTTGGCATGTGTTCTTTTGCCATGATTCAGATTATAATAATCCAGAACAAAATGTGCCTGTTGACCTTTTAAAAAATTTTTAACATCTAAATACACAAGCACCAGTTGTTCCATTTACGTTAATCAAAATCAATACATAAAACCCCTGCAGCAAGCTCTAGCTGACCACATTATAATGACACATTTTATCTGACACTAAATGTAATGTTCAAATTGTCTTTAAACTCTCTCTCACTTACATTGTTAATTCACAAGCACATTTTGTGCATACATCCCTCTTTCTGCTTTCCAGACCAATATTGTCAGACTGCTGGAACATTTTGCAGATATGGTTCAGTCCAGGCCCAAAAATACATCCAGTAATTTCAAGAAAAGTTACAAGCGATAAAAGACACACGCACAGACCTCTTTACCCATTTTTGGTTTTCTATTTCAAGGCACAATGAAAGCAGCTATTTATATTTTTGTACATGTAATCTTAACTTTTGTAAACCAGCGCAACAATGCCTCAATCCGACTGTGGTGCACACACACTTTCATTCTTTTTATACAGTGCAGACACAGCTGTGGAAATACAAAAACACCCATTCAAACAGTTTATTTGCTTAAATTCAAAGGAGAAATAAGAATATAAATATCACAGATTATTGTCGGTTTAGGATAAGAGATTTTGCAAGATTACAAACTCAATTTGGATTAAATTAATGTGAGTTAGTTTGAACACAGCTCAACTGCTGCTATTCAACTATTGTATACTGGAACGTGTAGTTTCAAGTATGTGGTATTTAATAGAGAAAAATAAAGATAATTAACAAGTTAGGCCTAGTCCTAACATTATAAAATCATCACCTTCTGTATCCTCTTTTTGTTTTCCACATCTAAGTCTATGTAATCACCAATACAAAACATGTCTGCTGTCAGATATAACAATAAAAACTACTTACAGTACTTTTCACTGCTTCACCACTAAGTAGAGCGATGTTGTTGCTTTAGAGACGAAGATATATCTGTTGATCTGACAGCAGTGTAGGTAGGTGCTTGGAACATGTGGGGGTTAGAGGCAATGACACACACGTACACACACACACACACACACACGTACATACACACACACACACACACACTCACGCACACACACGCACATGAACACGCACAAAGGCAGATGCACAAACCTCTGAATCCAGTCACCTATCAAGTTCTTCTTTTGAGCTCTTTAAATCCTGATTGATCTCCAACAAACTGAAGAATACTGTGACAGAATATACAAGTATATAACTAAACAACAAAGAAATAGTTTGACATTGTGGGGAATATATTTATTCCCTGTTTATAGAGTTAGATGAAAGATTGATACTGTTTGTTCTCTTCTAACTCTCCATCAGAAAGTTAATATACATTTCCCTAAATCAAATGTAAAACTATTACTTTAAATAGGAAGTATTTGGTTAGCATAGCTTAGTTTACTAAGGTAACCAAATATACCTATTACACTTATTTTTGTGTGTGGATAAAACAAACCAGATATAACTTGTTAATTAGTGAGCTTTAGAGGAGTTGGTCGATGGGTATTTATTTTTGGACAGAGCTCGGCTGTTTCCCCCTGTTTCCAGTCCTTATGCTAAGCTAAGCTAACTCATGTCCTTGTTACTTTAACTTGATGTGAGCTGGTGGTTCACAAGGACCATATAGTGACAATTATTTCATTTATCATTATTTGTCTGAGAAGTGTCACAGAATAACCATTATGCCACGTACACAGATACTCCAACACCTGTGTGTGCAATGACCACAGTATCAACAGCAGAGATACTGTGAGTAACCCCCCCAAACCTCAATACCCTCACACTCTCAAGAACCCCACCTCCACAGCTGCAGCTGCTTCCTTGGAGTCATAGATCAGGCAGCCAATCAACAGGAGCCCTCTAAATCAAGTCTGACAGCAACAGACGAAAGAAAACCGAACAGGGAGAAGTGTATCTTCAAAATAAAAGCACCAGGGTTTACTGATATTTCAGCGTGGGCTGAAATATCAGTAAGCAAGAAATTGAAACGTTTCAGTCAGACCTACATTATTTGTAATAGGTCAACAAGAGGTCTCCTTCTAAAAAGCTCTCTGCAAAACTGCTTCACTGCCAAGTTATAGAAAAGTTGTGTACGTTTTGACAAAACAAGTTGAGTTTGTATTTGGATTGTATGTGTCTCCTTTTTACATTAACTTTCACAGCATAGCAATTAGAAAAATGATGAACTGGAAAAATTGAACCATACCACATTACATAAGTTTGAGTTGGTGCCGTTTGGTGCCATCCATTCTGTTTCTTTGGTGCCATCACTTGGATGATTTTTTTTATCTCATATAAAATGGATTTATGCCTCTATTTATTGTGATTTAATGAATAAAATGTAATGACATATGGATATGATAACTAATTTGTTACAACGGTACCTCTTCTCTGATTAGTCAATCTCAGCATTCACATAATATTGCAAAACTTCGATCCCCAGTCCCCCCATAGCTCACATGTCGAAGTGTCCCTGAGCAAGACACTGAACCCTAAAATTGCTCCCCGGGCGCCGCTCAGGGCAGCCCACTGCTCCTTAAGATATTAAGGATGGGTTAAATGCAGAGGACAAATTTCATGTATGTATGTACTATGACAATAAAAAACGATTTTCATTTTTTTTCATTTCATTTTCACAAATACTATCACACTAACAAAAACATTGGTAACATCAATCCCTCATACACACTGTGGTCAATATTGCAGATATTCTGTATCTTCATTGACTACCACCTTGACCCAGCATGAGGGTGGGCCTGGCATGTGCAAGAAGAAAATAGAAATGATCCCTCGGATGGAGGATGGCACAGTTTGTTAAGTGAGGACAATTGAAGAAATGTGGCTACTTTACACATATCCAAGATCTGTGTTTTTGCTTTGTCTACATCAACCATACACACATTGAGGCTTTTAAATAGACTAAGTAGATTATGTAATATACTTGTATATACTTTGCATTTTCTTTATTATTATGTTCTGCTCTGCTATTTTATTGTATTATATATATTGAGTATTTTTCATACTTAATATTTTTACGTTTACTCTTTAACTTTGCTTGCTGCTGCCACAAACAAATTTCCCCGTGGGGATGAATAAAGTATGTATGTATGTATGTATGTATGTATGTATGTATGTATCTATCTATCTATCTATCTATCTATCTATCTATCTATCTATCTATCTATCTATCTATCTATCTATCTATCTATCTATCTATCTATCTATCTATCTATCTATCTATCTATCTATCTATCTATCTATCTATCTATCTAATGCTAAACATGCAAAGTTAGGCAGCAAAACAGACATGCATTTCCAGGGTTGGATTGTATTTCATGATGAAACATCCATACAGATCCTAATCAAGTCATATCAACAAACCTGAACATACACTTAACATAAGCTCTTTATTTGACCCCAAACCCCTTTGGAGATACGACATTTATTTTGCAAGTTGTAACCGGAAGTCAAATATTCCAAGTTCGGGTTAGTCGACATCAAGCTGCAGCTCTCTGGTTCTGGAGGTGGAAAAAGTTGAGTCTCCTCAGTCACCCGCCGGCGCCGCCTCCTCTCTGCTCCGCTGCGGAGGACAGAAGACAGACTCACTGCCGAGACTTCTGCAAGGGGACACGGGGAAGGTACGTCCGCGAGCCGGCCACACTCTTTGCGTTTTCATGCACAACTCTGGAGGAAAACGGTCATGACATGATGCTTGCTGCACGCTCCTCTCAACTCTAAATACGCTCATTTCTCCATAAATGTTTCTGCAGAATGTGAATGTCGCTCTTTAGTCTTTAAGCTTTTTCATTGTGGTGTCCAGGTAGCCGACATGAGTGAAGAGTGGCCTTGTGTCGCCCACCGGCTGGGTGGTGGGTGGGGTGGGGGGCGACATGTAGCTTCCCAATGGAAAACAACTGCAGTGATTCTGCAATAATAATATAATAATAATAATAATCCATAATGTATGACACATTTGATAGTGATTGATGAATTTGCTCACTTTTATATGATCTGATGTAACGCAGAAATATAATTGGATGTAGGATTTACACATGGATGCAAATCTGTGGTCCCTCAATGAACAGCATAAATTAGTAATTTGATCAGCTGACTTTGCAGAAATCTGCAG
The DNA here is from genome assembly GCA_038501785.1 of Myoxocephalus aenaeus. Lineage (NCBI taxonomy): Eukaryota > Metazoa > Chordata > Actinopteri > Perciformes > Cottidae > Myoxocephalus > Myoxocephalus aenaeus. The sequence goes on from JBAMJR010000011.1 coordinate 968,363, forward strand.
GTAAATGTCTATTTGTCATCGTAGTTGCATTGTTGATCTTTGTCCAGCATGTTCATTTTTGGGGGAAGAATGAACTATTCCAGATACTATAATTGTATGTGTTTTAGTTTGCATATGCAGACATATTATGGGATTCTTTTTTTAGGGTTTGGGATTTTCACCATCAACCAAACCACACAAACACACACACTTATGTGCATGCACCCTAGAGATGCACGATCCAAGTTTTTCCTCCGATACTTAAACTAAACGATACAATGGCGTGTGTGTTTCCCCCCAATTTTAACTTCTGTGAACATCTGTGTTGAACTCATTGGGATAATCTTTATGGGAAGATGAGGCCAGGCGTTAATGTGGCACCAAAAGCTGGAGTTGGCAATCAACCATAGATGCTGATGGCAGTAACACTGACTTTCATTATAACACTAACAAAGACATTTTAGTTAATAACGGTCACATCATCATGGCTGCTACCTTTCATAAAGTCTGTAACCTTGGTGATACCAATATTGGATTGTTACATCTCTATTACACACCTTTTCCCCATTAGACACACACACACACAAGCACACACACATACTTTACTGGCCGTCTTTTAAACTACATCAATGTCTTGATGGGACAGATAAAGAAGATACGAGCTGAAACAATTAGTTGAAAACTAATTGACGGCTATTTTGACATTGATTTAAGACATTTCTCAAGCAATTGAATGCCACCCATTCATGGTTTATCTTCACAAATGCAAGGATTTGCTGCTTTTCTTATATGATATATGTAGGGTGTTTTGGGCTTTTGGGAGTCGTAAAGAAGATACAAACGGTGCAGAATCAATATGATAAAAGACAGAAAGAGAAAACCTTCCACTACCATATGTGCTGCGTTCCCAGTGCTGCTGGCTGACTCACGTTGTGTCGAGTCAGCTCTTGCTCTCACTAAATATTGTTTCAGACTCAAGAGGCACATTTTCAGAGTTAGGGGAGCACATCCGAGGTTCTCTGGCCTGTTTATGTTCCCACTTTTCATCTGCACACTGTTTATTTGGGGAAATTGAGAAAGGAATGCCAGCCCTTTTCTCTTTCTGTCTTTGTACCAGACAGAAAGAACGAGAGTTTAGTCTAGAAATCTCCCCCAGTTCTTTGTATTACTTCTATCACCTGTTCAGGGTTTCATGTGGAGATCTGTGTGAAGCTAGACTTCGAGAGGGAGTAATTGCTGCTGAAGCCGACTGTACCGCCGCATCTGACTTGTGACATTCGTCTCATTTGATCCCACAACCTCATGGTCTTGTTAGAAAAGAGAAGCCGCCAGTTTAATGAAATAATAAACTGAACTTAAAGCTGATTCATGAGCTACTCCCTGATCAAAGTGGAAACAGTGTGTGTGTGTGTGTGTGTGTGTGTGTGTGTGTGTGTGTGTGTGTGTGTGTGTGTGAATGGGGGAGTGTTAGATTTGAAGCTAAGCTGAGGGACACTTAGCATCTGTTCGCTCCACACAGACTTTACTTTGAGCCGGTCATATGGCTTTGATTAGTGTGCTAGTTTTCGGATAGCTCCACTCTCCCTGGCAACAGTTAAAGACAAGGACAGCATAGTTAGCTCTAGTCTTCTCAAAAAGAAAAAAACAACTCACTGTACATCTGTTACACTACATTAAATGCACCAGTTACGAGTGGATGACAAGATGAAAAAATTATGTGTCAAAACTGGATCCACTGGCTTGATTACAATGCAAATTGGGCCCACCCTTAAATTCCCACCTAATTATCCCGAGCAGTCCAACTTCTCTCTCTTGTTAACAACAACCCCTTTCTTCTCGCTTCCCGCTTTTCTCTTTTGCAAATTGTGATTGCATTGGCAATTGTGTGGCCCGTGTGCAGCTCAGACCACTTTCTCTCTCGGTCGTGTTTGCACCTATATGCTTTTGTAGCTAAGCGTATGTGCTTGCTGACAAACATCTTTTTTTTTATTCCACGGAAGATGCACGACACAGTCACCTCCGCTCTTTGTCTTAAATTAGTTGCATTTCTGTGCGGTTTATAATGGAGCAGTAATTTACCAAGAAAGCAGTGCATGCATGTCGTTGTGGGGATCTTTTGAAGGCTGTCCACAATCCTTTTAAGCAGTTGTACTTAAAAAGCACCAAGGGGCAGCACTGGGGGGTCCCCCCCCTCCGTTCTCTTGTTTAAATAAACAAAAGGAGAGTTAGTGGTAATGAAAAGCACTTGATATCAAGCTACAAGTTTAATAACCGCACAATAAATCGAGAGCGGGAGCAGAAGAAGTAATGAAAATGGAGGGGAGTTTGACTTGTGCAGGAAATGACTGGGAGAAAGCCTGAGGGAGGGGAAGAGAGAAAGACTTTCAGTTGTTCCACGTATGAGGGAAGCTGCAACAGTACTAAGAAGACCCCTTAGTGTTTTTCAAGCAAGCTCTCCTTTTACTGTACCTTTCCATTGCTGTTTGAAATGATTTAAGAGGCACATTAGGGCTCTTTTCAACTCATTCCTGCACACTCACTTCAGGGTATTAACACTCAAGAATGGCTCTCCCAGCTGGCTCAAAGAAGCTTACACTCTGCTGTCTCTCTTTCATTCCCCTCGGGCTTTGCGCTCGTTCTTTTTCCTCCTCTTTTCAGGAGGCAACTTGTTCCCCCTGCGCTCGTCACCAAAAGGTTTCCCATCTGCTTCCGATTACCTTTGGCTGCAGTTGGTTAGCCCCCAGCCATCTGGGCCAGTGTGGCGTCTCCGCTCGCTCTTCTCTCCTCAGACGGCACTGAGGGAGGGATTGGGGGGCTTGGACGAGAGAGAACTGGGTGGGCAGACTTTACTGGAGAATAGTTTTTTTTTTTTTGCTGACACTGCAATCCATAGCCAGGAAACTCAAGTCAAAGAGAGAATGGCACCCATGAAAATGTGACTCCTGATCCTGGCTCTGGTCTGTTTTTGTAATGGGTACTGTGGGTCTGAGGAAGTCATTTTTTTTCCATTGTTATTATAAAGCAGACTCTCTTTTTAAGGGAATAGTGCTCAATTAAAAAATAACTTGGGGTTTATGTATAGCGCTGGACAATGAAATTAGTAGTATGGAAAATGAAGATTTTAATCTGTGATGTCTGGCTGGCTGAACTGTTACCTCCAAATGATCATTGAGTGATGTCATATGAACTTCACTTTCTATTTAGCAGTTAAAAAAAGCAAAGGTCTTTCTTCTCTGTTATTTCTTGAAATGGAAACAGTAATTAATGTCTGCTGATGGGACAAATCCCTGTTTCGATACATCCTGTATTATGTCTTGCCATGCTGAAATTAAGAACGGGATGTCCAACAATCTCTTGCAATTGAATGATAAATCAGAGATCATTATAATTACCCCTCCAAGACACAGCACTTGCATTATTACTCTGTTTGGTTGCCTCCTCTAAAAGGAATCCTGTAGTTTTAGGTACCTCCTCGTCTCCTATCTGTCTTTTGTTAACAGTAACATTTAACCAAGATTAGATCATTGCTCACATCCGCTGATCTTTTATCCCCTTCAGACGTGATTCTTATAACACACTTTGTTCTGGTCTCAACAGGAAAACACATCCAAAGACTTCCGTTAATTAAAAGTGCTGCAACCACATCACACCAAACCTAGCTGTGTGTTGCCGTTGTTGTGTTTAGTTACATTACATTTTGTGAGGAGTCAGTTATACCCACACGGTTAGAGTTAGATTGTATCCTATAAATAACCATGGATTTCAAATCTTTTGAAAAGCGATGTGTGTTAGGAGGACCCAGCAAAATAAGCTTTTCATTGTACAGAGTCTGTTATCTGTGCATATGACATAAAAAATTATCTTGAATCTTGAATCTATAGAAAGAAACATGCTGCTTTTAAACATGACAATGACGAAGAAAAGGTGAGGCAGTGCTTGGAGCTGAAATGTTGAAAGCCAAACGAGAGCACCAGAGAGCACTGAGAAGTTGATTCCTAACTGTTATATGTTCAATCATGTCCTGCTCAATTTGTATCTTGGTCACCTTAAAGAAAAAAAAGAACTCTAATGGTTCTGTATCAAGATTGTTGTTCATTTTATGCGTATATGTTATAACGATGACCCTCAAAACTCACTGTCGCTCGGGCTATGATTATCCCAGTACTCTTTGTCTTGCATGTAAACACGCTTCATATAGGCACTCGTACCATCTATCTGCTAACCAGGACGCCAGCCAATTAGTAAGCTGTACAGTCCGGCAGCCAGCCAGCAAGTCACTCAGCCATACAAGCAACCACCACAGTCAGCCAGCGTAGCAGTGATGGCAACCTGCTGCTCCTCTGAAATTGGCTCATTTTACCCCTAGAGCCTCTGACATAATACCCACTTCAAGCCCTGTTTGGGCATTAAGCGCAGCTTTTTACAAGATCAATGGCTTCCTTTGTGTTTGAACTCTTTCCGGTGGGCAGGCAGCTTAAGAGCGGGGCCTCAGGGGCCCCAGGTTGGGACCTGCTGTTGTCTCTGGTCATCAGAGTGAAAGACATGGTGTTTGCCCTTCGCCAAAGCCAAGATTGATTAGCTGAAGGAACAATGCAGAACTGGGCGGTCCTTCACTGCACGCTGAATATGAACTGGGTAGATTTGTCTTGCTAGACTGGGAACTACATGGGTCAATGGGATCTCATGCTCTCTCTCTCTCTCTCTCTCTTTCTGTCTGTGTTTCACTATGTCTCCCTTGTTCCTCCCTTTTTTAGCCTAAATCTTTCTCTCCCCTCCCTTTTCACTCCCTTTCCTGGCCTTCCTCTCCCTCTCTGAACAATTTCTCTTCTACAGAGCTGCAGAAAGGAGTTTAAACCTGCCACTGCTGCTGAGCCCCTCGCTAGATCTGTCTGGGTTTGTTTCGACTCCTCTGAAGAACTCGTCCAGGATCCATCACCACTCGCTGACCGACACACAGAGGCTGCTATGTCTGTCTGAACCCAAAGATCTTCCTGCAGCCATGGCCCGACAGAGCACTGAGCTGTCCCATTGCTAGGCCACGGGGCATCCGAGAGGGCAGAAGACATGTTGGGACCGAGGCCCGGGGACCACTGCACTGAATTCTGTTACTATAGCCACTACTGTAGTAACCATGGAAACGCTATGGAGGACTTGTCTGCTCTGCATCGTCATCGTCATCGTCATCGTGGGTGTCACTGAGGTGGAAGGAGGTCACAGGAATGAGTTCTCCCAGTCACAAGGTGAGAAGAGGCGGTTATGTTCTTCTTAGCTGTGATATAATAACAATATACCACGGCCTGTTGTGAGCTATTGCTTTTATAAAACATTGAGTATGGCGATATGAACGTTGTAGACACATTAGAGTCTGAATATCTACTTATTTATTCATACTAATGTTCATTATAAAATAGGCCCTCCTGTGCAGTCTCCCGGCTTATCAGCCTTTATACCAGGTCTTGTTACTTTGTCAATGAACTAAATTAGCATTTGCACATTTGCAATATCTCTGCTGAGACGTACTACTTTAATTTGGGGATAAAATTGTTAACGTTGGTGAGAAATAATCCTAGCGAAGTTGGAAAAAGGAACAGACAGGGAGCTGCTGTGTTGGTGAATGTAACAGCCTCCCTGGCTTGCCATGCCCGCACCATTCACTTTATTAGAACTGGCCCGAACTGTCGGAAGCAAGACATATTGAGATTTAATACACAGCCCTACTTAGAGTAAAGTCATACCTAACAAGTCATAAATGTACTTGTTAAAAATAATTCATTCAATTCAATCATCTTCAATTATATCTGAAGCCGAGAAAAGCTGAATTTATTGAAAGACGTCTGAATCGTATCTACTATAAAGTTACAGTAATCCTATTACAATTCTATAATAACCGTATAGTAATCCTATAGTTATCATAGAAAGGTGTGTTCATGTTTTCCCACCAAAAAACAGCCAAGTCAGCCACCCTCGTCTTGGAGCAGTTCTAAACCCAGGTTACATAACACAGGTTGACCTTTTCAAACCAATCAAAAATTCAATGTGAAAAGAGTTTTAGAGACCAGAGTTAGAAATAAACACACTATTAACAGCACAGACCTTATTGTTTGAGGTCTTAATAAATAGTGGGAAAACATAATTGGTTTATTGTCTGTGATCCTGGCTTTATACTGTGGGTTGCTTAAATTATTCTCAGTCTCTCGAGAACAAGAGCACTTTAATGTATTTTATGGTCAAGGCGCCCAGAGTGAAATCTGTTTCTCATTTCAGTAAAAGAAAAAAGAAAACCTTGACAATGCTGCCCATGTTTAGAAATTCAGAATAAATACCCTTTTTAAATTTGTATTTAATTTGTACTACAATTGTGATTTAAGGATTAACATGTGTTCCATACTTACTGTAGTTGTTTTTAATTGTAATTCACATGCCCAGATGAGAAAAAGTTGTGTGAAATGAAATGGATAAAACCTTTCCGTTCTGACCCTGTTGTCTGACTGGCTGAGGCGCACTCCAGGCATGCAGGTCTGGGCTGCTGAACTTGAACTCTGCTTCCACAAATCATGTCGCTGTGGCTCAGCCACGTGCCCACCCCCCTCACATCCCACCACACAGTCTCTCTCACACACACTGAGGCTGGAGGGACTGAAATCCCCCCTGAAGGCAAAGACATAAAAATTACTGAGTGTCCGTGTCTCGTCACCCTGAACAAGGCTGTGATTGTGTATTTCCTAAACTTAACCTCTGACCCCTCACAGCCAGCTGTCTCCAATAGTCTGCCGCGCTTGCTTCCTTTAAATAACCCACCCCTCAAACCCTGATGTGGCTCATTCCCTCAGAGACCTTTCTTCAGGTACAGACAATTTGGTCGCTATAGTTTCGGTCTCTATTCATATTTTAAATGAACAATGGGTTGAATAACTGCATGTAATGTAAACAAAGTTGTTTGAAGGGATGAACCCAAACATAATGATCACCAAACTCCCCACAGCAGGAAGCTGTTTCTTAACAGAAACACTCTGATAAACATGACCTTCTGCACCAAACAGCAGACAGACAAAGTTGGCAACTTGCTGGTGAACAAAGTGGAGCCTTTAGCAGCTAAAGAGCAGATATCTTTCTCAGGAGTTGGTGGAGACCAAAAAAGAGAGTGATGATTGGGCTTCTGGCTGACAGGGCAACGCCAAATGAAAGCACATGTTGCTTTGTGGCTGCTGAATGTGGAAATAGGCAACAAGTGCACTATAGCATCAGTTTAAGGTGATTTAAATGATATGTTAAGATTTGTAACCTGGCTGCAGGGATTTGCTCTCATTCAGTCACAAGGGCATTCAGAAGGTCGGCGACAGCATGGTCGCAGCTCATCCCAAAGGTGTTGGGGTCAGGGCTCTGTGAAAGCCAATCAGATTATTTCAAACCAAACTGGGAAAACAATGTTTGTATGAACCTGGCTTTGTGCACGAGTCAAGCTTTCCTTTTGTCACACTGAGTTTAAGTACTTTTGAGTCGTCAACTCATGTTTGCAACAGTCTTGAAGTGTTGCGGGGTCCAATTTAAAGAAATATCACCGCCACGTTGTCACCTGGAAGCTCTTAGCCTCATACCAAAAGGAGACAAAAGTATTTGGACAGGGCAGTCTACATACGTTTGGCAGTGTGTGTGCATGTGTCACTTCCCACTGCATGTCACCCAGACTGCACACAGGAGAGCAGACAGGCGAGGCCCTGAGAGACTTCTAACAAGATTATAATCTAAAGACAAGCACTCCTTCCACCATTTCCCTCTCGTAGTTTTTACTGAATAATCAAAGACTCTTCCTCCTCTTGTAGTAGCCTTTTCATCTGAGGTGCCATGAAGGTGTGTCTGGGATGGAGGGAGGGACAGTTTTCCATCCAGAGTATTTCCTTCAACTATTTTCATTTGGTGATAACAGAAACCATGCTCATGGGTGGATGGGTGTATTTATCAGCACGGATGCTTCTGTATGAAAACTCTTTAGTCAGGGAGTGTTTCCTGTTAAATTTAGCAAGCATGTTTCCATGAACATATTTCGTACTATTGGCTACTGCAAGTTTGCTGTCGGCTAAATGTACCCTCCATTAACATATCCAATATGTGAACTAGTTTATTCTCTCAGGGTTAAGAAGAGAAGACAGGGCAGGAATAATCACATTGCATGCACAGTAATAGTAATACTATGTTGGTGGAAAACAGTTGTAAAAACTCTAAAGGCATTCCTCATCTGTCTTACTGAAATACTTCCTCTCAAACCTGTTGTTCAAACTATATAACTTAACCACTTGACTGGTTTTCATTAGTCCGTAGTTTATTCTGTGTGAGGTCTCATTAATTTCTTCCTTGGAGGTGAGTTATATCTAACTACTTCATGAACACCCCTTCATTTTCTCTGCAGGAGCTTTCCTATGCTTCAAAGGTAATGGTCATACCACCTGCCTGATTACTTGCTGTGGTTTGTGAGAGCAGGATGGATGTGTTGTGGGAAACGGTTCAGAGCTCTTAGGAAGATTGGGCTTTTGAACAAGTTTGTGACGAATTTACATTTCCTTTATGGTTGTAGCGGTATTAGGCAGCTAAAGACTGAAGCTAAAGACATTTTATGAGGTGTTGGTAGAGACCAAAACCACAACAACAAAAAAGACTGTATAGGGTCAGGGTTCCAGAAATACAGCTTAAAACGAATGCTAATATTTCTCTGCATCTTCTGAATGTGTAAATAGGCAACTTCTAGCTAACGGTGTAGCATTAGCTAAATGTACAAAGCAGTAATGCATCACTTGTGTTTTTTCTGCATTGTTTTTGCCCCCATGTATGATTATATTAAGTTATTGTTGTACTTCTGTTTGTAAGACACCACTCACAGACAGAACAGGCAAGTTAAAAGCGGAATAGACCAGAAACAGTGTTGAAGAACAGAGTAGCAGGCAGGACACAAACAGGGCGAGGATGCTATGCTGTTGCACAATAGATGATCTGTATTATTCCTTTCTGCTCTAAATCTTGGAATTGCATTGAAACCATCATTGCATTATCTGTGTTTTCACATATTCATAATTACTTTCAGTAAAAACTTAACAGACCATCACACCTTATTGAAGCCTCACGGGAAGGGTGTTTCCCTCTGTATGTACGTGCACAGAATAGCTGTGCACTTACATTCAGAGGGAAGAAAATTTAACATGAAATTAAAATGGCTAAAACGTCATTTACCATTTTGGAAAAGGTCACCGTCCATTTTTGTTCTCATGACTAAAAACACTGCCAAGCCTGTTTTGTACTAAACTTCCCATGTTAAAAATACAGTACAACCTCACCAGGTCCCTGTGAAGGCAGCATTTGTAATTGTGCTCGCTGTTTGTTAAAGCCAGACCTTTTTGTTGCCTATAAAACGTTTTTCCCAGTACAGAGCTCTCCAAGTCTGTACCAGGGAACTCTGATCTCTGGGTATTTACTCTGTGTGGGAAGGAGCTGCGACTCCAACAACTGAGGCCAGAGGTTTGATGAAAACTGGACTCATTTGCTGGTGACCTTTCCCCGTTAGTTAGCTGACGTTGGCTGTTTAGAGCGGTGTGTGTTTGGACAATAAATCTCCACCAGGCCTCGGCACAGACTGGGACAGACAGGAAGTATACAGTTTCAGGGTAGCCATGGCAACATTCCCTTGGCCTCATGCAGGAGCGGGTTCTTGGAGTGGAGGGACCCCGTCAGTAATGGACCAGAATATCTGCAAGTTTCTCTTCGCCAACTGGGTTACTCTCTCCATAAAAGTCCCATAGTGCTATTCTAAATAAGCAACTTTCAAATCCTCAACTGTTTTTTTTGTTGTTGTATGAGAAGTTAAACTTTGATTTGGTTTTCATGCCTTCTTAATTTCTCTCCCTCTAGCTGCCTTCCTGTCTAATCTAGGCCGGTATGAGATTGCTATCCCAGTACGTGTAGGACCTAATGGTGAGACGCTGGACGCAGAAACGTCGCAAACTCACAGAAGAAGGAGCCGCAGCACTGAAGACATACAGCCTGACTCTGTAATGCTTTTTTAAATAGTTTTCCTGTCTCTGTTTGTCTTACATTTATACATGTCTTACATTTATACACATCTTTAGATTACTCTTTAATATACTTAACATTCTGATGAGCTTTTATTAACTGAACTATTTTTCTATCCCTTAGCTCTTCTACCAGCTGTCCACGCCACGCAACAACTTTTTGCTGAACCTGACGCTGCAGGGAGGCCTGCTGTCGCGACAGTTCAGGGTGGAGTACTGGAAGAAAGGTCGATTAGCCTGGAGTCATCCTTACTCTCCCCACTGCCACTATGTCGGACACCTCCAGGACCAGCCGCACTCCAGCAAAGTGGCCCTGAGCAACTGCAATGGCCTGGTAAGACTGAGACCGGCAAGTCTAATCCACATCCAATACACTTAGTGGGGTGAGCAGCAGCAGCACTTGCTCAGCAAAGGAGGGATCAGTAATACTTTATTTGGATCAAAGCATGACATTTTAGGAAATGTTGAGTACTCAGCTTCATGCTTTTTTTAAACCAACCCTCAGAAAGGGAAATTACCTGAAGTGAAATTACCTAATGCTAGGAAGGATTCATCCTAAAATATCCAACAACTACTATACTATCACCATTGCTCTTACAACACGTCATATGGGAAAGTGGGAAAGATTTAAAATGGAATAAAGACTGTTTAAGAGTTGGTCGTGTGACTTGGATTTTAAATTGAACACTGTTTAAAAGTTGAAAACGGGTATTAACCATAACTCCAATACAACATGAACGTGGCATCAGGCATAAATTGTACAAATGGGGATATTTCGCACACTTTCAGAGTGTCTCTCCTCAAAGGCACTCAAGTCATACTCAATTGCACAAAGGGGATGGAAGATGTTGTGTGAGGAAAGAAAAAAGAGAGTGAAGCGCAAACCCTGCTTTCTGTCTCAGCTCATATTGCCAATGCTAAGGGACCATGATTGTCGGTTTCAGGTGCTGTTGGACAGTTCAGCATCTTCAGTGTAACCTCTCTACCTCTAACCCACAATGCATCATGTTCTGGCATGCTCCCTTGGGGCTGTTTAAAGACATACAGGGAAATATAGGAGATTATTAACTAAAGCTGTGGTCAACAAGGCAGATTATGGGAAGCAGTGCTTTATCCCCCCAATCACTGGACTGGATCACTTAATTGTGATGCATCATTTTGTTATCTGAAATAATTTCCCTGCATTCACAGCACAGTGTATCACTGTATCCTCTCACTGCAAACAGCAGGCTCCACAAAAACAGTTGTATACACATCTGAGGATTAGATGTGTTCACAAAGCGTTAATAAGCAGCACACGTAATTACTGTTGGTCAGACCAGCATGAGCACATTCACCAGTGAGCGGGCGGTGTGTCCAGGGGAGCATCACTAACTATATTAGGAGATTAAAGGCACTTTGGAAGCCGCCGCAGTGAGTCGAGGGGAGACACTCGCTCTGACCGGGCCAACACTTTTGAACCGATTCAAAGGAAGTGTTAGTGTATCGCTCTCTGTCTCGCTCTCATTTTTCTCGCTCTCATTCACTCTTTCATCCTCTCACGTGTGTTTGTGTGTGTGTGTGTGTGTGTGTGTGTGTGTGTGTGTGTGTGTGTGTGTGTGTGTGTGTGTGTGTGTTTTTGTTCTGTGGGGTCCTGATCCTCCCTTCAGATGGGTCCAACAGAGGACCCTGTGAGAGGGACAGTGTTTGTGGTGGGACAGTCTGAACACAAAGTGATATGATCATAATGATGGGCTTGTATAATATAAAATTATCTCTAATCATAAAATGAGTGTTTTGTCACTGAACTAGTCTGAGATGAACGCATTTTGCATGTTATGTTTTTATCAAAGATGGAGGGCTTTGTAGTTGGTAATATTGTAATCATCAAATGTAACCTGAAAATAAAATTACAATTGTGACTTTAAATAGGAGAAAATGTTGTATAAATATAATAAATTGGTAATTTGATAAAAAATTGAAATTGATTATAGTCATATTAATACATTATTGCTTTGTAACATAAAAAAATAATAATCGTACTATCTAATAGTGCAATACATGACAGGGCTCTAAATTAAATTACATTATTTTGTTGTTGCAGTCATTAGTTATTGTAGTATAGTTTTGTCACACATTTACTGTCTGCAATTACTAATTCACTTCTCAAATTATCCAAATATATATAAATACTACTACATATATTGTGTCTTTACCTATTGGTAATTTCCCCATCATCTCCTTTGTTATTTTCTTGTGCTTTTTTTTTCATTTCTTTATCTTTATTTGATTGGTATTGTGACCAACAATATAAAGTCAGTGACTCTTCCTGCTGTGGAACAAAAGCTTTTGCCAACAGTCTCACTATGGAGTCAACATTTTACATGTGAGCTGTAAACTCACACGTTTCTTTGCAAAAATGAAGCTTCCTGATCAATACTGACAAGTTTGTCCTCTCAAACAAACTAGGTAGACAGTGATCATAAATGAAGGGCAAACACTGCAACAATACTAAATATTGAGCTCAAAATCTGCTGCATTGAAAGCTCAGAGGTTGGTATGAAGTCTCGTCAGCTTCCTGATCCATTAGCACCAGGATCCCTCAGATGGCCTCTGATTCCCTCTGCTCTCCATAACTCACCCTGCCTGCCGTGTTGCTCATTCTTCTTGCCAAAAGTACAAGTAATTCATTTTAGTTGTGTCATTGGTGAAATATTTGGGACGTCTGTGACATTTGTGATATTTGTACTATGAAAGCAATGATTCCTGTTATTCTATTCTCTTCTATTCTATTCTACATTTCTGTCTCTCTGCAGCAGGGGGTGATTGTTGCAGGGGGAGAGGAGTACCTGATTGAACCCCTTGTCTCACCAGATAACCAGACCAGGACAGCGAGAGCCGAGGGGCGCCCCCATGTGGTTTACAAGCGCTCATCGCTCCGCCATCAGTACAAGGGTCAATCCTGTGGAGTCATTGGTGAGCGGAGAGATATTCTGGTTTTTTAGGAGCAGCACTTTGGTCCATACTGGAGGAATAAAACCAACCCAGGTTTATTTGCATAGCAGCCAGCAGCAGAGGCTTGTGGTTGTGTCCAAGTTCCCAGTTGTGATTGGGTGTGACTGAGTCTGTGTTGCAGGGCGTTGCTGAAAGAGCAAAAGAGAAGTAAAAGAAAGAAAAAAAAATGCTTTGTAATGATGAGCTTTTGTTCTGCTCTTCATCCATGTAAAGTGTATAATCAGGCATAATTCTGGTAGATAATAATGAATGTCTTGGCCAGTTATGCCAAATCTACAGTGAGTGAAACTGTTGGATTTTTGGGGGTTTCTTCGTACTATATGCCATCAAAACGTGAGTGCCGCTGTGATCTTCCTCAGATGAGAAGCCGATGAAAGGCGCGTCATGGTGGCAGAGAACTCTGAAGACGCCTCCACATCATGTTGGCCGCGGCCAGCTGCCTCTGAAGCGCTCAGTTAGCCGGGAACGCTACGTGGAGACGCTGGTGGTGGCCGACAAGATGATGGTGGGTTACCATGGTCGCAGAGACATCGAGCAGTACATCCTGGCCGTCATGAATATTGTAAGTTTCACAACAAAAGATGTACATGCACAATGTCTTAGAAAGACTCTTTTCCAGTGTCATTGGAGTTGTTTTTGAGGAATAAAAAGACAAATCATGAAAAGCTTTGTGTCAAAGTGTAGTTTTCCGAAGCTTTCAGCAGAAATCCAACAGTCAATCAGGGTTTGGTTTCTAGAAACGTCTACAGAAACAGGTTCAGTGCTTTTCTAACGCCAAGGAAATGGTAAGAAATACACTTTTTACATTTATCAAAAACCTAAATTAAGTAGAAATAAGATCTAGGTTTATGTAATGGCATGAATAATATGTAGAGACAGAAAGAAAAGAAAATGTGTGGAACCTTTTGGATTTCTCCCAGTGGAAGCCCCATGTTTTAGTCAGCAGGGCTTAGGCTGTATGTCATCAGCTGCCCTGTTTCTTGTCACTGTGGATCTTTTCACACGCAGTTTATCACTTTGAACCGATACACACATGTGTTAGGAATGTATTTAATGAAGGGTTGGTTACCGGCTATTGCAACAGAGCAGGTTACATCCAGACTGTTACAGAAACCAGCAGCATCTATTTAGTGGTGTGGCTAAAATAAAATAAAAAAGTTTTTATGACTGTTGGTGCTTTAGCTCTTTAATAACTATTGGTACCTGTGGTGCACTTACTTTACAGCTATTTTAAGATCCTCAGACAAATCTGTCTTGTAGTGGTTCAATTTGGCTTTGGCTTAAAATCGATCTTGGTAGGGACACAAGCAAGGGGTTTTAGATCACTTTTGTTGTTCATGCCATTGAGCCTTAGCCATAACTGCACAGATTAATTCAGAGTTTTAGCTGGTCACAAAGTTGTCATTATTAACAGACAAGACGAGGAAATCGGAGCACAAACATGCTGAATCAGCTCCTTTTTTTTTAGTGGTGGTAGAATTTTTATACATTTTAAAGACTTTATTCGTAGGGACTTTTCTGTGCCATTACACATCTTAATTTATGATGGTTCACTCCGGTGTCTATTTCTAATGTTGTCTGAGCTCTAGTGTAATGTGCTCAACTGGTGTATCAGCTGTTTTTAAGACTGGTCTTTTCTTGTTTCCCTGGAGGTCAGGTTGCCAAACTGTTCCAGGATTCTAGCCTGGGGAATGCAGTCAACATTGTAGTGACGCGGCTCATCCTGCTCATGGAAGACCAGGTAAATAGACTGTAATAAGTTGTACCACCCTCTCTGTGTGTTTCTACGCTTGTCCTCTTTACCTCTCTGTCCAGACTGCACAAAGCTCTTCCCTGACCAGCATCTATGAGCTCCTTGTTGTATCAAATGATTGGCTAAGTGTATTTTCCTCCACCATCCCAGTGGACCTGTGGGTGTGTAAGTGGGTCTTATAGATTGTGGCTGTATTGAAAGAGACAAGGGGCTGCAAGGAAGCGAGGAAGAGGGAGATGAATGAGGAAAGGTGGAAAAGTCAGGATATGTGGAGGGTTTTGTACCTGTCCGACAGAGCAGCTTTGTGACAGTCCGGCTGGTTACTCTGGTGAACAGTGAGCTCTCTGGTCATGACGCACATCCAGTGTGTAGAAAAACTTAAAGTTTGATTTAGACGCTCATACAAAAAACCATCAGGATCCAAATTCACCAGATTCCTCAAGGTCTTGGTGTCCTTTTGCCAGTATTTTCTAGCCATGGTATTGCTATATCAGTCAGTCACTTGTTCCACCACTTTTGTCCGGACTGAAATTTCTCAGTAAAGTTTGAAGTTTGTACTGACAGTCCATTGCCACCACAATGCACAGTGCACAGCCTCACAGAGTAGTTGGCATTTCTGTAGACTCATGCTATAAGTGAGTGAGCGGAGGTTGGATAGAGTGCAGAATTATAACCCACACCTGACCACAAGACAGGGGCTCAGCTCATAAAAAGTGCATGACCCTACCAGCATAGCACCAGAGATGACTGGGCCATCTGGCTACCTAGTAACTGACCCTATTAGCCCGCCATTAACAGCATGTGGTGAGACGGTGCGGCCGGCTCCTTTTGCAATGTTTGTGCTTCCAGCAATCTGACCGATGAATCATACTGAATTCAAGGGGTATTGCAGTGTGCTTTGGGGTTTCCTCCATAGCTGTCTTATTAGGGAACATTTATGATTCATACTGCCTCAAAATTAGCCCCATAATTTACAGCTCGGATGTGTTCGTCGTCTGACAGAGTAAAGAAGTAAATATTAGGATCATTAGCGGTGAGCAGTATTATTGTTGTTATTCATTCTCTATGGACCGTTGAGGTTGAGGTCGGGACAGGATTGAGAGTAGTCTCGGCGAGCAGTTCTGCTGCTGGTTTCCAGGTCTGAAAACGGCAAGCTGCCCCTGGAAAATATAATCAGGCCAGCAGTGGGCCCAGAAATGAGGGACTGTGGGATGAGACAATTACTAGTTATGTCACCACATGCATTCCTGGGTTACGAGTTCTCGCCAGCTGTGAACTCCCTCCTCTACTTCTCCTCCTCTCTGCACTCTCATAATACTAGAAAGTGCCTTCCGCCTAATCCTGCCTGCACAGTTGCTTTTTGTCGATTGAACAGAGGGAGGTTTCTTAAGCTTTTTAAGACTGGAATCCAAATTTTAGAAATGCTTTCTCACCATGCATAACATACCGTGTCTAATTAAGTTTCTATCCAGTGAAAACCATGCATCTCTAAATGTGTTTATTTTCAATTAAGTGTTAAATGGTAAACGGACTTGGATTTGTATCATGTCTTTATAGTCTTCTGACCACTCAAAGTGCTTTACACTGCATGTCAGCATTCCCCCATTAATACACTCATGGCAGAGGCTACCATGCAGGGTGCAACCTGCCCATCAGGAGTCTAATTCACATTCACACCCATTCATACGTGATGGCAATGTGGGGTTAAGTGTCTTGTCCGACATCAATTGGAGGAGCCTACATGTGATTGTTGTAATCTCCCCTTCTTGACACTGGAATAACCTCATATCATTGAATTAAGTATGCTTACAAAAATTTGTGTTGTATTTTAAGCTTGAAATACATTTATTTTCAAATTTGCTTTTGACTGTGTATTTCCTCTCTTGTCTCTCTTCCAGCCAACACTAGAGATCAACCACCATGCAGGGAAGTCTTTAGACAGCTTCTGTAAGTGGCAGAAGAACATCCAGCACCGGAGCAGCTACGGTAACGCCATACCAGACAACGGGATCGCTCACCATGACACTGCTGTGCTTATCACCAGGTCAGAAATACAAACAGGCAAACCTTTCTCACAGGAGGAAGACATACAAACTGTAACTCTGTTCTGGAGCTTTCTTCATATATAGATAAAGGTAATTTAGAATGAAGACATTGTTTGAGTGACCAAAACAACCCCTCCTACTGCAACTTCTTGTAAATAACAATACTTTTCCCATGAAAGAGTTAAACAGTGTTTCCTCTAAGCTGAATTCTTACATTCCCAGCCTCTATCCTCATAGGTTTTCATTTAGCCAAGTCCGAGAGAGTTGGGCTGTATCTTGTCCTGTCTGATGTGACGATAGCTGAGGCAGCTCTGCCCAGCTCAGCATCTGGAGAGAAAATGAAAAAGGAAGATATGAAGAGGGAGTGAGAAGCAATGACGGATTCATGTTATTATTTGAAGAATCAGAAACAGCCCAGAGAAAAT
The DNA here is from genome assembly GCA_038501785.1 of Myoxocephalus aenaeus. NCBI lineage: Eukaryota > Metazoa > Chordata > Actinopteri > Perciformes > Cottidae > Myoxocephalus > Myoxocephalus aenaeus. The sequence goes on from JBAMJR010000011.1 coordinate 985,614, forward strand.
GGAGAGGATGAGAAAGAGGGTAGAAATGAAAGCAACGCTGCTTTGAAGCTGCTTTCTCTCAATTTTGTCGTCTTTTCTCGAACTACGCTGTTACTGATACTGCTCGTGGAAAACAGAAACAATAGAGGTAGATGCATATTAAGAAGATAAAAACACGTATGCTATTAACTGAGGAATGTGCAACTGCAAACAACACAACTATGGTTTGTTCAGAGTCATCTGAGTGCGATGGGGCTGGGCAGAGCTGCAACAAATACCTTCCTTTTCTTCCTAACAGAATGTGAAATAAGCTTATGTAAGAGCACAGAAAGATGGATGTCTTGTGGTTTTGGTGGTGGCTTTGTGTGAACACTTGGGTTTTACGACAGGATTTATCAAGCAGAGGATGGAAACTGTCCAGACAGATGACACCACAGTGAGCGTCCATGATTTCCTGCTATTGTTCTTTTAAATCTATATCTGTCTGCTATCACTGCTGTCCACTGTCTGACCATAGTGGCTGTGTGAGAGTGTCTGTCACCATCTGTGAATGTACCGCATGTCCATGTCAAGCGTGTTTGTACGTGTTTGCATATGTAAGTTTAATTACATCTATTGGTGGTGCTGCTTCTGTTTGCGTGTGAGCATATTATTATTAGTTTAACAGCCTGGTTGATTTCCCTTCCCGTCTGCAGATACGACATCTGCATCCAGAAGAACAAGCCCTGTGAAACCCTAGGTACACACACACACACACACACACACACACACACACACACACACACACACACACACACACACACACACACACACACACACACACACACACACACACACACACATATTTACTTTACATACAGTAAACTTACTGTACTCACTGCTGACATAGAGCACCCCTAAGCCTGAACGTAACCCTCACGACTAAATGTCTAACCCCAACCCATACATACTCTTAGTGTAACCCTCAAACCAAGTCTGAACCCTCAAAATTTGAAGATGTTTCAAGATCTGAAATCAAATAGGTCTTCAGCTGATAAAGTTACAAATCAAGAATGATTCATAGGAATGTCTGTATTTTTCCTACAGTGATGCTTTTACAGTGAGAAGAGATATATCAGAATCAGAATCAGAATCAGAAACCGTTTATTGCCAGGAATGTTTTCACAAACGAGGAATTTTGCTAGGCAGAAGGTGCATACATTGGACATGAAACGTTAGACGAGACAAACAACAATCAACAGTCAACGACAACAACAGTGCAATGATATTTAAATCAAGTATACGATAAAGCGCTCAGACAAACAGATAACGTTAATGTAAGTGTATGTTAAAGTGACATGTGTGTTTAAGTTCAAGTGTATGTGTAAGTTAAAGTGGCATGAGTGTTTAAATATGAAGTGTGCAGGGAAGTGACCGGTAAGAAGAAAGAAAAGAAAGGAAAATTGTCCTAAAAATTGTCCTAAAAATTGTCCTGGGGGTGGAAAAATAGTCCTGGAGGTGACAGAGTCAGTCAGTGGGGGACCCGGGCTCTGTTTATGAGCCCGACTGCCGACGGGAAAAAACTGTTGGTGTGGCGTGAGGTCTTGGTCCTGATGGACCGCAGCCTCCTGCCAGAGGGGAGGTACTCAAACAGATGGTGTGCATATTCTTATACGTGTGTTTGTGTGTGTGTGTGTGTGTGTGTGTGTGTGTGTGTGTGTGTGTGTGTGTGTGTGTGTGTGTGTGTGTGTGTGTGTGTGTGTGTGTGCGAGACAGGTCTGGCTCCTGTAGGAGGGATGTGTGAGCCAGAGAGGAGCTGCAGCATCAATGAGGACATCGGCCTGGGAACGGCCTTCACTATCGCCCACGAGATAGGACACACGTGAGTAAAACACACACGCAATAAACTTGCCATTTTCCGAAATCTCTCTTCTTTTTTTTTTTTTTAAGAAACACACAACTAATTTGTGTCACATATATATTTTAATGGACTTATTTCTGAGTCTTAAGAAATACTTGTTGAGTGAAATAAAAGTCAAATCAGTTAGTAACTTATTGAACCAGGCAGAGAGCAACACATGTATTGTCACTGCAGGATTGATGGACAAGGATCAGACAGCAGAAAAGTTGCATACAGTATCTCATCCTTGGGCATTTTTTTTTTTTCTCAGCTATGCTGTCGGTGGGACTTTGGGGTCAGCCACTCGTTCAGTTGGACAGTTGGTTGACTTTAGTCCAGAGTGAACTAGCTTGATAAATATTGAATAGATTTCCACATGCCAAACCAACTTTGCCAAAAAACAAAAAAGAGAGAGAGATGTATAAATAGGTCCAACGCAGGTTGAACACATTGTCGCTTTCACATTTACGTGTCTGATGTCTGGAAGGGGTATTAATCCTGTTAAACAGGATACAAAAGGGATAACATGTTAGAAAAAGAAAGTGAGTAACCTCTCTTGATTTAATGCATTTCCACAATGGTTTCCACAATGTTGCGTGCAAAGATCATGAACATTAAGATAAGACTGTTGAGGAGAAGCTCTTAATCCTGTGTTCTGAAAACATTGAATCCCTACCAGATCTATGGTCGTTGTTCTTAGGCCATGTCCACACGTTTCCATTTTAGAATGCATATCTCTTGCTACGTTTACACTGAGCGTCCACACTAGGCCGGAGTTATAGTGTACCAAAAATGGATAAATTCAAAAACGCTCTTGAGGATGCATAAGTTTGAAAACTCCATATTTACCTCCTAGCTGGTGGTGAAACACCAAATTTGCCTGAAGGTATCCTTGAGGTGTCTCATGAGTCCTTTCTTGTGTTGTGGTCAGAGGTGATCCCTCTGCCTCCTCAGATTACACCTCCAGATCTCCAGAGAGAGTCTATGTTTAATCTCTGACAGCATGAGTCATTTTGATCCGTTGAGAATGTGTTAGTAGCTGTATATTTTCTTTGAATCACACTATTTATATGTGGAATTAGTTACATGTGGGGTTGGTGAAGCACCTGGAGATGCCTCTGTTTTTATATATATCTACGTCACTTCTAGATGACTTTCCATTTAGTCTGCCTGTATGCGTTAATTGAGTGTCCCGTTGCATTATGTCACAACCCAGAGGAGTATGAAGGCAGATGGTGGATCATTCGGGGTCCTGCCTCCCTAATGATTAACACAGTTAGCTTTTGAGTACTCAGACCACAAGGCTTACAAGCCAACATGATACAGTGGTGGGCTGATATATACAATCTGTTTCCTCTGCTTCAACACAATTAGCATTTGTTTTTAATTGTTATATAAATTGTTTTGACATCACAGTGCAGCATTAGATTAAAAGCAGGCCTCTTTGTGGTTGAGGATACCCACATAAAAAGACAAGACTGATCAAGACAGAAATTACTCAGTTGAGGGATGAAAAACTTTTGGAACATTTATATTTCAGTCTCGAACACAGCTACTGTGAGTGATCACTGCCTCTCATGAATGAAAATGGACCACTAACACCGTGTAACTTAATACACTTGGGTAAACTATCATGATATATTGATACAATTTTATATAATTTTGTCATGTTGAACATGGTACATTTTGAATAACTAAGAATCTTCTTAACTATTCATATTTTCTTATGCATATACGGTATATTTGCCAGTTGGGATCAGTCCGGATCTGGTGAGCCAGAGCTCTGCTAGATTTCTATCCTGTCAGCTGTATATACTGTATACCTGGAACAATCTTCATAACATTAATCTGCAACTATTCTGATAAACAATTAATTATTTCAGTATTCTTGCAATCAAAAATCTCAAACATTTACTGGTTCTCAATTATGAGATATTTGAGTCTTTTCTTGTTGTATATGACAGAAACTTAAATATATTTGGGGTTAAGACTGTCGTTTAAATGCAGTTAAAAAAGCATTTTGAATATGTTACGTTGGGCTCAGCTGTTTTCCAATATTTTAGAGACAAAACAATTCATTCCTTAATCGAGAGACAATCACTGTCCTATGATGATAATTATGAAACGTGATCATAGATTTTTGATAGATGAAGTTGAACATTTGTTTCCGTTGTGGACTATACTCTTCACATTATGGCAATCTGCCACTTAAATGTCAATAATCATATCTAGGATTCAGGTATCCTTCCTGTGGTTTGATGTTAATTTGATTAATTTTTTCAGGACTCTAACTGGCCTCCGACTCATGACAATCAAACTGCCACAACATGTCTGCTCTTTCGATCCCACCCAATTATCCGCAGTGATCTCTTTTCCACTGGCCTTGTCCCTGCTGCCGCAACTATTACCGGTCAATGCGGCCTCAAAGTGTTGTCACTGTATCATCATGGGCTTTAGGTTTGGGATGAACCATGACGGGATGGGGAACGCCTGCGGGCCCCGTAGCCAGGAGACCGCCAAGCTGATGGCCGACCACATCACCATGAAGACAAACCCGTTCATCTGGTCCGCTTGTAGCAGGGATTACATCACCAGCTTCCTGGAGTGAGTCATCCTATCAGATATCCGCAACACCACAAATTATTTGGTAATTAGAGGTTTAAGAAAGAAAAAATCACTTGGATGTCAGAGTAATATGTTTGATGGTCAGAGCAACAGTCAAATAACAGCTGGATCTTGACAGTAGGCAAAATCCACTTCAATGTAATTATCTGTAGCCAAGTGTTTGAATAAAACTATTACTTTAGATATGAACCATTACCAGTTATTGTGTATTTTAATCTCACTCCTTCTCTTCGGTTCGGTGTGCTTTAGCTCAGGTATGGGCTCCTGTCTGAACAACATCCCCCCCAAGCAGGAGTTTGTGTACCCCACCACAGCGCCGGGTCAGGCCTACGATGCAGACGAACAATGCCGCTTCCAGTACGGCGTCAGATCTCGACAATGTAAATATGCGGTGAGTGATCTGACTTTGTATTCCTGCCTCCTACTCATTCATCTTTCAGCTTACTTTTCCTCTCGTTAGTGGCAGCAGCGCAAAATGCTAACCTCATCAAAATAACATGCTCAAAATGACAACATTTTGAAGTATATAGGCAAATAAAAATATCATTAGTTTATAGAGATATTTCAGTCTGGACCAAACTGGAGGCCAACCAACCAAACAACAGAGTGGCATTGCCATCCATAGAGCAATATTACTCACAATGACCTAATACATGTGGGGATACCAAGATACATACTATCATATCATTATTTCATCTCACCCAAATGTCTGATTGGAAATCTTCTGGTTTTTTTTCTTATACAAGTTGTGTTCTGGGGAAGACTGACCCCAGTTTTAAGTCTCAACCCCAGCAGTCACAGTTCTCACTTTTGCATTTTATTTTAAACAGCTAGTTTCTTATTCATGGTGGAAACAGGCCGACTTAATCCTTCCCTGTTAGCTGACTCAATCTCAAATAAAGTTATTTACCTCACGACTCAATCCTGATTTTATTTCTCCGGCAGTCTCCTTTTGGCCTTTCGGCCTTCTTGACAACGTGAAACATCTTGAATACCTTGGCTGAATAGCATCCACTTTATTGCGTGGTCAACTCTTTTATAGGGCCAGGTTCAGAGCGAATGGACATCTGGAAGAGCATACAGCTTTATAGACTCATTACATAGATACCATGTGGTCAGAGCATATGAACATAATAAAACATAATCCTGTGTATTATAGGCATTGCTGTAGCAGAAAGGAAGGTGAACAAGAGTGTGTCTGCTATTTAAAATGACCTTATATAACAACACTCTGACAGGTTGTTTCTCTTCTATGTTTTCATTCTCCTTCCACACACACAGGAAGTCTGCAGTGAACTTTGGTGCATGAGCAAGAGCAACCGTTGCATCACCAGCAGTATTCCCGCTGCAGAGGGAACAATCTGTCAGACCAACACCATAGAGAAAGGGGTAAATACTATAAATACATATTAAACTTTTTCTTACGTTATTATTGTTAGAGTTATGGCAGAATGGGCTTACTAACTTAAATAATAATATAGTCACTGTATGAACATATGTGTGTTTGTTCTGCAGTGGTGCTACAAAAGGATGTGTGTGCTGTACGGGACACGTCCAGAGGGCGTGGACGGGGGCTGGGGCCTGTGGTCACCCTGGGAGGAGTGCAGCAGGACCTGTGGAGGGGGCGTGTCCTCGTCGATCAGACACTGTGACAGCCCCAGGTACGGTTACCTGAGACCAGTCTTAAAGGCATCACTCTTGTGCTAGCTTATTGTTGAAATGCTGATTCAGCATTCTAACAAGTACTACAATTACTACAACTACTACTGCTACTGCTATTGCTATAACTACTGCTATTGCTACTGCTATAACTACTGCTATTACTGTGACAGTAAAACTGTTTAGCTTCCAGCTTTTCCTGCCTTGTAATTCAGCTTTTAGCTTCTTTAGATGATGCCGTTTTGCTTCCAACTCTGCCAGTTATACATTTCAACTAGCAGGTTTTTCAACAGTGAAGTTCAATGCTTCTGGGCTTCAACCTTTTTTAGGCAGGTAGTTTCCCATTTCTGTATTTTCAGCAATTTCTTTGCTATTAATTTCAGCTTTTGGCATTCCAATGCATTTTCTGCAGGAAATGCATTTTGGGGGTTTCATTCTAGGTAGCTAGCTAGAGATGGGGGACAATATCCACTCTCCACATTGTGCTGAAAAAATAAAAATAAAGTTCAGCTGTATATGCAAGTATCTTTCCACCATGGTTTAGAGAGGACACGTCCTTTATGGGAACACAAGGAGGGAAAGAGGGAGTTGTTGAAGCCTCATATTAGCGTCAGCTGAAATTAAAACGTTTTTTTTTTACGCAGAAAGAGTGTGATGTCGGCTTAAAAAGATCATAATGGGAACAAGATTTTCTATTTCTGTTATGTAAACGTTTATATAAAAAAATCGGGCAAACATTATTGAGGTATTGATGCAATAGGGCAATGTGATGAAAGACGATTTAAAACACACATATTACAAAAAATAGAAATATGTTCTACGTTACATATAGAACAATGATCTCAAGCAGTTCCAAACAATAAGGTACAATATATAAACTGTAAGAACATGCCACTTCAGAAAGCACAAGGGCTGAGATTTATTTCCAGGCAGCAGTGCCACTGTTTCTATTGTGTTTGTCTGAATCATCACAAACAACTAGCACACTCACTTTTGAATCACAATCACCAGATCCCTCATCTTGAATTTATTAAACTGAGAATGAATTGACCCAAATTTGAGGCCAACGGTGTTCTTTTGTATCATTTCGTTTAGCTACAATCTGTTTAAATTTGTTGAAAGTTTAGCAGAAGCAGCCATTTGATGGTGGCTGGCTCTGGCTTCTTCTCTGTTTTTTTATTTGCATTTTCTTATGTAGAGGTGTTGTTGTTATGGCCTCTGTTAAAGCAATAAAAGAGACAGACAGTGAGATTGGAAACACACATGAAGACAGACAAAGCGGAGATCAGGAGCCAGTGTTGTGTGGTGATGGGAGGGAGGTTAGATCTTTTTAAATTGTTGTCAGATGTGACTGGCCTGATTCTCTTTGTGTTTGGTTGTAGGCCAACTATTGGTGGAAAGTATTGTCTGGGGGAGAGAAAGCGCTTCAGGTCCTGCAATATTGATGTGAGTATTGCTGTTCTTCATCGTCAACATGCAGTAACATTTAAATGATTTTACTTTATTAGTTTTGTGTTTGGTCATTGCATGGCTCTCTGCTTGCATGTTTTCATATATTCGTGTGTGGATAACTCTGTGTTGCAGGAGTGCCCTGCAGGCTCTCGGGATTTCCGGGTGATTCAATGCGCTGATTTCGACAGCGTGTCTTTCCGGGGAAAGTTTTACACCTGGAAGCCATACAGAGGGGGTGAGTGAGTAACTGATCTCTGTTGTGTGTGTGTGTGTGTGTGTGTGTGTGTGTGTGTGTGTGTGTGTGTGTGTGTGTGTGTGTGTGTGTGTGTGTGTGTGTGTGTGTGTGTGTGTGTGTGTGTGTGTGTGTGTGTGTGTGTGTGTGTGTGTGTGACTATTTGCAGATTTCCTCTTTGCCCTAAACATCCCCCTCAGCTGTATGGAGTGTTTAAGCGTCTTTCAGATCATTGTTTTCGTTTTACATGAAGCAACCTTACAGTTTCAGTTGAACACCTTCTCTAGCAACAGACAGATGTTTTCAGCAAAAGTGCTAAATCCAATGCTACCTGACATAGTGGATTTTTCATTCAGAAGTTGGTGTACATTTACATTTAAATACATAACTAATAATAACACAATGATCATAAATCACTGTCCATGGGGGGATTTTGCATGTTGTCTTTTTGACATCGTTGTAAAAACTACTTTGACTTTTTCTGGCAGTTCTGCCTCTTTTTGATAGTAATAATAAATCAAGGGGTGAGAGTAAATAATGGGAGAGAGACCCAGAAACACTGCTATCACATAGTCAGCATCTTAAAACCCTGAAGCCGTCAGGACACCTGCTCCTACCTCAAATTACTAAATTAAAGATAATATCACCAGTACAACCGCAAGTTCACAAACCGATAAAGCACACAAGCAAGTTCAAGAAATATGAAATGTAGGTCTTCTGTGACACTGATCATTTAGCATATCATTGCTGTTTCACTTGTTTGTCAGAATTTTTTTCTGAAAAAAAAAGACGGTGAACAGATGAAGATAAACAGAAAGATTTGAGCCAAGAGTTGATGACCAGAGACAAACAGAAGTTAGGAGGTGTGTGTGTGTGTGTGTGTCTGTGTGTGTGTGTGTGTCTGTGTGTGTGTGTGGAGAGAGAATCGAAGCTGCAGACTCCATCCTGTCTGGCCTGCAGATGCTTGCTGCAGAGAGCCATGCATTCCCACAATGTCTTGCGAGAATTCCTCGCTCCTGATGAGCACTACGCTGGACGTGAAAGATAAATAGTTTCAACTACATAACTGCCTTTAATCTAGCCCTCCAATAACATAATGGCTTACAGAGATGGCCAGCCAGCCAATTCCAACTTCAGGCAACAAGTGCTCCTTTCATCAAGTCAGCTGATTTTACAATGGAAATCCCTTGCAGCTGTTAAAATAGGAACGGTGCCATAGACTCTGCCCTGCGTTAAGGCCAGATCACACCACCCAGCCCCTTCCCTGTCCTCTGCAGCCCTCTCGCTCCTCTCAAATTCTTTCAGCTTTCTTCCTTTCACTTTTACCGTCTAACTCAGGGAAGACAGTTTATTTGTATTCTTCTTCTTGCTGTTCTTGGTCTTCTCTGCTTTTGTCTCTCCGTCTTTTATCTTACCTAGTTCACCATGATGCGCGCTCTCTCTCTCTCTCTCTCTCTCTCTCTCTCTCTCTCTCTCTCTCTCTCTCAGCTCAGGCACCCGAGGACAGTTCATTAATAAGGTCTGTCGTTTTTATGACAAACAAGCTGCTGCACATTGCTTTTCTCAGTCTTAACGGTCTTCACATTCAACCCACACACTCCATACAACACACCCTGCAAGCTATGATACACACACACACACACACACACACACACAAACACCCTGATGCAGGCTATGATTGGCCTGCCAAAGCTATGCACCATGGGAATTGTAGTTTTCCGTGGTCTGACCACTTTATCGTCTGCAGGCTGTGCCAGTACATACTCTCTCTCTCTCTCTCTCTCTCTCTCTCTCTCTCTCTCTCTCTCTCTCTCTCTCTCTTTCCCTTCTTCCCAGTGCATACTGTACCTGCTTCAGCGCTGCCAGCACAAACAAACACAGCCCAGACTGATGTCAACAGCCACTCAAATAGTGGAGCTGTTGGCGAGCAACACAGATGAATGAAGGATATATACCACTTGGCAGGAGAAGACCTCGAGCAACAGTGTGCGTGTGTGTGTGTGTGTGTGCGCATGTGTGTGTTTCCTCCTGGTTTAGGCTACCTTTGGGGACACATTTCAGACTAAAGACAGGAGGCGAACAGGAGTCAGGAGATGGAGAGGTGTGTGTGTGTGTGTGTGTGTGTGTGTGTGTGTGTGTGTGTGTGTGTGTGTGTGTGTGTGTGTGTGTGTGTGTGTGTGTGTGTGTGTGAGAGATAAATAGTCATTTGCACATCATACTTAAGTGTCTCTTCACAGGTGTGTGTAGATTTATGAATTCACTTAGACACAGTGCATTTACAGACATCACTACTTGCATAACACCAGTAGAGCCACTAATACTGAACGCATATGCACTTAACGTGATAAAGTAAAGAAGTAATTTAGCTATAGCTCAAAGTGTACGTCAATTATTATTTAATTAAATTGACAAATGGTCAAAATGTTCTGGAAGCAGGCTCTCAAATATTAGGATTTGATGCTTTTCTCTATCCTAGTTTTGAACCGGTGGTTGTATATAATACTGTAAGTTGTTTGAATATGTCACTTTGGGCTTAAGGAAATGTTGATGTTCATATTCACTATTCTTCTCTACATTTTAGCGATTGGTAATTATCCGTCGATCAAGCAAAACAAAAAGCATATGTTTTGGGAACAATCGATATGTCTTTGTGTTGAAACATATTCTGATAATCAACCTTCCCTTTGATAGATTTGACTACATGGTCTTTATTGTTACATTTATATTTAAAGCAGGTTTCACGTCTGGTGGTAAAAACAGCAAATTGAACACCCGACATGACTCTCAGAGCTGCTCGTGAACTTGCGACTTTGTGCAGAAATTCAGTTTTTGGCAGTTGACCTGCAGGAGGTTTGACTGCTTGTCTCAGTGACTATTACATTAAATTCGGCACGGTTTGGAATATTTGTATTAGCTCAGACCGCAAATTGCTGGCCACAAGCTAGCAGGCTAATGAAATTTCAGTTCTTGGAGAGATTTCTCAAAAGCATCTATTCTTTTTCCATGACATTCACTGGGCAAAGATCTTATTTGAGGGGCATGGGGGAAACGAAGCTCATATGCTGATGGTTTAGCATTGAGAAAACAATATCACTTTAAGCTCAGTTTAGTAGCTGTCTGGAGGATCACAGCAGGCAAAGTTATCAGTTAAATAGAACTGTTGAATCATTTTTTTCCTTGAAATAATTATCTTCTACATTGATTCCAGTAAAGGTTGAAGCTTGGGGTAAAGGTCCATGTTGTCGCCCCGTTTTTGATCATATCACCTAATCGTTATGATGTTTTATAGTATCAGAAAACTGTCTTTGCTGTTTGTCCCAAAGTTCAATAAAATCAATACACTAATAACTAAATTAAATAAAAATAAAAAAATCTTTAGAGACCTTGTGCTTGCCATCTGTCTTCGACCCTGTGTGTATTCGGCCTATGCACAAGCTTGAATGTGTTTTTGGCCACATTTGTGTGCTATATTGTGGATAAATGTGGTATATTGATACTGTATGCCATGCTCCGTGTGTGTGTGTGTGTGTGTGTGTGTGCAGGTGGGGTAAAGCCCTGTTCTCTCAACTGCCTAGCCGAGGGATATAACTTCTACACGGAGCGCGCTCCAGCTGTGGTGGACGGCACGCCCTGCCGAGACGACTCTCTGGATGTGTGCGTTAACGGAGAGTGTAAGGTGAGATAAGACCTGTGTGTTTGTAAGCACCCATGCAAGTGTTTGATTGAAATACATTAGAGCCATTAGACATATGCATGTGAGCAGACAGTTTAAGATGGGGATCAACACAAGACTGAGATTATATTGTTTATACTCGCTGTCTAGAGTCTGGACAGCAGCCACAGTCTAGTTTACACACTGACTGCTGAAGATCATCACAATCAGCTGCTTAACTCAGAAATTGTCTTAACTCTGGCAGCGATCTTAGATTCCTATTAGCGATGCTCTCTCTTAATCTCACATCTATCTGCTGCTCATTCTGAAGTGGACACCACATGGAGCTCCAACAGGTTCCTGGAACCTAATTTGACACCCACATGACCCATTTGTTAAAAGACGTAGACCAAAAGAAATCCTACTGGTAATAGTGCGCATCTTACGTGGTTGCTGCTGATTCCCAATCTGTTGTTAGTTCCACTTGTTTATTTTGGAGATAGCTCTTCTCCAGAAAGTAAGTCAAAGCTATGGGCGGGTAGAAAAAGATGTAAGAGAAGAGAAAAACTTCATGATCTCCAGCTTATTTTTTTGTGCATTTTTCAGCACCTCATCTCTTGCCTTTTAACCCCCATGATCTCGCTTTATTTTAAGTTTCTCCGGGGTTCGGCAGACTGAGGAAGGCTGAACTCGTCCAAAAAGAGGATTTTGTTTATCAACATCTTCTCATTGTTCTCTCCTCCTGTTCCACTCTGTTTTTCCCTCTGCTCTGTTCTGCCCCGGAGGAACCCAGTGACCCTCCAGCTCAGCTGTTAGTCCTTCTGCAGTGCAGGCAGGCTTTCATTCACTGCGGTCTTATTATCTCTCTCTCCTTTACTCTTTCCCTTTCTGACTCTACATCCATTCCTCTAATTTTTTCTCCATTTCCCTCCTTTTTTTCCTCTTTCACTTCCCTTTTTTTGGGGGGGCTTTTCCTGTCTGCAATCCAGTCAGTTTCTCTCCTTCTGCTTCTCCTCTCGTATGCTTTATGCACACATACAACTTCAAACACACTGTGGAGAAATCTCTTACGCTTGTTTGCCACCGCATGCGGCTTTCAGTTCTAAGATTGGTGTTTGACAATGAGGAGAGGGGAGAAACAGAAAGAGAGGAGGTTTTGTTGGAAATAGAAAAAGGACATGGAAACAGATGGTCTAGTTGAACACAACATGCCGCTGCAGACGAAAGGTCTGTCAGAGCCCCTTTTTTCCGGATTTCTTGGACAAAATATAGAGGGCCAGATTTATCGGGGAAATGGCGTTGTGCAAATATGTGCCGCAGTTTCCAGGTGCAGTCAGCCCCTTGACTGCACCTGGTACTAAACCTGTAGAGTTCATCCGTGCAGTTCAGAGGTGGGATTTTATATGAGATCAATGTGCTCAGAAGATAAATGATAACGTAGTGTTCTTGAAAACAAAATATTTGCTATTGTTAGGGTTTCAACATCATTCCATTATTCATTCGTTATTTCAACTGATGATTAATTGTGGTGTGAAAGTCTATTGTTATAGTTTCCATGTGCCACCTCTCATTTGATATTTCAGTGCTAAAAAACATTTTCATATACTGTATATTATGTATTCTGAGCTATTGGTCCCAATGAGCTCTGGGAAACACTGTCTGCATGTAGAAACAAGAGGCCTCCCACTCATCTGGACTTAAATCATTTTAACCTTTTAATAACAACTCACCCATATCATTTAACCATCAGATAGCCATGGGGTGAATCACAGTTTCAACTCTGGATTTGATTTTAAATTGTAATCAGTGTAAAAGTAATAATAAACTTGAGCTTCATTATCCCTCTCTACAATAAGCAACTGCCATATGAATATATGAGTGTGAGAGCAGTTGCCGTTCATTCCCTACACTTTTGTTTAGGTTTGGTTCACTGTTAAAGAGTTTGAGTAAAACCACCTGCTTCACTCATCATGAAACTTATTTATGTCGACAGCTATGAGTTTAGCAACCTAAGAGCATTATGTCTGCACAGGATCAGAAAACACATCTGGACTTACCATCTGATATTTCTGTGTTTTGGAAAAGTGGTCTGGAAGGCATTAGAGGTAATCCCTCAGCCTGGCCTCTGACACTTCTCGATTTACCGACTGTGCCCCTTGACCCTGAGTGAACCTGCAGCTCACTTGTTTCTCCAATCTTGCAGCACGTAGGCTGTGATCGAGTCCTCGGCTCGGACGTTCGCGAAGACCGCTGCCGGATCTGTGGGGGTGATGGGAGCAGCTGCGTGTCTGTGGAGGGACTCTTCAACGACTCGCTGCCTGAAGGAGGTACAGAACTAAAACACTCAAGCAGTCGTCATCTCATTCATTTTCTTTTGGGAGTTTCTGCCACGGGTTTCTGCACATGGAGATAAAGATTTTGTCTTTCCTAATGTCATTAGTAGAGGGGGAAGAGTGTTTTAAAGTGTATATTTGTAAAAGTGCTCTTCTGAGAAGCAGAATAGGTTAACACGAGGCATTTACCATGAGAAGTTATGCAACATAATTGCACTGCTGTCCCAAAAAATTGCACATGCAACATTTGAATTCTGATGCTCTGGACTGTGAATGCATCTTGGAAAGTTGCCTTGCAATGTGAGTTACGATACCCCAGACATTCAAAATGTATCGTATAATTGTCTGTTCTCATGCAAACTCCGTCCACAGCAGCATCCTGTTACAGTTATTTATTTCATAAAGCCAACACAACTCCACAAAGCTGCAGGAGATGTGCTTAGAGATCAATTATGTATATTCAACAGTTGATGAGAGTTGATGTAGCCAATATTTAAAGTTGGCAAAACAGATAGTAACAGTCACTAGTCTTATCCATCAATGTGTCTACTCTCAGACACAATGATGGATATTTTGTCTTCCAGTTACGTGACCATGGGATTCATATAGGTAGAGAAAAGAATAGGGCCCAGAATCAACCCTTGAGGTACACCGCAAGTTTTCTAGATGAGTTTAACAGACACGTATTCAAGAAGTAAGATGTTTTGATCAACAGTGCCAAATGCCAATGTAAGGTCTAGCAGGATTATGATAGAGTAAAGTCAGGTGTGAGCTACAAAGTTGATGTTGTTTGACACACATTTGGACCTATAAATAAAGGTCTATACATCTTGAGATAAAGATAACAATTTCATACAATATTTAATTGAACAAATACAGTGAGTGAAGTCGACTCAATATCCCATGTGTATGTAAAACATCAACCATTCCTGAGCCATATATTTATCCACCAGCCACCCAGTGACACGTGGCAGACAGATTTAGGTGAGGTCGGACCAGTGTGGCTTGAGGTCCGGCTGCTTTTGCATCTATTCTGGGCAACATTTCTCCTTGCAACACCGACTTTAGAGTTTCTCACCCAACTGTCAACACCAGTCACCCCCATCCAGGATTCCTCAGAAGGGACGCACCCTGAGCAGGCAGCTGTGCTCTTCACCACAGTGACCAGGCCAGCCTGTCAACCCTGGCTGAGGTCTCAACTCCCCTTAAAATAGCTGACATTATCGTTGGACTAAAAAAAATCTGTTAGTAAAGCTAAAGTCAAAGTGTCGGCTGTTTAGTTGTGTCTTTTTTGATCTGCTATTTTTAAAGATGTGCTCCAGTGATTTAGTGTTGCACTTCCTTAACGTTGGGGGATTGCAAGAGTAGTTGCAGTGGCTGGTCACCACCTTCACCACCACAACATACGGTATACAAAAGTCTGGTTTTGTTAAGAGAGCATCCAAGAGCATTAGAGGTCGGGCACTGATATTGGGAGATAAGGCCTGCCTCTAAAGCTTTGTTTATACTTTATACTTGCAAGAAGACAAAAAGAGTAGTTGACAAAACAAAACGCCATAAACCAACCTCAACAATGCCGAGGAGGAATTTAAATAACTGTCAACTCTTATCTCATATACATGGACTACTTTATTTCCTTCATTCCAGCCCTGTAAAGAAACAAGTTAAGAATTACATGCATTTTAAAGGAGCAAAGGTTGGATATCCTGTAAATGATTTGATTTGGCTGGCAAAATATTTACTTAACCTAATATGTTTAGGATCTGTTTCTACAAGTATTTAAAAGTGAATAGCCATGTAATGGTGCTTATATCTGTGTTACAAAAATTCAAAAGTGCATGTGTTTCGCACCGGCTTCACTACAGCGACCATAAACTACACTTCAGTTGGCGTTCTAGTTCACCCCAAAGGTGAACTCAGAGCGGGGACTAAAGGCTTATTCTGGACATAGAAAGATTTATCCCTGGCAGAATCCATTAGTCATTTCTATAACAAGCTTTTGATTTCTCTGAACTCCTAAAACCTTTAGCCAGTGATTCTCCTCTCTGCTCAAGGGATTTAAGTCTGGTCTTGGATGACGGCAAACCATAAAACGACACTGTAAAACAGAAATAAAAGACATGAATGAGAAATAGAGTTCCTTACATCCCAGAAAAGTGAAAGTTGGGGTTTCTTAAAGATACTGCATTATTTAATTGTTGCTCTGCGCTCACAGCTTTGATGCAGTCATGTCCCTAGTCTATTTCCATGTATCTAGCCTGTGACTCTGGTAGGCAGTGAGGGGTTGCTGAAGGTTTACAGCTCCTTTGCTCTGTGTTTACCAAACAGGTTTGTGATTGTTACCAAAGGAATACTACTTTCGCGCACATTTGCTCTCTCTGTGTTTGTCTCTGAGGCCAAATACCTCAAGCTCTGTCTAATAATGTTCAACGCCTCCATCTAGAAACCCAGAGCAGGGTCAGTTCAACCTCATAAAGCTCCACGGAGAAGTCACGAGCCAAACCTCTCCTTTCCTCTTGTGGTCAAAGCTTTGAAAGGAATTATTTAATCCTTCGTTTTTTTTATTCCTATTTTCTCTAGTGAGGCTGAGCTATTTACAGGGCTGTAATGGCTGGATAACAGAGCAGAGCTGAGAGTAAAAAAAAGAAGAAGACAAGAGACCAAAACAGATGGCGGGAACAGAGAGAAGAGGAGAAGCCGGCTCAGCTCTTGCTCTCTAGCAAAGAGCCGAACAGCTGAGGCCGGCTGCCCAGGAATGCAACTGGAATCTGAAGCCTGTGCTTAGTCCATCGGCATCCCACTGAGCTGAACGCTACTTAGGCATCGCTCTCGACCCCCCAGTGAATAAGCCTCCTTCACCTTGCTTTAATTTTTGGACTTTGTGTGTCTCAGGTTATGAAGAGGTGGTCAGAATTCCTAAAGGATCAGTGTTCATCCACATACAAGAGCTCAACATCTCCCTCAACTACCTTGGTAAGAAGATATTCAAGCTAATGTTTAGTGTAAATGTCTGTCAAAGTAAGTAGTTCAAGAAAGATGAAAGGAACCACACAGCTGCTACTACATTAACTGGTATTATGCTTGTTTGAACGTCCTAACCCCTCCGGAAACACTTCAAAATGTTGAGAAATTTGCCTTCTTACCAAGAGTTTGATGAGAGGCTCAATATCAGTTTACTATATCTGCATTCAACAGACCTATTCCACACCGGACTGTTTCACTTGTGAAAGCAGGAAACGCACAGGTGTTACTAATAACATAATGATAGCTCATTGCCTTTCAGGCGCTTTTGTTTCAGGATCCTGCCATTGTTCAATGCTCAGGTCTTTCTCATTTCCCAATTTTTGTGCTTCCTCGATTCCTTTCCTCGCGTCGTAGTCCCGCCAACGGGAGATGCAAGCAGAGGAGGCAAGGAAGAGACAAGAATAGAGCGGAATCGAGGCAACAGGCATTTAACAATTGAGACATCCTCACCTCGAACTGGCATTTTACTACGACGTCAATTAAATATGAGGTGTGGCACAGCTGATCAGCTGATTAACTGTCCATTGTTTAGTTCTCCCGCTGTACTTTATGATCTCTGTCAGATGAGCATAACCGTGTTCAAACTTATATATTTTCTTTTAATTCAATTCACAATGTGGTTTGAGATCATTACAGCTGTGTGTCACGCCTCTTTTTTTTTGTTTACGTGTGCTGAAAACACTTCCACAAAGGATACACCGGTGTTTCCTCGCTCATAGCTTCTCCACTAAGCCTCCTTGATCCTCGATCCATGAGCCATGCAGTGAGCCAGCATGCGCCATACCAGGCCTTTGAACTGGAACACTTATATTATTATTGTTATTAAAGACACCTGTGCTTTAGCTGAAGTCATAAAAAATAAAACAGAGGACGCTTCATAGCTGTTATTAAAAAAAAATCACAAATATTGGGAATCTATGACAGCTACGGTATCCGACTTGATGAAAAGAACTAATTTGGGTTCTACAAGTTGCTAGAGAAATTGCTGCAAATTAGCACTAAATTACTGTTGTTGTTATTATTTTTACTTTAGACGCAGGATACCTGCTCCTTTCAGTGTTTGTGCTCGCTACAGCGGCGTTAATAAACATCACAGTACTGATCTCTGAGACAGAGCTAATATTAATGTAACTCTGTCATACAACAAATAATAAAATGTCTGCTCCCAGGATTCTTCTTATGGTGATGATTTAGATGCACTAAGGGACATTATTCCATTTATGTTTTCCTTTTACATTACTGTTTTCCTTTAAAGTCTTTCTCCCTCTCCTCTGTGTCCAGTGCTGAAGAGTAAAGGAGACCAGTATTTTATCAATGGGAAGCTGACCATTGACACGCCTCGCAGGTTCGATGTTGCCGGTACCACCTTCCACTACAGGCGGCCCACTGATGGACCAGAAACTCTCGAAGCTCTGGGGCCAACCAACATAACCCTGATTGTCATGGTAAGAATGGAAAGATACCCCAAAACAGGTCTTCAAAGAGATGCCATGTTAAAAAATGTTCACCATCATCAGTTAAATGGTTGGTTGTATGTATGTTTAGGTGCTGGTGCGGGAGGAGAACCCAGGGATCCACTATCGCTTCAACCCCCCACTGAACAGGGAACCTCTCACTGGCTTCGCCTGGCACTACACCTCATGGTCACGCTGCTCAGCTGTCTGCGCTGGAGGTATAAATACACACTAACACACAAGCAAGCTGTCCCTTACAGTAGGAGGATGTTGCATTATCTTAAATAAATAATAATACAAATAATATATAATAACTACATGCTTAACCCCAATCCTAACTTATTAGCCCCAAAATGTAATGGTTTATCCTGTGGGGACGAGGTTTTTGTTCTCCCAAATTCTTCATGATGTGATTGTGTGAACAGATTTATGTCCCTGCAGCGTGATTGAACCCGCTCACTTGGGGCAGATGTCACATAAAGGTTAAGGGTTAAATGGCTAAAACATCTATTTGGTAACCATTTGTCATGGAACTGGAGTGTTTGTGGAGTTCATGTTGACACAAAGCCCATTTTCTTCTCCGGCCTTTGTGAGTTAATGATCCATGCTGCTTTACCTGATAAGAGCGTATTTTCTCCTCTGATAAATGATACTAGCACATGCTAATGCTCTGAAAGAGCACTGATGGGAGAGGGTATTTGTTTGGGTGTGTAGTTAAAAAATCTACAATCTTTCTCCAGAATCACAGACTCCAACATTAAGTCCGTAAAATTATGTCACCTTGTTATGAATGACAGCTTTCTAGCAGATATGTTGTGAAAAGATTTAAGATATATCTGTAATATGCCTTTTTAACGTCTGTCCAGGAACATTTAGGCCAACGCTGGCTCATTTACAGATTGATTCAATAAACATTTGATGAAAATAAAGAAATAAGTAAATATCAGACGTCTTCTCTTTGATAGTATATCTGTGTCGCTATTACTGAAAATTAGTAGCTCATTTGGGGGATAAACATTTATTCTATCTGCCAGTTAACTGCAAAAATGCTCTCAACACTTGAACATGTTGCATTGCAAAACATTGTGGACATTGCAGTATTTAAAACACTGTTTTCCAACATAATTAATCTCAGCAATGTGGCAGGTTCCTAACACAGAACATTAAAGAATGAATGCTGATGCACCCCTTGTTCCCCGGTAACGCCCTTTTGCATCTTTGTCTCATGTCGGTCAGGTGTGCAGACACAGCAAGTGGTGTGTCGGAAGCAGGCAGATCATTCAGTCGCCTACAATCACTTCTGTGACAAGAAGAACAAACCCAAAGAGAAGAGAAGAACCTGCAATACGGAGCCGTGCTCCCCATCGTGAGTCGTGGGATACAAATGTATTTCTTGATGATTTTGAACCTTTGCTTTAAACTTTTTTAAACTTGTAATTACAATTTCAGTATTTGACTATTTGCATTTAATGCTAGTTGTATTAGCTTTCAATTTATGGTCACTGTGATGACATATGATTGTACTGACGGTATCATGGTATTCGGACAGACATAGAATATGTACATCAGTGTAGTGATTATTCAAGTTTCATTCTACTATAACACTTGGTAATAACTATAAAAAGATACATACTTTGCTGTTCAGACTTTATATATAACTTCATGTATTCATTACAAACAGTAGTCTTGCTTAGGTCTTATTTACTATGCCCACACTATATCATGTAATGCAAATGAGGAAACTAAAAACGAAAAGGCCCCTCTCTGCCGCTAGCTGGTGGACGGGAGCGTGGTCGGAGTGCAGTCGCAGCTGTAACAGCGGCCTGCAGACACGGGAGGTGTTGTGCAAAAGGAGGATCTCTGTGACGGAGGAGAAGGTCTTGGACGATTCAGCCTGCACAACCCCACGCCCTTCTCTCACTGAGCCCTGCAGCAACCAGAGCTGCCCCCCTGAGTGGATGGCCCTGGACTGGTCAGAGGTAAGCAGACGTCAGAGCTCTCCCGTGCTGCATGTGGTTTGAGTTTTTTAGTAAACTCATGGCCAAATTTCAAACCAATACTCAAGTTTTCTGCAGAATTCCTTTCAGATGAAACAATGGTTTATTTTTTAATTGAACCTAAGGAGCTCAAACATTTGCCAGGAGAAAGTAAGAAACCCTAACTGGGAAATACACAACATAGGCACAGAGCAGGCACATGCATTACAATGAACATGTTGTTGCGTTCACAAATACATATTGTTACGCTTGTCGTATGGGAATTCCCTGACCTGTTTTTCATTCTGAACCTTAGTTTGAGGAATCTGTTGGAGTTTTAGGGTGGATTAGATGTCCTTGCAGACATGTAAACTATACTTTTAAGACGTCCAACTACAGCGGGCCTGAAAACTGCACTTTGTTCTCACAGTTCAGGATGAATTGAAACCAAATGAAATGAATGGTGTCAGAAGTGCTACAGTGTTCAACTTTTCTTTGACGTCATGTGTAATGTAGCAATGGCACACACAGAAGAGGAATTATGTCCAGCTGGCTTACAGGAACTAAGCAGGCTCTTGATTTATTGTACAACTGCTGCCCTCTGCTGAGTGAATTAGGAAGATTTCTTTTTGTATGCTTATGACCGCAATGACCCCCTGCTGCACCCTCCCATCGCCTCCATCTCGCTTCCCTCCCGCCTGACGTTTTTGCTCCCTCTTTCTTAATTTCTCTGTCTTCAGTGTACGCCCAGCTGTGGTCCTGGCTACAGGCACCGTGTGGTCTTGTGTAAGAGGGGGGAGAGCGGTGACAACCTGCCAGAGTCCAAATGCCCCAAACATGGCCGGCCCACCTCCAGGGTGCGCTGTAACCTGCAGCGATGCCCTCCCCCTCAGTGGGTGACGGGTCCCTGGGGAGAGGTAACACAGGCTTTTGGTTTATTCTTGGTCCTATTCATGGTTATATCCGTTGTGTACTTAAATACAACCCCCAATGTCTTAGTGCTCTGCAAGGTGTGGTCTGGGTCAGGAAATGCGCTCGGTACAGTGTCTGACCCCCAACGGCCAGCCGTCCAACGAGTGTCTGGAACATCAGCGGCCAGCGGCCATGCAGCAGTGCAAGAGCAAATGTGACCTCAGTCTGCCCATCAGCGCAGACAACCCTGAAGGTCAGAGGTCAAATCATTGCTCCTCCTCATGTGTCATTAAAAGAACATCAAAGAAATGTTCCTGTCAAGAAAAGTCATCAAATCAAATTTAACTTAAAAACTTTTAACCCCACACTCAAAATGTAGTAAATATAAAAGTCGGAGCTGCTAGTTGAGCTCTTGAGCTTATGACTCATTCATTAGCCAGCCTTTCCTCGTTGATTACATTTGTAGTAAACACAAATCTCAATGTTTATATACAAATTAATATGTTTAAACATTTGTAAGCCAACTCCAGTGGAGTACTACATACTGTACATATCCATTCAGTGTATGTTTATAGAACATTAGCATACAGAATAATACATCTTAAAACAAAAATTACACATATATACACAAAATGTGGCATATATGTTTTTTCTCAAACATCAAGAAATTGATTAATTAATTATTTAATCCACAGGCCAAATGTCGGGAGGATTTATGTCATTCCATACAAGTCGTATAAGTCTGAACAATAAAGGTGCATAAAAGTGACAATATTCTTGGTACTTTGATTACAATCCAGCACTGTTTCTATAAAGATAATTGGAACACATTAATAAAGCTGTTTCATGTTTGTCTTCCCTGCAGAGTGTAAAGATGTGAACACTGTGGCCTACTGCCCCCTGGTGCTCAGGTTCAAGTTTTGCAGCCGGCCATATTTCAGACAAATGTGCTGCAAGACCTGCCAGGGACACTGACCTGGACACTGTGAAGCTCATAGCATCCAGTTTCTGGGTCCTGTCCACACTCGCAGTAAGCCTGAAACCCTGAGCCTTGTAACAGCAGCCCTCACACTTCCTCTATCAGAGGGGTGTGAGATCTAACTGGGACCCTGTGAGACTGACACCTGGTCCTGTTTCTGTTAAAGTGGGACCTTTTTTCCAGCCAGAATCCAGCTCAAACCAGACGACTCTCCGGGCCGAGCTGTGCCAAAACGGCCTCAGCTGAGTTTTACATTCTACTGGAGGGAGGGCTGCTGAAACCTGGAGAGACAGAGAGAGAGAGATGGAGAGAGTAACTTCCCTCCATCATCTGTCTTTCCAATGATCCCTCTGTTGTAATATTTTGGTGCTACTATATTTCTCTTTGGCCGCAGGGCTGGTCGCAGTACTCTCTTAAACCTGTATGTAAACAGGGGATATTTGTTTAGTTATAAAATCCACTTTGTAAAGAAAATAATTTTCCAGATATTTTTGCCCATGAAGAAGAATATCTAATGCTATAAAATGAAAGATTTGTTTCTACGTTATCTACTAGTTGTTACGTGTCCACATTGTTTTATGCTTTGTTCCGTATCTTTGTATTCATCAAGTCCTCGCTGTCATTCCGCTGAAGTATGAGCAGAGTTTGATTTGCACAGTGTCAGCAGTCAGAGGACTAATGTATTTTATGTTTGACTTGATGTCTCTGTGGAAGCTATAAATGTCTCACTGCAGTGAACGTGCCATAGTCTTGCCCTTTTGGTTAGTTTGCTTAAATGTTATCACTACTTCAGTAAAACAGACCTTCATGCTGCACAGGACACACACAGAGACACTGCCTTAGTAATGTGAGTGAAGCCAGTGCTGACTGACATTTTCAGATTAATGGATCCTATTTTGTGGCAGTATGTGCATAAAATCTTCAAAAAGGAACTTTTAACAGCTTGGCTCAGTGTCATTATCTGAAAATCCATCAGCGCTGCCCTTGCTTTCTTTTTTGTTGGATTTATTTAGCCACATGTTACCACTCATTCGACAGTGCCAGTAACTTTTACTGTGAGTGGATTTCAGAGCACAGTCAGACACAGTCGAGTCAGCTCTGCCGGCAGGAACAGGCCCAGTGAGGAGGAGTGGAGACTTCTGACACTGCTTTCAAACACCATTTTATAGGAATGTTAATCTAAGAATAGATTTACACACCCATAAATATCTGACTTCTCTGTGGCACAGAGCTGCTGTATTATGACAGTCTGAAACCATCAATCGGACCACTGTAAAAGTTTTAAAGCTCATTTGAACTTGTCTTCTAGTGTGATAGTAGCTGACTTTCTGGGCCACATGGAGGCAGCAGATTTGTGAAAACAACATTGACATATCGCCTTTTAAGTTGACACAGGGAACTTGTTAGCAAACAGTTGCTTATGGTCAGCATTTATTGAGCAACATTATCATTTATCTGAAGTCCAATATTCGTTCTCTTTTAGCACCATTTTTTGTCTCTACCAACTGCTGGGGGAAATATCTGACTCTTTAGTTGCTAAAAACTATGAGATCAGTGAACCAAAACCTAAAGTTATGGGCTGGACAGCTAAACGATGAACTATCATATAAAGTACCATAAAGTTGAGGGGAGTTGCAGACAGGTGAATATTCTCTGTAGATTAATCACTACGAGCGACCTTTTTCATACATTGGTGTTTTAAAAACATTGATTATGGCTGCTCTTATGAATCAATGGACTTAGTGTAAAGTTTGGTGCCGAATTCTCTAAAACTTCCAAACCCCTGTGTGAGCCCATATCAGCTTTCGCTCGTCTAAAGACAGTAATGTGATTACTATGTCACCCTAAAGGTCAGTTTCCCTGCTAATACACAGAAAATGTGTCACCTGACCTAAATTTTGGTAGATCCGAGTAAAAAACAAAATGCAGTTTCAGCTGTTTCTCCATCCTAAATACTTTTAGAAAGGCTGTTCAGAGGTAAGTCCTCACTGTGGTCTGATGTGGCCTGTCTCTTCACCAGTGTTCACATTCCTTCCACCTGAAAGCAGCTCTGTGTAACAACACATCATTTCATTGTAAAGAAGCTACAGTATGTCTTCAAGGGGATTTGCTGCAATGTTGTTTTTTCTTGTGGTGCTTTGGTTTTGATTGGTGCTATTAGTTCACTGTTGTTGTTGTTTTTGTTATAATTTTTAACAATTGTGCTTTTAATTATTTTGAAATCAATTTGAGCCTTTTGTAATATTACTAATCTGCAGAGCTGGACCCCTCGCCCACGAGGACCCTCTTTGGGTTCCTTTGTTCCATTTCTATCAGACTATATGCTTGTAACTTACACTCTGACTTGGTTTATGTGGCCAGTTGTGTCTCAAAAACCCTAAAATGTCGCTCACCATGCAAATTGTAGAATTATGTCAAATACTGGAACAATTTCTGAAGGGGCACTGTCCAAAATATTGGCATTTCCAGGCTAAATTAACAATTTGAGGATTATAAAAAATAACCAATTTTTGAGGCATTAAACAAACATTTGGGTTTTTGGAACTAATTATGGGTACTAAGTCAGAAGGTATGTCGTCCATGGGAGCAGAGAAACAGGATTTAATTTGAAATGTTTATACAGTTCATTTGTATGGCATCAATGTGCACAGATAACTCACCCCTGAAGTTTTCCAGGACTGAACAGGTTGAAAATCCATTTGTATAATTTTCAGTTGCACATAAAGTTTCAGAAGATATTTCTGGTTTCAGTGTCTCAAAGGCATTTTTTTTCTCTGTATCTACCTGTGCCTATAATTAAGGTTCACACTAAGAAGTGAGCCCGTTTTATCTGAGTAAATAAGAGGGACAGTACCGGTAGTTGTTGTTTGGTCACATGCTAATTATAACTTGACATGTACTGTATGTTTTCAATACTATAGAAGATGACTCCATCTGTCCCCCATGTACATCTGTTTAAAAGGAAATATTAAATTGATTAAACATGGTGCATTGTCGATTCTAGGAAATAAGATTTGGTCATCTGCGCTGTCTGTCCTCAGGTTTCTTTTATTTGTCCTGAAATAGCACACGTCAATATCCAGACGGAGGTTGAGATCATCAGTCATCTATTTTTGGATCTGACAGCCTTCATGGAAAAGATGAAGCAAGAACTTCCTTTTGTCTGAATGAGGCTGAGACATCCTCGTCAATCGGACTTTGATTAACAAAAAAGAGTCAGTTGATTGCTTGTATTTGCTCTCTTCTACCCTCCTCATTCTTGACAGAACAAACACAACACAACTTGCTAATGTGTCAAAGTCTAATTAGTTTTAGACAACTTTACATGTTTAAATTAAGCGTCCCAAAATAGCAGCATTAAAAGACCCTTTATGACTAGTAGTAGTATCACAAAAAGACTCCACCATAAACAGATTGAACTGATTATTTCCTTGTTTTTTTGAGACATCCAACTACTGAGATAAGGACATAAATACATTTATATTTATCCTATTGAAAGTTTAAAGGTGACCCAATCCTCAACGTCAGTTTTAAATAATGTATTCAGGTGCGGTGCTTGGGTAAATCTCTGTATGAAGTGCCATTTTTGTTGGAAATCCAATCAAATGACCACAATATTCAAAATGACCACAAAGCAAAGCAACACAAATGAGAAACAAACTGATCACAAAGGGAAGCAAAACGTCTATAAATGAATGACAATCGCCCAAATGGCTCCTTCCTATCCTCGTTACTTCTAGTCACCTTGCCGGACCACAACCATCTTCGAACTCTGCCTTAATTTTGGTCTCAACTACACACCTGTACACAGTTGAAATACCATATAAACACCTGGCAAAGTACTCAAAACTGTTTCTGTGGTATACTGACCCGTTGTTTGTGTGAGTCCATCCTGGTACGAAACACAATGGCATCGTAGTTACAGCGAGATAAATCATTTATGCGACTTTCAGGTTTGTCTTTCTAATTACAGTTTTATGACAAAATGAGACTTTCTTGACATGCAAAACGAACCCTTTTAAATCAATAAACATGATATGTGTAATTCATGGCACAATTCAAACGGGGGTTTAAACGGTGTCTCTTGCCATTGACTACCGTGTATATATTCATCACCAGAAGGACTTTGCTTCTCTAGACCAGCCACACACTGTTGAGGCTGGTAACTGTTGATATTGTGTAATGTCTATTGTCAAGAATCACGACTCTGAATGTGAGTCTGAACACATTGTTACTTATTTTACAAATGTTCACCAGAGACCTGGGCCCTGTTTCTCGTACCTGGCTTACTGAGTTAGCGGGCTAATTGTCAGGATAAGATGACGTAGGTCTGGCTTATTCAGTTTCTCGAAGCAAGCTTAGATAAATCACCATAGCAACACAGCCAAAAATTTAAACCTGCTCCAGGGCAGGCTAACTGAAATTCACTGGATAAGCTGGCCACTCCCACCGGACAAAAAAGGCAGCTCCCTTCCTCATTGATGAAGGAGCGGTATTAGTTATATTAGTTTTATTGGGAGAGAATTCTTTGAGATCGAGAAACAGGGCCCTGGGCCCTGATCCACCTTGATTCACTGTGGGTTTGCTGTGCAGGCACTTGAAAATAAATCAAAAGGACGTGAAAATGTAAGAACAACACTGTTTGACACACACACACACACACACACACACACACACACACACACACACACACACACACACACACACACCTGTGAGCACGGCGTACCTCTGTGTGAACCTGCATCAGTTATTATGGGCGTTGGAAGCAGCCGCCTCTCTGACAACACAAACACAATGTGAAGTAACCACAGTCTGGGTGGAGCCGGCAGCTTATAACTGAAACACCATCATTTGGCAACAGATTGAAGATAGTTATCACTTTGTGGTTGTTGATGCCATCAACTCTTGTCTGCTGCTGTCAAGATGAATTGGATTGACTAATTGTGCCGTTTAACCTTCGGATCTGCTGACACAGACGCTGTCATCGGTCCGTTAGGTCATTCATTTTTCAACCTTGCTCTGATGACTTTAAATATGACAGAAATACCGAAGTAACAGCTCGACGTTGTGTGTCTCTGTGTGTGTGTGTGTGTGTGTGTGTGTGTGTGTGTGTGTGTGTGTGTGTGTGTGTGTGTGTGTGTGTGTGTGTGTGTGTGTGCAGTTCTTGTTTCACACACTGCATCTGTGGGAGTATGAGGAAGTAGCTCTTTGAATGTGTCAGTGGATGTCTTGTACTGTTGGTCGCTGGCTGCTGTTGGCTCTGACCATGCTGTGATGGCTGCAGTCTGAAGAGGTCAACCTGTGGATTTTAACGACACACACATAAAGACACATACACACACACACACTCTCTGGACAGTGGACACCTGAGGAAGAGAGGAGGCCCGCTGGAACAATGGTACGGTACCACACCTTCATTTGCTATCTCTCACTCTCCTTCAAACTGCTGTAACATGTGTTTATGCTCCTAAAACTAGACCTGAGGTGTCTTTTCTTCACATACATTTAAGATGATCTCACAGTTTCACCCTTGATACTTTGTTTTCCCCAAAAACTGCATTTAAAAGCTGTTTTAGTAAAAGTGACAACAGCTCATGATTAACTACATTTAATTTCTCTAGTTTCCCTTTGGCAAGCCATAAGAGGGTATTTCAGTTTTAAAGTTTTAAAAGTCAGTTTTGATATTATAAAGGTCATGATAGCGTGTCTTAAAAGGCAATCTCTTTGGGGAAATCCAGCTCCTTCACAGCCACAGAAGAGTGAGTTTCCTCTTTTTCAGTACGATCTCTTTCATTGAGACTCAAGATCGCTCAAATTAATTGATTGCATTATTGTGTTACTTTGATTTATCGACGTGTTTTAGATCAAAATGTGTATTTTAACTTGTAAAATATGAACTTAAAGAGTACACAGAACCACAATAATACACAGGATACATACTATGTGGGCAGTGAAATACATTACCTTGAATATACCATGTAGTTAGTGTAATCTCTGTGTACAAGATGTATTTCACATCGAGTGAAACAGCTTTGCAGCCCCCCTGTGAGCAGGCAGTTGCAGGAAGAGAACTGGTAGCATGTACAAAGTTTATGGGGTTTCACAAGAGGCAGAGATGAGGTGTGAGAGGGGGAAGTGGACTGCAGGAGAGACCTGTAGCTTCTGTCACAGCACTTCCTACTCACACGCAGTGGTCCAAACTCAGTCTTATTGCTGAAGTCATAACATGCAGCCAAATGTCCTACATTTATATCCATTCAGTAGATTTAAGGGTGAAGATCTCCGAAATGAGCAGATAAATGTAACTGCCTAAGAAAAACACCTTGTTTCGAAACAGTTTCCCTTTAATCACTATAATTATTTAGCTATTGTCCTTTAAAAAATAGAGTCACAAGCAGAGGTGTAGTAAAGAAAGACTGTCTATTTAAATATGACTGGCATGCTCACAGTGAAGTAGCAGAGGCAGCATCTCAGGCAGAAATATGGATGTTAAAGGGTCAGCTCACACAGCTTTGTTTTGCCTTTTTTGTGCTGAAAGTTCCGGTTACATGAAGCCAGGTTTTTGACATCTCTGTGGGTATGACTTCTGCCAAAACCACAATATGTTTGTGGTTCTCAAGGCATCAACATTTGTTAACTCATCAGCAAAGTTTCTTTAGTAACTGTTTAGCGTCTAAAGAGTAGAACGTGTTTCTCAATTAAAACTGGTCATAGTGATGTTAGTTGATCTTACAATTATATTATAATTGAATTCCCAGAACATTAGAAACAGTTTTGTCTGGTAGAGGTTGTTGCTGTACGTTTGATGCCTTTGAGTGACACAAACAAAATGTCTACAGGTATAGGTTGTTCCTTTTACATAATTATATTACAGTCAAATGGACATTTTTCACCAAAATGCCCTGCAGTAAACTTTGTGCAACTATTTTATGTTTTAACTTAGGTAACATTTTAATAAAATAAAATAATAAAATATCAGAAATGATTTGGACAATCAAGACACCACTTTACCAGACATGCAAGTTTACAAAAAAATATGTTAAATTCGAGATTTAAAGAAAGTCAATGGGATATAAGACGTATTTCAACAGGGAGGCTGTTCCAGAGTTCGGAGGCCATGACTGTTTTAAATCCAGAGTAGAAAACTGATCTTTATCCCTACACAGTTGATTTCAAACTGTTTATCTCTATGGTCCTTACACAAATAGGTAAGTGGTAGACACCATCTGGTCCAGGAATCAGGTCTGCTTGTTCTTCTTGTATACGGTTTAGGGTTCAAACAGTAGGCAAGTGAATTTTAGAAACAGCGCAGTTGCATACAAAGTCTGTTTCTGAATACTTTTAATTAGGTTTAAGCAACACATTACAAAAGAAGGGAATTTAGTGAAAGAAAACCTCTAAACCTATCAGCTCTATAAGTAAGCTGTCAGGGATGTTGGATGGTTATGACGCAAACAACACCGGCACTGAAATTAAACAGATGCTTAAACGTTTGTTATGATCCGCAGCTCTTTCCTTTGCCATGTCTCAGTAGGATTTTTTCCTCCTGGTGACTGTCGGTCTGAGGTGCAACATTGAAGCGTACCTGTAGACTTCTCCCTGTGAAGCACTAGGTTGACGCCCCAGACCACAGCCCAACCACCATGCCAATGACAAAACCTGTCAGACACACATCAAACAGACCAGCGTCTTTTAGGGAAAACCGCCGCACGGGACAAGATCACTTCAGGGCTCTGTGATAAGGTGTCAACCGAAAACTGTGGTGACAAGAACGGCCTATTAACAAAGATATTGTTTTACAACATATCAATCATTAAGTTAAAGCTGATCAGGTACTGTTTACGTATAGTCACACAAAGTTTCGTGGTGCTTCTCTAAAATGTCAAACTTACAAAATCAGCTCACCTCATCCGTAACAAGTTGCATGGTAACTATATCTCCAGCTTCCTGTAATAGCAACCACAGTTGCTATTATAAAACACATCTGTGCTGATGACAAACTTGTCTTTGTCACGTTCCTTCTTTATTAGAGACTATCTGTCTGTCTGTCTTTCTCACTTCAGTTCCATTAGTTAACTCCGCCAGTAGGATCATGCGGTTGGTCGTGTGTGTGTGTGTGTGTGTGTGTGTGTGTGTGTGTGTGTGTGTGTGTGTGTGTGTGTGTGTGTGTGTGTGTGTGTGTGTGTGTGTGTGTGTGTGTGTGTGTGTGTGCGTGCCTGAGAGCGTGAGTGTACACCTCTGTGTCTGTCCACCGCCAATCTTGCATTCTGCTGCAGATAACTGCATTATAATTTGAGTGCCCAATTATGGCTGCATGCTCAAGAACCTCTCGTGGCATCGCGGGGAGGGGACTATCACTTTCTCAAAACACCTCTTATTGTGTGTTTTGTACTGCCATCGACTCTTCACTCACTACTCCTAACCGGCCCCCAATCGGTAGCGGACGCTAGTGACAACACATCTAAGCGCATCTCTGACCCCTGTCTGCTACTGTTGGGCTATAACATGTGTTTGGCCAACTGCTAATGTAACTACTAGCACACACACTGCTGTACTTCACTGCAACTCAGCCGCTAGTTAGTGGGCAGACGATCTTGTAAGTTTAATTATGTATTTATTTTGTCGATTGCCGATAGTCGATTGCCTGAATTCACCATTGGTTTCGAGACTGTTGGCCAATTGTGGGCTGTATTCATTCAATCAGCACACTATCGAGTGCACCTTTCTAGTTTCAAGAGCTTATTTTGGAATGTTCACTTTAACCTAAAGGCACTTCAATTTTAAGGGACAGATTTAAGCAAAAATAAAAGTTAAATTCAACCAGCAGAGCCTGATATATAGTGATTAGTATCTAGTAGGTCAACCCCCAAAACACTGGATTCACAATAGCATTTTTTTTCTTTTAACCTTCCCTCAATGCCTTTCAAAGACTTTGTATCTCAGGCTTTCTGCAAAAACAATGTGTAGTCTCCAAGCCCAGGCCAAGCTTTCTCAAGCTCCTCATGTTGAGTAAACAACATTCCATGTGTACAATCAGTGGTGTGTCCCTTTAAACTTGGTACTATTTCCATTCCATTATTTAACTTACAGTAACATGAATGAATGTGTAAATAAATTATGAATGCAAAGAAAAGAAAAGCGGCATCTCAACCCCAAAGGGAATAATTTATTTATTTCTCTCTCTTTTGTGGGATTCAGGCAAAGTACCACTGGCAGAGTCAAAATGTGAAGCAAAGCGGAGTGGACGACATGGTCCTGCTGTCCAAGATCACTGAGGACGCCATCGTGGACAACCTCAAGAAAAGATACTTGGACGACTACATCTTTGTATCCCACATGCTGACGTTTACTTTTTCTTCTTCTTTCATTTCGTTACTTTGTTTTCATTTCTGGCCAGTCTTGAAGTTGGTGGTAGTCACAAATGTTGATTTAGAATTTTAGCAATTTAACTGCTGGGACATTAGCAAGATTAAATACAACGGAAACTAACTAGAAATTTCCATTTATGTCAAATGTTTTGCATAGTCCACCAATGTCCTCCACTGTAACACTAAAACATCCATCTCCACATTAATTGCCTCAACAAAACACAAAAATACATTCAAACAATCATCCAAACAAGGGCATAAATATAATGAATACACTCTTCCTCTTCTGCATTCACTGTATGACTCAACCGCTCACTTCCGTCTTCTTAGAACACAGCTGAACTTCAAACCCATATTTAGAGTCAGGAAACAAGTTCTCATCGAATATGCACGCAAGAGCAACTAATATCACATCAAGTAAAACTCCACAGCAGCACCATGTCATGATTTCACAGGATTTCTCATTTTCCAAAATGACTATTGATGGATCATCAATCATTAACTACCAGTTAGTCATTTTCCTGCATAGATAAAAACAACTTCAGAGTTGTTGGACATAAGCCATGGTGGACTCATGACCGAAGTATTTCCCTTCAGATAAATAGTTTGTAATTTATCAGCCAGGCCAGCAGCATCGCCCAGATGCCGATGTCTGTTGGTCTGTTGCTTTGGGTTCGACTGAAATATCTCAACAACTATGTGATGGATCAGCAAGAAATTTGGCTCGACATTCAAAGTTCAAAGAGGATTAATCCTGATGACTTTGGTGATCCACTGAGTTTTATCTAGCGCCACCATGAGGTTGACAATTAGGGTTTTGAGTGAAATGTCATGACAGCTGTTGGATATTTGCCAAGAAATTTGGAACACACATTCATGTGTCTTTTGGTGGTCCTTTGACTTTTAATCTTGTGCTGTCATCAGGTCCAAACTATTTTAATTATGGCCAAGTACCTGCAAAATTAATGACATTCCCATCCAATTCAGCTATACTTTGTATTTAGTGCTAATTAACAAAGGCTAACCTACCAAATTAAGATGATAAACTCAGAGCCAACTCAATTGGTTAATTTAATGATAAAAAGTGTTTTGATTTAATTTGTTGCGACTATGTATCTCTGTATTTTTGTTGTTGGTCACCAATTTTTTTTAATGTAATTAATATATCTAGAAACAAAAGCAAAAAAACGATTGATATTCTTATTTGTCTAAAAAAAACAAGATAATGTACCATCCTATGGTGCCAGCAGTGATTCACCAGCTTATTTTTTCCACCATATTCCTGAACTTTGCCACAGACATACATCGGCCCTGTGTTGATATCAATTAACCCGTTCAAACAGATGCCCTATTTCACTGACAGAGAGGTCGAAATGTACCAAGGAGCTGTGAGTAAAAGCATTTTACGCCCCATGTCCTGTAAAATGATGATGTAGTGGTTCCCCTTGTTGTTGTTATTTACTCCGTTATTGTCAATTTCTTTCTTTTGCCTCTGTAGGCCCAATATGAAAATCCACCCCACATCTACGCCTTGTCTGATAACATGTACAGAAACATGATGATCGATGTGGAGAATCAGTGTGTCATCATCAGGTGATCACAACAGCCCTGTTTTTCTTCTCAGTGTTTTGATTTTGTGTTCTACATTCGACTCTGTTGGTGTTGGTAGCTTGAGTAACGTTTAGTTGTTTTGTGGTGTGTTGTGTCTTTTTTTAATGTTATAGCGGTGAGAGCGGTGCTGGAAAGACAGTGGCTGCCAAATACATCATGGGCTACATTTCCAAAGTATCTGGAGGAGGATCAAAAGTTCAGGTAGAGACAGAAAGCAACGCCTTTAAACCTCCTGCAGGGTGCTGTGTACTTTAGGTGCTCTTGTTCTTGATGTGTGTAACACTGTGTCACTGTGTGTTTGTCTGTGTGTCACAGCATGTAAAAGACATCATTCTACAGTCAAATCCTCTGCTGGAAGCCTTTGGTAACGCCAAGACTGTCCGCAACAACAACTCCAGTCGTTTTGTGAGTAAGATCTTTAATTAAATATATTATGATATGTACTTTGGTCACACTGAAATATCTTAACAATCACTGGATAGATTGCCATTTGGCACAGATATTCCTGGATCCCAGAGGAGTAATCCTAATGTGGTGATCTACTGACTCCTCCATTAGTGCCGCCATGAGATCGCAGAGCTGATAGCATGTCTGTCGACTATTATTGGGATAAATATTCAACAGTAGAAAAGAACAGAAAAATCATAGACCAACCAAGATAAAAACACCATCTCACCAACAATGTGGACGTCCGTAATACTAAATGCCCAAGAAATAAACACCAAAACATTGGAACAGAAACATATTAATGACTCATACAGTTTATGTTATCCAAAGAAATTATAGATCTAAAGATCAAAAACACTTTGAGTGTTTTAAAAGCATGCAGTGACTGTAGATAAGGGTATATGACGTGATATATAAAAGTATTTAGGAGGCAATTAATCTGTGATTAATGGTGTTTCAATGCACTACAGAAGTATTCTTCATAACCTCTCCTTTCTCACCAGTGGGGTCCTGAGGCTTTAATTTCACACTTATAAACCACATCACTGTGCAAGACATCAATTTGGAGAATTTCCTGTCAGTGTTAATGTAGCATTGAGTGGTTTTGTATTCGGGTCAATGCAGTGAGATGTGTGTGGACTATTTTGGAGCTACAGATATAGCAATGATGGAAGTCACATCTGAAACACTGCTGCATTGTTTGAGCCCTGTCTAATCCTGAGAGCAGCAGTTTAGGCCATTTCGATTTGATCTTCATTTGCTTGTATTTATTGTTTAGCAGTGTGTCAGGATCTTAGGCTCAGTGCACAGTGAGGGGAAATTCCTCTGCTTACCCTTGTACTTCGCACCTGAGTTGACCAGATTTGACAGTTACCAACTGACAGCCTGTTTGTCCCTTGTGATTTTTGCATCTTCCAGGGGAAATACTTTGAGATTCAGTTCAGCAGAGGAGGCGAGCCAGACGGCGGAAAAATCTCAAACTTCCTCCTGGAGAAGTCGAGGGTGGTGAACCAGAATGAGAACGAGAGGAACTTCCACATTTACTATCAGGTCAGAGGCTGAAGAGAGGCGTGCACAGACACAGATATTTTTGGTGCCCATTGGCATTCATGTTGAACTGATCTTCTCCAGATGATAGAGGGCGCCAACGATCAGCAGAAAGAGGGCCTGGGCATCATGACCCCAGACTACTACTGCTACCTCAACCAGTCTGGGACCTACAAGGTGGATGGGACAAACGACAGCAAAGATTTCCGAGAGACTATGGTACATATACAGTACACTGGAGAAAATCTGTCAGGATCCCTCTCTATTGCAAGATAAATTGTATGGGCCTTGTGAAAAGAAGAACAACTTGTCCAACCTATGCTTCTTTCAGATACATTACTAGATAGGTTAAATCATTCCACCTCTAATTATTCAAATTAAACAATCTGAATGTTTGTGGGAGAATATCAATCTTTGATGCAACTGTTCAGACCTATAGATATAAGTATACAGTGCTTAATTTTAAGGCACTAGAAGCCCAGACATTTGGGAACCACTGATCTACTATTGTTGTGTGATGATATGATTAAACCCAAACTGTGTTAGGAGCTGAAAGGATCATATCTTATAATGGCACAGGACCCCAAGATCAACTAACCCACCTTACGGCCGTAATGATGTATGTTAGTGTTGGAATTTAGTCGATCAAATCCCCATACTAAGCTGCTGATCAAGTCTTGAAGGAAGCTAAGGAAGGAACACAGTGCCATAGCTTTCACAATGCTATTATTACGTATGCTTAGCATCATGATCGCGTTTAAATACTCATCTCTGACCTGGACACATCATAAGCGTCATGTATACACTCAGCTGCCAGTTTATTAAGTGTACCTAAAATGTTTTTTCTAACATTAGCTAGATAAGTTAGTTAACGTTAGGGGTTGATTCAGAGGCATAGCCATCTAAGCTGCATTAGTCTGTGGTGTGCTGAACTGTATCACTTTGTGTTGTCCTTATTAAGTGAATGCAGAACTTTATAAAACAGTTTGAGCATTATGCATGAAGGTTTGTTTGGATTTATTAAAAGGGTGCCAATCCAAAATAAGATAATATTTAAGAAAACTAAGAATGTCCACTGAATGTTGATACAAATGGCTGCAACCTGCTTTTGTGTTGTGGTCTCCAGGAAGCCATGCAGGTGATTGGGATCCCAGGCGACATCCAGACTCAGGTCCTGCAAATCGTCGCAGGCATCCTCCACCTGGGAAATATCAGCTTCATAGAGGCAGGGAACTATGGGCAGGTGGAGAGCACAGACTGTGAGTACACATGCACAGACATCAGGCACATGGATTCACTCATCCATGCAGGTGCACACATATTCCCACCTGACGTATAAATTGCCCTATTTTGTCCCACATGGATATGAGTAAATTAGAGTTCACCATGACAAAGCATTCCCATGTCAGACATGGCACTGATAATTGATAGTCTGTGCACTGCACACTAGCACTACCTTGTTTATCATCGCCCTTGTTTGCTGCCTGGGGATTCCCTGCACAGTAGATAATTGATGTTCTAGAAATCTAGATGATGACATCTCTCTAGGATTGTACAATTTAAGCTACTGCAGACTTCATTCAGTTACAGACTGCAGAAAGATGCATTCTCAGGCAGTATGTGTACTTTCAAACTTAAACCTCAACATATCTGAATCTTAATTATTAGCCTAATTTAGGCATAATATATTTGCGCTGATTATACATTATTTGGTTTTCTCCAGTGCTTGCCTTTCCCGCCTATCTGCTGGGCATCGATCCCAGCCGTCTGCAGGACAAGCTGACCAGCCGGAAGTGGGACGGGAAGAATGAGTCCATTAAAGTGACCCTGAACCAGGAGCAGGCCACCTACACACGAGACGCCCTGGCCAAAGCCCTCTATGCACGAGTCTTTGACTACCTGGTGGAGGTAGTCAACCCTTTTTTCTCAGTAGCAACACAAAAAAAACACATTAAATGAAATGAGGAAGCATCCTCTTTTTACTGAGATACCTACACAAGTTGAGATAAATCTATTTGTTCCATTCTGGCTTCACCCTGTCTGTCTCCTCCAGGCCATAAATAAAGCCATTCAAAAACCACATGAAGAATTCAGTATCGGAGTACTTGACATTTACGGCTTTGAGATATTCAAGGTGAGTCTTCTGATAACTTGCAGGCCCATAATATGTATAAGCTGCCGCGGAAATAACAGATGTTAGTTTTATAGATAGTGCGGCACAGCAGGATTTGTTTTATTGTGGTAATAATGTGATTTTGACTGGAATGCGTTCTCCCCTTGGCAGAAAAATGGCTTTGAGCAGTTCTGTATCAACTTTGTCAACGAGAAACTGCAACAGATCTTTATTGAACTGACTCTGAAGGCTGAGCAGGTAACTTCAGTGCTGTTGTTGATTTAGTAAATTCTGCCACTTCTTTTGTCTTCCTTGTCTCTTAACCTCTACACTATGCTGGGTGAACGGGGTTCTGTTTGATAGAGAGAGTGCACTTTTATTTGATCTAAATATTCAGCCTATTTTTTTAGGCTGAATATGGTTGTGCATATTTAAAAACTGTATTTCAGTCTGTTTTCCCTAAAGCTCTTTTCTTTCTATGTCTGCTAATTTTCTCTCAGGAAGAGTACGTTCAAGAGGGCATCAAGTGGACTCCCATTGAGTACTTCAACAACAAGATTGTGTGCGACCTCATTGAAAATAAATTGGTAAGCTCTTAGCTGCATCATCTTCACTAAGAGACCAACAAATGCATAAATACAGGGTACTAGGATTAATTTTAAGTGCTTCAAACAAGGAAACAAGAGTGCTTCTACTTTTCCTTTTTTACTCTGTTTTTGTGAAACATAGACAATCGAAGTGTTTTTGTCTGACTTTAATGTCTTTGTCTATATTTTAAATAGGACTTTGTCAGTATGTTGTTGTTGTGTTATCTTCTTAACACCAAATAATGACTCTCTATTGTATGTTTGACAAAAGATCTTTCTTGCTACTCCCAGACTTTCATATGCGTCAAATCAGTTGCAAGTGGTGATTGTTTATCGTAAAATTCCTCCGAACCATCCTCTCCTTGCAGAACCCTCCTGGCATAATGAGTGTGCTGGATGATGTGTGCGCCACCATGCATGCCAAAGGAGAGGGTGCAGATGGCACTCTGCTGCAGAAACTGCAGGCCGCAGTGGGAACACATGAACATTTTAACAACTGGAACTCTGGCTTCGTCATACATCACTACGCTGGCAAGGTAGCTGCAGAAATACTATAGATAGATTATGTATTTTATTTATTTGAAACGGTTGCAGATGTGTGTTGTGATGGAGGTTTTAGTGACACCCAGAGGAAGTAGACATGTTTGTTGCTGCATGAACACGTTAAACTGCATTTGATTCCAGAATTGTGAGAAAATAACCTGACAACATTCTCTCCTAATCAATAATGTTTGCCTTGTGTATTATTATGTTTCCATAGCAGTTATAATGTTATAATGTCGTCTCAGGTGTCATACGATATCGTCGGCTTCTGTGAGAGAAACCGGGATGTACTGTTCCCTGACCTCATTGAGCTCATGCAAAGCAGTGAACAGTAAGTCTCTTACATCCTTGTTGTAATGTAAGGCCCACTTCTCATTGTTATAATAATAATGAACAGGCAACAATGTGTTATGTTCAATGGCTCCCTTTCAAATATTGAGATGCTTCAGTGTGGAATTCCTCAGGGAAGCTGCCTTGGCCCCCTTCTCTATTCTATTTTTGTAAATGACATGCCATATATATTAAAAAATGCAGGAATGGGGATTTATGCGGATGACACGACTATGTATGTATCGTCAGACAGCATTGAACATGTTAATGAGGTGCTTCAACAAGAGTTAAAGCTGGTTACTGAATGGATCATGGAAAATAAGCTGAAGTTGAATGTCTTAAAAACTAAATGCATGGTAATAGGTTCTAAATGTGCTCTCAGGACAGATCAGAAATTAAGCCTCTCTTTGGAGGGTACTACTATGGAACAGGTTAAGGAAGTGAAACTGCTGGGTGTCACTATTGACGAAACACTGTCATGGTCCACTCAGATTAATAATACAGTGGTGAGAATGATTAATAGTATCCATGCCATTAGAAGGAGTGCTCATCTGCTAACTAACACAACAATTAGACTAGTCATACAATCTCTAGTTCTGTCAAATCTGGACTACTGTCCTGTTATCTGGTCTAGCGCATCAAAGCAAGAAATTAGTAGACTTCAGGTTGCTCAGAACAGAGCGGCAAGACTAGCACTTCACTGCTCTGTCAGGAGTAGTGTGGATGCTATGCATGCTAGGCTGTCATGGATGATGGTGGATGAAAGACTGGCATGCAGACTTATTCTGTTTTTAAATAATGTGTATTCCTCACAGAAACCCGTCAGTTTGTCGTTACAGCTATCACATGCAAATGAGAGGCATGGTTATAATACCAGACAGGCACTAAGGGGTCACTTTACTCTTCCTCTACCCAAAACCAATGCACTTAAGAAAACAGTAATGTACAGAGCTATCGCATACTGGAATGTGCTCCCCTCATATCTGACTCTAACAAGAAATAAGTGTGATTTCAAAAGGAAACTTAAGGCAGCAATAATCAGAAAGGAAATTAGTGTAGATTAGGTTATTACTTGAGGTATTTAGGCATTTTTATAATTTTTCTTTGAATGTAAATGTTGTTCCTAAGTCTGTGTTTTTGTTCACCAACATTGATCAGGCTGTACTGCATTTTATGATTTGTATTGTAATGCTTTTGCCTGGACCCCAGGAAGAATAGTCTCCACTACGGTGTAGACTAATGGGGATCCTTAATAAATAACAAATAATAATAATAATGATATCCCAAATAAATGAAAAACTGGGCAGTAAATCAGCTTTAATGACCAAAATACATATTTTGCTTTCCCTCACATTGCCTTTATGAATCCCAATGTAATGTATCCAGGACCATATTTCTTCGCCACACACTTTGTAGTTTTCATTAGCACTGGGTTGTTGCCAACATCACTTTATTTGCTTAAAGAAAAAATTCCATTTTGTATCACTACATCCGAGGAAATGTAAGCTCACTGACAGTGACTCAACACGTTTGTCTCTACTTAAGGATGTGTTGTGTGAGCACATTAAGATATAAAAAATAACTATCTTTGTAAATTACCAAAAATTGTACTTTATTTAAATTAACCATTTGGCAGTACCTCTGCAGCACACTAGGTGGTGCTCTGAGGCCCACCAGTCGATAGCTGTCATACACCTTTTCTGGAGGTCCCTAATGGTATGTTTAATAAAAATCCTTTGAATTTGTCTCAACAGTAACTTCATCTCTGGCTTGTTCCCTGAAAACCTCAACACAGATAAGAAAAGCAGGCCAACCACAGCCAGCTCAAAGATCAAGGTGAGAATTTAAAGTGAGATTAACCATGAACTAACAAACATGTCGGTGCAACAATGCATTGATCATGCACTGGTGTTTCCAACAGAGACAAGCTAATGATCTGGTGAACACACTGATGAAATGTACTCCGCACTATATCCGCTGCATCAAACCCAATGAGACAAAAAGACCGAAAGACTGGGAAGAGAGCAGGTCAGCATCCTCACTGTGACAAATTTATAAAATTACACTCAAACCACACTTCTTAATAAATGGTGGTATCTGTTTTTAGAGGTAGACATCAGGTTGAATATCTAGGACTGCGGGAGAACATACGTGTAAGAAGAGCTGGATTTGCGTACCGCAGACTCTTCAATAAGTTTCTGATGAGGTGAGTGTAATCCTTGTTATAAGGATGCATCTTTTTCCTTGTGTGTGTCCTGGAATAATGACACAGTGTGAACACACTCTCAAAGCGATTTGTTGTGTCTAGGTATGCGATTCTGACAGCGGAGACATGGCCATGCTGGAGGGGTCCAGAGCAGCAGGGGGTCCTTCACCTCCTGCGGTCTGTCAACATGGATAACGACCAGTACCAGATGGGACGCACCAAGGTCTTTGTCAAGAACCCTGAATCGGTAACAAAATTTTTATGTACTTCAGTCTGGGTTTTATTTTGCCTCTATATTAATCCGTGGTGGACTGTAATTTAATACGTATACGTTGCATTTACATTTTATCAACTTGTACTTGCAAGTACTTGATTATTTCCATTTATAGTTCCACTTCAATTTGGAGGGAAATATTGTGCATTTTACAAGACTACAATATTTATCAATGAAGATCTTACAT
The DNA here is from genome assembly GCA_038501785.1 of Myoxocephalus aenaeus. Taxonomy (NCBI): domain Eukaryota; kingdom Metazoa; phylum Chordata; class Actinopteri; order Perciformes; family Cottidae; genus Myoxocephalus; species Myoxocephalus aenaeus. The sequence continues at coordinate 1,026,483 of JBAMJR010000011.1, forward strand.
AGAAAACATGATTAATTTATCAAATATAATGCATGCAAATAAAATTACTTAACAATATATAATGTACTTCATATTAGATTCACCTCGACAACAGTAAAAGGCTACTTAAAAATCAGCAATAAGGATCTCCTCATAAGCTTTTGTGTTATTGCGACTTTTACTTAATGGGGCTATACTAGATAATTTTTTTATGATTTTACATAAAGTTACAGTTTAAAGCACTTCAAATGACGTGCTGATACATTTTATTTTTTTAACAACAGACAAAGAAACGTTGTAATTAACCTTCAGCAAATCTCTGCAATATTATAGAAAATGAAAGATAATTAGAAATAAATGACGAGTATAAAGTCCTTCCTCATGCCCAATGCTCCACAGCTTTTCCTGCTGGAGGAAATGAGGGAAAGGAAGTTTGACACTTTTGCCAGGATCATTCAGAAATCCTGGAGAGCATACATTGGCAGAAAGAAGTATGAACAGATGAGAGAGGAGGGTGAGTTACAAAGGCAAAATGGCGTTGCTCTCAAAGTACACATATGGCGCTGTGATTCTGAATGTGTGTCCACTCTTGCAACACAGCCTCAGACATCCTGTACAACTCCAAGGAGCGGAGGAAGAACAGCATCAACAGAAACTTTGTCGGCGACTACCTCGGCCTGGAGCAGAGGCCCGAGCTGCGACAATTCCTCACCAAAAGGGAACGCGTGGACTTTGCTGATTCTGTCAACAAGTTTGATCGCAGGTTCAAGGTGAAGCTTCATGAAGCTTAATAAAAATTAAACCAACAAGAAAATAACTGATGTTAGAGACGTGTAGAAGTCCTTCCCCTTTAAAACAGTTATTAGTCAGACTGCCCTTTGTGAGCTTCTCCTTTCTGGCATCGCTCAAAGTTCTCACTTCTGTTTTTTCCTCACAACAGTCTATCAAGAGAGACTTGATCCTGACCCCCAAGGGCATCTATCTGATTGGCCGAGAGAAGGTGAAGAAGGGACCTGAGAAAGGACAGATAAAGGAGGTGCTGAAACGAAAACTGGAGTTTGAAAGCATCACTGGTGTCTCTCTCAGGTAGGTCTCTTATTTACAAGAGATGCATTAGCTACACTTAACAATAGTAACATTTGTGGTTGATTCTGGTGGAAAATACAATAACTAGTATCCTGTGTTCTCAGTCAGTAACCGTTGTGTGAGAAGTCACTGTTGCTGCAAGAATAAACATAGCAGATAAACATATTCTGCTGACCTGAGAATTCACAGAACTGTGTCTTCTTTGTATTTTTTTATCAGCTAAAAACACACAAACGTGAATTTTGAGGTTTTTACATTATATGAATATTTCCATTTTGTGCTACTTTATACCTCGACTACACAATATACAGAGCATAGTTGTGTTTATTTGCACGCCTCCGGCCCTCCCTGTCCTCTGCCACCACCGAAATCCTCATCCATGCCCTCATAACATCCAGACTCGATTACTGCAACAGCATCCTCTACGGCTCACCCAACAAAATCCTCAATAAACTTCAATATGTCCAAAACTCTGCCGCTCGACTGCTCACCTCCACCCGTCGTTATGATCACATCACCCCGGTCCTACACAACCTCCACTGGCTTCCGATCAAGTACAGGATAGACTTCAAACTACTACTCATCACCTACAAAGCCCTAAACAACCTGGCCCCTCCCTACCTTTCAGACCTCCTCCCCCTTCACGCCCCAACCCGTTGCCTCAGGTCCGCCGGTACAAACACCCTGAAGACCATCAGGACCAAGCGCCGGACCTGGGGGGACAGGGCCTTCTCTGCTGCTGCACCCCCCCTCTGGAACGCTCTCCCCATCCACATCCGTCAGGCTCCCTCACTAGCTTCATTCAAGCAAGCCCTCAAAACGCATCTCTTCCAACTCGCTTTCACCTGCTAAAACCTGCACCTATCCTCCACTACGACCCTCAGCTTCTCCAGTTTTCTTTCCTTTCTTTCTTTGTTACAAAAAATGTCCTGTTTGTTTGTTTTGCTTACTTTGTCTTTCATTTTTGTTCCGTTCGTCATTGTCTACTGTCCATATTGTAAAGCGTCTTTGTGTATCTTTAAAATCGCTATATAAGTTGAAATTATTATTATTATTATTATTATTATTATTATTATTATTATTATTATTATTATTATTATTATTATTATCTATTACGTTTACCTGTAAGGTTACCTGAAGATACCTTTCAGATAAAAAAATGAAATGCAGAAATAGTAAAATACAACACAATGTTAAGAAATGATCCAATATATCACAAAAAATATAATATTAGAGAAAAGTCTGAAAAATAAAAAGAGATTGGTATGTCAGAATTTTATGTTTTCGTCTCTTCTCTCTGTCAATTCACGGCCCGTTAGATTTATCTTGTGGCCCTTTGAAGGGGCCCGATCCTTAGGTTGAGTGAGAGCCACTGTAAACTACCTATACTGTAAATAAAGGGGTTCAAACTAGTTCCATCTAAACCAGCTAAAACACAGAAATGCTGCTCACACACTGCTGCATCAGTAATATAATTTTTCGTTAAATATTAATAAGATAATACTTCTGTACATTTACCGAATGAGGATTTTAAATGTAAGACTTAAACTTCATTCAGCCGTCCCACTCAAACTGAAACCTAAACTCTTTTCAGTGTTGCCATTATAATTACAATTTAAGTACAGGTTGACACATCTTTAACATCTTTGACATCAGCTATTACTGCCATTGAAAGATCTTCTAAAGTTCAACACATGAAGATAGTGACAGTGTCTTGATATCTCAACAGTGTCATATATTTTCCTCAGAAAAGGCAAGCCTTTCTACTTTTCTTTGTATCTTCCCTTAGGATCTCTTAATAATCTGCTTTTTTGTCTTCAGTACGAGACAGGATGATTTCTTCATCCTACATGAGTCCCAGTACGACAGTCTGCTGGAGTCCAACTTTAAGACTGAGTTTCTGAGTCTGCTCTTGAAACGCTGCGAGGAAGTGACCAAGAGAAAACTGACAATCTCCTTCACTGACAGGTACAGAAACACATTCAGACAACATGTCTTTGCAAATAAACAGGAGTCACTAAACCACTTTGTTGCCACACAGGTTGGAGTTCAGAGTGAAGAAGGAGGGCTGGGGTGGAGGAGGCTCCAGGGTGGTGGTGTTTCAGAGGGGCCAAGGGGACCTGGCCCAGCTCAAACCTGCAGGGAAGACCCTCACCATCACAGTAGGGGACGGTCTACCCAAGTCCTCCAGTGAGTCAGACGCAATCATCACGACACTAAATGAATAAAGAAGAGAATTAGATTAAAGAGACGCAAGGCAAAACTTTAAAGAAAATGTAGTCATTGTAGTTTTTTTTTTAAGAAAATAAAAGATTAAGAAGATGAAAAATGTTAATTTGAATGTTAAATGTAACCAAGCGTGTATTTCATCAGAGCCGAGCAGGAAGAGTGCTCCACAGTCTCGTGGTGGAGGGAGAAATAATGTGTCTAGCAGAGGTAAGGTCACAATTCCTTTATTTCATTGTTATGTTCAGTATATTATCTGTATATCTTACGTAAACTGATCATGTATATGAACCATCAGACTAAAAAGTAACTAAGTACATTTACTCAAGTCCAGTTTGTTGTTATTTGACTATTTGTATGTGCACTTTATATTTCAACCCCACTTTTTTACTAAAATGTTTGACCTTTACCCCTTCACATGTATTATACAGCGATAGTTACTTTGAAGATAAGGTTTTACATAGAAAACAAATGTAAAGGTCTTAAACTACCTAACAGTATATAAAGTAGTAGAAATCAACTTTACTTCAACCAGTCATTCAGCCTGCATTAAGAGTACTTTTTACTTAATCTATAGCTACTTACTTAAGTAAATTATTACAATTACAAACCCACTGTATACTTTTAAATTCTTAAGATAATATCTGATATCTTTAATAAGTCTGGAGGCCGTTTGGGTTTAATCTTTATTTTTATTACACTTTCTCGCTCCATAGCGCACCAGAATGGAGCAGCCAATTTTTCCAGACCCCTTCCCAACCAACCATCAAATGTCACATATTCCTCCCCACACAAACACGGGCGGCCACCCAGCACCGCTCCGCCCAAACTGGGCTCCCAGAGGGCCCCCAGAGTCCAGGCCCACAACCAGTCCAACCAGGGGAACATGGACTTCCTCAATGTGCCTGACCAGGGCATGTCAGGGTAAGGAAAGAGCCCCTTGTGAGATATGAGCACGTGTGGGTGTAACTGATTAGTCACAACAAAATCAGTGCACAAAAGCTTCATGAGTTGTCAAGGCATGTCAGGGTGAGGCTCGACACTTGCTGAGCCCAAACAAGTAAATACGTTTAATTGTGAGAGAAAGAAACCTGTTTATAGAGCGTTGAGGTTTCTGTAATGGACAGGGCATGCTTCAAACTAGTTTGTTTAGTGTTAATAAGTAGGGCAAAAAAACTAACTGCCATCACAGAGAGCAGTCTTCTCTCTGTTTATTATCTTTAACGCCCTGGTATAATCTTGCTGCCATCGCAGAGAGCAGCAAGGAAGTATTGTATACAATACTTCCTTAAATGTAGGTACAATTTACAGAGAGTCTCTCTTGAAAGGCATTCATGGTATTGCGCTTGTTTGTTCACAAAAGGTAACAAGTTGTGTAAACAATTCAAATAGAGAGCTTGAGTTCAGATTGTGCTCACACACACCTGGCCAATCAATGCTTGAAGTGGCATGAATGTTTTCGATTTTTGAAAGTTAATAATAATTGTCAGACTCAGAGATTTTTAGTAATTTGTGTTAATACAAATGTTGATGTGTTTGTTTGTTTTACCCAAAGTTCTGGTCTGACTCAGCTCTCTATTTGTTTCAATTACAGTTTAATACGAAGACATGAGCATAAAGCATGTAAAGCTTTCCCTGGTGAAGATATACAAACCTAAAAATGTTCTCTGTGGTTTGACTCTCTCTGTCTGACCATTTAGCCTCAACGAAACTTTCCAAGTCCGTCTCTTAACCAGCTCTTTTTTATCCTTTTGTTAAATTGCTCTCTCTTTGTAACAGGAAGCAGAGGAAAAGGAGCATCAGCCAGCGACCTCCTCCGGCTCCGAAACCTCGGCCTCAACCCCAGGGGCCGCGCTGCCGGGCGATATATCAGTACATCGGCCAGGACACGGACGAGATCAGCTTCGAGGTCAACGACGTGTTCGATCTCCTCAAAGACGGTGTGTGTGAATGATACGAAAGCAAAATGGAGAGTGAATAGAGATCAATAGAAATCATCAGTCGGCTCTAAATGTATTGATCTGATAGATTTGAAACAGTGATTCGTGATATTTATCTCTACTTGTTTATTTTCTCTGTAGATCCCTCAGGCTGGTGGACTGGCAGGATTAAAGGAAAGGAAGGTCTCTTCCCTGGTAACTATGTGGAAAAGATCTGAACACGGCTTCGGTGGACTTTGGATCTGTTAAGAAATATGTGTATTTTGTTGAAAGCAGCACACACCGTTTGCTAAAGAAACGGCCAGTGAATTATTCATGGTTGCATGTGAGATCTTCATCCATAATGGGAACTGTTTAAAGTTGGACCTCGCTGAGACGCATATGCATTGTTTGTAGGAGCAGAGCACAGAAGACATTGTTATTATGGTCATGACTTTTAAAACACAGGTCCACTGCAAAGAGCTGCTCGGGTTTCATCTGTTGTCGTTCTGAATGATAGCAGCAATATCTATCTTTGACTTCACTGTTACTCCCACAGCACCTTTCTTTGAGCTCTTATTTTCCTAAAAATGACTCAAAGTTAAAGTTACAGAAAGGTGCATTGCTTTTTGGTGTCTAGTGTCTATAATTCCCTTGAAGTTGTTCTGCAGAGCAATGTCCAACACAGCTCAGTATTTGTGATTTAGACAACAGAAAGAAATCAAGTAATAGACATGTTAAAATATATTGAACTTGACTGTTATGTTTGCACCATAACACACCTGCTTCAGACCAATCAAAGACATTGACAATACTTAAAAAGTTATGATTATTATTACATATATCATTATTGGTATTGGCATTTCTTCACCTCAGTCAAAGAAATATATTTTCATATTTTTACCTCAAGGACTTTTGCACTGGTTTGTTGCTTTCATCAGTAAAATATGAAATATTTCTGAATAACAAAAAAAGAAAGAGGTGACTTATTAACTTTACATTTTGCATTTCTCTTTTTTTTTATGTGTGGTTGATTTTGTAAATCAATGTAATTCCCTCACAGTCAATCAATATTTGTTTTTATATGGATAAATAAAAAGTTTTACAACTCTGAATTTTCTTTTTCACTTTATTTTTATTATTTAATTTATTTATTTTTTTAACTTTTCAGAAGGAAAATGTATAATAAAAAGGAAAAGTGCAGTTTGAATCCAAAATACAAAGCTAAAACCCAAATATGGCATTGCTATAATACAAGTTTTGTGTATATCTGAAAAAAATATGTTTCTGTTGTTGTTGAGCTTGAATGTAGCACAATGACAGGGTTATACAAATAATATACTTTATATAGAAGTTTAATGTATGACAGTGTGAATAAAGATATGTATTCAAAAACTGTGAAAAACTTTCAAATAAAAGTAATGTTTTAACTCAGAACGGTGTTGCTACTTATAAAAGGTCTGAGTACATCTTCCAGACTGTGTAATAGTGTAAATAAGATTAATATCAAACAGAACTGTCACCTTTCAAAATAAATGCGAGCACACACGCCATACCTGCTCTTTCGCACGCTCGGAGTGCTTGTGCTTTTATTTTGAAATGTTCACCGCTGGAGTTGGCGATGGACCGGTTGAACCTCCTTTTCTAGAGAAGACCTGAGTCCTGCGGCGTCCTGCGTCACCTGTTTCTATAATCAGTCTGTCTGTTCCGTGTCCTTTTGATGTGTTCAATGTATTTATAAAACAATTTTCTGATATGTAAACGATCTATTAAATGTAGGCAAAACATTTTGTTAAAATACTCAAACATTGAGGCACTAATTGTTGAGATGGATTTTAAAGTACATTTGACCTCACTTTTAAAGTTGTTCTACAAGGAGTGTTTTTATTTGAGTTTATTAGAGTAGAGTCTTTCCCTTTAAAAGTTAACATTTATTTGGAGAGAAAGTACATTCCAGACATTTCCCCTGTTTGACTTGTTGGCCCAGAGATGTAAAATCGTTCAGCATGTTGATTTGTGACGTCACAGTCTCGTGCAACAGGATCGGCAGCGTTTCGATGCACCTGTTATACCTCCTGGAGCAGAGCAACACTGACGGACTGAAGGCTGGGACAGCAGCAGCATGGGAGGTAAGAACCAACACTTTCTGATAATAAGACCAAAATGATTTTTTTTTTTTAAACTAAGAATTCATTTCATTAATCTTTTCTTCCAAAACGGGTGTGAAACTGTCAAATTGTTCACCAGAAATCATAAAATATTCCTGTTGATGTTCCTGTATACTGTACATGCTGGGATTAGTGAGTGTATTATGTGCTTGTGACATATATCAACATCATAACCATTATGTGTCTCCGATGTACATAACCCAATATTGAATCAAGTGACATGCACTGTATTCACTATTTAAATGGGTATCGTAAAGGCTCTGAGAAAGGAGGTCTCAAAAATCTGTAAAACTTTCAGAAATCAATTCTCTCTCTCTCTCTCTCTCTCTCTCTCTCTCTCTCTCTCTCTCTCTCTCTCTCTCTCTCTCTGACTGACAGGTTTCTACTCCAGTGAAAAGATGGCAGGAGTTTTTTCCTATGAGAGTTCAGAACTCGACTGGTGTGAAGACAACTACAAACACTCCGAACATGTAGTGGAGTATTTCAACACTGTAAGTACTGTCTGCAGTATACTATTTATCTTAACAGAATACTATCTATAGGTATACATAAATACATGTATAATATCCATGATCTCACAGAAAAAGGTGGACTGAATGTTTGATTGATTTGATTGATTGATGTTTTCCCTGCAGATGAGCAGCTTTTTTTTCTTCATCATATCCCCCATCATGCTTTACCTTCTGCACCCGTACGCCAAAGAGAGAAACTTGGCGATTCACATGGTCTGGATCTTGATGATATTTGTAGGTCAGTGTCTTTTTCTTCATTGATATCTCATTTAAATCTCAAGAAAAGACCGTTTTTGTTACATTAACATGAGTCACTGAGTAAATACTGTAAGTGATATCATATATAATAATTATATTATTTGATAAAAGATATGATATATATGGTAATCACAAAAATGTTTTTGCTTCTTTTCTCTCTTGTTAATTACCAAATGTATCACGCAATCAGTCGTGTGGTCCCTACCCCGGGTTATAAACCACTGTTTCACAGTATCAGAAGCTTCTTCTGGCAATTTTTAGACTTTACAATCCTTATATTTCTCCCTCTCACTCCTTCTTCTCTTTAGTCTCTATGTGTATTTGTTTTGTCTTCTATAATATAATGAAAACATGAAAAAGACAGTTCTCTCTTTTTGCAGGGCTGTTCTCGGCGTACTTCCACATGACACTTAGTTTCGTTGGCCAGATGTTGGACGAGTTGTCCATCCTGTGGGTGTTGGCGGTGGCCTATGCTGTCTGGTTCCCCCGCAGACTCTACCCTTCTTTTATAAAGGAAAGGTAAAGCAATCAACCCAAGAACATATGTGTTTGTTTCTATCTTTATTCATCGCCATCCATTCTAAGGACACACGCATCTCAATAATCCTTTAATAAAACCAAAACAAACGAACAATGACAAAGTGTTTCTGAGGCCAGTCTGAAACCCAACCTGTGTTGGTCGTGGAGCCTGTTTGACAGCTGCAACTAGTCATTGTACAAAGACACAATGAGGTGCTGCTTGCTTCACCTGAATGTGACAGAAAGGGGCTCACTGTTGTGAGAGGATGAAGCTCCACCCAACCTGTGTAAATATTTCACACCACAAGATGGGAAAGATAAATTACATTTTGATGAGCACCTGAAAATAATTCCACAGCCCTCAACACTAGAACCTCACATTGATTTTCAAGTTTTTTACAGTCATGAGTTTGGTCTTCCTGAATGATGGATTACTGAAATGGCCTACCTGACACAGACAAAGAGGCCGGAGAGGTCAGGGGGTCCCTTTTGCAACTTTCTATACATCTTTACTGTTTTGGTTTACTCTCAGCGCTCTCATGGTGATGTTTTTGACCACAGCGGACAACAGATGAGCCATATATTTCCTTCAGGAGTTGGTGGTGACCAAATGCAGAGCTAAAAACAAAGCAGACATTGGATCTAAATTTGCCAGGTGGCCATAAACGCAACTTCAAATGAATGATAACTAACAAGTTCACTATATCAACTTAGAAAGTGCTGACATGTCAATGTCGTGTTCACAACGTGCTGTCACCAAGTGGCCAGAAATAAATCCCCAATTGCTGGTTTGAGAAAACAGAACCTGTATCTCAGGTTGTGTGCAGATGAGTATCTGCTAGACAGGAAGCTTGTCTTCCTCTCATCCATGAACTAAATACTGAAATGTAGGTGCAGGTTTTAATCAACCGCATCACCTTGAGAGTTCTGACGTGAAATTATTTCCAACCTTCGAGCCCTTGCCTCACAGCTTGTATTTTCTTACTCTGTCATCCACAGGTCCACATTTTCCAGCCTCGTCCTGGTGATCACTGTTATCTCCACACTGTCATCCTTTGTCAGACCTACAGCCAATGCCTATGTTTTAAACTGCTTTGGCTTCCATTTGGCCTACGTTGTGGTTTGCGAGATGAAATGGTATGAAAACTCTGAGGTTTCGGTCATCTGTAATTGTTATTGGTGCACTTTTGATTTGTTATAATAACAGGTTTTCTCTCTTGCTCAGCTGCACTGACCAGAAGGCTCTGCGGCTGGGGAAGCTATCGGTGGCTCTGTGGGCGCTTGCCATTTCCTGCTGGATTAGTGATCGTTTTGGCTGCAGCTTCTGGCAGAGGCTAAACTTCTGCTACCTGCATGGCATCTGGTGAGTCCTGGCTTCCTTGAGTCCCTTTCCTTTCCTTTCAAACTTATTTCCCATCATTTACCCCAAATACCACCATAACTTCTGTATGTTCCAAGAACTGAGCGAATCATTCACTGGAGTGAATTAGTAGTGTCTATCTACATGTCATTTCTAGCAGACAGGGTTGATTTTTTTTTCAAGGACATGCTTGTGTATTAATCTCCAATATCTGTATCCTCCAGGCATATTCTGATTGTGATAGCTGTGGCCTATGCCACCACCCTGACTGCTTACCTGGATGCCAACCATGAGATACCGTACTCTCTGCCTGCACTGCAGTACTGGCCCTCCGATAAATGGGCTGTTGGATTACCTCACATTGTCCTGAAGGGCACAACCAAAACACAGAAACGGTGCTAACAAAGTTAAAGTCCTTTTTGTATTAGTACACGTCATTATTACAAGTGTACATGGATGGTAAGCACCAAAAAGATTTAATCTAGTAACCTTTATTCAGCACCTCTTTCTAACCTTAGACACAAGCTGTGAGAGTTGCCTCACCCAGAAAAAACTGAAATCACAGGAATCTGACCGGATCGCTTCCAAATTGTTGTTTCTTCTTCTTTTACTTCCCAGATTAGCTCAAGTTAAATGTTTGTTCAAACAAAATGGGCCAACTGGGCACAGGCCTATAGGCTCCTGAGGGGTATATTAGATACAGTATTAGATTAAATAAATATAAACTATTAAAAAACAGGTAAGAGCTAGGTTTTGTTTCTGTGCCCAGAGGCCCATTGTCTTATGATTCATCCATGTTTACATTAATATTCACAGCAAAATCGGAAGTGTGAAATTAACTCGCATAGTGTTAAAATCAACACTATGCCAGTGTTTATATAATCCACTCGGGTTCAGAGTTAAATGTACACTTTGGATAGTGTTACTATTTGAACTCTTTCATAGTGTTAAATACCTAACACTCACAGTGTTGTCCTATGACACATGCAAGTGTATTTTTAACACTAAATTGTGTTGTTTCCTTTCACTAAAAGTGTTAATATCTAACACTCAGTGTTGTCTTATGACACATGGAAGTGAAAAAGGTGACAGTGGTTAATTATATTATTCAGTGATTATATTATTATGCACTCACAACTGGCCAGCAGGTATGAATTGTTCATATCCCTTCATACCGGTGGTGCATGCATAGCCATAACGACTATTGTCGCTCCTCGGCAGGCAGCCAAATGTAATGTTCTCAGTCGAATTTTATGTTCACAGTCAGAGCTACTTACGTCTCAGGGATAGAACTTGACTCATGGTTTAACCGCCAAACTGCATGCTGGGTAAAGCCCGCCCACTCAGTCGCACAGGAAGTGACTCTAACTCAGTCAGGAGTGCATTGCGTTAACTCACTGAAACAACTCCGCCCGCAGAGCTATTTCAACACTGCAAGTGCTCAATTAACACCCAAAACAACACTGATAAACTCAAAATATTTTACACTGGAAAATGAACACTAAGTAACACTACCGCTTTTGCTGTGTTGATTGTAGACACAGAGCTTATACAAACTTATATATTTTGTTGAGAAACACAAAAACACACTTATCATCTACATATCAAAGTTGAAAATATAGTATATTTAATATACCCATTATTTATATGTTAACATTGATGACTTTGAAACGTTATCATGTATACTGTAGGTTTATGCTTTTAATACAGAAGCAAATACAAAACATATATAATCAAATATCTAAGTTTTTATTTGGAAGAGGCGAGCCTTTTGATGGGAAAAATAAAAATGTAATTAAAGCTGCAAGCAGCAATGAACGGGCCCTCACATCTCCCCCCAAGTCAGGGGTGTGAGACTCTGGTCTACACGCCTGTGCACTTCCACAACCATCGGACACTGTGCACACGAGCTGGACGTTATTTCCTGATTGGAGTGCGTGGAGAACACGCACTAACGATATGTCATGTTGCCGTGTATGTGACGACCACACCATTTAAATACCATGTAAATTGGATGATATTTGTCACAAATGACTTCCGATGGTCAGTAGGTGACGCTATGACTATGACTCAAGATGGGCGCGTCGATGTCTTCAGGTCTGGACTCTTATCCAGCATGGGACATTTAGGGCTGGTTGGAAAATCTAAAGTGAAGTCACCACAGCTTCCTGTGTCATGGCGAAACCTGCAAATTGCCCGTCAGGTCATTGCACCACCGCTCCACAAAAATGTCACAATTCACCATCGTGAGGTCTTGTGCTTCTGCTGACCAAATTTCGGGTGGATTTGTTAAATCATCTTGGCGGGAAGAAAACAAAATACAAAATACAAAAGTTTTTGAGCATCTCAAGACCCTAAAATATGCAATTGTGCAGTAGAATAATGATCTACCCCTTAAACTTTTGTTTCTAAAAAAACAATACTGTTGCAAACCGAGCTGGGGGCCAGTCGGTGTTTAGAGTTGAATGATGCTGAACTTCTGTGTGTGAGGCATGGTTTCATTGAGACATTTCGATGTCTGTCAAACAATAAAAAGTTTGCAACATGAATAGTCTCTTAAAATGTCAACAGGCATCCTGGATGACTGAGAACATTTGAGAATGTGTGTGTATTTCTGAAGAGTTTATCTTTGACTGCTAAGCATGTGGGGTTTTTGTTCATATAAATCAACCGCTGTTACTTATTTTCAAGATATGAATGCACAATTAATTCTGTACACGGCGGAATATATTGATGTACTGTATGTTTTCTTATAAATGAAACAATTGTTTTTTTCAGGAACAATAACTACTGTAATTCTTTAGAACAGTTTCTTTGAGTGAAGCACTACGCTGAAATGTTGTTTGAGATACCTCAATATGTAATGGTTTCACAGACATTCTCTCAATTGTGTACAAATAACATCTAATTAAAAGTGAATTAAAAGCTCTGTAGTTTCTGACAACATTTTCTAACATTTCAGTACTCAAATCTGTCAAGATCAAATAATTGTCTGGTCTATTTCTCAAAGAGAACTAGTGTTGGCCCATTCAGAACCTCTGAAATATTCCTCTAAAGTACATTTGTACGACTATCACATCTATTTCTATTGCTTGAATGATTAATATCTAAGCTGTTAAAAGCCCTTTTTCCCCCCAAACAGCTCTTAATGTTGGTGATGTTTTGAGAATATTCAGGTACATTGTGCTTCCATTCACATGATCCTTCCTGAAGGAAACAATAGACACAACAATAGAAATTGCACACAGGCATTCTCTGGACTTCAATGCTCAATAGTGACCTCCTGTGGTTGATACGATATTTAAAAGCAACATGGACTTTTTTAGAAAATAACAGTGATAGCCAGTTGATATAATATGAAAAAGGTAACAAACAAAACAAAACATTTTAAATGGCAAGATCTCATAATCAATTAACAGTAACTTTCCAGTGCCCTCTCTCTGGATATACTGAAGAAGAACAAATGTGTTGGTCTGTGTGTCTCTTCTAGATCAATGGTTCCCAACCTTCAGCGACGCTAGCAGCCTTACTGTCGGGATTACAGTGTCAGTCAGTCGGCCCACGACTTTGCTCCATATCTTAAAAACTATCAGAGAAACTACCATGAAATTCGGTACAGACATTAATAGTTGTTCCCATCTTGTCAAAGTTGTAACTTGTCCTTTGAAATATATCAACATCTTCTGGACTTGCAAAATATTTGGTACCGACATTCATGGCCCCCAGACAATAAATCCAAATGACTTTGGTGATCCCCTGACTTTTTACCACAAGAAGGTTTACATTTTGAGTGAAATATCTAAACAACGATTTGATGAATCACGTACCATTCAAATTTGATACAAACATTCATACTTTGAGGGATTCTCTAACGCCACCATTAGGTCAACATTTAAATTGGTCTTATCCTTTTTTTATACCTGACAAAATTATGACATTAACGCCAGCCTAAACCCATTCTTAGTCTCAAATGTGGCGGCTGTAGCTCAGGGGGATGAGTGGTCTTCCCACAACCACAAGGTAGCTGGCTCGATCCCCAGTCCCCCCATAGTTCACATGTCGAAGTGTCCCTGAGCAAGACCCTGAACACCCAGCAAATGGCTATACCTGCTTAACATCAGCATGTTAATATTGCCATTATGAGCATGAATGCATTCAGCTCACAGTACTGCTGTACATTAAAGCTTTTTGAGCTGCTAGCATGACTGCTAACTCGTCTCTGTCTCACTTTTCTCTCTTTTTTTTTTTTTTTTCATGAAATACTGGACTCTTTCGCTCTAAAAATCCTTCAAAGGTTGCAGGGAACCACTGCTCTATAGTCGTTCATATATATATACAGATATGCTTTTATTTTTGTATCCAAATCTTTGTTTGGGTTTTATTGAGGGCCTTAAAAGTTAGGACCCATCTATATTTTTTGTTGATGATGATACAATATTCTTTTTATAAATTGGACTTGTTGTTTTAACATGAGTTATTAATTAATTACAATACACCTCTGTTATGTGTGTGAAATCTGTGGGGCATGGCCTCATTTTGTATTTCTCCCTCTCCCTACAAATTGAAAAGGAGGATTTAAAGGTTGATGTCTCAATATCAGTGGGACACCCTTGTGTCTAAAGAAGCCAGGTGGAATTTCTTTCACTCAGATTTGACTGAGAGGCAGACTGGATCAATTTGAGCGGCAGGGGAAGAAGGGGAGGCACCAAGCCAGTGAGAGAGTGGTGACCTTCTGTCCCGGAGCTGAGGCCCGATAATCTCACATCAAAGTCTGAGCACCACAGAGACTTGACTGCGACTGGCCCTCACTCCCTGACTCTGTATAGTAAGAGAGATGTCTTCAATCAGACGAGTACTGCCTTCCTTTCAGATAAAACGTTTTACATTTTAAACAGTAAGATCAACCTGTGGTGTTAGAGGCTAAATTAATTCAGATATACCCAAGTTTAGAAAAACCTAAATCTCAATGATGCAGAAAGTGCATGGTACAATTACTAACACTTATTTTAAATTGATTAAGATTCTTTATTTTTTATTTTCTTCTTTTTAATATCTTTATGTTACAAAAACTAACATTAGGATACAAATGAATTCGCTTCTGATGCAGACTAACATTTACTACGGGTAAAGAGGAGAAAGGAAACTGCACTTTACAGGCTTTTACTAATAGCACTGCACTCAAATGTTTGCTTTTCACCTGCGATAAAATACATATTCAGATAATTTTCAGATAATAAAGTAAAAGTTGCAATACCACACAATACAAATACTCTATTAGAAGAAAGTCCTGCACTCAAAATATATAATTTATTTTTGCACAACAAATGATGATTCAAGCGATGTTGGGTAGTTAATTGTAACTAAAGCTATTACAAAATGTTGGAGAAAAGCATTATGTTTATGTCCCTTTTTGGTGAACTTCTCAGAAAATTCAGCATACTGACAATAATAATATAATTTTTTTGTAAACATAGGATGATTGTTAATAAGTTAATTAGTTATTAGTTATTGATATTGCATTGGTCAGACTAATAGGAAAAGCTAACTCATAAAAGCCATGCAATCGAACCCAGATTAATCAATTAGCATCATGTGCATTTTACAATTGAAACAGAGCTGAACCCATTGGGACAAGCTCGCTGTCACTCGAGAAAACCACCAGAAAATGCTTTAATTGTATTTGCGGCTCAGCAACTGTCCCGCCTCTCCAATGCGTTGATTGGTCACTTTCAAGAGTGCTTAAATTCTCTGCGTCCTGATTGGCTGAGAGAGCTTTCTGTTTTGGTTGCCTGCCAGCAGCCGTCTGGAAGGGGAGGGGAGCCGTCGGCCTTCCGCTTCTGGGCTGGATTGACACACAATGAGGAGCAGAGGCTGGGGAGACGCTCCGAAAACGCCGCTGTAAATAAATACAACAATCACTGAGGCCAGAGAAACATGGAGAACCAGGTACAGTGGCTTTCGTGTCTCCTTGTGGAATATGAAATTTTCACGGAGAAAATGCCAGCAGGTCGCGCGCCGGCAGGGCAGGAATGAACCCTCTGTTCAGCTAGCCAGAAGAAGAAAAAATGCTCCTGCTGCTAATGAACTCGTAGTTGTTTGGCTCTGGAGCTATGCTAGCTGGGCAGTCATACATCGGTATTTACCGCTAGCTAGCGTCACACTACCACACCACTCAGCACCGCTGTGTAGCTGTAGCCACAACCAGGCACACAAAGAGATCCACACCTTGAGTTTATTCTGCTCTGCTGTGTCTGAAACGCACATGCACGTTGTTGAACGCCATGCAGACCGATTTGAGCCGAGGTTTTGCAGTAGCTAAGCTAAGCTAGTGCACCTATCAGGAGAGTGTCGGCCGTTTGCTAAAGGCTAAGGAGCCGCTACAAGGCGCCGGGGGAAAGATTTGTCCTCTCCAGGTTGGGCTGGAGAGGCGGGGTGGTGTCTCCACTGCCAGCGGCCTGAAGCCTCACATGCGAGGCTAATGAAGCCAGCAACGACCATACAACTTCTGTAATATCTAAGATATCTGCCAACAGTTGGTGAATGTTTAAGGCTCACCACATGTTTTATTGTAGACTGAAATGCATGCAGCATGTCGGAGAAGCTGACACATTCTCTGTGTGAGTGTGGTGTGTGTGCAGACGTTTTACTTGAATCCAGTAATGATGACCACCCATGCACTGGTTGAGCATTACGAAGAACCCAGAATATAAATCATAATGTTAAGAAATTGTTCCCTTTGCTTCTTCAAATGTAATAGTACTGCATGTATCAATTTGGACTGTACAGATTGATGTCATCCCCAAAAGCTGCATCATTTATTTAGCAGAGAACAGATATGTGTGTACACCAAATTGCATATCTGCGTGAGGGAGATATTGCTTAAAACTGGGTTACTCTCTAAATGCCCGAGGACTACGTTTCAGATGGTAAGCCACACACACCCATGGAAAGTGGCTCAGCCACTTTCTTGGAGTTAGTCCCCATTCAGCTTTGGCCCCTTTGAAGTTTTAACTAGATCTGTGAGTGTTCATCCAGAGGAAGTCTGCTGCTACAAGTTATACAAACAGTGCAGTTGTACTTCTGTGATGAATGTTAACTATGTGAACGATTTGCATTCGGTTTTTCATTCTTATTACTCAAATAGTACACAGTTGGTACACATAGCTGAACGTAAAGCCGTCGAATACACCAGACAATTAAGCCTACCTTCATGAAGGCTGTAAAGTTTAGTTGTTGATATGTTTTTGTGGTGTTGATTCAACTTTATGGTCATTTTAGAGACTGTAGTTTGAGGTCTTATGGAATTGTATTGCTTTGTAATAGAAGGTGTTATAATGTTGTGAACCCTCATTGAGCATTATAACTTAAATGAAAATTAAGATATTTTGCTGGGTCTTTTAATTAAGCTGCATTACTTTTAGAAAAGCCAAATTAACCTGCAGTTGAGTGTCACCACAGTCAAGGGAGAGAATCAAGCTCAGTCCGTACATATTGTATTTGAATGTATTTATTGCACATTACAGCATAATGACACAGCCCAAGTGCTTCATGCGTGGACAAAGAAGCAGCTTCGAGACTTTGTTTGCAAATACTCAGAACTTTGATATTTTCTAGTTATGAGATCTGCATCATGAGCTCTGCCGTTGGGATGACAGGATCAGTGACCGCGCAGATTTTGATAATCCCCACACACTCATTCACTCACCCTATTTACAATTCTGACTTGTTTTCCTTGGGTGCTGCAGGCTCTTTGTGACTCCCCTGTGGCTCTCTGGGATTGACCATTTTCCAAAACAAGTAACTATTGTAAGGTTTGGTGTGATGATGAAGATTTTAGCTGGAACCTGCAGCTTCATCAAAACACAGCTGCTGTCACAATAGTTTGTGTGTCTCCTTCGGGGGAAACTTTCTGACTTCAAAACATTTTTTTAATTGTTTATTAGCTGGAAGAGATTAACATGGTCTCGAGGGGTGTTATTTACATGTCAGTTCATTGTTTTCATGGGAGCCAGTGTGTCTGCCAAAATGTGTATTTCCCCTCAATTGGAGTTCTGCGCTGAGGAAAGAGAGAGAACGAGCGCACGCACCATGTAAATGCTGGTGGCTTCGTGTTGACTGGTTTTGTTGCCAAAGAGGAAACCTTAATAAATGTGTTGACACAAGTAATGTTATCCGTCTGATGCTAGTAGAATGGGATGATTTGAAACACGTAATCATTGTGTTTCATATTTTGAGGCGGTGTACTGCAGTTCAGATTATGTCCATCTTCATCAAAGTCTTCATCTTCCATCCTAACATTTCTTTCTGGGTTCCTAATGTTGTGATCATTAGTCAGCAGTGAGTTTTTTTTACACTCATGTTCTTCATATTTTCAGATAGTTTGACACAGCTCAGATTATTCATGTTTACAGCCATTAACATACTTTTCTGTTCTTGACTATATTTCTGCCAATGAGGTTATGTTTTCAGTTCAGTTTGTTGATGCGTTTGTCTGTTTGTCAACAGGATTACAGAAAAACTATCAGCCCCATTTTCATGATACTTGGTGGAAGGGTATAGCATGGGTCAAGGAAGAATCCATAACATTTTGGAGCGGCTCTGAATCACAGGGCGGATACATGCATTCATTTGTACTTCTGGAAAAGGATTTGGCGGAGGTCTGTGCTCTCCCAGTGCCCCTCTAGTTTTAGTGGTTAATCAGTTGAAAATACATAGTTTAATGAATCTTTAAGTCATGAAATAACAAAAAAACAATGTTGTCTTTCTCTTCTAAAATGTGAGGTTTTGCTGCTTTTTTCTGTTTCTTTCACTATAGTTTGGGTTCTGAACTGTTGGTCAGGCAAAATAAAAGTTTTTAAGACACCTTTGACTTTAGTCTGTCAACCAGCTAATCTATTAATCAACTCGGCTCTACTTTTCTCAGCCTCGGGCTCTTAATTTTCAAATGAATGGGAGAAATGTAATGTTTTTTTTTTTTTTTCATGCTCTCTGTTTATTGTTCTCTTTTTAATTTCTAATAGAATGTCACCGTCTTCCTCTTTGGCTCGTCATCATCTTGGTTTTTAGGTTGCCCTAAATCTTGATTTGGTGGAGTTTGATGATTGGAGGGACTCCACGGCTGCTCACTGTGGGTGTGGTGGAGTCTGGAGTTTAAGGGCATTACTGCCACAGAATGGCTGGGCAGAGTGCCAGGCAGGGGGGGGGGGGTGAGAGAGTGTTGGATAGGGAGTGCCAGACTAGCTCATCTCAATCCCGTCCCCTCTAATCCCCCCACTATGTCCCAGCTCACGAGCTGCTGTAGCCAAATCCACACATTCTTCAGTCCTCCCCTGGACATAAAGTAGCTTTCTGTCCCCTCTCGTCCTCCCCACCCACCTCCCCGTTCCCCTCTGCACTCCCATCTCCACGGCCTCTTCTCTTGCTATGCCAATCCCCACCAGCACAGTGTCATTTACTTGTCCCGTCGCTGTCATTGTTCTCGGCAGAGAGGTAGCCCAAAAATGTGCCCCTCCTCTGGACAAACCTTTAGAGATCTGTCTGCTCGGGCAGCTAATCAGTCCCATTCCACGGGGGGCGTCCCAACACTTGTCCAGCTTTGTGTTTGTCCACACCAAGTGTTCAGCCTCTCCTCTTGAGGTAAAGTCCACATACTCCAAAATAGAGATTCAGAGGTTTTTGTTCAAGGTGGAATCAGAAACCAATGAATAATGTCCCCATGTTATAATCTCAATAGCAGCTTTGCTTAGATTTGTAATTTTGGGCTATACAATTGACTTGACTTATAATACGTGTTAGTTGCCACGCTAGTTGTTTTATCATAGACAATGAAACATGGAGGAAAAAACAACTCAAATTCAGGCTACTTGTTTTTTTTGTCTCTATTTTTACATTTCATTTGCTATATGAATGCTTCAACTTTAGTTATATCGTCATGTACGTACAGATACATAGATTAAACAAATATATTTTTCTGACAGTTCTACCCACTGAGCTAAAGCCAGCCTTAGAATACATCATGTGGTATCTCATGCAAATGTTATGAGCATAGACAGAAAAGAAAAGCATACCGGTTACATGTAAATCTTTATAATATGATAAAGTAAGGAATCCACATGCAGTTTAAAGTCTAACCAGACAAAGAAGAAGAAAACAACTCTTTATTTGACTTCTCTCTGCAATATGTATATCAGTTTCTTGATCTGAATAACTTTGACCATCTATTTTTGGCTGTTATGAATATTTCCCACGTCTACAGGCCTAGTATAGTGATAGACAGTATTTGACTCTTTTGTCTTTTTTCAGTGCACAGTGCAGGTGAAGCTGGAGTTGGGCCACAGAGCCCAGTTAAGGAAGAAAGTGACATCAGAAGGCTTCACCCACGACTGGATGGTGTTTGTCCGAGGGCCAGAGACCGGCGACATCCAGCACTTTGTAGAGAAGGTTGTCTTCCGCCTACACGAGAGCTTCCCCAAACCCAAGAGAGGTGAGACAGACGGATAACAATATTTGAACACGTTTATTTACTCGTACTCAAAGCTAATCAAGTGTTTTAGAAGCCGCATTATATGACAGTAAGTCATACATACAGCATGGGATCTTCCAAAAACAGATTTAATTTCACTTAAGTTGAAATAATGAACACAGAAATAAACAGAAGAGTGTGTTGAATATAAACATGGCGGGAGGTTAAATGGTTAAAGACAAAAAATGTTCCCCACTAATGTTCCAGGATTCTAGCAGGTTGTAATGACATTCTTGGTTTTCAAATTGAACTCTGTTTATGTGATCATTCACAGAGGTCAAAGGGAGGGCATCCAATACGGACACGGCCTCCACAAATAGTGCTACTGGATCTAATGGTGCAGGGAAAAAATCCATTTGTAATTTGTCTCTTGACATTTCTGTCTCTTTAATAAATTGGTGCACTCACTGTTCACCTTGTAAATGCCCAAATGTCTGCCAAGTTGGAACTCAGATGCTGTATTATGTGACAATGTTTTGTGTTTAATCGTCCTTTTAAAAGAAATCTTGGACTTGACTGGACAAACGTATTAATATCGTGGCAAATGTTGCTGTTTTCAATCTGTTCATCACATTGAATTCATGTTTGTATAAAGTTTGCTCAGACTGTTCTCTGAGTTAATAGATGATGAGTAGTGTGAGTAATGTACTTTCTGCCGTTGCTTTTTTGTCTGCAGTATGCAAGGAGCCTCCATACAAAGTGGAGGAGTCGGGCTACGCAGGCTTCCTCATGCCTATTGAGGTTTACTTCAAAAACAAGGTGAGAGCCGCTGGACACTGATAGTAAACTGCGTAGTTGCTGTATTTATAGAAAAGATATTTAGGCTGTGGGGGGGGAATTATTTAGGCTTCAACATGGTTTGCGTTGTGTAAACAGTATGTTTACATGTTGTGGGAGTCTTTACAAATAATGTTGATATCGTACTTGTGAACTTCACTGAAATATGTACAGACTGAAGCCACTCTGTTGTTTAAAAAAAAAGAGGAAAACAGGTTTTTCCAGTAGAAATGTAGCTGTGTTAATCAGGTTAATTACATTACATGAAACCGGTTGTTCCTATTTCCATGTTTTAAAAATCAGGTTGTGGTCCAAAACCAAGAATATGATTACTGTATTAAATCAATGATGAAAGAAAGAAAAACCTGCTTTACTCTCATTATAAGATGAGGACGATGTTTAAGAGGTATGTGCACATTAGTGCACCATCGTCTCTTTCAGCTCTTTGTAATATTAAACCTCTGGACTGCACCCACAAATGTTACATCATCCTCTTATGTGCCGTTACCTTATGCATTATAGATCCTTGTGTCAAGAAGATCAAGAAAATACGTTAAAGGCAAACAAGATGAGTGTAAATATCAGTAGCCAATAATCCATCTGCATTTACCAGAAGACAATTTTGTTCATAAAATCTCTCAAGTGTGTCTTAATGCATTTTCCGTGTCTATAATTGTCCACTTCTCTACAGCTTCTCTCAGGAATGTTTGTTGATTCTTATCAGCCATCTCAGTTTGCTTTATTGACCTCCTGGATGATGATCCATTCATTTTGCGTTTTTCTTTTGTTGTGAAATATGACCGTGTAATACAACACAAATAAGTTTATGTCCCACGTGCTGTGAAAGGAAATATTAAAATGTTTTTTTTATCATGCTGTCTTCCTTTAGGAGGAGCCAAAAAAAGTGTGTTTCAACTACGACTTATTCCTCAACTTGGAGGGCAACCCACCAGTCAACCACCTGCGCTGTGAGAAGCTCACCTTTAACAACCCCACCAAAGAATTCAGGAGAAAGCTGATCAAAGCTGGCGGGGTGAGGCTGACTGACACACTGGTTCACTGGACTGATGGCTAAATGATCGACTAGAATCAATAGCAGATGCTATAGTTGCCAATAGTACTAAATTAGCAACTACCACGTGATTATATTATATCATAAGCTGTGAAGTATGAGCTGCTGATGCTTCTGGAAGTGTTTTATCCTCAATGCAAAGTATCTGCAGTGCTTTAAAAGTCAAGCATTTCAGTTTCCTCAAAAATGGCCTTTGAAGGTATTCAAAAGTTTCATTGACAGTAGGTGGTAATGTAAGTTATAAACCGTTTTTCAAATTCGATTACGAGTGGTTGGGAGAGGTTATACACCGTACACCAAAAAAAAAAAAGTCAGCTCTAGCAAAAACTGAAATGAACAAGTTATCCCACAAACATCGGACCATCAGACACCCTTGTGTCTGGGTTCATAATATTATCCGTAGCCGCACACAGCTCCGTGGATTTCACTTCCAGCGCTACTAGAGGCTGACCAGTAACCAGTTTGATTCAACAACGGCAGGACGTCGGTGATGACGGGCGGAGCATCTCAACACTGATTGGCTTTTGCAACACAGCGTCACGCAAACTTCTGAGGCAAATTTTTGGCGCGGTGTCATTCGCCCAGCGGAAATTTGCATCCATTCGCGTCTGTGCATTGACTTTGCATGTAATCTACTTTGCAATGCTTTTGTTGTGAACACAGCATTACTGTGAGAACTTTGACTGGTTTCTGTTTTTTTATACTGATGGCTCTATATGACCTACATAAGTAAACGAGTCTATCAGCGAGAAGATTGGCCATTTCTATAGAGTTATTCTTCATCGCTGTCACCGGGTCGGATTCTGCGAAATCAGATGAAAATATGCAGATTTGCAGAAACCCCTTCAGCCAGCCAGCCAGCAGCGACCAGCCCGCATCAGACGGACACAGATTTGGCTTCGCTACAGCCTTCGACCTGCTGTCGGAAGCTCCGATTGGTTAATCCATCATAAGATATTACTGTTATACACTGGAGAAAAATGTGATATGATTATTGGATATTCATAATACTTTCATACGCAAGTCTTGACTTTAACTTCATGGATCCTGTAGAAATCCTGTCAATGTTACGTCACAGAAACTCTCCTGCACAATGTAACAATCGTATAGCTTTATGTTATGGCATAATCTTTTTTTTTTATTACAATTTTGTTTCAGAGAAACACTATTTAAGAATGTACAGTGTATATACACTGTATAAGATCTACACAGAAGTTCCATAACGGTCTCATCTCTTTAATTTCAGGTATTGGTGGTTCCAGAAGGGGCTGAAGCTGTGTCGAGGCCGAGTCCAGACTATCCGATGCTCCCCACCATCCCCCTCTCTGCCTTCTCAGACCCCAAGAAGACCAAGACCTCTCATGTGTCAAAGGTTGGTTGAATTGTCAACAAGAAAATACCATCTTAGTTATCTCAGTAGCTTAGCACTGTCAGTTTGCTCATCCATTTGGAGTATTTAGCCAGAAAGTGTCCCATTGATCATGCCACTCAATTTCTATTGACATTTAATGAAGGATAGAGGGGCAAATGTCTAAATGAATGTGAAAAGCCATTCAATCGGTCTTGACATCACACGTACTCAGGCTTCTAATCATAGCCAGCTGTTTTTGAGCATCTGTATGCAGAGTAACTCTGCCATCTTATCTGCCATGAGACGGGACATCTAGCGGGTGAAAACAGGAAACTGATCCCTTTTCCATTGTTGCCCCCGTTTTGGTATCAAGCTTTCAGAGACCAGTACAGTGGTTGTTTATTTGTCAGTCCAGCTTTAAGGATGACAGCACCAGCGATGCATAAATACTCTCTATACTGTAGTGCAGGGTAGTATCTCTGTTTAACTTGTCAAGTGGCATATGGTGATCTTTTCCTTGTGTATATAGTGCCCTCCTGATTGTGGCTCCAGGGATGTCCGTCTGTTAGTCGGTCTGCCACTTTGGATCCCGACAGAAATATCTCAACAATTATCCGATTGGTTTCTATTCAATCCCCAAATGATTAGTCCTACAGACTTTGCCTTTAGCACAACCATACGGTTGACATTTTGATGATTTAAGAGCAAAAACGAATGACATTTCCATCAGCCTCAGCTTACTTTGTGTTTTATGCCAATTAGCAAATGTTAGCATGCTAGCACACTAAACAAAGATGGTGAACATGATAAACATACTAATAATAAACTCACAGAGCTGCTAGCATAGCTGTAGACTCAACTGTAGTCTTGTGATTGTGTAGAGAAGAAGGCTTAATTAGTTTTTTTAGACTGATTACTGAGAGAATAGTTTTGGCTGAAGTTCACACTGACCAAAGTGCTTAGTTTGACATCTCTTTCACAGTAAATAATGTGATTACAGCGCAGACTAGACAGGCAAGACCTTGACGAGGTGTTTGTGCTGCTGAGTCTGTTTCCTTTTAGGAGACCTTTGGCTGAGTGCTTGAAGAGTAAATTGTCGATGACAGTGCTTTTTTGTTTTCTCTCACCAGGAACCCAGCAAAGAGGGGAGTGGTGGCAGCAGCAAAGGACCCAAACCGCACAAAGTAACCAAGGAGCACCGTGAACGGCCCCGAAAAGACTCTGAAAGCAAAGCCACATCGAAAGGAGACAACGACAAAGACGGAAGCAGCAAGAGTGCCCGCGATCCTTCCTCTTCCTCATCGTCAAAAAAGCCGTCGGAGATCAAAGTGAAAGATGAAGTTAAGGTCGTACCCAAGGCTGCCTTCAAGGAGCCTAAACTCACCCTGAAGGAGTCGTCAAAGATGGAGGGCATGTCCCCTAAAGGAGGGGGGGCTGGGAGTGGAGGAGGAGGCGGTGGAGGTGGAGGAGTCGGTGGGGGAGGAGGCGGTGGAGGGCCTGCAGAATCTAAAGTCCCAGGGAAGCGACCCTCCACTGTCGAGTCTCCCAAACCAAGCGCTAAGAAGCAGAAGAAGGGCAGCTCAGAGGGGCCGAAGGGGCCGAGTGGCGGAGCCTTCACAGGAACCTCTCCTCGTGTCTCCTCCTCGTCTGCAGCCAGCCAACCGTACGCAGAGAAGAAACCTCCCAAGGAAAAAGGTCGCTGGGCCAAAGGCAAAAACGACACGCAAGAGCCAAAGGAGCCCAAGAAACTTCCAGAGTCAGAAGAATCGAATTCAGAGGATGAAGCATCGTCCAAGTCAGAGGTACGTCGGCTTCCCAGGAGTGCTTTTAGGAAAGAATTGTATGATCATACATTATATTTAAAAATTAGGGCTGCAACTCAAGATTATTATCGACAAACGTTTCTTATGTTCTTGTTTCATCAGTTAATCCCTCGTCAGAAAATGTCTGTTACAATTTCTGAAAGCCCAATATGACATCTGTGGAGGGAAAATGTTTTATAATAATGCGTAATATTAAGTATTGTAAAGTAATTTAACATCATCAGCCTAACGAGAGATTAGAAGGGAACATCGAGTGTAGAAAGACGAAGAAAAGCTGCATGTATTTTTTGCTGTGATTATTAAAATATTTGCCGGTACAGTCTGTCGGTTGATTAATTAATTAATTAATCAACTAAGTATCAACATGTACAGTATTTCTGTACATGCTAATACTTGCTGATACATCATTTATAGTTTTATACAACTTAATCCATAAAAAGAAGAGATTAGACCTAGTTTTTCCATAATCTTTGAACCTGAAAGTCTCTTTTTTTTTGTCCCATTTTCTTTCATCCGTTGTTTTCCTTCTCGTCATTATCTTCTTTTTATCTCTTACAGCAGTCGGCGCCTTCCAGTCCTTCCAACTCCAGTTCTAGCTCTGACTCGAGTTCAGATTCAGACTTTGAGCCGGGTCAGAAACAAGGGCAAGGTAGAGAGTCCATTCACTTTGTTACGTCGCAGAGATGAGATGCTAAAGAGTTGTCTGAAGTTAACAGGTTGATGTGAGTTGTTTTACAGTGTGTGTGTGTGCTTCTGTCCTCCTCTTCCAGGACCCCTTCGATCGATGGTGGAGGAGATCCAGTCGGAAGAGTCTGATGATGACGACAGCAGCTCAGAGGAGGAGACGCCCATCAAGACCAACCCCCCCAACCGCGACTCTCGGTCAGTCTCCCTGAAGGCTTCTTTATATGTTTGGTCGTCAATCAAAAACAGTCGTCAATCATAAACAGTGCTTCGTCGCATTGTGAGACAAGTTCAACCCTGGCCTCAAGCCCACTTTGCATGTTGCACTTTTTTCCTTGCCTGTAACGGAGTCAGCACCTTTCTCTTTACTTTTGAATTTTTTATGCTCAGAAGTGGCAGTGTCTACGTTTTCAAAAACACAAGACCGCCGCACTAGTTTGGAACGTTTCTATGGCCAAGCCTCCATTCAAAACCACAAGAGACATTTCTAAGTTTCAATCAAATTAGCTTAAGCAATTGAATGTGCTTTTCCATCTCCAAACATCTGTCGGCACTAATTCTCCAGCACCATGCCATAAGACCATTGCAGACGAAGAGGGCGCAACAAGATGACTTAATTGAAAGAGCACCGGTCAACCCTGAAACAAACAAAAAAGGATTTTATAAGGGCTTTACTATCTGTATGACATCCTCTGTCCCGGGACCCTCATATTGGCACAGGAAAAACTCTACAAACAAAAAAACCTAAATGGGGAGAGCAACAGGAGGATTCCCTCTCCCCGGATGGACAGAAGTACAATAGATGTCATGTGTACAGAATTAATAACATAACAGATTTACAGCACATTCAATGCATATGACAGAAATGA
This sequence comes from Myoxocephalus aenaeus, assembly GCA_038501785.1. Lineage (NCBI taxonomy): Eukaryota > Metazoa > Chordata > Actinopteri > Perciformes > Cottidae > Myoxocephalus > Myoxocephalus aenaeus. Next base: position 1,053,608 of record JBAMJR010000011.1, read on the forward strand.
TTCATATGAGTAGTAGGCATGATGGAAAAAGTTACTACAGTGGATCTAGTAGAATATTAATGATAATAAAAGCAGTAATGGTATTGGCATTACTAATTGCAATGCAACCAATAATGATAATAGCAGTAGGTGTCGGGCAGGACCAGGGTCCACATATTACCACGATCCATGTAAACCTGTGAGGAGAGAAAGCACAAAGACTCTGGAGAAGGCGCAAAGTTAGTAATGTGCATAATGGGCTGGGTATGAATTCATCCATTCATACAGAATGAGATGGAGAAGAGTAGGCGCCAGCAGGGCCACGGCAGGAGGCAGGACCAGGGTCCAGATATAACCACGAATGTGAGGGTCATTCAACCTCTCCATACAGATCTGATGTTTACGTCTGATGCAACTTTTTAGTGTTTCAGCCACATACTTCATCTAGATCATGACTATTGCATTTTGCTTTTATTGTTACATACATTTTCCACCTTAGGCAAGTATAAAAACAATGTTGTGATATTGAAACCTTTTTCTTCTTCTCAGAATTTTCTTGCATTTCCACTTAAGCAAATTGAAAACGATCATAAAAGCAGGTGGATGGAACTTTCTGCTTGCATCTGTATTCTTTTCTATTTAGAGTTAAAAAAAATTGCGACAGTTCAACTGGCTTTATGACACAGTCTGACTTTACTAATAATTGATATCATACAAACTGACACAGATTTTATTCGACCTATTTACACAGTGTGACAAGCAGTGAACCTGTAAGCTCGTTCTGTCTCTACCGCTCCTGTTTTTTGTCTCCTCTCAATATTGTTTACTCCTGTTGGTTTATAAATGACATGTCTGTTGTCCCCTTCACCAAATGATAACAGGCTCTATGTTAGCAGCACATATTAATTACAATCTTAAGTACAATGCTAAGCAGCATGACAATATGATCGGTGTTTGATTGACATCTGATCTTCGCCCTGTCAGACTCAGCCTGGACAGCGAGAGCGACAGCAGTGACGGCTCGCACAGTCTCAGTCGAGACCCCGCCCCGCCTCCACTGAAACACAACTCCTCCAATAACAAAGTGAGTTACACAGACCTCATTTTTCTGCCTGCTTTCATTTGTATTGACAGGGAGAGAAATAGTTTGAGAACATGTACAGTTTTATTTATTCTTAACAATATTACTGAGTTTTTCTTCGTCCAGTATTCTCTCTGTCCACATAATACTCGGCCAGCATGAACAGGACTTTCGTAAAGCATTACGTTGTGTATGTTTGTGGGTTTGTGAGTAAAAATGACTCAAGAAATGTAATTTGTGTGTTTTGAGTAAAGGTAAAACATTACAAGACATTCGTTTAAATGAAGAACACTCCTTTTGAATTTTATATTTTTTTATTTCTCATAAAAAGCCTAAAGACATTTCTCACATATTTTTTCAGTCACCGGTGTCCCGGATAGTCTCATGGTCTCACATCACTGTCTGTCTCTCTTATTTGTCTCCCTCTGTCCTTTTCTTTTTCCTTGCTCTCCTTTTCTGCAGGTTTCAGGCAGAAAGAGTCCAGATTCCTCGTTTCGCTCGGAGAAGGTGTTGAAGAAGGGATACGACAAGGTAGGAAGGGTAAATCAAACTTTTTTTATGCTTTACATCACATACACACACATGCAGCGTTTTGTCCACAATGAGTGCATTAATTAAGTCAAGATGGAGTATTGGACAGGGAATTGATCCAGATGTGCAGACGGACTCTGGCCTACCAACCCTTGAAAATAAATCTCTTTCTTTCTTCGATGTAATGAGATGATTCTTGAAGTGACTGATCCTCTTATCACTCTCCATTAAAAAGAGAGAAAAAAAAGGTTAATTCCCACAGAGATTTTAATTAAACGGAAGAGGTATACTTCATAACATTAAATAAATGCACCATAAACACCCCCTGTTCTGTATTTATTGCTACATTCACTATTTTGTAGCAAAATGCTTCTTTTCAGTCAAAAAAGCAAGCTGTCTGTGCCTCCTAAGATTACAGTCAGACATTACAGAACCAGCTAACAGTCCTTTTATTCTCAAATTTTCTCTAATGATTTCCAATCCAAAATAATAATTTCCCACTTTACTCGGAGGGTTTGGTGTCCTGAGTATCTGGTCAGCAAAGAGATTAAGTTAGATTAAGATTAGAGCAGATAGATCTTGTTTTAAACGTGTAACACCAAATAATAAGTAAGCAAAACAAGAATAATGTAACAGTACACCTATATAGCAAATTCTAAGTAAACTAAATATATAAATACAATATTAATCCAATTAGGACATGCAACGGGTCAGACAGATGCATTTTTCCCATGTTCGTACAGAAGTTTAGCTTTCAGTTCAAATGTAACCGCTCTATGACTTTCATCTTTAGTACTGACCATGTTCTCTGTAAACTCTGCAGGCCTACACAGAAGAACTGGTGGACCTCCATCGCCGACTGATGGCGTTAAGGGAGCGTAACGTCCTACAGCAGGTGTGTGTTCATGCCTCTGTTTTTGCTTGTTACTGTCATATAATGAACATTATGTCTATCAAGATGATTAATACTTTCTGGAAAATGTAATGGCACCAACCATTTAATCAATTTTATATGAATATAAAACAACTGAAAAAATTTGTTAAAACAATGACATGCCCCTTCTTAAAAGTGGTGAGCCATGTATTGACCATCGAGAAAACAAGTTTTTGTATATATTAAGTTTCTCCAAAAATATTGTGATCTGGGGCAAATTATATTAGGCAGTAATATCCAGACAGCATACTTTTGGGATTATTGTGACAGCGGATTGTGCTAGTAGAAGGCTGTTTATTGTGTCTTTGGTGGAGTTGCAGTCAGCCTTACGCAAACACTCACTGCTGATAGTTAGGAGGCTCACCCTCTGAACTTCTGAAGACTGATCTTTTTTTCTTAGTCTGTTCAGCCTCACACACAACATGCATGCTGCGCACACTTTGGCAGCTGTGGTATACAGTACACACACGCACGCGCGGTCGGTGTGGAACAACCTTAGAAACATTTGCTACAACTAACTGTTTTATTGTGAACATACAATTGAATTTCATTTTCCTATGAAAGAAAAGGTTTAATCATAAATTATTTGACAGATATAAAATCAGCAGATCAGACTTTTATAAAATTGAAATTAGCTTTGAAAATTGCGATAGGTGCTGGGAAGTACTGACGGAAATATGTGCTTTGATGGTAATGATGAATAATTCTGGACTTTATCTTGCCTCCTGGTTTTCTTTCATACTTGATCAAAGTGCATTCGGTGTGTTATTTAAATGGTGATAGAACTTTGACTTGTTGAACCATGTAAGTGTTTTTTTTATATAGTTAATGTGACCTGAAGGACACAATAATTATGGTAAATGTTAATTGATCACTCTTCTCTCAGATTGTGAACCTGATTGAGGAGACGGGCCACTTCAACGTGACCAACACCACCTTTGACTTTGACCTCTTTTCACTGGACGAGTCCACCGTCCGCAAACTACAGAGTTACCTGGAGGCGACGGCCACGTGACAGGAAGTGGACACCGGCGTGGGGAAACCGGCCTGTGGATTGCGACGGCGGAGGTAGACTCGCCACCATGTCCCCCCCTTTTTAAGTAGGGGACAAGAAGCCACATCATGTCACAGCTGTTTCACAGGCCTGACTGAACCATGGAATAACTACTAGACAAACGGAATCACACGAACAAACACAAGCACACATGAAGACACACCGCCTTCACGTGACACTGGGGAGGAAACTGAAGGAGGTGGTTGAGGAGGTGTGGAAGGGAGGGTGTGGAGAAGGAGCAGCGTGGCTGAACTCAGTCTACAGTCAGGATTTTCACTACACATGTCTTTTTTTTTTAGTCTGTGCAGAGCCGTGGTATGCACCCCACACCCCCTCCTTCACCCTCCTGCACTCCTTCCTTTGCAAACCCAATACTTCCCCTCTTCCTCCCCCTTCACACGAACACTCCTTACTCGGCAGAACACTTCAGTCCCCTTCCCCCTGTTGTCAGCTGGAGCTCATTTCTCTCCCGACATACTCTTTGATTCGTGTGTGTGTGTGTGTGCGCGCGTGTGTGTGTGCGCGCGTGTGTGCGTGCGCGCGTGTGTGCGTGCGCGCGTGTGTGTGTGCGCGTGTGCGCGCGTGTGCGCGCGCATGTGTGTGTGTGCATGCGAGCACTGCTGAGGTTTAAGAGATGTTATCTTTGTGGGTACCGACTTCTCTTTGTGTGTGTGTGTGAAGCTCGAGCACAAGCGACAGCTGGTTTCCCTCCTTCACACACACAACAAACAGATATTGATTCAGGTAATTATTTACTTTATCCCCCTATTTATAAGCAGGTTATAAACATTGATAAATGTTTATATAACACACTATAATGTAGTGATAAGCAAATGTAAGTATACTACCAACCTCCTCCTACGTTCAGGTTTATAAACTGATGATACAACTATTTAGTAACAAACAAACAAATGAAGATTGTTCTACCTTAATAAACACTTAAAATGGCCTTACATGTGCCTAACACCACATTACATTGTGCTATAAGCCCCCTTTTAAATATGTACAGTGCTTATAAATGCTAAATAGAGGGAGGGATTAAAGTGAATTTAGGTACCTAAATTCGTACATGTTTGTCTCCCAGGTCCTTGCACTTACCATGGACAGCTGTACATGAAGACGCTGAGACTGTGCTGTGTGTGTGTGTGTGTGTGTGTGTGCGTGCGTGTGTGAGAGAGAGACTCTGTTTTGGATGAGGTTTCTCTGTTGTCTGAACATTGAGTTTTCCTTCTACTTCCTCGCACTGAAAGCTGAGCCCTGACCTCCTACCAACAGCCCCCCACCCCTCCCCACCCCTCTCACTCCATCCCTCCTCCTCCCTTATTCTCATATTGGCGTGCATGAAAGGGCTCGACTGCTCGCGGCCAGAGCAGTGGAGGATCACTCCTGAATTGCCTTCAAAGTGGTGGGGAGGGGTGTTTAAAAAGCCGTGAAAAAGTAGCCATACTTGTCTCCCAGAATCCAAAAATAAGGAGGAAGAAAAAATATAGGGGCCACGCTTTTTTACATTTTATTTTTCTACAAGTGCATTTTGTGTATTTATTCCCAGACTGCGGTTAAGAAAACCTGTGAGCTATGAATGTAAATCGCTTTTACTTTTCTACGGCTAGCAACAGCCCCACTCTAGTGCCTTTTTCTGCGACTTGCAGTGTGGGGGGGTGTGCACTTTGTTAGCCATGGTCACACAGATTGAAATACCCCCCCCCCCCCCCCCCTCCCAAACAAGTGTTATATAGGTGTTTATAAAAGGATGCCTGAATATCCAGTATTGTCTTAATGGCGCCCATCCCTGCTTCTCTTTTTCCAGTGTCTCTGTAGGCTGTTGTCATTTTATCAGTGACTTTTAATTAAGCCCTGTAGAAGTTTTAAGACAACTATTTTCCCCTGATACTGGCCACTTTTTATATGTTCTTGCTTTCTGAGATTAGTTTCAGTGTTTTAAAGAGGATGCGTCAGGTGACTGGTAGTTACTCACATTAATTATCTCTAGCAACAGTTGCTTCAGCTGTCGTGTGTTTCGTGAGACGTTTGTTGTTGAATAGGGTCGACGATCCCTCGTCAAGTGGTTTGAAGTATTTTAACTAATGTTGAAGCATTTGATACCAAGTAACCAGGCGCTTGAAGAGCAGACAACTAAGCTGAAGAAAACCCACCTTGCATTTTCTGTCCCTGAATATCTGAACGGTATGTCTCGGGGGGCCTGCATCAAGAAGCAAGATCAGTGGGTTTCACTGATCACTTTCACCCAGACTGACCGATCCCATAAAGCTGGCTCACTTTAACCAGTTTAGACCACTAACCCTGGCGCTTCGCAGAAATTTCCCTTGAGAGGATTACATCAAAACCTGTAAACGATCAGTAGTAATGAGCACAACGGTCTACCTGTTACACACGCAGGTAGACTCACTTAGCTTTACATGCTAATTATATCAGACCTATGAGATATTTTTGGAGCACAGCTTTTAATTCGTAATCTTTTGTTGGATATATCCAATCAGCAGATTCCCACAGTGCTTCTAGCATGAAACACAAAGCAAGTTAGCGATAGTTATGAATGTTGATTAACATTTACAGTCGCGTATAATTAGACTGAAGTTCTTTTATTTGTACAGAGTAGTCTATTTTGCATAAATTATCCATTTATACAACTCAGAAGAAGATACAAGGAGAACACTGTTTCTATTGAGGCAAAGTGACGACCGTGAATAAAAAGAAATAACCGCTAAAATCATCTTTATTAGAAAATAATATTCACACACTGATAATAAATTACTAGTAGAATAAATATACATATTGAGTCCAATATTGAAACACATCAGAGTGCATTATCAGACTTATGTTGTTACCACTTTCCAAAGGAAATAGATGCTGACTGCTTAAACCCATGGTTAGGTTATTTTATCTGGAAAGTCAGTGTTAAGCTTAAGTATTGTTGCCTGTAAGTATGTAGTTTAATATACCTTTTTTAGAGCAATTAAACTGCAATTAAACTAATCGGCTCTATATGTCCAGATGTTTGACCTCGTTCAAATGTATACTTGCCAGCCAATAAGAGGTATCTTTTCTTTTCAGTGGAATAATGAGCAAAAATTACGATGCGTTTCCTAAACCACTTTGCAGCAGAAACAGTGTAACTTCATAGTTAGTTTGTTTATCAAGAGACTTTAATCTTTTAAACTCAACTGAATATTACTTTTTGCTTCTATGCTGACAAAATGTCCTCAGAGAGAACTAAAGTTTGATCTTATAATTATCAGATTGGCTTTGCGTCACGCCTCTTTAATGTAAACAAACTCCTCCCCACTTTGGTTAATTGTGAGTTAACAGAGCCACGAGCCGCCTTGTTGAGACCGGTTTCCAGGATCACAAATGTTGTGAAGCCAGAAAACCCCAAAGAAAGCCAGAATGAGGTGAACTTGCTTCTTGATTCAGGCCCCTGTTGTGTTAGTTCCTGTGGCCCCTTTAGGCTTCTCACACACACACACACGCACACGCACACGCACACACACACACACACACCAGCCCACTGTGGTATAAACCTTCAATGAGCTATTCCCTCCCTCCACTCATCTTTTTTTTTCTTTCTTCCTGCCGACAGTGTTTTTATTCTGACGCCTTGATAGCTTTAATACTTCTTTCTTTTTCTGTTGCCTGCCTGGCTCAGCGACATGTACACACTCCTTCGGCCCTCACTGTAAATGCCGTCTGAGCACAGAAAATGTGTCTCAAAAAAGAAAACCTGGATTCCTGCCACCTTACGTGCCCTGCAGTAACCCCACCCCACCCCCCCCCAACCCTCCTGCCCTCACTTCTCCCCCGTCCCACCCTCAGTTTCTCTAGGTGTGCCTCCGTCAACAGAACTTCAGGCCGTGATTACTGAGAATGAACTTTGCAACTTGTGTGAGTGACGTTTGTGCATCTGCGAGTGTGTCTGTCAGCGATAGGAGAGATTTTAAAAACCAACCTTCCTGTTCCTCTTCTCTGTGCATCGATGTGGGAACTTTTAAGTCCTAGTTTATGAACTCTGATCTTTGACCAGGCACTCATTCAGTCCCTTGTGGTTGAGAAGGGGAGGTGACGTGGGGACTCGAGAGAAGCCCTACTGTCTACCCACAGTCAATGTTTTATTTATGGACCTCTGCACTTTTGGCTGTGATGACTTCAGTACTTAAGTAGTTACCTGAACTGTATTTTTAAGGATTTTATACAATATTTACATGCAATACGATATGAATTGATTATTTTTTTTTGCCAACCTTTTTTTATTTTTTATTTAATTGTCTTTATTTTGGCATGATTTGTCACTATTATTCACAAAACAAACATGCCCGTTGGATCTATTTTAGGTGTGAAACGTTATGAGGGATGTTCCCTTTATGTTTTGTGTGTCATTATTCTGATGACAGCTGAGCACCAAGAAGCAGGTGTAGGAAAATGTTTGCTGGATGAGCTAAACTTCAGAACACTTTGGTTCAGGGAACTGAACTCTTGAGCTAAAGCTGTTTTTATTTTCTGTGTCATGTCCAGTTATGATTTGAGTGTTTATTTCCTACTCATTCATAGAAGTCTTTTCCCAAACGAAAAACAATCACATCACTTCTTTTATGTTATGATAACTTGAACCTAAAGAAACGCATCATAGGAAACAATAGAGTTGTAAAGTGGGTTGGAGCTGTTTTCAGCGCTGCTGGTACAGGAAGTAAAAATGCCATTAATGGTTTTCCCACAGGCAGTGCTGCGTTACTCACAGTTGGAGCACTTTTACTGCCTGGATCAACATGAAATTATCCCGATTCAATCAAGTCCAAATTTAAAAACTGTTAGAAAATATTTAGTTTGTTAACTTCGACTCGCAAAGAGCAGAAACATCAAATCAGTGGGCTTAAGTTTATCGGTTTCTCAACAGCATTATCTTTAGCTTCTGCTAAACGCATGCAGAAGCTAAAGATAATGCTGTTGAGATTGTATAATCTCTTAAATCAGTTCACTTTTAATTTTTGGGTAATTTTTTGATGAATTCCGCCAATGAAAATGTGCCCCCCTTTTTAACGTGGATCTCCAATCAGTGTTGATGGTGTCCATTAATTAAATAGATTTCCCCATTTTGTGCTATATTGACCCAGAATGCGGTTCTCTCCTGCTGGTGGTCTGTGCCGGCTGTGCCTACATGTACCAGAATGCTTCAGTGGTGCTTTTGCTACGGCTGATGAATAAACAAAACAAACCCACAAAACGGTAGTGGGACAAATATTCGACTGAAAAATACAACCGTACAACTTCTGAATTCAAGTTTTCCTCTTTCACCAAACTAAAACTTAAGGCTTAATTGCCTGGTTAACTCATCGTAACACACACGCCATTTACACTGGACCGAAACTAAATAACAGTCACCGGATCCATGAGTTGGTCCTTCCACTGTTCCAACAATCATCAACGCTGGTTTGGTTGTAATATATCCTCAATTCACAATTGAGGATATATTACAAGGCAGTTTTTGAGCGGCGTTGCGCTCCACAGTTACTACAGCTGGAGTAGCACTCTGTAGCTTTTCTTTGCCTCCAACGACGTCACTGTGACGTCACTGGATGCAGGAAGAAGATATTTTTTAAAGAACAGAGACAATGGGAACATTGACAAGAGCTGCAGGTGTTTTTTTTTACTCCAATGTGCCTCTATGTGGCTCCTTCTCCATTGCAACGACTGCTGACGCTCATGGGTATTATAGTACCAAAATGAAGGCTTAAACACGATTTCTCAGAAACTTAAGTTAAAATAATTGAAACTGGTGGTTCTAATGTAAACCACTGTAACAGTTCCTTTTTCCGTAAGAGCCCTTTTGTTTATATGTTGAGTAAGATTGAAGACATAAATGAAAGAAGAAAAAAGTGCAAATGGGAATAAAGATTGCAGAGAAACACTTCCGGTCCCTTTCACTTTGCAACCCTGTGCAGGTCTGTTGGAGTGAAACATTTCAGCTCAGACTATATTATATACATGTATAATACAGCAAAGGTAGAATATCTACTGTGTGGATCTTTAGAGGACGAGGAAGAAGCAAAATTATAGAGCAAATGGTTTCAAATATGTGGAGGGGCCATGTGCAGACGGGATGTTTCCTGTGTCTGTGGTCGTCATAATGTGTCTGTGACAAGGGTACAGGGATGCCTGTATTTATAATGGTTTGATTTTTTTATTTTTATTTTAATTGGGGGGGAAATGTCTGAAATGTGTTCCTTATATGTGGTCCAAGAAGAACAAACTGGATGTGCAGAACAATTTGGTATTTTTCTGAAAATAAAAACTTGGCATTACAATGCCACCATGTGGCCATATGATGCAAGTCGTTAACGAGGACAAAACATTGTTATTTTAATGTTATTTTTTATTTTTTAAATCATATTATTAATAAAGTCATTAAGTACTGTTGTCCCCCGCGTGTGTCCGATCGTCATTGACCGGTGTGTGACCCGGTCATGGGTGCGTGTGCAGAGTTCAAGTAAAGTTCATGTGATGGTCAATGCAGTCTGCGGGGTTAAAAGGACACGCAGCGGGCCGGGCAATAATGCTCATGATGCATTGACCATCTATCGAGGAAATGTCTCTATAGGACGGACATTTATTGGCTAAAGGCTAATCAATAAATTATACTCTTGACGCAGCTCCATATTGAGAAAACCTAATGTGGGTTTGAACCATACCGTTATGTGTAAGACACCATAGTGTTACAAGTTTATCACCAAGACTTCTGAATGGCAATACTGGATATTTATATGATCTTTTGTGTTTTTTTTCATTTGTCAGGTAAACCAAAAACGGTCAGTTTCTTTGCAAGAAATGGAAATTATTTGTGTTTGGTTAACTGATTAGCCAATCAGAAAATTAATTGACAATCGTTTTGATATTATATAAAATATAATGTGCATTTTCTGATGGGCAAACAAAGTATTTCGTTTATAAAGTGATTAACTGATTTATTGATAATGTAGTATTAAATTGTAATATAACTCCTATAACATCCTGATTTAGATGTCCGAACCACCTCAGCTGACTCCTTTCGACACGAAGGAGCAGCGACTCGACTCCAAGCTCCCCCCTGATGTCCGAGCTCCTTACCCTATCTCTAAGGCTGAGCCCGGCCACCCTACGGAGGAAGCTCATTTCGGCCGCTTGTATAATGCAAAAATATAATCAACAAATATATAGGTTTATTAATATAGAGAATATAGAGCTTTATTGCTCTGGGAATAAATTCACAAGCTACCAGTCAATTTACAATTTTAAAATTTAAATCAGCCCCATTTTTACCAGCTGCATCCTTAAAGTGATGTGCACATTAATGCATCAATAATTATAATTCAATAATACACACTATTCTGAACTAGGTCTCATTCTGCAAAATGGGTACTTTTTGCTATATTAAGTATATTTTGAAGCTAATACTTTGAAAATATTACTTCATTCAAATGTTTATTGCATGACTTTTTTAACAGTATTTCTATATTGTGGTATTGCTACCTCAGTAGACGATCAGATTGATCCAGATACTTTATATTTAATAGGCCTCACATACTGAGAAGAAAGCCCGACAGAATAACAACAGAGTTCAGCGCATCAGCTTATTCAACTTTTATTCTGTAACTGATCAAACAGTCAACATTCACATCTGTGGACAGAAACACGCCTGCTTCCTTTTTCTCCTTCATGCATATTTCAACCCTGAACATTTTCAACAGCTCTTTCAGGTCAGGTAAAAGCAGACGCACTGAATCACCGTCATTTCCTTATTTAACTTTATACACTCGCATCAAAATTGCTCCATTTTGTTTCCCCTGAACTTGAGTTCCTTTGAGCAAACCATGGCCACCAAACCCACCTTCACTTTGAACTGCTAAGAGTACTACGATATGCCTATTATATACAGAATTACTTCATATACAAGATCAGCTCTTTGGAGTACAACGAGCTCTTTTACTTCCTCTTTGTGTGCAATGTCTTCAAGGAGGCTAAAGACATGTCGCCTTCAGATCAAAACCTCAAACATGTATGTGTATAACGGATGGCAACAGACCAGTTAATATACTTGCCATGGAGCTACATATAATCTAACTTTTGTACATTTCCCATTCCAAATAAGTCTTTGAGTGCAAACAAATAATACATGAGATTTCTGGGCTGCTAAATAAATTGTAAAAAAGTGAAAGATGATATAGATATAGACGAAACATATTTACAATATTCCACAAATCACAGAAGGACTGTTGCAAAACATTTCAACAGGACCAGGCAGTTGTGTAATGGTCTGCATTTAGTCAGAATACAGAAGAGAGTCTGACTGTACAATTACAAAAGGCAATAGATATGGCTTCAATGACGTGTTTTACAGCATGAACAACAAAATATGGATGTTAAGTTATGAGATGGATTTCAATACCATTGTAACTGCAACTACCTCTGCAGAAAATGTTGGCTTTAATTGGAAACGTGTACAAAATAAATGCTTATTTTCTTTGAAACCCAGCTGACAAAGACGAGGAACACAACACCAAATACATGTCAAATGCCAGTAAACGTTTGCTTATGATTGCTTAATTGCAAATGGAATCTTTTCTAGTAATGTTCTTCTTTTGAAGCTCATTTAGCCCATGTAAACTTTGGCAAACCAAAAATAAATTAAGAAAAACAGGTTCAATAAGACAAATTCTTTAAAAACATCCCATACACTATTTTTGGATTCTGTTTCGTAGCTCAAAATGCAGTAAAATAAAGCCAACAACTTTTCTTACATACAGCTGCTGCTACTTCATGTATCGGATATTACTGTTCATCCCAGTAATCCAAATAGTCGACCTCGACATATTGACAGCGTCTTCAAAATCATAAAGCTATTTTACAATGGCTTCTTATTTTCAGCACAACACCTACAAATGTAAACCAAGACAGAACGACCATAATTTAAGGCAATCAAAACATTTTTAAAAGAGAAAAATGGCTGGATTAACGAGGTGAGGCGTGTCTGCATGTTAACGCAGACAGTCTGGATCTCCCTGCAGGTGGAGGCGCAGCTCTATTTGGGAGGCAGCTGGTTCTCAGGAGTCGTTGGCGATGCTAACTCCTTATAAAAGTTCTCAATCTGCTCCTTATACATCTTTGCCACCACCGGCCTTTTCAGCTTCATGGTAGGGCCTGTGGAACAAGTAAGGAATTCATATTGTTAAACACTTCAAACTAATCATTTCACTTCTCAAAACTGTATTTTAAACTGCACACAAGCTTTAGTCTAAACCTAGTTGCTTTGTCCTGTCTGTCATCTACACTCCACTACAGGTCATGGTTTCTGAGGTTTAACTTGAACCTGACTGCCGGTTTGGTCAAAGGTTTGAGTTCAGATTATTATTGTTATAATATGGTCAGTTTGTCAGTGATGTAAGTCACTTCTAGAATCTGCTATTCAAATGTAAGTTTATGCATTTGAATCTTAATAATGTGGTAGTTTTAGGGAAAACAAATAATTTTCTGTTTTTTTGTTATGAGGTTTAGTTTAAGGCTGCAACTAACAGTTATTAATTATAATTACCGAATAATCAGACGATTATATTAAGGTGTTAAAAAAAAAGAGTATTTGTCCGACTGAATGACTGAAACATTTAGAAAATGTATTGTCAACTATTTGGATAATTGATTGTCAATCAACTAATTATTAAACAGTTTTCTACGATTTTACACCACCCCAGGCCTCTATAAATTATTCAAAGGAAACGGTCTGAAGAGGAGAAAAAATACTGTTACAACCCATAGAGCCATGCACCATGAGAGACTTTGTATTAATCTAGTGGTTCGGGAAGTGCATTTGAAGCATTGGGCTCTCCATTGTGAACACCACACACACTGCAGGTTTAAGAAACTGTCGACTGTCCTGTTCCTGCTAAATAAAGACCCTCTGATCACCACACCTTGCGTTCCCATCTCACTCACCCAGCTCTCCTCCTGTAAGGGAGAAATCACGATCCAGAATGATCCACTTCTGAATGCGCTGAGCGTTGGAGGATGCCTCCTTGTTGACTCTGTTGATTCCGTCCTGAATGGCGGCGTGGATCACGCGATCATGGCCGCCTGCGATCTCAGAGACTTGTTTGGCGTTGCTGCCCAACTTCTTGCAGAGTTCAATAGCTTCTGGTGTCAGCTCGTCCTCTGGGTCTCCCGACTCTGCGTTTAGCTGGCACTGGAGAGAAAAACATTTGAAAAGTTGAATTATAGCACATAATATGTATGTATATGAATTCTTGTCCATGCCACTCAAAGCATTCATATATTTGGAATTAGGGTCAGTTTTCCCTCAAGCCCTCTAGATGGCAGCATCTGAAAAGAAACGTCTAAAAGCAAACGCGTCACTTCTTTTATGGTGCTCCTTTTTAATCAGTTAAGACGAGATAAATATTGTCTCTTTCTAAGATTAGATAAAAGGTATGATAGGATGTTTACAAGGTTCCGATACAGTTGTATTTTCAGTCTCCATCTGATACCCTGTTCAACATCTGTTATCTTCCTGAGGAGCGTTTCCCTTCTCATTACGCTGTCCTGCTGTCCTCGTAAACTGTGATTAAAGTGCACAAACAGAAACATGCACACGCCATTTCCAACACAAACTGGTACTAAGTATGTTTGGATGTGCACATCCAAACATACTTAGACCAAATTTACAAAAAGTTTACAAAAGAATTGCTCAGGGTGAGACAAGGTGGACATGACATAAGGTGAGAGATGTAAATTTATAGTACAATTTTTTTTTTTATTGCTAACACAATCAATGAAAATTGCAAACTACAGTGTTCTGTAAAATGTCAAAGGTGCATTTATAAACTAAGTAATTAATTAGATCTTTATTAACATTTGAGCTGTAATTTCCCTGTCAATGCTTTGTGTAGAAGCCATTACACTGATTTGTGTTTACCTATACCATATCCTATCCATGTGAGTACATTATAATCATGCTACCGCCTATATATCAAATTATGCTGATCATAATGAAATACTGTTGACCCTGTTGATATAATATTGCTGAAATGATGACGATGATGCAATGATGATGTCAGGGGGCGTTAACTCTGTATGTAGACGTCACCTGAGTAGAGCCAGGTGTGTTTGGCCAGAGAGCGGAAGGGCAAACTATTTTCACTATTATGAGTGGTTGTCCCGCAACCACAAGGTAGCCGGTTCGATCCCCAGTCCCCCCATAGCTCACACGTCGAAGTGTCCCTGAGCAAGACACTTAACCCCTAATTGTTCCCCGTTGCCGTGTCTACGGTGTATAGAGCAAAAATGTAAGTCGCTTTGGATAAAAGCGTCAGCTAAATGAAATGTAATGTCAAACGCGGGACAAAGACAAAGCGGGTTTTTCTGTTTAAGATAAGTTTTGTTTATTTTTCTGTTGCTGTTATGCAATAAAATTAAGTATTGAAGTGACACTACGAAAGAATGCGCGTTGATTTACTGACCGCTCCTACAACCTCAGTTGTGAAGCACTTTTGTAAAGACTGAGTCTGTTTCAATTTGAGCTTTATATATATATATATATATATATATATATATATATATATATATATATATGATTAATTGATTATCCTTCTTAATAAAGGATTGAAATATCCCCGCAAAATCAGCTACAATGCTTCCTTATCTCCTTTGGTGCAGTGGATCATCTTTAACAAAAAGAAAGGAGATGATGTCGCCCCCCCATTGCGGCAGCTACATTTAAAGCGACGCACCGTTCGGCCATCAATAACGTCGCTGTTCAATTGTACATTAGGAGGTGTGACACTATTTTGGACAGCATCAAATGTGTCTCTGTACTCATTTTCTATGCGTTTATAAAGATATAATGGTGTAAGAGCAGTTGGTTTCTTCTTATCCTAAGTCCTTGTGAATTTTCCGTCACATCTTTCCGTGACCTCATGATGTTTTCCATCAATGTAAAGGAAAAGATGTAGCACATTATTGTTTTGACTATTCGACCGCAGCCCCGGTTTCTCAGCCTCACCTTAATGGTGAGCAGCATAGATAGAAACTTCCTCTTGTCTCCGATCAGCATGGCGTTACTAATCAGCGGCACGGCCTCCTTCACAGCATCCTCGATAGGAACAGGAGGGATGTTCTCTCCTCCTGCTGTGATGATCAGCTCTAAACAAATCACAGTTAAGTAACATACTTTATTGATCACGGATAAAGAAGAATGTTCCTCGGCTTCCAGAGGTTTAGTCTCTTGCAACAGGACACTGAGTCCATATGCTTTTTGGAGACGGTAAAGGAGAACCCAAATATTGTATCTTTCTCTGGATCCAGTATAATTTCACCTGCTTGTGTGTTATCTCGCTCTACGAGGAATATAGAATAAGTACCTTTAATTCTTCCGGTGATGTAGAGAAATCCGTTCTGGTCATGTTTGCCGAGGTCCCCGGAGTGCAGCCAGCCCTCTGCATCGAGAGCCTCGTCCGTCTTCTCGGGCATGTTGAGGTAACCCATGAAGACGTGGCGGCCCCAGAAGCAGATCTCACCGTTTCCCTCCTCGTCTGGGTTGTGCAGCTTTGTCTTGCACCCTGGGATCTCTTTACCACAACTGCAGGACAAAACATTGTATAATTCGCCACGTGCTTTGAGTTGCCTCTGATTTGTCAATGTAAAAGGAAACGCTGCGTCAAATCAAATTGTCAAAAGAAGAATGTACCTGGTGAGCTTGAAGGCTTCGGCGACGGAGATTGTGTGAGGCCCAGTGCTCTCACTCATGCCGTACAGCTCGTACAGAGGGATATCGAGGCTGAGGAAAAACTCCAGGGTGTCTTTGGTTATGGGAGCGGCCCCGGTGTAGCACTTGCTGCAGCGGTCCAGGCCCAGAGCCTTGCGCACCTTTTTGAACACAAGCTTTTTGGCTAATTGATAGCTGAGAGGCGTGCGACCAGCTGCTGCGCTTCTGAGGAAAGACACAAAACGGCAAGTGTGAGCGTTCTGAGCCACGCCAGCAGCTTGAGATCTAGGGATGGCAATGTCCGCCAGTCTGTTGGTGGAAATATCTCAACAACTATTCGATGGATTACCATGAAATGGTGTACAGACATTCATGGCATCAAGACGATGAATCCTGCCGGCTTTGGTGATGCTCTGACTTTTCCTCTAGTGCCACAACGAGGTGAACATTTGTGATTGTAAGTGAAATATAACAACTATTAGATAATGCCATGGTATTTGTCATCACTTTGAAACTGTTTAGCTTTCCTCTAGCATTTAGCTCAAAGCTCAACCTCACAGAGCTGCACTCATTGATGTAGACTCTTGGGTCTTGTTATGTAACGACTTAAAGGCACCATAAATACACCTTCCAACAGATAATGAGACACCATGCGATCGAAACAGTAAAAAAATAGCAGTTTGGTAAAAAGAGAGAACCTAAGGATGGAAACAGGAACGAGGAGTGATTTAAGCATGTCTAAATAAAGCTGCAATTTAATAATGCGTACGTACTGATTCATCTTGGTCAGATTAGTCTGCAGGCCAACATCTTTAGCCCAGGCAGCCAGCTTCCTGCGCACAGTTGATGACTTTGCTCCGACAGACTTCATCTTCTCCTGCATTTTCTCCCAGACACGTGGGACGCCCATGAAGGCCGTGGGACGCACTTCCTTCAAAGTGTTTACCAGAGAGCCCTGATGTATAAAAGAAAGATGGCATCTGTAGTTCACAGCTCCCGTGGAGAGTAAAGGAGCAGAAAGGTTTCAATCTGCCAACACAATGTTCTTCGAAACTATTGCATGAAAAATAGATGAGCTTTTCATATCTAGTGTATCACACCATTTGTCCACCCTTGGGATATGCTGATGAATGTGTAGGGGTGGTGATTGTGAAACGAGAGAAGCCCTAATACATGAAGAGCCCTGAGAGGCAGACGCTTAGCATACCAGACGGATTCAATCTTGCCATGAAAGGAGTGTTATGGAGAGATGCACATGATTAGTGTTCAAAGATAATGACCATCCACTAAATCAATCCTTTCTGTTTGTATGCCCCTAAACTATGAAATACTCTCCCTCCTGATCTTAGGGTGGCAAACTGAAATAATATTTTGAATCTTTTTACTCTGGCTTTTTATTTAAGATAATCATAATTTATCAGAACTATGTTTTTCTTTTTCTTTCTCTAGTTATCCTTGTAAATGTTTTTGGTAATGTTTCAAGATTGTTGTTTCGTTTGATAAACATTTAGGTCGCTGCTTTAGCTTGAGTTCTGTGCTAAACATTTTATATCTTTTTTTAAAGCAATTTGGGCTTTCTTCTCCGCATGAAAGGAACTATTCAATTTAATTATGCAAATATGTAAATCAAGACCAACTGCATGAATGTTTTTGTCTGCTGATGATTTCAAATTGCCCGTTTTTCCCTTCTATGAAAATGTTGTTCAATGTTTGAATTTTTTAATCTCCGCCGTTAATAATGGGCCATACATTTTGTGTGTTTCATGTGTTTGTGTACTGAACACCACTGTAGCTCACCTTCAGTGCATCTGGCTGGGCAAAGTAGGTCGCCCCCCCGACCCTCATGGTGACCCAGATGTCTACCATCTGAGCCGCAATGTGGCTGAGCGGCAGGTAGCTGACCACCAACTCCTGACTGTCAGTGGCATCTGTCAGACCCACATGGCGGCTGGTGGTGAGCGCGGTCCATGTTACCTGAGGGCAAGGAGAGAGCAGTGCATTTAATGAGGTATCTTTTATTGTTTTATGTATGGGAGGTCACATACAGACGTGCTATTTACAAGATGAAGAGAATTACACAATGGTGAAAGTTTATGACCAGTGTTTTTATACCTCCTAAACTTTGACAATAATAAAATATGTGCATGAAAACAAGTTTTTCATAGTTTGAGCCAGCCAGGTGCCATTTCAATGAGTCTATGGTCTATGGTATTTCAATGAGTGCCCTATAAAGGGTTAACAGGACTACAGCCAGGGGTGGAAGTAGTAGTCAGGATCTTTGAAAGAAACAATACCACAGTGTAACAATAATCTGGTGCAATTAAAGGCCCTGCATCTTAAGTAAAAGTACATGTTAAAATACTGTTAAAATACTTAAGTAAAAAGTACAAGTAATCGTTATGCAGAGCTGCATGGATGTGTAAGTACAACACTTGACAACATGGGGTGACATTCCATCACATCACCTGTCCACATTAATTGTCTTGTCGAGTCATTGTAATTCCTTTGCTAAACCCTACCTAAATAGAAACTTGCCTAACAAGCTGTGTACATGCTGTACTTAAATGTGAAGGTCTACCAACTCCATCTGCACTTTTGACCCTTTACAGCTGCTGTGAGTGTCAGGAGACTAACGTGTGACACTTCTTAATCCTCAAGAAGTAAACACACACTTGGCTGGTGTAACTTACATTATCATGGCTGAGCATGACTCCTTTGGGTTGCCCTGTGGTCCCCGAGGTGTAGATGAGTGTGCAGCACTGGTTGGGCTTCTGGCTGGAGACGATGGCATCGAGGGGCGCATCGGGCTCATCGCGTCCGAGCTCCATGAACTCCGCCCACTGCAGTAGACAAACAAAATCACTTGGATGATGCTGATTTAACGAAACTAATCTTTTCATGTTTGCCATGACCAGATTGTGTACTTACTGAGTACAGATTTGGTCTTTTCTCTTTAAGTGCATCTTTGTACTGGATAATGGCTTTCAAGTGCGGCAGCTTGTCTTCAACCTGTAAACAAACAAAATGCAATCCCATGAGTACATAAATCAGACCATGGTTAATCAGAAGACTACAATACTGGCTTTTATAGCATTTATAGCATTTTAGCATGTATAACACTTTAGTGCATACTGTATTGATTAAGGGCTTTCATCAGTCTAAGAAGTACAATAAAAGATTAAGGATTCAAAAATCCCAAATCCACACTGCATACTAATTCTAAATAGGTGTTTTGTATGTTTTGTGTTCACGTTGACAAAGTTACAAGATAAAACAGTCAGTATGCAAAAAAAATTAAATAAAAAATAACCTAATTGTTTGGAAAAACATGTTTCTGTCTCTTTACGCCATTGAAGACAGATTAATTCTTCCATGACATGTGGTATTTCCACCTGCATCTAAGAGTCAAATGCCGCCAAGTCACATTTCTTTGTCTCTTAATTATTAATAACACTGACAATAAAAGGTGGCCACAAAAATGTGTGGAACTCATAGAAACCCATTTCCTTTGTTTCCCTGCCTTTTTACTTTCCTGAGCACATCTCTGAGCACAATAAAGCCTGCATTCATAAATGTCCAGTGTTTGTATGCAACTCCTTCTGATCTCACCTGAAGGATCTTCAGCAGCTGTTTGTGGTTCTCCACCACAATGATGTTGGCCTTGCTGTTGTCTGCTACGTACTGGCATGCCTCAGGAGAGTTGGTGGTGTAGATGCCAACAGAAAACCCCCTGCAGCGGACCAAACGACAGTCAGACTTCAGACTCAGTTTGACTTTTACACTTACAGAGTCGGGTGAAACTCGGTCGCATTCCTAGTGACGAAAGACCTGACTGAGCAGCATTGTTGTTTTTTGGCTCTCCAGCGACAACCTGCAGTCTTCTACTGAGCTTAAGAAACTAAACCTTTGATTTGGCTCATCGGGACCAGTTTGACGAGTTAACCGTAGTTTCTATACAATCTTGTTGTCATGCGTCACTCAGCACTGAACAGACTCTAGGCATGGGAATCCGGGGCGTCCGCAAACAGTATCGCACATAGAGAAACGACATGTACTGATCTTTTGAGCAACCAAACTTATTTCCCTCAATACACTCTTTCTCTCAGCTATCCAGGAAATTGTCGTCATAATCACGGATAAAATTGGGCAGACGCCGTGAAAAACCTAATTTGCTGTCACAGATGTTTGGTCAGTTGAGACAATTCTGCCCTTGACCAATCAATGGGGTCTGTTTAATTGATTAAAAAAGGGGCTTTGGTTCCTCAGTCAATTTCTCTTTTCTAAATGTATTTTAGCTCGCTGAAGGAAGCACGTGGTTTGTTTTCTGTTGGAGCCTCCAGCCCTGAATATTCATGTGAGCAAGAAGAGGCTTGTGATTACTGTTAAGTGATCGGCTTACAGATCATCAGTAGTGGAAGTACTCAAATCCTCTACTTGGGAAATGATCAACAACTCCATTACATGTAAAGGTATTGTATTTAAAAGTAGTTGGACACTGTGACTCAGGATCGTATAATTAGATTAATACTGAAATGATTGTGTTAACAGCATTTTACTATTATAGCTGGAAGAGGTGAAGCAAGTTTTAACTACTTTATAATGTACGTTTGGGTAGTTTAGTCTAGTGGCTCTCAACCTAGGGGTCAGGCCCCTCCAAAGGGTTACAAGATAAATCTGAAGGGGCCTGATATGATTACTGGGAGAGGGAAAAAATACATGCCAGTACTATTATGGTAAATGTGCTTAGTTGCTTTCAACACTGCAGTGTATCAGCTTCTTGTTGTGCTGTCACCTATTAATCAAGATGTCTTTCAGCTACGAGTCTACGTGCTGAACTGGATCTGCACTCTGGTGAACTCACGTTTCAAGTCTTGGCTCAGCCCACTCAGGTATGGAAGACATGCACACGTACACACAAACACACACATACACACACACATAATCACACATAATCACAGAGCTGGCGATGAACACCTGAGTGAGGGAACACTGAGCTCATTACTGACAAATTAAGAGAGGAAACTCACCCGGCCAAAATGGCTGCAATGTCGGAGATGAACCATTCAGCCGAGTTGAAGCCCAGGATGCCGACGCCGTGGTAGCGCTGCAAACCAAGCTGTGGAAAAACAAACATGCTTTTTAAGTATGAATAACATAGTAATCCCAGAAATAATATTAAGATATCTTTTACATCCATGTTCATGCATGTACTGAAATCAGTCTAAAACAAAGTTTGTCTCTATTCCTGACAGATTTTTAAGCAAATTTGAGCTGTTGAATCTACAGACCAGATCAGAGCTCTCGGTTGTTGGAGGCACATTGCCACGGCAGCTGTTACTATATAACAGATGAATGACACGGAAGACTGTAAAAGGGAACCGATACCAACACTGCAATGAGTCTTTCACAACAGTAGTAGTTGCGATGCAACATGATGCTTGACATCTGAAGCTCCACTGATGGAAAATCATGTCGAAGGGTGGTGTGCATGTGTGGAGGTTTGTTTGTATGTTTCAATGCAGAGAGACACATGTACGTTTGTATGTGTGTGTACATGGCGTTCTGCTGAATCTCCATGCTGACAAACAATGAAGTGCTCTGTGCTGAACAAACAGCTGAGGCCTCACTCACATGTCACCCTGGCTCTTTTGTGAAGCGTGATGTGTTTAGACTGGCTTTAAAACAGTCATAACAAAAGGTCTAAGATTTCCTATTTGTTTTCAACAATCAGCTTCTGATACTGGAGAGGATTGTTGCTCAGGGTGAATAGAAACTAAATGGAGCGCACACTTTACAGACCCTTCTCTGCTATTCAAATATTGTGAAATGAGATAACCAATATATTCTAT
The DNA here is from genome assembly GCA_038501785.1 of Myoxocephalus aenaeus. Taxonomy (NCBI): domain Eukaryota; kingdom Metazoa; phylum Chordata; class Actinopteri; order Perciformes; family Cottidae; genus Myoxocephalus; species Myoxocephalus aenaeus. The sequence continues at coordinate 1,075,772 of JBAMJR010000011.1, forward strand.
CGGCTTCATATGAACCACCAGTCATTACTCTTTTTTTATATACAATTTTGAAAAATGGCTTATGATTTCCCAAATACATATCCCAGTGTCTGGTTTTGTTTGTCCAACAATCCCAAAACCCGAGAAAACCCAAAGATATTCAAGTAACGATGATGTATAACAGAAACAGAAAATCCCCACATTGGAGAAACTGGAGCATTTGGCATTTTTTCTGAAAAAGTGACTTAATTAATTAGTTAATTGTTTGTATTTTTTATTACTGAGAAAACTGAAAATATACTTAGCACTTAAAAGCAGGAGGTTTTGGGGGTTTGTGCTGCTAAAACCGTCCCAAATAATATTGTAATAAGGATGGAAGGAATCCAAATATTTAATTATACAGATGAAACCTTTATCCTCTGAAATTAGTAATTTATACTGGATTAATCAATAGATAAAAGAACCTACCTTCATGAAGCTCTTGGCAGCGGTGCGGCATGTCTGGTAATATTCTCTGTAGTTCAGGCTCTTCTGCTGCTCGCCCTCCTTCCAGCTCAGAGCTGTGTAGTCGGCAAAGCGCTCCACAGCTAAGGTGAACATCTGGTTGATGGTCAGAGGGGTCTCAGCAGCCAGGCCGGAGTCCCCCATCCTCAGCGTCACCTCTGCGTCACCCTGTGACGTCCACAGGCCGCTTCCTCCTGCAGCTGGCACCGGAAGGGAGTTTGGACGCCGGGTGTTCACTGGAAGAAAAAGACAAAAGCAAAAAGGTAGTTGAAGGATTTCAGTTCTTCCAAGAAACATGCAGAACTAAACTTTCTGCTTGTTCCTCTAGTCTCCATGTGAGTTTCAAGAAACATCCTGCATTAATTGTACGAGAAGAGATGCCACACACCCTCTGGTACCACATTACCATTTAAACAAGCATTTACTTCTGATTAGCTAGATGTTTTATTTAATAAAAACACAACATTGAGTTTAATTTTTATGTTAACACTAAATGCGGCATAGTAATTACGGAGATCAATTTGAAAGATCCTCATACAGGTTGTTCATAAACACCAATGTCAACCAAACTTATTGGAAAGAGAAAATAAAAGCAACCAGTAAAATAAAAACTCTATTTGCAGAACGACTTCCTGGTTCAACTTGGAGCCGCCACACTGGCCATGGTTGTGTGTGTGTGTGTGTGTGTGTGTGTCTGTGTGTGTGTGTGTGTGTGTGTGTGTGTGTGTGTGTGTGTGTGTGTGTGTGTGTGTGTGTGTGTGTGTGTGTGTGTGTGTGTGTGTGTGTGTGTGTATTAGCAACATTTGTAGTGCTCTACCCTTAGATAATCAATCTGTTGGCTTGTTTTCAATCTTATCGCCATGCGTCGTCCCCTGTTTGTCCCATACTTTGTGAATACACACATTATTGTGCTCCAAAAATATTCAATAAACTGTAGATTTTCATTGATTAGAAAAGCATCTGGTATTTTTTACACTAAGAAAGAAAAGTGTGCCATTGCTAGCTGGATGTTTTCAATATGCAATGGGGTCAAATTGCACAGATGAACTAAATGATGGTAGATTCATGACCCAACACAAACAGCTGGTTATCAGAGCGGGTGAGAGGGCAGGATAGTGAATTTCTGTGGACTTTACGGCCAGAGTTCAATTCAAGGCCATTTCAGTCAGTAGGGAAACTAAAAAAAGAACAAATGAAAGTGTGATTTCAGTTTATAATCTTATAAAACCAATATAATGACCTATTTAACGATTAGCATCTCCACTTCTTATTGGTCAAAGTGTAACAACAAATATCATGGATGTACTCTTGCCAGGATCCTCAGTGACTAAGACAGGATGGAATGTCAAAGTGCGGACTGGAAAAAGCCGGCAGGAAAAGGGAAGTTAAGTTCTTCTAAAGAATGTGGAGTTCACTCACTTCGGTTTGGCCCACTTCCTCAGGGAAAAAGGTCAGAGAAAAAAAACACGTTCACTAACGCTGACTTCAGCAACTAGCGCCAACAACACAGTGACTGCATTCAACTTAGAATATATATCCCAGTTGTCTGTCTGTGTATTGCTTATCGACATTCACGACTGTTCGGGAAGCTACGAAGAGAGTTAACACATTCAAGTCCCACTTGACTTTGACGTGGCTTTTCTTCAGCCCTCACCTGTTTGTGTGTTTGAGGTCTGCTCAGCAGGGACCTCTGTAGCCTTGGTGCTGCGAGCGACTTCATCATGTGCACCAATCTCCTCCTCCCTTTCCCCTGCGGACTCCTCCTCTGAAGACTCACTGAAGAAGGTGAAAGGAAAATACATATCACTTAAAACAGAAAAGTGAATTGTCACATCCTTGGGGGGGAATTTAGAGGCAGAAGCCTGAACCTGCTCTGGGTCATATGAGGAAAACTGTGGCTCACACTCACAAACTCATCACCATCCTGATACATATTATACCTTTCATGTCAACTGAAGAGCTTGGTAACACTCACAATAATAGTCTCAAAAGTAAAGTTTATATTATTATTGCATTCAATTAAAGCTTAAAAAGTGATAAAACCACTATGATTACACTGACAGGAATGTAATCATACTCACAATAAAACTGCACGATTACTAACATTATGTGAATTACCACCGAGCGCTGGCGCTCTAACCTGGGTGGTATTTTTGGCTGTTAAAATATAAACATGAATTCTTCTCCAACTTATTTTACATCGTGGGACCCCTCAGATTAATCCTCTAAATCCCATGTTGGGAACCAAAGCTCTCGGAGACATTGGTGCCAAGGTGTCCTGCATATGTTTGTGTGGACGTACTTTGAGTCTCCTGCCCCGCAGGATGACTCCCGTAGGCCACCTGCTCTGGGAGGCTCCATCACCACAGCTTCAGACATGGCGCTGGGCTCACACACGGTCACTGAGAGGAGAGAGGAGTCACAGGGCGTGTTAGCGTCTATATACTTGACAAGCACATCTCTTACAAGCATCCACAACAAGAAAGGTTAAGGCTTTTACAGAGGCTGAAAAAGATACTTAGATATAAGCCATGTGTGCACACACAACATAGTATATGAATATTCAGAAACTGTATCAGGTGCCTCTGCAAAATGGCAAAAACTGTTTCACATAAACTCTCCACAGGGACTGAACAATTGAAAAAAAAATAATGTCCAAATCTAGGAGCAATTTATACTGAGCTCTTCCATTGGTGATTAATTGGCTGCAACTCAGAAATATCTTCGCTATCGATAAATCCATTAATTGCTTTCTCAATGTAAGAAAATTGTGAACATGGCTGTTACATGCTTTTTTTAAACCCTAGGAAACATCTTTAAATGCCTTCCTTTGTCCAACTAACAGCTTAAAACCTAAACATATCCATTTTACAAAGACGTAAACAGTGAAAGGAAGCAAATCCACACAATTGAGATGCTACAACCAGAGAATGGTTTACAGTAGACTTACATGATTATCAAAATAGTTGCCGACACATTTTCTGTCAATGGACTTTGAGCTCTATTTCAATACTCTCAATACACGCATTTTTTTACATTGTAATGTTAATTTCTAATGGTGTGTCCTCTTTGTAGATTGTATCTAAAACATCTAAGAAAAACTGATTTGTTATGTTTATTATTTAACTATATTCAGAAGATGAATAGGAACTAAAATATTAGTTTGCATCCTATTGACTAATTTTTCTGTTGTAAATATTGTATGGTAGCTGTGTGTAGTTATTAACACATCTGATAGTGCGGCTTGAGCAAGGATTTCATCTTGGGATCATTATTTCTGCTTAGGATGCTTTTTATTTGATAAGAACTCTAGACACTCTCTTTTGTGAAAAGTGTCTCTTTTTTTTTTTTACGTCTAAAGATAATTGCTCCCTTGGTCTAATTGCGAGACAGTAACGCCAGCGTGTGACAGCCGGCAACTTCTAGTACTCACAAGACTCACACCTGAGTGTTGTTCGCAACAGTTGTAGTTATATTTACCTATCCATTCGTGTTTTGGGCTCTTGTACAGGTTTCAATGGTATTTAAACATTAATTACTCTACATATTGATGAAATATAGTGTTTGTACTCTGAATTCATAGATGTAGGAAAACTGTAATCTGCACAAATGAATATCATCCTGGCTTGTTCACCTTTCTAGCTGACTTTATGAGCTGCTAAACAAACATCGTCTTTGTCTATACCATCACCTTATCTGTTGACTAATTTGGGTTGCATGGCAACAGTGTGGGGAACATATGGAGCGAGCTGGCAAAGTGGACAGTCTTGCTGCAGATAACATTGTCTTGCTGCAAATAATGGATTGCCTTTTATTGCTGTGCTTGGTCAACAAAACACCAACGTTTCCATTGGTCAGCCCTCTGAACCCACATTTTAAGATATGAGAGCATAAAAGCCAAATTATGTTCTCCTGTGTCAACCATCCTGTATTATTTACATGGTTTTAGAGCATCTAAAAGGTGATCGGTTTTCTTTCAAAAGAGCTGGAGATAATCCTTTTCTTCCTCAGACATGACCTCTTCACAGGCAACACATTAAAGCCTCCTCAACAATAAACCATTACCATTCGTCCAACGCCAGCCACACTCCTCCTTGACGCGCCCGCTCCCGCTCACTCAAGCCTCTGTTTGGTAAATCACAGGTCTACGCTGCTGCTGCTGGCCTGTTTATTTAAGGGGGCTGAAAACACATACCAGCAGTTTTGTCTGCCTATTGTGGCAGCAGCCTACCAGGACTCGCTTGTCAGGGACAATTGGGCTCCAGAGAGGTCAGAGAGCAGGAACAAAAATATTTTCTATCATGCAACCAACCACACCTTTAAATAAATAAATAAAAACAGGGAAAATAGCATTGAACTGTTTCTAAAATGGCAGGAACCCAATTACCAGCATTCCTGAAATTCTGGACTTTGAGGAATCGGCAGCAATCACTGCAAACTGCTGTCACTGTTGTAAAAGAAAAGCAATCCTACTTAAGTCATGGGACAAGCAGCCAGCTGACCCAGAGGACACTTTGTCAATGAGTTATACGGAAGCCTGAAGGTCTTTCAGCCAAAGTGACAGATGCACCAGTGATCTCACTGCTGCCATTTTATTTGGCTTCTTACTACCAATACAGCTGCAGATTCCTCAAGACACAGCTGTTAGTAGATGTGGGTCTCCAGCGGTATTTAAAAGGAGTTAAGTTGAGAGTGGAGGCAGTCAGATATGGAGTGAACTGGGGTGTGGTCTGGGAAGGGATCCTAAAATGCCCCCCTCCCCCCAGTCATTTATTTTGGTTTGACAGACCAGACTGGAGAAAGCCCTGAGGCTATTTCTTGCTTGCCCCCTTTTTAATTTCCTCTCAGCGTTGTGTCCATTTGGGTCTACTGAGGTTTCATCACATGAGCTCATGATGTTTAGATTATGAGTAAATACTAGAGATGAATGCCTTTGAATTATCTCTGGTGTGGCGACCCCTTGCTTCTTGTCAGACAGTGAGAAATGCCTTACATCAATCATGTATCATCAAGGTTACTGAGCTTTTTATCCACGAGATGTGCGAAAATTAAACTCCTGCCTTGTGCCTTGTGTAAACTATCATTTTCAGATTTGTCTTATTGCCTTTCCTGCTATGCTGTAGTTTACCAATATCCCTCTTTTGATCCATTTGTGGGCTTCTCCTTCACTTGAATTTGCACCCCCTTTTCCCAAGAGACCATGGTTTTGCTTCAACTATTTTAAATTAATCTGTATACATGCATCTGTTTGATAAACCCTAAAGATATTTAATTTACAATGATATTAAAAAGAGAAAAGAAGCCAACTTGTACATCAGAGAAGCTGGAAAAAGCAAATGTTTGGCCTCAAACAATGAATTGATAATCCAAATAGTTCCTTGCATGGTTTTAAGTTTCCTTGTCATGTGCCAGCACAGTTAAGGCTCAGCATGAATTATCTGATGATTTAGAACTGCGCAAACTGGCATCATTATTGCAACTGCATTCATTAAATCAGGAGAGGATTATGAATGTAGCAACAACAGCTGTTTGATTTAAACAGGGATAATGCAACAGTCGATAACGTAAGCCTTTTGAATTTGAACACTGATTAATGTAGAAGTGTCAATAAAGACCGCAGACAAATAGCACAAGCCCATCTCTAGCCAAAAACATGAACGCTGAAAGCCAAACAAGGGGCTCCCCACAACACCCCCTATATACCATGCCTGCAAACTTCAGTTAGGTTAATCCCCTGTCAAACAGTTCAGACAAAGCCCCACCCCTCCCTTCTGGAGTGTCTATTGTCATGCATAGTCTGGTATCTTGGACAAGGGGTCCAAGATACCAGACATCTCCACTTGACTGTCTGAACTTAATGATGTTGCCCAGAACACAACAGAGATGAACTAGATTTCTATCAAATCCTCTAAAAGATCTGCATCCTCGGCCAGCTGCTGCCTCTGAACTGCCCCCAGCGGTGGTTTACCACCATGTGTAATCATAATCACAAGCATCCTCAATACACGGCTACCACGTCAAGCTTCACATTTTTGATCCAGTTTCAACTATTTGTAAGCTAATGCAGACATTTATAAAGAAAAGATAGGAAAAGGCTTCGAAGGGATCCCTTTAACATTAGTTGTCACCCGGCAAATTTACACAGATCTGCCGGTTGGGTTACACCCTTTTACAAGCAGGCAGATGTCCACATGTTGTAAAGAGCCACACGTTTCCCGTCTATTGAAATTTACAGATTACATATGTACTATATCTGAGCTAAAATCAGGATACAAATGAACTGATTACATGAATGATTAAAACAGTAGAGGGAGTGGTTGAGAATTATAACAAGGGAAATCAGACATATGGCGATCAGACATATGGCAGAAAACCTGAGCATGGATAATAATTCATATCACATTCTTAGTATAAAACATGCGTACATATAAGCAAGCCGTTTTCTCAGGCATCATACAAACCTGTTTCTTACCAAACCTGAACTCCAGCTGTCTGCGTGAAAGCTGGAGTTCAAGTTAAGAGGACTACATCTCAGCTACATTAAATAAAACATTTAAATTGAGCTACTCACATTGCATTGCTGGAAATTATAATGTTTCCCCTGGTTTGTATTTCAGGTTTTCTCCAAAATCGTCCACTTTCCCTTATCTGTAAGTGATGTTTGCCGCTTCACACACACAACACCCTCTGTTTCTACAACTTGAGCAGCATATCATTCATTTTCAAACAGCAGCCGGCTTGGTAGGTCCCACCCCCTTAAAAACCCCACCCAGACCAGGCCGGCCAGCTTCCTCCTGAAACACTCCCCTCCTCCATCATCCCAAACCAACCTGATTGGTTAAAACTGCTCACACCACACGATCCATTTTCCATATAAGGTCACGCAAGCCAAATGAATAAGGGGGGGTTAGTGGCTCTATGACACACACACACACACACACACACACACACACACACACACACACACACACACACACACACACACACACACACACACTTGACAGATGATGCTGTGAAACTCAAACCCATCCCCCTACAGAGTTACTCCCCTGCGCGCGCACACACACACACACACACTCAAAACACACGTTGCAGTTATGCTGGGTTACTATCGGACAAACCGGATTACAAGTGCAGCTGTGCTGGTTTGACTTCATGACTTTCCCCTGACTGAAATCATTCTTTAGCACAATACAAAGATCCACCATTCTGTGAACTACCTTTAAAAAAAAAAAAGACATTTGTTTTCCTTCTTCTTCCAATCTTACTTCATTGTAAAGAAGTCTAAATAATGATTATTTTCATTATAAAATAATTATTGTCACGATTTGTCAATTCATACATTAATTTTTCTACAAAAGTGTGAACAAATTTAAAATGCCAAATGATGCTCAGTTTAGTAGTTGTTTAGTTGCAGATTAATCAACTACCCAGCCAGCATGTCCATGTGGGGCCCATAAGGTTTAAATTTGGGCTGCAGATAAGGGTCCCAAGTGGGTTTGTCCGCAGTTTCCACGGTGGCCTCACCTGTGTTTGCCCATACTGGGTTTATTCACCGAAACCCATAATGTAGCCAATTTGGGTCCCACTTAAAGCCCAGTCAGATCCCTCTTAAAGTCGGTGAATAAACCCAATCCGCACCAACTTGAAACCCGTATGGGCAAACACAGGTGAGGCCACCGTGGAAACTGCGGACAAACCCACTTGGGACCCTTATCTGCAGCCCAAATTTAAACCTTATGAGCCCCACATGGACATGCTGGCTGGGTAATTGTTTCAGCTTTACAACTTTCCTAAACCTTCAAAACAGCTCAATACATTTCCTCAAGTATTGAACTACAATTCTGATTATGCAGGTATTTCCATTTCACACCACTTTGAACTTCTATTTCAATTCCAATGGGAATATACTTTGTCATACACTGTAACTATTTCACAGCTATAGTTCATATACTTTACAAACTTGGTTAAATATGAGGCTCTGTTATAGATTCAATTGCCCAGCTAGCTGCATATAAAAATTAATCAGTTAGTCGATCGACAGAATATTAATGTTAAAAGGATTTAAGTCAATTCTCAAGCAAACATGTCAAAACTACATTTAAAATGTGAGGATTTACTTCTTGTGCTTGTCCTAAATTAAACTAAAGTAAATAGTTTAGAGGTTTGTGTTATAAAATAGCTTAAATGAGCTCAACCAACTACAGCATTTATGAATCAGCAATGATAATCACAGGGACCATTTTCGTGTATTAAGTATTTTAAATACATTTGTTTTGCTTATAACACTTCTATACTTTTAGTATAGCAATAGTACCATTTTCAATGCTGTATTTCTACAGTGTGTTATTGTTAGCTTTACTTAAGTAAAGAATTTGAATTGTTTCTGCACCGCTGCAAAACAGTATCACACAAGGCTTCTAATCAAAATACAAACCTAGCTTACTGCATCGCAGCAGTAATAAATATATACCTGAACCTTTTCTGATCCACTTAATTGATCAACATCGTGACATTAGTACTCGTAACATTATTTGCATACCTAAATGTAGCCCTATGGCTGAAAATCAAAACTCAGCCCAAGTACACAAAATCCATGACAAGGCAATCCGGTACTTCTATTTCTTCTGAGCCATGACCAGATATGCAGGGTGCTAAAACAAAGACGGCAGCTCTGGAGCAGAAACGACAGCAGGAAGAGGAGCAAAACTTAAAGAAATATCCACATCACACATGTTTGCTAGTGGCAATCACTGGCCTTCTTTAAATATGAAATTAAAGGTGTGGCAACATGACCCCTTGTAAAGGTGCCTGCATCTGTGAGGGAAGTGTGAGTGGGATTCACAGCTATAACGACTTTTCTTTTTTACATGAGTAAAGATAACCTGTTTTGCTGCTTGATGAGACTAAAAGGAATTTCCTTTACACCATTTCCCCTAAACCCCCGCCCCCAGCCTCCATTAGGTCAAGCAGAGGAGGCAGAAAGCACATTTCCTCAAACTGAAAAAGATATGATTAAATTAGCCCCGCCCCTTTGAGATGTGAAAGTCGACTCTCAACATTTAAGCACTACTGTATACCTGTATGCATTAAAATAATATAAATACACACACACACACACACACACACACACACACACACACACACACACACACACACACACACACACACACACACACATACACATTTCTTTCTTTGTGCTACTTTTATATACTTTATTCTATTTGTTCTACTCTAATTTAAATATTCATTATCTATATATTTGTTGTGTTTGTGGCATGAACGGGGCTACAACTGAATTTCATCGTGCAAAATCTGTATTTTATAATGACAGTAAAGCTGAACTTTGAAACTTAAACAAATCAGAGAAAAAACGCATTCACATACACTTTGCATTGGACATGAATGTGACTGTATATGTACAAAACATACATTTAATCAGGTGTTATTATTTGATGATTATGTTCTTATTTATTTAATGCGGCCTACTTTTTAAGATCAGTCTGAGAATATCTCACGTGTGCAGATGTTCACGTCACTACTTTATAGAAAGATCAGTCTCAGCCAATTGCAATGAGAGACGAAAATGCAGATGCACCACACCACAGCATCACATGACATCCAGAGGCCGGCTGATTCAGTGTACTCATGCGCAAGCGCTGAAATGCTCAGCAGGATGGGTTTAGTGCTGATGCACCCTGCACTGAGGTTATAGTCGGTCAGTGACATCCTCTGTCTGGTCCCACGCTCTGCTGTCTAATCAAATATGAAACTCCAATGATAAAACATTAACTAAATAGACATTATTTTAAGATAAAAAAGGTTTATTGAGCAACTGGAGGGATTTCTTATCAGTCTCGTCGACAAAGATAAAACTGTCCTGATGTAATATGTTCATGATTTTTATGAAAAAGTGTTTTATGTTTGTGATTTCACGAGAGAAATAAGTTTTATTAGCAATTATATGGCTTAGATACCCTAGCACTATAGTAAATTGACAAGGAAAAGACGTGTGATTTGCAGTAGTGGAAGAAGTATTCAGATCGTCTATTTAAGTACAGTAACCCATAAGGACAGTAACAGTTTTTGCAACAAAATGTACTCGAGGGCCTAAAGTAAAATGTTTAACTGGCCACATACTACTCCAAACAAAAAAGGGCCAGCATTTCACCTCTAGTGGCTCCATAAACGTGCAGTCGCCAAAATAACACTGCTATTTTATAATCTTTTGACTGTGGTGTGTAGAAACGAAACATGCACTTTATTAATCCCCTTGGGGAAATTCTTCTCTGCATTTGACCCATCCCTGGATGGGGAGCAGTGGGCAGCCCTGTGAGGTGCCCGGGGAGCAGTTAAGGGTTCACTGTCTTGCTCAGGGACACTTTGACATGTGAGCTATACCCCATAGCTTACATGTCAAAGTGTCCCTGAGCAAGTGGGGATTGAACCGGCTACCTTGTGGTTGCGGGACGACCACTCATCCCCCTGAGCTACAGCCTCCCAATAGTTGGCCTATAGTTTACGTTAGCTATCTTTGTGTTGCACTAACTGGGCATGTTTTGATAGTTTGTATATTGGATTAAATCCGAAGTGGCAGAAACGAGAAAACAACACAATTTTTGTGTCATTCTCCTGCCACCAGGAGACCACGTCGCCGGGAGGAGAGCGGCCCGTGTACGTTATGATAGTTAGTTTTAAAACAAAAAAGAACATGGTATTTCTGTAATTTAGTTTTTTGGGGAGGTTTTTAACAATAAAACAAACACTATGAAATGTACACAGACCTCACCGTGTCAGCAGTGGGTCTAACTAATTTTCAAATCCAGCGGGTAGTCAGGAAAGTCCCATGTGCTCACACCCCATGATGGGTCTTGAACTGCCTAAATTTAAGTTGTTACACAGAGGCTAACAACAGACTAACTGGACTGTCCCATCTCCCCGCCTTATAACTTACCTTTTTTAATACATAAATTGCTGTTGTTCCTACAAGAGTTGTAAATAATAAAATCTATATACTAAATAATAAAAACAGTAGTCCTCGAAACAGTTGACACACTTTCTATTGTGACCTGGACAGTCAAATGCAGGGCTGGAGTGGGGCCACTTTTCAGCCCGGGAATTTCAGGCTCAAGACCGGCCCACTTTTTCCATGGTAGTGGAAATTGGATAAATGAAGCAACAGTTCAGCTCTTACTATCCTGTAGTTTTCTTTTTATTAATACCATGGTCCAACAAATAATGTAAAGGTTAAATACAACAATAATAATCCACTTAAGATGAGAAGTTAACAAAAAATATTCCACTATTCCACAAGGATAGGTTGATAAATTAACAAAAGCAGAAATAAATAAATAAAACATTTGAAACGTATCCCACTCTTCAACAAAGAGGCATATTGAACTCATGTTTACAGTTCAACTCACAGTACAGTATACAGTTACCTTGTGAACAGCATCTACAGCATCAGTAACCTAAGCAGTGCACTGGTTTCAGCCACTGTATCTATAACTGTGTCGTTGCTTATAGACATGATGATTTCCTTCTCTGTGCACATTAACATGAACGCCTCCAAGTTTTTCTTAGGCATTCCAACGCATTTTTCTGCATGAGTATTATATAGTGGTGATTTACTCCTTTACTACACCCACTTCTGAGCAAACAATGCATATCGGTTCATCAAGTACTGCTCTTTCTTACAATATATAACTTTAATTCATATTGTTTCCTCTGTTATCCTCTCTACCTGTCCCTGTAGTCATGGCCTCCTCATTGCAAATGTTGGGCTCATCATTTTCAGCAGGAGACTGTCTTATCTGCTGCCCCGAAGCTACAAAGAACATATTACTGCATACTTCAATATCAATATTATATATCAATATTTGCATAATATTTGCAAAGTCTATGGATCGCCATATTTTGGGTGATATAAAAAGGCTAATATTTAATTAAATTTAATATTTTGCTTGGGAATAGGTTGACAACGCTACAACGATATGAATCAAGGCTACAACGTTAGCCGAATAGTTACGTTGCTAATCATTAGGCCTTTGTCTCTCTTTACCAGTTGCCAATTGTGTTTGTCCTCTTGAAAATAAATCGGTAAGCTTGGCACATTTGGCAGCATCCTCCTCCAATGCCTTTCTTTTTTTCAACCTGGCTTTTTCAGCCCCTCCTGCCCTCTTCCTCCGTCCATCCTCCCTGACGCGTATCGTTGCGGTCGGGCCGGCCCAGCTATCGTAGCCTATCTGAGAAAAAGTTTTGGAAAAGACGGCTATGGACCGAACCAAATCTATTTGGGAGGGGAGAACTTCCTCGCATGGTACAACCCATGCAGAGGCTGCGGTGTCAGAATGCGGAACGTGTGTAGCTCACTTTAAGAGAAGATGGACTAACGTGACAAATGTCAACAAATACAATTCTCGACCGGCCCAGAAGTGAAGCGGCCCACCGGGAACTCTCCCGATTCTCCCGATTACCCACCCCGGGCCTGGTCAAATGTCCAGGAATAAAATTAAAATAAAGGCATGGTTATAGCCCCCCAAAAATGTCCTCTCCCAGAAGGTTTTGGCATTGCAATAATAGCTAAGGCTCATGGGATATGTTGTTGAGTGCTAAAACAAGAATAGTCTTTTACCTTGGGTAACACGAGGTGTTCAAATTGAACCATCCAATACAGTGTTACAAACCCATTTTGGTTAGATTATGGAGAGAATACATCCGTGTTGTGTTTCAAATGTAAAGGGGTTAAAGATGAAACCAAGTGAGTTACAGGTGTTAGCAGAGCAGGTGGCAGCTAACCGAGAGGTGGGATTTAACGTGTCAAGTAGCAGCATTGGCGCTGCTACTTGATGGAAATAGAGAAATGGCTACAATTAGAGCACTGAAGATAAAGTAATGATGTACCGTCATTAACCGTGTAACGTAACTCGTTTACATGCTGTCCTTCATCTCCCATGAGGTGATTTGTTGCGACATTTTCATTCAAGGCTTTGCGGTGTCGTGCAACTTTTATGTATCTTAAATTATTAACAGAACACACACTAATTATGTTAACTTTTACTGCCACATACAAATAACCTCTCAACAGATGAAGTCAATAGGATAACTGATGTTAAGTGATAAGATTACCCAATAAATGGTTGGACTCACCACGAGCTGAGGCGTTTTAGTGCTGGCTGTTCCTGTATGTGAGCGCGTGTCAGAGCGTGTGTGAGCGCCTCTCTTCACCGGCAGAGAGTTTATTGTACGGTGCTCCTCTGTGTCACCTCTTTGAGTCAGCTTTAGAGCATCAGACAACACTTTCACTTTACATTCACCCTGCCTCGCACAGAGGAGGAAAAACAGCAACAATACGAGCCAAAGGAAATTCAATTTGTTCAAGTCCTGTCATAAACAAAGGTAAAAAAAGAAAGAAGAAGAAGTGATTGTATGGCCCCAGGCCACTGCTGGTCATTGCAAATATGTATCCAAGTGAAGAAGAGACTCTCAAAAGGTTTCATTCTTTATTCTCTCAAAGGCAAAGATGGCATTATCATCCTTAGATTCCAGTGACAAAGCAACCAGAAATGTTTAAAAACAACAACAACAACAACAACAACAACAACAACATTATTCTTATGGCACGCAACAATAGTTGGACATGGTGAAAAAAACTGTGTGAAAGAGATTATTATTTTTAAATAAGGGAATGGGTGTTATCCAGTAAAATAATAATTAAAAAATCTAAACGTAAACTAGACCCAGACACATTGTTTGCTTTTTTAAATTTTTTATAAAAGATGCAGCAAGATTTTAGTTCATCTAATTTATGAAATATATTTTGGACTGACATGATATACTTTCTATAAAGAAGAAGTGAGTGTGGAATGGAAAGCTATTTGAAGTAGGAAGGGATAGTCTGTGATATGTTATACATTGTATAACTGCTTTTGATTTTGGCAAATTTCACATCGCACACCAGAAAGCTCTCAAACCAAAAATCTAACTTTAGTGTATTTAATGTCACTTGTAGTATATATCTGGAATAACTTTAATCATACTCAGAATTGAAAAGCCATATAACTGTTTGTGTCTCTTTTAAACTAACATTCAAGCACTAAATAGGATTTTAACTCTCTCCCTCTTAAATTTCCTAAATTCATATAGTCGATTTTGTGATGCACAAATATGGGGACTAAGAAGCATATTTAAAAAAAAAATTGACAGCCAAAATGAAAGCAGCAGAGGCAGAAATAACCTGACCCTTAGTCTCCAGTATGGGTCAAACTCCAAAAATCCTGGATCCTACCATTTCCACATTAATCTAAATACCATTATTTGTGTAACTCTCCCCTGGTTTGAAAAAAACATGGAAGACAATAATTCAGTTTCCTCGTTAGGCCTTTGTTATTTTGGCATTATGTGAATCTTTTATGAATCTCACTCTATAGCACAAAAATCCATGAAAAACATTAAGTGGGCCTACATAAATATGATTTGATAGCTTTATTTTGTTTTTATGCTGTGCTTTTATGTGTCCTCGGACACCTGGCCATCGTACTGTATAAGGTGCAGCTCAAATGATAGGCTCTTGATAATGTCATAGTACTTTATGTAAACTGACTAACTAATTGAGATTATTTTTGCACTGGCAAATCAATAATATATTCACAGGGTTGCAAACTCACTTTTGTTTTGGATTGCATGAACTGCTCTGTAAAGCCTTTATCTCCCGTTAAACAAGAAGACCTGATAAAGCAATCTATTCATCTGACACACTGTGATCTTGTGTCACAATATATGATTCCACCATGTGCTGAAGATCTAAAATACTGTGGCTGGTTGCACCTCTTTGCAAGAAGAAAATGGAATCGAAATATAATATGTATGTATGATAGGCTTTTTTTTCTCCAAATATTTTACCTTTTCTTAATCACAATGACAATGATATACAATGTATCAGTTTTAAAAATGAAAAAGCAGTTTTATTACAAATGTATATATATATATTTTTTTTTTTTTAGGTCGTTGCAACTCTCCTTTATTGGAGCCTAATTAAAGTGTTAATATAGCTGAATATCACCAATAAAGTGAGCACATAATCATTTTAATTAAGAAGATAACACATCACCTAAATAAATATCATATTTACATAACAGGGATCAGTCTGGTAGTGGTGATAATGCGCTACATACCATGAAATCACAAACAAAAGGTATGAATAAACTAAATTAATCTGACACCAGTTCCTTGACTAAGACCGCCCCCTAGTGGTCTGATTCAAATTTACAGCTTTATTGAGCTGGGCGGGACTCTTGTCCCTCTGGCCCCGCCCTTGCATAAGTGAGGGACATGACGTATGCAGTCGAGGGTAGCAACAGTTGCCTCGAGACCCCGTCGCGCCATAGTGACTGTAGCCGTGGAGACAGTTACTTACCAACGGGCGCAACACTCAGCAACAGCAGCAGCAGCATCTGGAAGTCAACGAGCGAGAGAGAAAGAAGAGCAGGGGTGCAACTTTACTCAACACAAAGGTGACTATTCTCTTTATAGAGGTAAAATGCTGAATTATTCTTAACATGGAGAAAAACGCTCTGGGGTCGAGTGCTTTGCTCGCACTCCCGGTAACTTTCCCCTCTTCGAGGCATCCGCCCCAAGTTGAGCGGCTCGACGTAAACTGACGTTCACCTTTTGCTCGCAACAGCTTTTTTTTTGTACCTGGAAGAAGAAAAAAAAAACTTCCACTTCTGCTTTCTAATTTGTGACACTTTAACCAACACGTCATGGAAAGCGACGACGTTACTCCGACTCAAAATAGATTAAATATCACTTTACGCTTGTTGTTCCGTTGTGTAAGTGTGTGTGTCAGCTCAATCCCAGCAGGATGGACGGTAAGGCTACCAGTCGAGCTACAGCTAATGCTAACTGCCAACAGCGATGAGTGCGAGTTCAGTTGTGAGTTCAGCCGTTCAGCTCCATCTTGATCGTCACCACACACACGCACACACATGTTTCTCGAGATACGCATTCAAGCAGGTGGAGATAGGACGAGCTAGCGTTAGCAACGCTCGTCCTGGTGCTCACACTGCAACTAACATCCGCTCCGAGCAGACGTTAACTCAGCAGGAGGATAACTTTCATTTCTGCAGGCAGCTTTTCCAGCTCCTCTGGTGGGATTTCCACGCGTACATTAGCTTCGA
Organism: Myoxocephalus aenaeus; assembly: GCA_038501785.1. Taxonomy (NCBI): domain Eukaryota; kingdom Metazoa; phylum Chordata; class Actinopteri; order Perciformes; family Cottidae; genus Myoxocephalus; species Myoxocephalus aenaeus. The sequence goes on from JBAMJR010000011.1 coordinate 1,092,433, forward strand.
TCGTCAAAGGAATTCACATATTACGCAGTCGTGAGCGGATAGTAACTTATAATAGCGTTACGACGCTAACAGCGTTAACGTCACCAAACCTGGTGCTTCCAATGGTCGCTGGAGAGATATAACGTTGACACCAATAAATTCTAAAAAACGAACTGAACTCTGTTAATCAGATTATTCAACGTTTGCTGTTTAAATGGAACAAAGTACTTTACAAAGTTGTATTTCAGAAGTAGCTTGAATAACTGGATTATGACACAGCTAGGTGGTGCTATGATGGTTCTTTTAAAACGGTTCTGTCTTGTTTTTACAATCTTGGGTGAGAGGGTAAAGTAACACAATGTTATATGCACTCTTAAAACTAAGGACCATTTAGTACACACTTGTGCACTTTATATTAAACTCGATGAAAAGTGAAATTAAAGCTGCTGTGATGATGCTATGCCAGTTGGACGGACCCAAAGGAAACTTGTTCAATAGCCAAGGTGTTCTGCTTCATTGTTTAAGTGGCAGGTCTCATGAGGGTTGCTGTTTGACCTCTCTTCAGAGCGGAAGGCTCCTATCAATCTGTGCTAGAGCAATAATGAGAAACCAAGGAAATATCCCCCCAATGATTTTAAATCTCCCTTTTCATTAGCTTTACAGTGTAGCTGTGGCTGGTTCCCAGTTCTTCGCGTACCCTGTTTTTCTCCTTTTGGGATCCTGTCTCTTTTTGTTCCCTGAGACACATAATTCTTCTGGACTATCTTCTCCGAGACAGCCGTCAGGTGCTCGATCATTTGTAATGTTGTTGGCTACTGAAGCACCAGGAAGAATCTTTGCAGCATGAACATTTCTCTAATTAAAACCCTCTCTGCTTGTGCTTCCTACTAAATTGAGCTATGAACTTTCAGACGTGTACAGTATTTACATACTCAAGTATGTATCTGGTAAAAGAGGAGAGCTAACAGATTAAGGATATTATTGATGCAGCACAATATCTATTTCCGGTGATGTAAAAAGGGGTCAAAACACAGGACTGAGTATGATAATTAATATTTAGGCCATATAAAAGATTAGTGTCGTGTTTATGAAGCATCCCTCCACCTTGATTTTACTCAATTTTGGACATAATGTTTGGGGAAAGAATTGAATGTACATTAACAGAAGACTCAACTTGTTAAAGTAAGTGCAGAGAAAGAATTGAACTTTGATTGGTCAGACAACTCGGCTATAAAGAGATGACAGCAATGAAACTGTGTGTAACCCGCACCCCCCAATTTGAGCGTGACACTGTTATGTTTACATGGCAACTTGATATACAAATACACCCAAGTCATGGAAAGAAAGAGGATGGAGTGGGTTAGGGGGCGAAATGTTATTCTTTTAAAAGTCTGTGTTTTTCATCTCTCTCTTTGTAGTAAGTGAATAGCGTAGGCTTGCAGAGGCAGGTCAGAAAGAAATGGTGTTCAGATAGGAGACTTACAAAGTGGAAAGCAGCCGGTGGTTGGGCAGTTAATTTGTCATTTCTAACTGGCTTGTTCGGGAAATTATTCAGGATGTAAATTTGAAAGGGGTGGTAAAGTAATTTCTTAAATTTTTCTGATGTAGGATTCTTGTAATCTGTCTGTATCCCAATTTTTACTTGCCTTCATTGATATCTCCTGCAGCCTGAGATCAAGTTTGTGTTTTGGACCCGTTTAGCTCTGATTGCCACACTGGCCTGTGATTTAAAGAAAATTAGGCACAGCATTCGCTCCTCTAGCCTTTTTTGAGTCATCTGTGGCGTTGCTCGTATGATTGTGCGTAGCAGTGTCCACCTTTAAACGTGTGCCATTTTGAGTGTTTACTGGACCCATGTGTGTAGTGCAGTTCAGCTATCAATAGGACAGCTGCAGTGGTCACTTGGGTAGTGGATGTCCTGACACAGCTTTTGGTCACATGTTCTGTGTGTGTTAGTGTGCGTGTGTGTGTGAGTGTGAGTGTGAGGCACACACATGAGTGTGCTGTGTGGATGTGCTTGTGTATGTGTGTTTGTTATTGCTGTATTTAGATTATCTTGATGAGGCCTGCTGCCCCGGGGAGAAGTTCTCAATTCAATAGCCTGTTACAGATATAGACATGGACCCAGTCACTGCCATTGCCGTTTACACTGGATCATACTCATATGGAGTTGCATTTACCTCCTGTTGTGTTAACTGAACTGCCTGGCTTTTGCACATTTCATTGTCTGATATTAACACATATTTAATGGGTTATCCCATAACTCCAGTCAACGGCATGTCAGGAAATCACAAAGCAAAGCAGAGGAAGTGAGAAGAGAATGCCTTGTGGGGCTTGTTAAGTGGAAATTAATAGTGTCATTTGTTCACAATGTTACAGTTTCATAATCTCTATAATTCATTTATTTGTGAAGGGCTTTCATTCAAGAGATGTGCCGCTACCATTTTCTAAGAATCTGTTGAAAGGAAAGTAGTTTAAGTGTCCTTGTGACTCTCACATCATGTCTTCCAGCTATAAAGATTTTGGAAATCATTGTAGGCTTACACTGCTAGGATACAAAGAAACAAATCTTGTCATATACCAATTTGTGTTGCTACTGATTGGCCCTGGCATATGGCAACAAGTTGAAACTTGTTGTGAATGAAATGTTTTTCAGCTTGTCTTTTCCGTCTTGTCTATGTGTCATCAGGAGCATTCTTAACATTCCACCTGTTTGTATCGTAGCTACACAACTGCTAATTAAATTTCCTGCCACAAACAGCAGACAAGGCAATGACATTTGCATTACAATAGCTGACCCCCCCCCCCCCCCCCCCCCTCCCCTCTCTCTCTCTTTCAGGCAGGGATAGTAGCAGCCCCCCATCCTCTCCTCACTATTCCTTTCTTTTGTATAGTTTTATGCTAGCTTGTTAAGAGATGTTTATTTGGCTTAAAAAATAACTTCTGTCAGTGTAAACGTGCCACAAAGTAATTACCAGAACCAAGACTAGGCCTTAAGTGGAGTGATATTTGACCAGCCTTGCAAAGGAGTAGACTCAGACAGTATTTTTAGATGGAATAAGCTGGGTCTTCAACATAGATTTTAAGAAGCTCTTTAATTAGGACATTTGATGCAGAGGACGCTATTGTCACAGATGGATAAAACTGTTTTAGCTAATTGGTGGATGTCCTTATATAGTGCGGCCCTCAGATCCCATTTCTGATCTTTGAGAATCCCCTTTTCCCACACACTAGCTTCAAAGAAGAACAAATGCTAATTTTGCAATGTTCAATTTAAAAGCAGCATTGTATGCTAATTGTTTTGATGTTAGGATTTGTGTTGTCTGACTGAAGAGTGTTGCAAATTGTAGCTGCTGTGATTGCAAAGTGTTGCCACAGACAAAATAGTCCAACCAATATGGATTCTCATCTTAGAAATGTTTAAATAAAAAAAACATTTCAGTCAAAAAATACAAATGAAATAACATCTGGATGAAATTTAAAAAAAATCTGAATTTAAATAACACCATATATAGACCAAGAGACAGGATTCCACCTGTATCCTGTCTCCACCTTTTACTGTATGATCTATGATTGCCAGTTTGACGCAAATTGCTATGCAGGAACACTTAGATCCTTAAGTAATTGAATGGTTAATGGTCTGGAAATTACACTGAATAGGATTTTCTGAATTAGGATGTGAATGCTGCCGATATTATGTAACTCACAATCTTTCATATCTGAAGCATGTCTCTGAATCTGGCTGCTGGCTGCAGAAAAGATTATTCAAAATCCAGACCGTGTTCAGTTTCTGGGTGATGGATTTAGGTTGCATTTTAGTTTGACTAAAATGATGCCTGAGTATGAGTTTTGATTAAAAGTCGCTGTTTTAACATTGCACCATGTTGAGTCACCAGTTGACAGCAACACCGTACTAAACTCATTTAATTAAATGTTGCAACTAGTTAGTAGTTATTAGCAGTATAATTTACAAAAACATAGTTTCAGACTTGTGTAAATGGCAGCGACCAAGCTAGATCCGACCACTATTCTGGCATGTCATGTCAAACGCAGAGTAAACCCATGTTGGTATCTCAATATCATTTCTGTATGTGTATTATTATATTATGTGTGTTATCAAATACTTAAATCTAATGGCAAGTATCAGCATGATGCAGTATTCACTGCAGCAAAAACCGACACTTGGATCCCTCTCAAATTTCAAACATTAACTGATGACTCGATGTTTGCGTCAAGTAGTTCCTGTGAAAGCATACTCTATGTACAGTATGATGATTTTCAAAATCATATCTGTGTGCCAAACGCTTGCTAAAAAGGCAGGCCCAGTGCAACAACATGCTTTATCTCAGGTTCATCGGTCACGATCGAGGCAGCACGCTGCCAACTTCTTAAGGTCATCTTTGCTGAATGTGGATCCCTTGGAAATACAACCACACAGGTTGGAAACACAATAAAAGAGCAAGTGAAAGTGGATTTAAAGAGCATTAGTGTGAGTGTTTTGCGTTTAGAGTGAGCATCGTTATACTCCACAATATGGGATGCTAAAGTGTTATGTTACTCGACCAAGTGGTGATTGGTTTTGATTGTAATGCAATCAAAGAGACCGCAACATGAGTAAGTTATGTTTGAAGTTATTTTTACTTGTCTGATATTTAGCATGAAAATCTCATTAACTTGTAAACAGATTTCATAAAATTAGGTGAAAAGGTATAGGCCTTTGCCCAAGGACTGGGTGATGAGGGTTTTGATACAGATCAAGATATCAAATGACCTATATTACAATAAGGGTTGAGGCCTTATCGGCCAGTCCTCGCTGTGACTATATTTAGGTGTTGTGCAAATATGAATATAAGGCTCAAAAGTTATTCCAGGATCATAATATGTTTTGGAGTCTACCAAATATTAATAATGCAAAGAAGCCCAAATGTAACGGTCAACATTTCCCAGTAGTCTTCACCATCTCCTGAAGCAACCAGGTGAGTTGAGTGAAGTTCCCTCCTTTGTGTCTTCAGTGTGGCAGCCCTGGATCACATTCGATGAATACCCATCAAAGACACAGATACCACACGTAAAAATAGAAGTTTGGTTTCACTCCAGTTGCGACCATCTCCCATATTCGTCCTTTTTGTGTGTGTTTTTCCAGTTTATTTTGTCAAAATGTTCAGTTTCAAATCCTCATTCTCTATCTCTCGAGATGTTAAATGTTAAGGATGAGGGCTGGGGGTGTGGGGGCAGTGGAAATCTGGAAAGGGTTAGAAGAGGTTGGGGGAGGAAGTTGCTAGTGTAGAGCATGGGCGAACACACGATCTCCATGGCAACGGTTTGATCTTTCTCTCTGTGGCTGTTGGGCCTGCAGCGCACATGGTGACAGGTTGTGCTGATGGCCAGTGTGGGAAGGTGAACTGGAGAGGGGAGGGGGCGCTGGGATCAGAGACGGCAGTCTGTGCCTCCTATTTCTGCCCTCTCCCTCTCTCCATTAAACTCTGCCGTCGACAGACCCCGAGAGCCGCTTTGATTGGATTAGCTGTGAATTAATGCGACAGGCTTGAAGAACAGCCTCTGTTGTGGAAATCTCTTATCATATCTTAATTTGCTCTTTGTGTGAGCGTGTGCCTCTGTGATCTTATAGTTTTAATTTTTTTTATTGAATCAAAGAAAAAAACATTTAAAATGACAATTATTTTTGCGTTTAAAAAAAGATATCATTCTCAAATTAGGGAAACAAATAACAAATGCTGAAGCTTCATCAAAGACCTGTTGCTCATCCTCTTGCATATATTACAGGTGTAACAAAGTGATTCATATGCTTAGTGCTGAAACAATGTCCCTCTAAAAGCATCTGTCTCTGCTTTATTCTTTTTTTTAATCTTCCCGAGTTGAAAAAAGGAGTTCGGAAAGACTCCACTGCTTTTTAAAGTGTTGTTTTTGGGTGGCATGATAAAGCAACTTGGAAGAATAGACTGTTGTCTCCCTGATGACTTAAACATTCCTCCTGCTTTTGAGCACCAAGTAGTTACAAAAACAGAGCACTTCATCCTCTTCAGTCTAAACCAGCGTAAAGTCTGTATATTTTTATTTAACGCAGACGCAGGAATATGTCTACCTCCGTGTCCTCTGGTGTCTGAAATTATTAGCTTACACAGTATTTATTGTTGTAAGTTTCTACTTAGCGTGAGATAGAGGGATCAGGTGGGGGGATGGCATTGTTTGGTTTGGGAAGTATTCTGTTGGTTGCATAGCAACAGGCTCCTGGAAACGGGAGTGGACGGTGTTGCCACTAGCAACCGTTGTTGCTCTGCAAACAATGTGGGCCAGTGCAAACACGAGCCAAGACTGTGGGCTCCTGCTTTTAATTGAACATCTGTATGTGTTTTTCTCTGATTGAGCCCTGTTTAAGTCAGACCTGTCAGTGACATGCGCTTACATCTTGTCTGCAGTGTTACCGTTGTCGGCTGTACCATTAATGCGGTTTTGTAAGGCTATATAGGGTTCTTCAAAATGAATGTGTGTTTTCTTGTTTCCGCTTTGCTTTTAAAACTCAGGTAACTCTTGAAAGGAGTGGCTGTTGTTGTAATGTCGGTGACTGCTCATCTGGGATTTTCCTGAATGAAACCAGGCTCACAGACCAGACATGAAAACAGACGTGTGTGTGTGTGTGTGTGTGTGTGTGTGTGTGTGTGTGTGTGTGTGTGTGTGTGTGTGTGTGTGTGTGTGTGTGTGTGTGTGTGTGTGTGTGTGTGTGTGTGTGTGTGTGTGTGTGTGTGTGTGTGTGTGTGTAGTTGTGTTGAAGGCAGCCCAACCAGAGTGGCAATTTTGCAGCAGTGTCTCCTGCTGTGTTCTACCTTTGTGCCTTTTCAGAGCTGCTGGTGGGGTATTTGTGTGGCTTTTGACCTTCCTTGAGCACTAAGCAGAACGACTCCTCTCTGCCTGCACTCTGGTCTCTCCCCCCTCTAAGTCATGATTTGGCACACTTCACCATACCTATTAATGCTAACCCTGGTGCTTTAATTGAGCTTAAATGGATGAAAACCTGCAGGTCAGCGCTCTCTTTCCTGATCCCCCACCATCTTGCCGTGCCACCTACTCCTTAATGGCAGAGAGAATCCCTCAGGCTTGTGTCGCTTCCTCTGGTGAAAATGGAAAGCTATGAAGACAAATGATGGGATTAAGTGTATTTATAACTCAAGTGACACTCCATAGATAAATTCCCTTTCTTTATAAAGATGTTTTAGCATTCTAGTGACTTTTATAATGTTGTACTTGCATCATTCTAATAATAGTCTTTTGGTACTTTAATGACAAGAGGTGAGAAGAACAACTAATGGAATATGAGAGCTTTGACATCTAAGTGCTAATTGTGCCCTGTGCTAACAAATACATTGAAGTTGGACTCAGAGGGCTGCTTAGGGTACACTAGATATGGTGCTTGGATGTGCATGTTTGAAGATTGACACATATCAGGATTTTTGACATAGGCCTCCTCCACTCAGTCTGTTAGTCATGAATGCAGAGCAATGTCTTTGCCTGTGGCAAAACACATGGAAAATGCAAGTGGTGGCACACCCAAATCGGTTGTTTTTCTGTCTTAAAGGTATACTCTGTGATTTGTATAAAGCATACATTGGGGCCTCCAAACCTTTATTATCCCTCCAAGTTCCTACTGATAGGTAAAACTGAACACTGTTGTGAGTTGAGTTTAAAAACTTAGTTAGTTGTGTGGCTAGCAGAGACATTTATTATTTGAATGTGTGCTGTCGTTAAATTTTTTAAATCAAGTAGTGTATTTATCAAGTTCAAGCAGGTAATGTAAGTATAATGTTCCATTCACAGCCTGTTTGTATTTCTTTTTCTTTTGTGTTTTGATCACTGAGAGCTGTAATTGGCTGACTGATCATTTGAAACATAAATAAAAAGTGTCAGACTCTCTCCTCTTGTGAGACAACATGTAGTGTGATACAGCCTTGAACAATATTCTGAGCTATTACAAAAGTCATCCTGCTCAATTCTGGGTAAAATGAGAATCACTATTTCTAGTCCAAAGTGGAGATTACGATTGAGTGTCAAGATCTGTCAGGAAACAATTTTTTAGTAAAACACATGCCTTTGCAATCTCCTTTTGTCTGTGGCAAAGGTTGTGTTGCAGCATCTGTGATAGCTTCATCCTGTTTTTAGTGCTAGTATAAATGGTGTTATTGGCATAGTTTTCTCAAAAAATGGTCCACAAAAGAGTATGCGGCCCCATATTTTGGTGTGAGCACAACTTTTTGGTTGGAACCATTTTTGGTTAAATGCATTTCCTCTTCCTGTCCATCACAAGTTGGATTCCTTGATTCAGATTTAATTTGGCCCTTTTAGTTATTATAATCTTATCTCTTAAATTTGCTTCTGTCCGTGTTAATTTGTTCGATGAAGTAAGGCCGCAGTGTTATTTATTGATAAATTCAAAGCACTTGATTTGATGCAAAGGATGCAGGAAGGTCTTTTAAAATCTTTTGTAAACTTTATTGGTACACACACACACACCCCCATCAGATACTTTAGGTTGGGTCTCGTAAGAAAGCCAAAAGACAGGTTTGGCTGCACCTGTTGCTTGTATCTATTGGCTTCCAGATTATGGCATTTTAAGTAGTGTAGTCAGACCTCTTCCAGTGAATTCAAATAACATTATATTGCATGACTTGTGTTTCGACTAATCACAGAGCAGGTTGTGTCTTGCAGTCTTTCGCTGTAATGCTCCAGGTGAACACTCTTCTCTCATTTACCTGCTGAGTTTCCTGTTACTCCAGGTTTCTGCTCATCAATTTAACTCACCCCCCAACTGTGCCGTATCTCCCTCTCCCTTATTCTTATCCTCCTCCCCCTCTTCTCTTTGCGGTCGCACTCGAAAGTTCCTGTGCAAGAGCTTTATAGGGTGTGGGGGGGATAGAGGAGTGAATGGGGAGGAGGAGGGTTGAGTTGGGGGTGGTCGTCATGGATTCCTCACCATAGCAACCGACAAACGTTTACAAAGCATTGAGGAATTTCCTCATATCAGCTGGATTATTGGAGCCCTCGGAGAACAGCTCTCATACGAAACAATCGCTGGATATCATCAAGACCCTGTCAGGGGCTGGAGCCCCACTGCCATTTTCATCTTTTTCCCCCTTAGTTTTTCTCCCTTTGAGGGAGTGGGGAAGTTGTTTTCTATCTACTTACTCCCCCTTGCAGTTCCATTCTTCTCTTGTCCCTGCCTTACTCCCGCTCTTTCCCTCTCTGTACTTTTTTTTTTTTTAGAGAGCCTTTGTATCACTCCATTTTTAGTTCCCCCTTGCTATGCTGTGCACATTGTCACCCAGTGGAAAGCCGAGTGGCAACGGTACGTTTGGTCCTCAGGAAGAAGTTCAGTCCTGTTGATAACTTAAACTCCTTTACTGTAACTCTTTCACCTGGAGCTGATCTGTCAGCAGGACCAGGAGTGTTTGTGTAAAAATGTTGGGCTGCTTAATTTGAGCCTATTAAAGCCAAAGGTGGGCAGCCTCTATGGTTCTGAGAGCTTCACTGATTCAGCTTGACTTGGTAAAGCCAGAAATCCCATGGGGCACAATGAATGGCTCCAAGAGAGAAAGGGTGGGGTGGAAGAGCATTTATTTAGCATGGCTGTCCATGTGTATAGACTTGAAATGCTCTTATTCTTATATTTCAAGCTTCAGTGTACCTGTAAGACTATTGCTTCAGTCTGGTATTAAATCCCCCCTTTTCATGTCTTTTTTCTTTTCCCCTGCAACCCAGCATGCAGAGCTCAGAAGGAGGGTCAGACACCACGACCAGCGTGGCAACGCTGCGGACATCGTCATCAGCTCAGGCCCCTGTGGTACAGCCTGTGCCAGCCTCCCAACAGGTAGGTACTACCTCTCCTCTGCTGCTACTGTAATGACAGGATACATGGGGAAAGCCTGTCGTGCCTTGAAGCTAGAGTTAGTAAACTCTAAACTGTAAAAACTAGTTAAAATAACGAGGTCGCCAAGTCAGTAACACTGTCAGTCCGTCCCTTCAGACCTCCCTCCACAGTCACTCTCCTAAAACCAACCCTAGCTTTAACTACTCAATCCTATTTCTTTCCAGATGTTAAGTATAATATTAATACTAGTTATTTTGGAAACCAAACCAGCTACCTGCTATATTTGTGATTGTGGATGGTGTCTGAAAAGAAACGGTACTAAACAAACCACTGTCCTCTACTGACATTCAGGATGTGTGACTGGCAGAGAGAGGTGGTCATTTATGTTTGTTATATGAGCATAAATCTATCAGCACTGACTGAAAATCTCGGAGTGTGTATGTATGTATGTGTGTGTGTGAAATGTTGGCCCGTCTTGTGTTGACTGTCATATGTTTACAATTATGTGTGTATGTGGGTGATTGTACGTGCATACCTGTGTAATTGAGTTATGTCTTGTATCCACACAGAGGGTGCTGGTTCAAGCTACAGGCTCAGCTCAGAAGGGAGGACAAGTACAGCAGCTTTCAGTACCCAGGGTTCAACAGGTCTCTCAGCAGGTACACAGTGCTGTACATACTTATACAGTGCTGTGACAATACTTGTGCACCCCTTGACGTTTTACAATTATTTTAGATAAACCTATTTGGACTTTTGTGACTGAGTTGGAGACCTATACTGTGTTTTCTTCTACATGAAAGTACCAAATAAGCATACAGCTAGCTTCATCACGGCTTATTTGTCTCACTACTAATATGTGATTGATGAGTTTTTCATTCAGCTCAGAATTTACATTCAGGTTAAATAATAACATACGGGGCGTTTTAGGTTTGGCCTTAGTAAACAAGTTCAACAGTAACCAAACCATGTTTATTGAATGAAGATCCTAAACGTGCAGCACATTCGTTGCCCTGAAAGCTGCTCATCCCGAGCCTGTGCCAAACTGTTTCTCCTGCTTCCTGTGCCCCTCATGGGGGTGCGAAAGTGTCTTTCTCTGGCTGAGCCTGGCCCACTGCCTGCGTACATGAATAACATGAAAATAACTTCTTAATAAAACTCTTGGTAGGTTTTAAATTAACATTAGCCCCAATGGTTGGTGATAATAATTACTATTTTTAAGTGTGTGGATTTTGCTTAGCTTTACAGCTGTTTACTTGTGATGATGTATATGGCAAAGAGTCTTCTCTGGGTCTCTGGGTATTATAATATGGCAACGTCCGGTGATTCCTGGGAGCTTGAACCAAATCCCTTTATGAATCCTTTGTGATGTGTAACATCTATTCTTGACCTGATTGTCTACTATTAGCTTGTCTTAGGTACTTGTCTTGTGTTTCCGAGTGATGTTACAACATTAGCCAATAGCAGATGGACTGCTCTTCTCCATTTGTATGCTTCAGTATATCATTCATTATAAGTTGTGATGTTTGTCAAATCAGGCTTGTCTTTATTTAACCACATGTATGTCTTTATCAGTTCAAGTTAAAATCAATGAAATTATGATTTCACCAACTTTGTTTTTAAATAACAGGGAAAGTGTACATCAACTCTATTTTGTACAACCTCTTTTGTTTTACATCCAACATTTTTCCAAATCACTTTACGTCCTGGTCCCCTTTTAAAATACAGTACTTATTTTGCACTTCAAGGCTAGATCCTCCTCATAAAGAACCGTGGTAGGTCACAATGAATAAGGCAGTGTCTTGTTGTTCTTTTGGACAAGTAAATATGCAAAACACAGGGGGTGTACCGACCTTTTCATTGCACTTCATGTGCACGCTTTAATAGGTTTGCACATGCCTACACCCACAAGCAAATATTTTCATTTCACACAGTACTTTTATGATTAAAAATAGTCAGTTACTCTTACAAATCTAGTTCCAGTTTGACTTGGCATGTGTAGAAGTAGGGAACTATAAATAAAGAGTTTTCTTTCCATGCTTTGATTTCCTGTTGTCTCTTTGTAGGTGCAGCAGGTGCAACATGTCTACCCATCCCAGGTCCAATATGTAGGAGAAAGCGGAGAGACTGTTTACACCAATGGAACTATGTAAGCAATGTTGCATTTCTTCATGATTACATCAATGGATACATCTTTTTCATTGTGTCGTTGAAGTAGACATAACGTTGAATTTAACCCAGTGATGTCATATTTCTATTTAAATAGATTATAGTAATACCTTAAAAAAAGAAGGTTTGAACATGTCATTTTTGTTTACCATAGTTTAAAATTGCCACTTTGTTAATTTAAGTGCTGTAAATATGTTTGCTTTTCAAATTAAACAGATGCAGCACTGTGCATAATACTTGGCTCCAGTCCAAATTAAGAATTTATGTTAAATTATGAATGAATATACTGGTAGAAAGCATAAGGACAAATGAGGCTTTTGAGAACACTTCTCATAATTTGTATAGCCAACTGCATTTAACACTGTTTAAGCTAATTGAAGCCGAAGTGATATTTTTGACAGTTTTTTGTATTTTTATTCAAGCATGGCCTAATATTTTAACGATAATAGTTATATTATTATTATTGTCTTTGTAATCAAGATGATGTACTGTATCAATGAACTGTATTCCTGTGCCTTTGGAAAAGGAGTAAAATTCAGAAGGTTGTTCATGCTCTTCATCGGCCTCCAAAAATGTATCATTTATCATGAAATGAGCTTTGTTTAGCATCATTACGGAAATACATCCCAATTCCTGATTGCAATGATCTCTCCACAGCCGAACCGCCTATTCCTACAACCCCGAGGCTCAGTTGTATGGGCAGGGCAGTGGGGGGACATACTTTGACTCACAGGCTGGTGGAGCTCATGTCACCACGGTGGTCTCCTCTGCCGGTGGCGGGGTGCCCCCTCATGGCATGGTGGGCATCACTATGGATGTGGGCAGCAGCCATATCATCTCCAGCGGAAGCACCTACCTGATTCATGGAGGAAGTATGGAGGGAAGCCGCAACCACATATCACACTCTTCACGCTCCTCCTCAGCTATGGTGAGCAACACCCATACCAATGCTTGTGATACTCTGAAGCACTTTTTTCCAATAGAGAGGGATTTATATGCTAGTAAAAACAACAAACAAACAACAAAGCTGAGGTTCACAACCGACAAAACCCTGACTCACCGACCAAATATACTTCTGGGATTACTTCTCTTTCTCAGCTGCTATGTGGCCAAATTATAGTTTTTATTTTCTAAAGTATTTAAATAAGTTGTTACTTCTAACTCTTAGTACAACATGGCGTACTGAGCAGACATCCCAACGACCATATGGTGTTGTGAGATGCTAACTCGCGCTAACTGTCATCACTGCTACCTGAGCCTGTATCTGAAAGACAGGCAGGGTTTACGACAACCTGAGTTGGGGCCTCATAGCTCTGCAGTACCGCATAGAGAGCAGAGCAGTACAGGGCAGAGGGCCTGTAGAATCGGGACACTGGCTTAAATAATTCAGCAATGCCTTGTTTCAGAGGTTTTCACAGGCACTTGAGCGCCCTGCGAAACAAAGCAACCCCTGGGGCTCATTACCATTTGGCCATGAGCCCTCTGGAGCCTTCTTAAGGTTTGGAACGCTGCCTGCTTCTTTTCTTTTTCTTCTATGTCTCCAGTTTGGCTGCAATACCACACATCTTTTCTTTTTTGACTTGATTTTCTTCTGCAGCTCAACAGAACGTCCCTGGTTTTGTCATTCACTTTGCCCACCGTTTTTTTTTTTGTCCAATGACAGAATAATATGCCAGTGTGTTTTATACCATGGCACTCCTGCTTATGTTATAGGTACAACTCAATCACATTTTGAGTTTATCTCAATATTATTATCTCAAAGTTAAATAGTTTGCTAAATTTTTGGGGTTAGGCATTGGGGTTGGGCATTGTTGACCTGTTGACGTGACCTGTGCCCCTGTTTGTGGTTCCTATTTGCATACATTAGGGTGCCTGATCGCAAACCGTCACTGAGCAGCTTAACCCAATGAGTCCCTTGATTTGCATGCTTTTGTCAGCCGATAATGAGTTTGGCTACAACACCGACTGATTTTAATGGAAATGCAGAGATCTGGCTGCTCGCTAACAATCTTATTTCCTTTTATCTGTTTTAATTTTTGTTTTTGTTTTTGTTTATATACCCCTGCTTATTTCTGTTCCCTTCTCTTTTTCTATCTCTCTCACTCTCCTGCCTTTTACCTCTTCTATTTTTTTTTTTTTTCTTCCTTTTTTTTTTTTTTTGCATGCTTCTTCTTTCTTTAGCTTGAAATGGCGATTGAAAACCTCCAAAAGTCTGAAGGAATTGCAAGTCACAAAAGCAGCCTGCTCAACAGCCATGTAAGTTAACCAGGAACTTTCTTCAAAAACAACATGAGGGAAAATAAAAACTAAACTAAAGCTGAACCCAAAGGCAGCGTGTTCAACTTGTGCCCTGCGACGTTGAACACACTGCCTACTTTGCACTGTCCCACTGACATGCATAATTGTTCCAAATAGTTGTTATCCTTGGTTTGAACTTGCATATGCTATCACTTTTTGCTTAACAATGCATCTTGTTTGTATTTCTTAATACACTGCATGGACTTAGTTTGCTGTATTTTTCACCAAGACATGATTTGGACTTAGGCATGCAGTCTGTCATTAAAGTTTATTGCAATGACACTTCCCTGTGACTCGATTATAATGAAATCTAAAAAGATTCATGTTGTATTTCCGTCCAGACTTTTACTCACATGGGAAATTTGTGGTTTAGATTCGTTCCCTACCAGCTCTTAACCTCAGCTGGGATCTCACAATCTCCACATCATTTGTATGAATAGTGTCTGAAGTATCTGCTTCACATCTGATTTGAAAATGTATAATTTGAGCTTTTTATGCGATTAATTGATTGTGCTGTTCCAGACAGAGCTAAAACTGTTTCTGCCTCAATATTGACTTGTCTTGGAGATTTGTCCGATAGAATGAATAGCACTTCAGATGTTTGAGTGTTCACTCAATCAGCATTTTTTTTATGCTGTAGTCACTTACTGGTTCAGTCAAGAATACAAAGGCAGGAGTGCAGTAGTCTCTTTGGTATTTAACCAAAGAGGAGGTTATGTTTTCTATCTACTTAACAGGAGGGTGTGTGTGTGTGTGTGTGTGTGTGTGTGTGTGTGTGTGTGTGTGTGTGTGTGTGTGTGTGTGTGTGTGTGTGTGTGTGTGTGTGTGTGTGTGTGTGTGTGTGTGTGTGTGTGTGTGTGTGTGTGTGTGTGTGTGTGTGTGTGTGTGTTATCTGTGCTATTAAGATGCATTGCTCCTCTTCATTTCTGGCTTTGTGTCACAAAGATTGGTACGTCTGCTGGGTCTCACTGATTGTGCAACTGTGTCTTCTTCTGTGTGTTTTTAGCTGCAGTGGCTGCTGGACAACTATGAGACAGCGGAGGGAGTGAGCCTGCCCCGGTGCTCCCTGTACAACCATTACCTAAGGCACTGTCAGGAACAGAAACTGGATCCGGTCAACGCAGCCTCCTTCGGCAAGCTCATCCGCTCGGTCTTCATGGGCCTGCGGACCCGTCGCCTCGGTACCAGGTACAAACAGGAAGAGGTTGCTGCAGATGTTCAAGATGCTGATAACAGCAATCATGTCATCATTATAGAAACGTATGACGAGTATGATGATGCTTATATGCATTGGAGACTTGCTGATGGAAGAGGATAATGATAGTGATTACACTGATGACAAGTCTTCTCCTCCTCACTGGTTTCTGGCTTTTCTCTCATGAATCTACCAGAGGCAACTCTAAGTATCATTACTATGGCATCCGGGTGAAGCCAGACTCACCGCTGAACAGGCTGCAGGAAGACACCCAGTACATGGCCATGAGGCAACAGCCTGTCCACCAGAAACAGAGGTCAGCATTTCTCCCTGTCTGCCGTTTTAAACTTTTCCTTGCTTTCCTTGTCTTGCTCTGTGGCATTTTGTGGTTATTTTGTTGTGTGGCAACAATCATTTTTACAAATTTTATTCAAATATCACTTTTTGTCATCGCAATACTCTGCTGCTTTCTGTGCTTTCTCTTTATTTTCTCCTCTCTATTTCTTTGCCTTTTGCCCTGGCCCTTTTCATTGTTTTTCATGTTTACATTTGTTTTTCCTCACCCATCTTCTTACCTTTAACTGCTTTCAGTGCTGCAAAAATGTACTCGTTGAAAAGTGTTGATACCAGTTTCATCTATTGTGGGAAATAAGTGAATTTCTGTTCATTGAACTCTGGTAGCGAAGGTTTGTAATGTATGTTTAAAGAGTAACTTGACACCCTTGAAAGTCGTTTATGCTAACCTTCTCACCTTGAAGGTAGTGAGGTAGAAGTGTACTCCGGGGTGTATTAGTACACCAAGACATCATTTTTGGGTGTGTCTACATGTACAAGCACACTTCTAACTCCACCTTGTCTTAGAGGTGAAACAGACTTGAAAGGTCACTACTTTACACTATGTATGAATTGGTTTTCACCCTAGACATACCCACCAAACTGAGGCAAAAGCATCTCAAAGGCATAACATTTTGCAACAATAGGAAGAAGCATATTAGTAAACCAGAAAAAAAAAGGTAAACTGTTAGCAAATGTTAAACACGCCCCTGGTTATTCACTGAGTGGCTTTTGTTGAAGGTGTGCGAGTTATGTGTGTTTTCTCATTGGAATGAAAATCTGCATATTCTCAGCCATCCATGGCACATTCTTTATTATTCCTGTTTTCTGAGTCCTTCAAAACCCAGCTAACATACATTTTGTGTCTTCTGCTTCTGCTGCATGTATAGATTCAAACCTCTACAGAAGGTGGACGGTATGTCTGACAGCCTGTGCGGGAGCTCTCAGAACTGTAACAGCACTCCAGAGCAGTCCGTGGCTGCTCAGAGCCAACACCACCAGCAGTACATAGGTAAGCACAGAAGAAGTCCATCTGTGTGCAATCTAAAGGAGCTCCATTAAATCCATTATTACAATATGAAAAGAATAAAGCACTACCACAAACCTGCCAAAAGAAGACCAATACTCATGGAACAGGAAATGGAGGCCATTAATTAGAGAGGCAACAAAGAGACCAAAGATAACCCCGAAGGGGCTGGAAAGCTTCACAGTCAGAGATTAGAGTATCTGTCCATAGGACCCCTTTAAATGGCATACTCCACAGAGCTGGGCTTTATGGAAGGGTGGCCAGAAAAAGTCATTGTTTAAACAGAAAAAAATGAAGAAAACACGTTTCCTGCATGCCTTTAAGGAAACCCCAAATGTGTTTTAATTTAAATTTTCTTTTACATCACCAATTCTGGCTATTATTTATTGAATTCCAGATTATAATGCAACAAAATATGAAAAACACCAAGGGGGTGAATATTTTGCAAGGCACTGTAGTTTCTTTCTCCAGAATAATTGGTGTTTGTGTGTGTGTCTGTGTGACTGAAATTAGTGACACCTGTCCACATTTTTGTTTCATGCAGATACGTCCCACAACTTGCCTCCATTTCCCTCTCCTGACTTGGGCACCCAGCCTCTGCCTGAGCGCATCAACATGAATGATATCAAGAAACTGCAGACACTCTACAGAGACCACTGTGAGGTACAGCTCTATGAATATGTTTGTAACTAATGCTACACTAACATGGGAATTGGAGGTGTTAACTCCAATGATTTTTGACTGCGGTTTTGAAGCCTCAAGTTCGGCAATTTGCCCGTCGCCATCTTGGATTTTTGGAAGTGACCATATTTGGTCTGTGGAGGAGTGACATAGTGACACCGTATACGGCTCTGGTAGCGGTAGCGGCCTGTCAATCACAGTAAGCCCGCCCTAAGGCATACTCCGCCTTATGATCTATTTGACTTTAAATGCTTTGATTAGGGACAAGTGGGCTTGGGGCCACAGACATCTTAAAGAAAAGTTAAGTGGCTCAAAAAAGGCACAATGAAAGCAAACTACAGCAGTCAGGAGGTGTCCAGTTAAACAGAAACATCTATGAGGAACCTTATGAGGATAAAGTATGAAGAAAGCTATGAAGAAACAGTGCATTGCATAATTACATTTCACAGGTTGCAGGGCATAACGCATCGTCTCTTGGTAGGGCAAAGAATGTGAGTAGGCAGAAGAGTAACTCGCTAGGATGAAACGCACAGGCAAGGAGAAGAGTAGAAATAATATTGAACATTCAAATTTAGTTTTTTTTTTTTCAGACAGGAGAGAGGCTGTGATTAAAGCAGCGATGCTCTGGCTTTATCATATTATCCCTGCCCTTCCCTTGTCCAGCCTCACCACGCTCCCTTTGTTCCAGCCGTCTTTTCATCTCTGTGCAGCTTTCAAGACATGCCAATTAACCTTTCAGCACGCTGGGTGGACATCTTGGTGTCTTTGTGGTGGCCTCCCCTTGGGCCTTTGTGTTGCCTTGTCTGTGGACAGGCACATGGGCTCCTGTCTTTGTTTGCCAGCACATTTCTGTCACTCTCACAGCTCTCATTGCCTCTTTGTGTAATGTTTATGCATTTCACTTTTTTGTGAGCCAACAGTGACCTATTAACACATTAACCAAGGCTTTTATTGACATCATCTAAAGTTACAACACAAATAAAGTTGGCTAAAGCATTAATTAATTAATCTTATTTTACTTTCATGCAGTTATTAGAGTTTTTGAGCAGGGCTGTAAATGGACTTTGTTGGCCATGAGTTCATTAATGTCATGGTAACAACAGTCAAATATTCAGGTGTCAGCCGTACCAATAAAGGAATGGTTAAGCACAAATGATTAGGTGTTTAATAAAACTTCTAGGGTAATAAATCACACTGCAGACCACAAAATGCTGTGACTCTGCATTTGAACGTGTTATTTCTCCTCCGCGCCTTTTTTCTGTAAGGCAATTTGTTTTTTCTTCTGTGCGGCGCAAAAACTGTGGCGGCAAAACACTCTTGTTTGGAGGGGATGGGGAATTCTCCTTTTTGTTTTGGAGTTCTGTGTTTGACCTGTTGCTGGGGGCAACCGTAAACAAGGTTGTCATGGCAACAGCTAGAGAGGAAGCAAAAACATATCATGTGATTGAAGCCAACGCTGCTGTGTAACAAGATCCAGCGGCAAGTGCATGTCCTGCCAGACAGAGAAAGAAGAGAATCTCTTTGCACGGCGTGAATCATGTGCTCAATGTAGAGATAAACTAGAGAGAAACAATAGAGCTCGGCCTGAGTCAGCCGGACGGAATAACTTCTACAGCGCTGTTTTACTTTGGTGTGTGTGTGTGTGTGTGTGTGTGTGTGTGTGTGTGTGTGTGTGTGTGTGTGTGTGTGTGTGTTGAGGTTTAGATTTTATCCGCTCACTCTCTTTTTAGAACCAGGTTACTGCTTTTTCTCTCCCTGGAACAGTAGTTTGATCATTTTAGATCTTCAGCTTGCCGCAGCTTCCCTCGCACTCTGTCAGTGTTCACTTGAGTGCGGCATACTCCGCTTTCTAAGAGCCTCATGCATATGAACAGGAAAGAGGAAATCAAGTGGGTTAGTTCAGGTCAGCGCCTCACCGCTAAAAGGAGGCAAAAGAATGCAACAATCTATGGTACTAATCTGCTTTTAAAAGGAAACCAAGATCAAAAATAACCGAGTGAAATCAACCCCCAAAAAAGTCCAGATGAAGCCTAAATGTGGCTTCTAGGATCCTCCTGATGATTAATGTGCAGGGAGCTGTGTTTGAGCTGGCTCATTGTCTAACCAGGAGGGCCTGGAGAGAGCGAGAGGCTGCTTGCCTGCCTGTAGAAACTTTGTTGTGTGTCTGGTTGCCATGGTTCAGCTCTGTATGTTTTGTCCCCCCGTCCTCCCCCCTCTCCTGCAGGCTACTTTGGATGTGGTAATGAACCTCCAGTTCCACTACATTGAGAAACTCTGGCAGACCTTTTGGTATTCAACACCGCCATCTAGTGACGGAAATACCACCATCCCCAACAGGTCAGATGACATACAGGAAGAGCGAAGGCTTCCATGTTGAAAAGAAAACTGCTTCTGTACTTTTAAATGAAGAGTGACGTCTGAGCTAAATGAAGTCTTATTTTTAACAGCATATAAAGTCAAAAACGTCTGTCTGCTGAGTTTTATTTGATAGATCATTATTGTATGTTTCCCCCCTCCTGTCTGTGTGTAGTGACGATGACCTGGAGGGTATCATCCCCAGAGAGAAGCTGGTGGCTCTGTGTAAATATGAACCAATCCGGCTATGGATGAGGAGCTGTGACCACATCCTCTACCAGGCTCTGGTAGAGATCCTCATCCCTGATGTGCTACGTCCTGTTCCCAGTCAGTACTATTGATATTTGTATTCATTCAGATTTTTAACTAGATGCTATCAAATAATACAATGTATCAAGACATGTGTGTTAGTTGTCAGTGGTTGCCAAAATCCCCAAACTCCTGAATCACCTAACTTAAATATAAAGAATACACACAAGTAATATCAATTCATCAAAATCTAATTCTCATTGATCCAGTATTACCTATTTGGACCCTCAATAACACACTGACACCACTACATTCAAGGGATTTTGACATTTATTAAGGTTGATTTTGCACAACTCTGCTTCCAATGTTTTATACAAACACAGTGTAGTGAAGTCTGTTTGTGTGACCAGGTAACACATCAGCCAGGACTTGTATTAACATCATGTTAAAGTTACAGCTCAAATAAAAGTAACAAGGTGGCTTAACATTTAACAATATCTTATTTTATTTTTTCACTTTCATGCTGATAAAGGAGACCCTTTTTTGAGCAGGGTTGTATACAGATACTGCAGGGCATGTATTTATTAATGTCATGGTAACAGTCAACTATCCAGGTATCGGCCATGCCATTACATTAATGTTGAAGCCCAAATGATTAGGTGTTTCATAAAACATTGATGGTAATAAGAGAGTTCGTCATTTTCTTTTCCAGATCTGCTTGAATTTCACACAAGTTGGCTGCGTTTGCAAAACTCTACTTATGATTGTAGTAAAGTCTGTTTGTAATCCAGGCTGCTTTGTGTCTTCAGGCACTCTCACTCAGGCCATCCGTAACTTTGCCAAGAGTCTGGAGGGCTGGCTGACTAATGCCATGACCAACTTTCCTCAAGAGATTATTCGCACCAAGGTAACAACAGCTGTTCAACAGCTTGACATTAAAATGTGTGTAGTGCGCAGATCAGTTCCTCACATATCCAACCCTGAACGTTACCTACAACCATGACATGTGGCTGATTTGTGTTCCATGTCATATATTACTATGCACAGAACTTGCAGTGTTCAAGTTTATGTAGATGCAAGATGCAAGATGCAGCATCACATTTACAACATGTTCATTTTGGTGAATTTCTGACAGAGAACCCTAGAAACCTGTACTAGTTTCTAACATCCAGCATTTAAGACATCATTCGGTTATAATAATAAAACATAGTGACATCAAATTTCAGGGTTTATCGTGGACTCTGTGTCTCTCTGGTGTAGGTGGCGGTGGTCAGTGCATTCGCCCAGACGCTGAGACGTTACACCAGTCTGAACCACCTGGCCCAGGCCGCCCGCGCCGTCCTCCAGAACACCTCCCAGATCAACCAGATGCTCTCGGACCTCAACCGGGTGGACTTCGCCAACGTGCAGGTTAGCGTGTCTGACGGCTTCCCTGTTTATAAAATGTCAGATGGTGCAGACTGTTGACTCCCTTCAACTCTCTGTCTTCCGTTTCTTGCTTGTGGTTTCTTGCTGAACTTGGTCGGGTGTGTCTGTTGTGTCTAACAGGAGCAGGCCTCATGGGTATGTCAGTGTGACGAGAGCGTGGTTCAGCGTCTGGAGCAGGACTTCAAGGTCACCCTGCAACAGCAGAGCTCTCTGGATCAGTGGGCCACCTGGCTCGACAATGTGGTCTCTCAGGTCCTGAAGCCTCACCAGGGCAGCCCCAGCTTCCCCAAAGCTGCACGCCAGTTCTTGCTTAAATGGTCCTTCTACAGGTACGAGGGGGCACTAGTGAGGCTTTTTTCACTTTCCTCTCTACAACAGCATTTTATACATGATCTGTTTGTTTTTGTCCTGCCTGTAGCTCCATGGTGATCAGAGACCTGACCCTGCGTAGTGCAGCCAGTTTTGGCTCTTTCCACCTCATTCGCCTGCTGTATGACGAATACATGTTTTACCTGGTAGAACACAGAGTGGCTCAAGCCACTGGAGAAACTCCTATTGCTGTCATGGGAGAGGTAAGAAAGAAGATATTTATGTATAAACTGCTCTAGTTTAAAAAAACATTTTAATCATAATGATGAATTCAGTTTTTTTAACTGTTGTTTTGTTGACTAATGCTCTCTCATCTCTTGACTCGCAGTTCAGTGACCTGACCTCTATGATGCCATCACTAATGGAAAAAGGTAAGTCTATATTATACACTGTTAGTTTGTATATTAGTCTAGTTGTGCTAAATGAGAGTCCGAATTAACTGGATCTGCGATTTTCCGAAAAAAATTAAATAAAAAGGATCAGTCTGGTGATATTCTAAAGAAACAACAACAGTGTTCAGTCGATTGTTTATTAATTCTTAATACATCTTTCCAACAAGTATTACCCCCTAAATGTCAAAAGCCAAATTTGAGGACAATAACAGTTGTGAACAACAAGTGATCGTTCCTGCGTTTTTTGACGGCCGGGCCAGTATCAGATAGATGGAGAGTGCTTGTGTGAACTAATATGAATATAAATTAAAAGTAAAAGCCATTAACTAAAAAGTAAAGAAATATTACATTGAATTTCAGTGGGAACAGGGTTGTTGGTCACCCTTTTTTGCCAGTGCATCAACGTTTGGTGTCAGTTTGGTTGTGCCAATTCTCAGGACAGATCTGAGGTTCGTCAGTTAACTGGGATCTGTGGTGTGATGTATTGATGTTCATCACACTGAACGTCGGCTCACAGGTAGAGCCAAACGACACCAGTATCCTTCTGTGCCATCCTCCTGATGTTTGGAAACTTGGCTTCGCTTAGTGAAGTATAAAACTCATCCAGACAATTTTGTACCAATATTAGTCGAGCCGGATTAAAAAGTCCAACGGGCCGTAGTTTGCCCATTGTCTGGATGGAGCTATGTAGGAAACACAAGTCAGCAATAGTTTGGAGAAAAATACAAAAAAGGATCCATCACCCATATTAGACGTTTGTGTGAAATGGAGTTTTGTGGATGTTTGTACCACATTTGAAGAAATTCTGTTTTAATGGGATTTGTTGACTGGTCTGAGTTGCTATTTAAATGCTTAATGTACAATCCTCTGTTTGATCTTTTATTAATGTGGGAATAGATTTGTATCATCGCTTTAAACCCAGCTGTATTTGTCCTTTTTCTCCGCTTGTCCTTCTCGGTGATTTGGTTTTCGGCTCACAGTTGACATGAAAGTGAACTATTTTAACGTTCCCTTTCCATTGTTGTTCCACTAGATGCGTCCTTCTCTGATGAGATGAGTGACCTTGGCAGTGATGCTGATGGGTCCAGGGAGCCTACTGAACCAGCTGTAAAAAGAGAGAGGATTGAAATGAGCCACCCTCTGCAGGAGATGTGAGTCAAGTCTGAGCGGGGCCGGACTGAAAGCTACATGGACCAGCATCTCTCCCTAAAAAGGTGACCCGAAAGTGGCTTTTGGGGCTGAGCTCACGGCATCCTTCTTCAGTCAGTGTGTGCAATGTACATAGAGAAGAAAGTAGCAATGTCAGTCCTTCCCTCACTAGCATTTATACAGATGGTGATCTTTCTCCATGGAAGCTCACTTATTATTTTGTACTCACAGGGGCGTAACACAGGTCTAAATTTTCTTTGTTTTTGTTGCAACTGTGAATGACTATGTGCAGTACCTTTTTATTGGATGTGTAACTTTTGAGTGGTGGTGTGTGGTGATTGTGATTTTTCTTCTTTTATAAATCTTAACTAGCTGTGCCATAGTGTCATTTGAGTGCCTTAGATCGCTAACTTTGAAACCACCACTACCGATGTCTCTCTGTCCCTCAGCTGTGCCTCTACCGCAGTATGAATGTATCGTCTCCAAACCTCAGACATTCAAAGCACCTTTAACATTGATACGTGTGTAGGTGTGTATACTCCTTGTTGCCTCTGCTGCAGCTCGTAGCAAATACACACACGGAGAACAAAACATTAATTAAAAAAACGACATGCAACCTACTGACCCAAAGGACCTTTCTTTCCCTCAATCGTTCCCACCAGCGTGGCTCTGTAGGGCCTCATAGTCTCGCAGTAGTCAGGAAGGCAGTGGCTGTGTGTAAGATGTTGGTTTGTTTACCTCAATAGATTTATATTCTGTTCGGCTCAGATGACATTAGGGAAGTATTTAAAAGAAAATGTAGCCACCATTGCTGTTTTGTGTCTCCCACTGTAAATAGTTCTCTACCAATGGTCTCGATCATGCGATGGCTCCTCGGTGTGAGGGGCCTTCAGTAAGTTCTAGTACAGTGACTCACATGTGCAGACCTGTGGTGGTTCACTCAGCCGTCACACAGTTGGGAACAATCCCAGATTGTTTGATTTAATGGAGGTGGTAATGTTAAAATCTAAACTGGAATCTGGTCTCTCTATTGAGCCTTATTTCCTTATTTAAAAAAAAAGTGGTTGTACATTTCCTCGAAGGAAGATAAATCAATACAAGTTGGACCTGTAAAACCAAAACGCTTACACAGAAAGAGGATCTCGTTGGCATCTGAGCCAGCACACGCACCCCGACTGCAGATATTTTGACCTCATGCTGTTACTCAGATTAAAGTCTTATGTTCTGTTTAAAATAGATAGAAAAATACAGTGTGTTATTTGGGGAGTTTGTCCATAATACATTTTAAATATATATATATAAATATATATCTTTGTATGATGTAGAAAGTGTGTGCTCAGTGGCCTTCGGTCTTTGCCTAATCTCTCTCCTCACACTGTACTTGGTTGGTTACATTGTATCAGAAGAATATGCTTTGATGTGTAATTGATTAAACTGGTATGTGTTATACTTTCTTTTTTTTTTCAATTCAATTGCGAGTACGCTATTAAACTTTCACAAAAGACATTTTTATTTATATGAATTATTCTGATTTGATCATCAGCTTTGTGTTGAAATTGGTTTGGTTGATTTATTCTCCCCCAGATTTTGTTGTAGCGATGAGAATCCTTGAGCTTGAGTTATTTAAGGCTTTTTTGTAACTTGTGCCTGTCACAGTAATCTGCCTTCAAGTGCTTTGGAGCAAAAAGTAATTTCTGTATGTACTTTGTAATGTTTTGTAAGGCTGTTTTAGATTTCTGGCGGAGGATTATTTTTTATTGAACTAGATTTGGTTCTTCTTACAAGTATACTGAACCCTTATTTTTGTGCATTTACAAACCTGTTTTTGACTACACTTTAACTATCCCAAGGACAGATGATGGTCTGTAATAAACTGCATAGTTCAGCTGTATTTTGTACTTGGTCACTGTGTAATAAATTGGTGTAAACCAAAATGTTTGAGCACATTTCTTTTTATTAAACATCAACATCACAAAACCTCTATTTGGAACAAACATCATATTTACAAAGATTTCTTTTTCTAAGGTTTGGTAGAACATATTTTTCTCATCTCACCAGAGATTTCTACAGTATTTACATAATTTAAAAATCCTAGTTTCAATGGCAACTCTGTTCCAGATAACTTTATTCACATGTTTTCCTCTCCTCTAATTCCAGAAAGCTTCTGACATTAGCTCAGTCCGCTGTCTCAGAACACACTGAACAGATTCAATAGAAAACAGTTTTCCTGCTGCTAAATGCAGAACAATTTAGTGTACAACACAATTTAAATTAGAGGAAAAGAAGGCTTGGTCCTAAAACAGCAGGACACTCAGAAGTAAGTGCACATTGTCCTTCAAGGCTGAGCTGTTAGTCTTAAGTTTTATTTTACTCCCACGAATCATCTCTCCTCCTCCGTGGAGGAAAAAGTGCAAAGTTCTCTGAACCTGCAGTGATGGTCCTTCACACGATTCACAAGGAGCAGCCGGCCATGTACTTCCCTAGAAAACAGAATATATGTACAAAAAGAGAATGCCTCAGCCTTGAGTAGACATACAGTACGAGTAAAAAACTTTCAGGAACTTTATTATTTAGTGAAACTGAATAACCAACATAGAAGTATGCAAAAACATTCACCTTCAACAAACTCAAAATTAACATCTTTCAGTTCCCAAACTAATCCCATCCTATTATGAAACGTTAAAAGACATACTATATATTAATACTTTTTACTGACCATTTATGACACTTAAATGGTCAGTAAAAAGTAATAATATGGTATGTATTTTAACTGTCTCTGGACAATAATACATACTAAGAACATAAAGTAGCAATTCTTCCCATTTCAGAAGCTAAAGACAACAAATGTTTGTAATTTTTGCTTCATGTTAGACCCCTCAAAACTATCAGCAATTCACTTGAATGAATCACTAGTACATAGTATGAAACCCCATACTACTGTCTGTATGGTCCACAGGGATGTTGTGGCCTTCGTTGAGACCCAGATATTTTATTGGTTGATAATCAGGAGGTACAGTTATACACACAGGGATAAATACACATGCAGTCTACGAATGAATTAAAATAACTTCCTAAGTGTGTGAGTTCAGTATCACCTGTGGCGAATCTCTTCTTGACCAGTGACATGCGGTAGCGGCTGCCCACCAGCTCCACGTCCACGCCCGACAGCGAAACCCCGGAGCCCACAAACTGAACAGCCAGGCTGGGCGGAGGGCCGCGGGGGGCCTCCAGGCACTGCCAGCTGGCACACAGAGTCCCCGAGCCTGGGACAGCAGCAGGCAGAGAGACACATACAAGAGAAACGTGAAGGATGAAGTTCATAAAGTATATCTACATTCTAATAATAATTAACGCTTTGATTTTCTAGTATGGTTGTGATTATCAAAAAGAAGCAGCTTCTTCGTGCACTTCTCAACAGCGCAGGATTACTTTACGTTGTTTAACGAGAAAACATTGTCGTCTTTTAGTGTTATTTTCTATGGTAAAAACTGTGAAGGACGAAAGAAAAAAAGAAAACCTGTTAGCAAAGAGGTTGAAATAAACCGCTAAAAGTAATGCCTAAACAGTTCAAACATACAGCTTCTGCTACCTCTCAAAGTGTTAAACAGCAACGACTTCCCTGATTTATTATTAGTATTAATATTGTTGCTTTTATTATTATTCTTATATTATCATTGGGTATTTTATTCCATTTCATTTTTTTATTGTATCCTGATTATATTTGCTTCAATGCAATTCAGAAATGGTTTAATACTGGTTTGTTATGAAAAGAGGTTTATAAATGAAGCTCCTCCTCCTCCATTTAACAGATCAACAGCAGTTTCAACAGCATCAGCCCGAATACTGAAATACAGGCACGTACATGCTGTTGAAACTGCTGTAATTTGAAATCAAGACATAAAAAACCCATTCACTTTTCAACCAAATTTATCCCTGAGCTCAACCTTTCTTCTTTCAATCATTTGACCTCTGCATGTACATGCCACAAATATTCCCATGTTCTTAGATTTATTATGATGATAATGTGAACTACTGAAGGGCTTCTTTTTAGTCTTCATCAAGCTGCAACAGACATCCAGTAAAATAAATGAATCACTGCCCAACGTCATTGATATAAGGCAGCACTTTTGAACATTGTAATGATAAAGAAACATTATTTTTCATGGACAGGGAGGAGTTATGTGACCTTTCAGTGCTTTGTCAACTGGAAAATACTTTTAACATCCCATTCATCACTGACAAGTATGAATGGTTTCTTTGTCTGTGTTCTCCAAGCCTGCAGCCTCACACCGAGGTAGTAATATAAATTATTAAAATGAAAAAAAAGAATGAAACAAAAATAATACATGTGGGTGAAGGAATACTCAAGCAATTGTATTTGAGACTTTCCCATCTAAAATTAGAGCTTTGAAAGCTTTTTATACGGCGTCGCTTATCTGTGCACCATTAACGTTGTGAAATATGAGCAACAATCCATCTGACGCGAAACAAAAGAGGAGCATTTTATGCTCGTCTTTGTGTCGGTGGATGCAAGCAGCTGGCACGTTCACATGCTAATGCTGCTGTAAAAGCTAATGACACGCCTTCAGACTTTAGCTTTTTAAGGAGAGAAGGATTCAATCCAGAGATCTTAATTACTCACTTGTCTGCCACAATGTAGAGATGTGAACCCGACAAGAAGGAAATGAAGTGGAAGATGATTCTGGCACTCATTTTAAATTAGGCAAATATAAGAATCAGATGGCAGCTTATTGACTCAGAACAGGTTGTCACTTGATAGATGACTAGGTGCGAGTAGGTGCGAGTATGTGAACCTGTGTGTGTGTGTGTGTGTGTGTGCGCGTGTGTGTCAGTTTCCCGCTCCTTCTTATTAAACTTTCCTTGTTCAATGAGGGGTGGAAGGCAAAGAGGCAAAAAGAGCTCTGACCTTTGCTGTGGTTGGTCGGGGAGATGTTTGGAAGTTTCCACAGCAGCCGTCTTTCCTCAGCGTTCCTGCAGAGGAAAATAAATAGTCAGTGAGGCCTCAGCGGCTTCTCAAGCCTCACACCTTTCTCCCGTTCCATCATAGTTTCCTTTAAATTCTTGAACGATGCGTTACCAGTGACAATCAGTATTTAGTACACTTTTTAGAGCAGTAACCAAAATATTATTTTTGTTAGCAATTAATCTGTTTATAATTCTTTGTGATTATCGCTTACTGTTAAATGTTAGAAATGAGTGAAAAATGCCAATCATAAGAATTTTGTTTGATCAATTCACAGTTTACATCGTGACAAAAACAGAGACAACAAACAGACCGCTCTAGGGATGGAAGTACTGGTCAGCTGGTCTGCAATATCTCCATAACTATCGGATGGATTGCCATGACATTTTGTTCAGACATTGATGGTCTCCAGAGGACGAATCTTACAGACTTTTGTGATCCCCTGACTTTACCACTAGGTTGACACTCGTCCTGATGATGTCACCTTGATGGGCATTTTTCAATACTTTGACATTTTATGGAACAAGCTATTAATTAAGAAAATGCTCAACAGATTAATTGTTAATGAAAAAAAATCGTGGTTAAGTGCATACTATTAAAATACATACAACTGTGATAAGACTTGTGTGGCTATATTATGATTACATGGTTAATTTCTAATTCTAGTTGTGCATTACAAATAATGTTTTTTTAATTATAATAATCAAGTCAATAACAGGGCAGACCATTACACTGGTTACCGGCAACTGACATTATGACATCATCACTCACCAGGAGGCGGGAGGCTGGCACTGCAGATCTGTGGCAGTGTGGTCGAGCGGCAGCAGCACCTGGACGGCGGCGAGCTGGGTGGAGGGCGCGGTGGCGGGGCAGCAGTGGTAGTCCAGGGAAACCCGGGTCACCGTGCCGCTGCGCTGACACTCTGCAGACAGAAGGAGGGGAGCGCGGCCCGGGTCCTGAGACGACACCTGAGGGAACAATGGAGAATGTTTGTTTAAATGTTTAAGACAAAAACTATTCTAGAGCAGGTTTGAAGGCATCTTAAGGTTAAATACAATTGACTGAAGTCAACTGAAGGAATCGATTTTACAAAATCTGGTCACACTTTATTTTATGGGCCCCTAATTTCTCAATAATTGGCAAAAAGTTTTTGAGAACACTGTATTATTTTAGGATGTAAGCTATGATGACTGGTACTAAGTTTACAGTAGTTAAAATGGAGAAAGTGTTCAGGTAATACACTTCCAATTATCAGTAGCGCAAGGCCCTCAAGTCAGAGCACAGAAGAAATGTGATATTTGTCGACAAGGGAAAATTAAATTCAACAGACATTAAAAATAAATAACACTTTTCTAATAATAAACAAATAGTGAACGAAGATTCACTTAAAGGGAGCTTTTCTTTCATGGAAATTTCTGTTTCCCAGTAAACTTCGGGGAAAATGTGGAAATGTAAAACGAAGCATCATTGAATATTTATTAACACCTTTCAACATAGCGACATGCGACTAATATGGGGACATTTTTATAAAAATTGCCGAAATATGCAGAAAACAATAGTAATGTAGAATACTAATTTTAAATCCTGACCTGATACTTCAGCAGTGCGATGTTGTAGTAGGAGGCCTGAGGGTTGAGTTCAGCCTCTCTCTGCAGGTAGAGCTGCAGCGCCTGCATGTTGAACCAGAAGTCTCGGGTGTCCGGGTCACTCTGAGACGGATCACTGGAGAGACGGAGGCCGGACGGTGAGGATTGCATTGCAGTTAAAAACACAGTTGTGATTCGACATGCTGACGGCAGCTGACCTGTAGAGCAGCTTTTGATTTGGCAGGAAGTGATCAATCCTAGAGATGTTGACCAGTCTGAAACTGAGCACGGGAACGTTGAGGTTGGCTGTGAAAATCCGGGTGATGCCGGCAGGGAAGGACATCGTGAGGTCTCCTGTGATCTTCACCAGACAGCTGGAGAAAGAAGGAAAGAAGTTCAAATGAATCCTGTTAAACAAGCGGCCCAAAAAATAAATATATATAAAATCTGAACCGCACCGGTCAATGCAGCAGAATAAGAGATATCTTTTTTTAATACCACGTAATCTTCTTCCTTTTTACCCACAATGCAACTCCACGGTCGACAGTTCCGTTGGAAATTCCAAGTCATGGCTAATGTAGCCTCAAGCCTCGAGCCGATGAGCGGGTCTCAGAGGTCTGATAAACACACTTCTTTCTAACTCCACACCACCAGATTATTTTCTATTCCAGACTTGAAAAACTAGACCCCACCCAAGCCGACTCAAGTGACATCACTTGAAGCAATTTATCACACTCCACACAGCTCCTGAGGGAGCTACAAAAAGGCAGCTTTTTTTTTTTTTTCACACGAGCAGTAAAACCCCAGTAGAGTCGGATTGCAGCCGGGAGGAGCCGTTCCTCTAGAGAATGACAGGAACATCATGTCGTGACATGTAGATCACCGATCTGACAATAAAGTTACCGGGCAAAAAAAGAAAGTCAGTAGCTACTGGGTGTTCTTGTTCTACCTGAACCAATGATCTACATGTCATGATATGACGTTCATGTAACTCTCTAAAGCAGGGGTGGCCAACCAGTCAGAGACTAAGAGCCACATTTTTTACTGTGTTACCGCAAAGAGTCACATCATACAAATGGGCACACATGAACATCACCCCATCCCTTCCTCACACACACACACACACACACACACACACACACACAGACCTCTGCTCAGCCAGATTTACTGTAAATGTCACACACCAACATGATAATGACAGAAATTGACTCCTACAGTACTAAGACCACAGGCCAGTCCTTTTCAACAATGAACATTGTGT
Organism: Myoxocephalus aenaeus; assembly: GCA_038501785.1. Taxonomy (NCBI): domain Eukaryota; kingdom Metazoa; phylum Chordata; class Actinopteri; order Perciformes; family Cottidae; genus Myoxocephalus; species Myoxocephalus aenaeus. The sequence continues at coordinate 1,123,762 of JBAMJR010000011.1, forward strand.
GCACTGTCTCACACACACAAACTGTCAGTTCAACCAAGTCCACAAACAAAAATATAATAATTTACAATAGCGTTTTTCTTTTACTATGCATGTTGCTTAGTGGGACTTCTGGCATTCCTTGCCTTGAACAATCCTCTTCAAATCTGGCTTGTATTACGTTGTTGCCACTCGAAGCAATTCTTTCACATGGGCAGGCACGTGCACAGATAGACCCCTAGTGGTGCTCAACCTGCCCTTTTGCCCTGGATGAGAAAAGTGCCCCTTCTGCTGGAGCCCAATTGTTTTCTTCATTCATCAGTATTTAAGAATAAAAATGACTCTCTCTGTCATCAATTCCCCCCAAATGTGTTTTGATATCTGACGGGGCATGTATTTGAGTTCTTGTGAGAATTTCGCTCCTCCTCCTCCTCCTCCTCCACGTAGTGCTCATGCAGTGTGAGCACCAAACGGGTGCAGCTACTTCTGCTCTGACCCGCAGCATCAGACAAACAGGTAATGACGTGTTTGTGCAATCCCCGACGTTGTTTGGTGATAAATGAACCACAACATTAGTGCCGCTGAAAACATTACGTCACAACTGGTCCGAGGTTTCCTAAAAAATAAAAAAACTCACGAAATCCGTGAATTCAAAGCCTTGTCCAGCTGTTTACTGACGTTTGTCATGTTTAATGGAGAGAGAGAGAGAGGCAGGCATCTTCTTTGTGTTGTTGTATGAATGCCGTTTAGACAATTTCGAAAGTATGTTGAATTTATGTTTATAAATGTCACGAGAATTCACAGCTAGAATTTTTTTTACAAAAATGTGATTAACTTGGCATTCATCCTCTGCATGGAAATCAGCACCCAGCATGTGAAGTCACTGCTCTTCATCAAAGCTCTGCAAGAAGAAAGCCTGGACCACTCCACAGCCTACAAGCTAACTGATGGTGTAATTCACACAATAAGCATTGAGGTCTGAGGAGAAGTTTGCCGAAATATTTCAAGGTGCGTCAGAGAAGCTGTGACTAGCGGGGCTTTCAAACAGTCCGTCTCCGCCTTAAATGGGTCGACGTATTTTTTGCAAAATCAATAAAAAGATTTTAAAAGAAAAAAGAAAAAAAACTTCGATATGAACGTAAGAGCCGCATGAAACCAGGCAAAGAGCCGCATGCGGCTAAGGGAGCCGCGGGTTGGCCAGGCCTGCTCTAAAGGATCCCCACCGTCTCTAAAACTCTGCCCTGTAAACAGACTTTGATGGGTAAAATCAAAGTCCCTCTTTAAGAGCAAAGAATGTGCAAGGTATGTTTTTCTGTGATCATGAATAAAAAGGTTTCATGCTGACCGGTTGCGTTGTCCTCCTTTGAAGTAGGCATTGATATATTCCGTTATGGCGGCTGCCACCGGCCAGGCCTCCTGTGTGCTGAGCGAAATGGGACTGGGGCCTCGCGACAGGTGCACTGCAGAGAACAAATGTGATAATCTTGCCGTTATTATAGTGAGTTTCACATTAATTAAAGTCACATTTAAAGGAATAGTTTGACATTTTGAAAAAACTCTTCTTGCTGAGAGTTAGATGAGAACATTGATACCGCTCATGTCTGTGTAGTGCATCTGAAGTCACAGCCAGCAGCTGGTTATCTTAGCTTAGCATAACCACCGTAAACCGCTAGGTAACAAAATCTACCTGCCAGCACATAAAGCTCACTAATTAACACAATATGTCTAGTTTGTTTAACTGTGAAATGAAATTGCAGTTTTCCATGTCTTCATGCTAAGATAACCATCTTATGGCCTCATATTTACTATACAGACATGAGAGCAAATAAGTGTATTTCCCAAACTCTCAAATGATCCATTTGTCTCTCTTGCTGCTGAATGCTCACTTGCTGCTGAATGCCCACATTTTAAAACATCAGTACTGTAGTGACACGTTATTCATGTGCTGAGGCTTACACTGTCTTTGTTGGTGGTCCTGGTGCTGGTAAGGCATAGGTGAGGCTTGTCCTGCTCTGGCGGGACTAGGTGCTCGGTTTTGACCCCCCCAGTCGTTGTCCCTGGCCTGAGGACCCCACTCACTGGGGCTGGAGGAGGAGGAGGAGGTGAGGGAGGGGCTCGGCTCCGGCAGCGGGGAGGAGCACAGAGAGCGGGACTGAAACACAGGAATTGGCAATATTGGCTCAATGCACTTACTTACTGACCCACTGGATCAGTAGGTACTGTTATCATTTATACAGTTTACATACATTTACATGAATTTGGTCATACGTTAATAACAATTTTGACATTTTAGAAATGTTAGAACCATCCAAAAAGTTACATTGATACAAAAGTGTAGATTGAAAACATTTGTATTCCTTTTTCATTCAGTTTTTCCTATTGGCTGCAATACAACTGTGACAGGTTATGTCTATAATTGTGATACTCAGGGCGAACATAATGTTAAGAAAATATGAATTTATTAAATTAGCTGGGCTGTTAACTTACTCTCTCGCAGCCGCTGAGTCGGCTTGACGTCCTCTTGACTCGGGTTGTTCTCGGAGGAGCAACTTCAGTTGTGTCCTGTCTGAACTTGTGCTTGGACCCTGACAAACGCATCAAAAACCACAGTATGAAATCACACAGTGAAACAGATTATGAAAGACATCCTCTGAAATCAGCCAGAAGTCATTTTCAGAACAGCCGGAGACACGCTGAACAAGCTGCGCTGCAGAATACGAGCTGGCACGAAACATAATCACACTTTATTTGGATTGGATTAAGTGAGGGATTGAGCATCCTGTTGCTATCTGAATATTATTCATAGATTTTCCTCTTTCGTGAGAAAGAACCCCCCCCCAAGCTAGGGGTTAAGCTAGGGTGGGTAATGTATTTTAGAACAAACTTTGTTCTAAAATACAAATATTTGTGGAAATTCTCATTACACCCCGACACCAATCAATAAATGAAAAGCACTCATTGCGTCTTACACAAGCTGCTAGTTTGAAGCTGAGTACCAACAAGAGCGGTGTTTGTTGTTTACGTTCCTTATGGCAATGAAGGGAGGCCTGAAGGGCCAAGTGTTGCAACACTTTCTCGCTAGATTTAGCGACTTCTGAAGCTAGTGCTGTTCTCTTTGTGTTTCGGTTGGATGCATTTTTTTAAATCTAGCGTGTTCTTGCTGGTTTTTCCAATGTTACCGACCCTAGCTTTAATTGAGTGAGTACACGGCAGTGTATGGGAGTTCAGAGTCAGAGTTTTTGATTTGATATACTACACTGGTACTTTATGGAGTGTAAGAACTTTAAAGTTATTGTTCCATCTCTACTGACAAAATATTTAAGTATTTATGATTAAATAAGCATTTATAATATGCTTTATTACTCTAATCCTTACTAAATCTATTGCAATGATTATTTTCATGAATCAATTAATCTCTTGGTCTACCAAAATAGCGGAAAAATCTAATTATTTTTTCACAATCACAATTTCCTGAAGCCAAAGGCGAGGACCAGGAGTTCAAAATGTTAAGATATCTAGTTTACTATCACTTAAGACTTCATTTTAAAAATAGAGAACCAGGTCATGTTTAGCCTTTTTGCTTGATAACCTTTGATGATTAATCAATCAAAATAGTTTCTGTTAAGTGGAAAGTTAATCAACTCATCGTTTGAGCTCTAAAATCAGTACATCGTCATCACTCTGTCAACCTGTGATTAAATAAAGCCTCAGTTGACTAAACCATAAAACTAGAGCTAAGAGTTTCTGTTCTCATCAAGGTAATAAGCATTAAAAGAAAACCCTTGCAGCTAATTTGACAAATAAGAGGGTTTAGCTGAATAAACCCTAAATGAATGACTGAGCAGGCAGGCCTGGAAAGATTAGGCTTCATATCGACTAATTAGAAAGGCTTTATTAGAAATCTGAATTAAACTGATTATGTGCGGAACAGAAGCGTCCTTTATTGTAAATGAAAATATTTGTATTCATATAACCGTTCTGATCTTAAATACTAAATATATCATAATGTGCATTTTCAGATATTATGGCTGGTTCAATTACAGCCTTGTGAATTATGGGAACTATGTAAACAAGTAAAACTCCAGATTTGAATGATTAGTTGTGCCGCTCAACTCTCTCCTTCAGGACTGCCAGCATGCACAGCAAAGCCTCTTCAAATGGTCCAAAATGTCACTCTACTTTTCATTACTCTGCACTGGCTCCCTGTTGCTGCTCGCATTAGGTCAAGTCATTAATGAGCACCTATAAGTCATTAATGAGCACCTATAAAGTGGCCACTAGCTCAGCACCTACCGAGATGGAATCCCTTATTTAAGGGTTTATACATCTTCTCATTCAGTACGAATCTGCACATGAACGACGACCATCTCAATCCAAACTCGTCTACTTGGATTGTACCTCATTTGTACGTTGCTTTGGAAAGAGATGAATGTAAATATAATGGTAAAGATAGCATGCTATGACTCTTTTAGATTAAGAGGTAGTTTCCTGTTGGGACAGTGACTTAGATTTAAATCATCGCTAAGAACCTCATGTTAATCTCACTTTTATATATACACCTTATTCAAATGTATTAAAAAAACATATTTTTTTAACAACACGTTTAGTACATATACTTTTTGTAACCTTGAAATGATGAAAAGATAAACTTGATGCCAACCTCAATAAAAAATTAATGCCAAAAAAAGATTTAAATTCAATTAAAATCAGTACCCTTGTGCGAGCCAATACTGCATGATATCTGAGTGTTCAAATCCAGGCAGTCTTGATCCTTATCTGTGGAAAAACACAGATCCTCCTGTGGTCCTGAATGCCTTGTGAGTGGAGGTGCGTTCCTGCGTGGCTCACCACCGTCTGATGACCGATGTTTCCTCCTCTCTCCACCTCCCTCTCCTTTCCCTCCTTCCTGCGTTTTGGAGTTGCTCTGCCCTCCAGAGACGCTTTCACTGAATGGGTTGTGGAAAGAGTTCCAGTGAATTAACTCCTTCTTGGGCTGAGTTGTGGGCAAAGAGCCCGAGTTGGCATCGAGTAGCAGCCTAGTGCTAATGGTAGAGCCGCCGCCACCACCACCAACGCTGCTGCTGCTGTGTGGAGGGATCAACCCGGCTGCTGCTGCCAGCGACGTCTGGTGCGTTGGGCTGCCGATCATCGTGATCGCAAACGGGTCATCAGAAGTAACAGGAGGAGGGAGGCTCTGGTCTCTTTTCCTGTCTCTGTCTTTACGGTGAGAGGAGGATGAAGAGGAGGAGGAGGAGGTTGGGAGTGTCTTGGTGTCGGTGAGGGCGATGGAGAACGGGTCCCCTCGCCCGTCCATCCGCCTGCCCTCCTGGGGCGGGCGAGGCGGCGGACGCGCCCAGGCGTCAGACAGGCTTAACGTCTCCTGGGTGACGGTCCGCTCAAACGCAGCGAGGAAGGGGTCCTCGGGGGGGATGTGTTTGCAGTTCCACACCGACGACTCCACCTCGGGCGGGGGCAGGGACTGGGAGAAAGCAGGAAACCGCATGGATGAGGGGTCCATATCTGGGGGGACACGGGAGGGACGTGACGAGGCGACGGACCAGACGCTGGCAGGTGCTGGCACGTCCTGCAGGTGAGGACTCCGACCGGCGGAGGGGTCACGGAAAGCCGAGAGGAAAGGGTCCGCAGGTCGTCCCAGTGTTTGCATCGGCTCTTTACTCTGAGACACAGGAGGCCAAGCCGCCCAACCCACCGGCTCAGGGGAGGGCCCAAGGGGCTGATGGGAAGGAGAGTCCAGGCCAGAGTCTTCGACGTTCTCCGGAGAGGAGGAGTCGGACGAGAAGGCAGCATCTGACACACGCACACCAAACACATTACAGGGGGTCAATACAGTGCAGAACACAAAGAACTCAGTGGTGAAATAAAATTTCAGTACAAAAAAGTTAAATAAACAAAACTCAAGTTACCATTTGGCCCAAATATATCACAATATTAGTTTCTGGATATTACATTTTGAAAAATGGGGGTCATATTATATTCGAGGATTACACATTTAAATATTCATGAAAGTTAAAGTACCAAAGAGCCTCAGAGACCTTTTTGTCAACCTCTTTCAGGCAGCTACAGCCTAATTTGGCGCCTCATAGTCGTTTCCTTTGTTTCCAGCAGGTTAGATGTGTTGTGAAGCAGTCTCTGGTTCAGTTTGACACATTACCTACCTGGAAACATCTGCCATCCCAATCTGTTTTAGTCATCTAAGGGAGGCTTGGAAATTGGTTTAGAAAATCTGATGAGCTTTGGGATGATGGGATGGAGGATTAAAGACTTCCATTAATAAGAGACTCCAGCTAGTACACTTTAAAAGACCAGACTTGATAGGATCATAGGACATATGTATGAAAAGACTTTTCTGGGCTTTCTGAACGCTTCCAAAAAACTAGCAGGTTTTAATGTTCTGTATGATGATAGCTAAAGGGAAAATAAATCAACCTCCAGTCGTTGTTTTAAGAAGTGGCTCACTGATATGATATCCTGCCTTTATTTGGAGACGATTAAGTACTCCTCATCTGACTCATACTGTACATTTGGTACGATTTGGGGTCCATTTATTGATCCAGAGCAAATTGACTCGGCTGCAATTAAGTAGTGTTTATTTAGTTATGTTCCCCTCTTGAATGTGGCTTAATGTCAATGTGTAAAGACATTTCTATGAGGGCACTGAAGATGCTGCATATCTAGGCATGCTTGGATTGTTTGCTCCTCTGGCAATCACTATCAATGCGAACAGAACAAAAATATACAACTCTTACATTTAGAGGCACGAAAAGCGCTCTGCTCTCTGATTTGTTCCCGACCATCAAAGCTTTTGGACTTGAAGGCCGACTCCAGCGGCGGTCCGAACAGACTGTCTGAACCAGACGCCGTTGAACTCAACCTGGAAAAACAAGGAGGGAATGAGAAATAAGATCAGGGAGAGGAAAGAAGTGATCGAGGGAGCGATGCGAAGGAGAGGTGCTATAGTGAGAACAGAAGAGTGGGCATGGCTCCTTTGATCAACTGAAAGATACATATGGCGAATCTGCAGATAAGGTGTCCAATGGAATTTACAGAGTTTCGAAATATCCATCCTGTAAAACTGCACACTCCAAGCTAAAAAAAACAAAAAACAACAGCATCCAGATGTGTAGATCCATTTACAGGGCGCTATACAGCTCCCACAAACAAATCTCAAAGAAACCTGGGAGGCGGATCTTAGGGTAGAAATCCCAGATGAGAATTGGAATGAGTGGCTGAAGTGTATAAACTAATGTTCTATTAATTAAAGGCACCAGCTAATCCATTATTGATTGTGAACGATGTAGGAAGAAATAGAGAAACCAAACCCTGCACCCACAGTTTTTTTTTTTTCCTTCTGTAACTTTCTGAAAAGATAACATTTTCGTGTAGGTAGTCTTTTTTATTTTTTTTATCTGTGTCGGACCATATGCGTAACTTTCCAAAACCAACAATCTGACATTCACACCGTGACTAGCCAGCTGTGAGGAGGTGAGAAAAGAGCCAAAGGCGGACTTCTCTCCCGAGATCTCTTTTTCCCCACTCTTAGCACAACTATTTCTGTCACTTTTCATGGGAACAACGGAGGGGTAACTGTGAATGCCTTTCAGGAGAAACTGTCTGATAGTGTGCGCCATTATTTGCATATATTAACGATTATTGCATTAACCCCTCCCCTTCTTTATGAGGGCCAGCTGTGCCCGTTCATGAAAACTGGGAAAATAACACTGAAACAATACACCTTTCCTCATTAGGTATATATCATTAGGTTCCTGAGTTTGGCTCGCTAGTTCCAATTAGAAGAAATATTTATGCATATAATTAAATTTATTGAGTATTTCCCATATTTACTATGTAACTTGCTTGCTAATGCCACAAACTAATTTCCTCTTGGGGATAAATAAAGTATCTATCTATCTATCTATCTATCTATATTACAGGTAATAGTGTGCTACTAACTTTGTGGCAACAGTTTGATGAAGACTTTCTCCTGTTTAAATATGACAATGCCTTCGAGCATAAAAACAGGTATGGAAGAACTTGACAGAGAGCCCTAAAATAAACCCTGTCCACCAGCTTTGGGATGAACAGGTACGCCTACGTCAAGCCAGACCCTGAAACTCATTAATTGTGGCCGACTGGAAGACGGGGGAAAGACAATTTCGAGGAGTTAGGTGACGAAGGTAAAAATAAAACAAAGAAGGTGACACAGAGGAGGAAATCTGACACCTCTGAAAAGGCCACTGATGACACAAGGGAACCTCTAAATATGTCTCCCTCTCTGCACCACTCAGAGACGGACATGAGGTATGAAAGAAATAGCAATCTCACCTGCTGTGATCAGGACTGGAGGTGGACCTGCGTAGACCCTCCTGCTCTCCATCTGTAACACACACCCACATAATTAGATACAGTGGCTCACTGCAGAGAAAGTTCCCTCATCAGGACTAATCAGCAGCATGGTGTATTCGTCACAGCGTTGATGGGAGGCTGAGATCGACTGAGATAGGACGACATGAGGGAAAACCTATTAGCCATTACGTCTCTGTGATAAATACCAGCAATTAGCCCGGTCTCACTCGGTTCCAGCCACCGCTGCCGTCGCTGCAGAGCACCTGCTTTAATCAGGCGCTCATCGTTAATCTTGCTGCCTCTGGACTCAAGCGAGAGAGACTCCCCGCCGCTGTGAAGCAGCAGGTTGCAGCCTCCAGCCTAACCTACTGGCGGATAACAAACCTCTCGGTGATAAAACATGCTGTGGAGCACGAGCAGAGGACCGGGTGTGACTAATGGAGGGTGGCTGTTCATGCAAGGTCAGCCAGTGAAGAGATTGTATGTCTAGAGGGAACCATGGCTACACAGGCTGCAGGTAGAGAGATGCTGCAGCAAGGAAACATGACTTTAATCCTACAGATGTGGTTCTGTACGAGCGCGTGTGAGAAATGGGCTTCATCATTTTAAAATGAACCACAAACAAATGTAAGGATAGAAACGTCAAACCTCTATTGCAGGTAACATGTCACCCTTTAACAGATAGATATTGAAAATGAGAGACTAAAACCAGACTCACCCCTGTGGGAGGCCACTTCGCCCTCTTCTGATCGACCTCCTGCAGTACTCGAGTTTCCTGCAGAGACAACAGAAGACAACAGCTTTCAGAAGTCTGTTCTAAAAGACTACACAGACTACAACATACGGTATATTTCTCATTGCGTTATGCTGCAGGAGAAAGATGTGTTACTGATTCACGAACACAAAAATGACTCCAAAAACACACACTTACTGGAGAGCTGCCGCTTGATTGACACCTGGAAGTCAAGAGAGGGGGACAGATTGGGTTAATACAGAGGACTCATGTGAAAGAAAAGGATGATGTTTTCCTATTTGTTTCTTATTTTCCAAAAAATTCAATAAAAAGACAGAACAAAACAAAACAATGAATGAATCCGTCTCTCAGTACTTTCTGACTCCCCAGCCTCGTCTGTGGCGCTCAGCTTTAAGACTACAGGTTCTTAATTATTAAGACTAAGATGTTTTTTCCTACAACAACTGGACACTGTAGATTTTAGTCAGTCAAATAAGAATAACTAGTGCTTATTCAGGGTTACTTTCAGCTGCAAATTAACACGCATTTAGGTCTCTAGTGGGTATTTAAAGAAGCAGGGCTCAAAATAATATATAGAGCCATGTTTATTGCAATGAATAAATGTCTACCTGTGGAACAGTGATGGGTTTGAATAGTTATTGGACAAAAATATGATGAATAAGATATATCTTGTTTTGGCTAGTTTCAAAAACGTGTTAATTAGAACAATTACTTGTTAGTTTGGTTTTTCCATGAGGGTTGTCAGAAACAAATAGAATGACATTGCCAGGAATTATCCATAAACATGTACTGTCTGACTTTCTCTTAGACTTGTTAATCATTAGGAAAGGTCTAGATGTGAGCGTTTCATTCTGGACCATGAGGACAGAGTATTTGAGGTAAATATTCTAAGAGTGAGGTACACGAAGCTACATCCAGGGTTTCTTCAGGGGAATGGATCGAGATGAGGGAATATCTAAGTAATGAGGAAGATGCATTCGGAATATTTTCCACACAGTTTTAGATTTCTGCATTTTGCGGAAATTGCTCATGTCTTGTCAGAGGGATCCTGAGAAAACACACAACATGACAGAAACACAAAAACACACACAACCTGTGGCCGGACCGCTCTGTTGGGCGGCAGCGTGAGCGCCCCAATGGTGGCTTTCAGCTCTTTCTCGGTGGCAGCGGAGTTACTGCGACTGCTGCTGGCGACCGGTCTGATCTGGATGTGGAACTTCTTGGGCTCCTCGTCGTCAAAGTCCGAGTCACTGGAGTAGAAGTTGTTTTCCTTCTCCTCAGAGCAGCGTAAAGCAGAGAGGATGGTCAAGGAGAACAAGCTTATACTGTGTGCAAGGAATGGAAAGTGATGTTGTTTGGCAAGAACACATCAAGGTAGGAGAGCGCTATTGGTCATCAGAGACAAAGACAGGGCCCTGTCTTGGATAACATTACAATATTTTATGATTGTTTTGGCTCAATTTTCACAACAGAGAGTTACAATATGCAAAACTGTTAATGCAAAGAGTGTGTGATTTTACTCAACTTTATACTACTTGCACAAATGTTTTTTGTCTTTCTATATGCATCTGTATACCGAGTATTGTACAGTAAGAGAATGACCTTGAACATTTACAATATTACAAAAGTGAGAGGCATCGCAGCATAATTGCTGACGACTTGAGCACTACTGTCATGTTTCCCAAAGCAATAAGGGAAACGTTTAGAATTACGGACAATGTAATGAGCGCCTGTTAATGAAAGGCAAGTCTTTAAAGTGTCGTAAATATCACATTTAATCACTGCATACTTATTCATACAACTGATTTTCATCAAATGTACGCAATGACTAAATTTAAAATGATTAAAATGCTGCAATGATAAAAGTGAAATAGAAAACTTAATTGTATACCGATTTTTTTAATTTGTGTGCTATGTGAGATTTTGTGCAACGCACACGCACACGCGCACGCATACGCACAGACACACGCACACACACACGCACACACACACGCCGCAGTGTGTGCTGGAGGGTACTGCTGCAGAGCTTCAAATAGCCAAACCGCCACATCCTGCTGCACCGTCGCCCCCCCCCAACGGAAGTCCCCTCCCCTTCCTCTTTGCTCGGACTGCACTCTGCTGCACGTGGAAGAGCTGCATCACATCATGTGAGATGCGTTTGTGTTTACTAGCAGATTCAGAGAAACTGAGGGACATGTGCAGCAATTTAGTCAGTGCAGGCGGAGGACTCGATGACAAAGTCAGGAAGAGTTGTTATCTCAGAGCCGTCAGGACAGAGAGCCGCTACTGATGAATGGATCAGAGCTGGAGTGTTAGGTGAAGAGGACAATTCATTCATATCCCATGTAGGCGTTTACCCCGTCTCGATTTAACGAGGGGGATGCATCCAGTCATTCACGTCAACAAACAGATTAGAGACCTTTATTATCGTCTGGAGCTCTGCAATTAATGGGCCCATGAATGTGGCCGTTTGTGTTAATAAATTGGTTAAACCCGCCTCTTGCTTCATTTAAAAACGCCTCCGCCTTAGTTAGGTTCCTTTTTAGAGTCTATTCAGTGGTCTCATGAGGTTTAATTTGGTGAAAACTGCAACTATAATGTGAAGGAGATAAATTTGTGAAATCCTTCAGACATCTTAAATCTGTTTCCAACTGAAGTGAATTTAAAGAAGGCTCATTTGTGAACTTGTCTTATACATGTTTAACATTAATATTATATATATATATATATATATATATATATATATAGTAAAATTGTGTTTTTGTGGTTTATATAACTGAACACTTTTGACTGTTGGCCCCTGGCCAAACTAACTGAGGCCACCAATAAATAACTATTTTAAAAATAAGACATAACTTATAATGGGCATGTGTTAAAATGTGTTAACATTTTACTGACCAAAGGATACATAGACAATTACAGTGCCTATAAACAAAGTATTCACCCCGGCTGGAAGTTTCAATATAATATTGTTTTACAACAAAGTGGATTTTATGTTTATTTTCATATGGTTATAAAAGTATTAAGTCAAAACAGATCCCTACAAATTATCTAAATAAACAACAAATAAAACATAACTTCCAAGGGGGTGAATAATTTGTATAGGGCACTGTCTAGGTGCGAGATGCAATTTACAGACAGATGACAAACTAAAAGAAAACCTGTTATGGCTTCATAATCACCCAGTTGAAGACTTATGGGATTTTAGACCTACGTACGTGTTGGACAGCAATCTCCATCATCAAAACACCAGATCTTTAGTAAGACTTATGTTCATCTATCCAACAGCTCCAGTGTCTTGGAGAATTTGTGCCAAGCAGCATTGAACCCTTGTTTTTCCTTTAATTTGACACCCTTTTGTAATTGTACTCGCAATGTGGCACAAACATCTGTTGACACTAACGTGGTTAACCTAAAAAAAAAGAATGATTATAAACAATTATTAATCATAGAAGGAAACATTAAAAAGTTATAATATATTGAGTTGAATTATCCTGGCGAAACAAGTGTAAGCAGAAAAAAAAGGATATCATTGGGCGTGTTGTCAGCTCGGATGACAAATCCCTCATCATCTACTTCCAGGGGGGAATTCTATATGAACGGACACACGGACACACACACGGACACACACACACGGACACACGGACACACACACACACACAGACACACACACACACACACAGACACACACACACACACACAGACACACACACGGACACACACACACACGGACACACACACACACGGACACACACACACACGAAAGAGAGGAGGTCAGACACCAGCTGGGTCAGCAACACAGAGAGAAATTGGTACTTCATCCTCATCTCGACACACAGAAGTGCGGCGTCACACTGTTCAACGACCCACTACTACAGGAGCGCCGACATGTACGGCTGAAAGCTTTCTATCAGAGTGTGTGAGAGAACAAACAGACGCTACCAATGTTGACGGTGCGAGTCTAACTGACGTCAACTGTTATTACCAACAGCTCAAACAAAGCTGTGTGCTAAAGATACAGGTGTGCTTTCATTTTGATTTAAATCATTTGGATGTCTGAATACATGTCAGCTGCAGTCACACGATATTCAAAATAAGACGCGAGGGAGGCCGGATTTACAGTCCAGACGACGTGGGAGCAGTTATTTTTAGACAGAGTGTGGACATATACAGATGGTGTTTGATTGGATCGCATTTCAGTAAACAGATCTCAGTAGGTCAAGTGCACATGACAAGTGTACAATGTAGCCATTGATAAACACTTTTTGTATCAGATAACAGTGAATGAAAATTGGATTTATGGTAAATTTAACAGGTAAATTGTGATTAGACTATAAAAGTATAACTGCAGGAGCAGCTTAACTACAGTTAGATTTACATAGATTTAAGGCAGCTATAGTCAATATTTTGTATAACATGAATAACTATAAACCAAGTCAATATAATAAATGATATTTACACCCACCCACCCACACCCACACCCACACACACACGCAGGCAGTTACCCTGTCGCTGCCAAAGTACCAGAATAAACCCCACAGTCAGTCAAGTCATTATCTCACACACTCATGATTTCCCGCTTAACTTAGTCACACACACACACAACTGCAGCTTTAGGAGTCAGACAGGAAGAAGCTGCCGTGTTTTAGTGAGTTGTATCAGATACTCACCGGCGTCTCCATCACAGCGGAGTCTCTGCAAATACAAAATAAAAACACAGATGCATTTTGTTTAATAATAATTACTCAAACTGAAGCCAGTAACAAAGAACAAGGACAAGAGTGTGAGTGTGCGCGCGTGTGCGCTCACGTAGAGTCCGGCTCCTTATCCCTCTTGCCCAGACCGGGGATCCTGAAGGCTTTTGCTCGACTCTTCTTCCCACCTTCTGGTGGCAGAGCCATCATGTACTCCTCAAAACCAACCACCGCTGCAGATGACAGGCAGTTTGATCAGAATAAAAAACAATCAGAAAACCAACACGCAGATATGTGCATGTAGTTGAACCATTCATTCACTGTTTAGTGTCACTATGAATTATTCCGTGTGGGTGTATTCATATTTCTATTGTTATTTCAGCTGCTGATTTAAGTTGTGTGTTCATTTCACTCCTACTGGAAACGAGAAACAAAAACTCATCCTGATGAGATGAGCTGTACCTGGCCGGTCTTTGCCTGTTCCCTTCTGCTCGGCAAATTTCTGGATGAGGTTATCAATGCCGATGTTTTCCACATTCTGCTTGAATTCCTCGTGGACCTGCAGGAGAGCAGAATGGTTACGTGGTTCTTTAAAACACTTGTAGTATTAGAAAAGGTGACATGAAAATGATTGTTTTTGTTATCAAAGCTCTGTGTGATAATGCTGCGCATGTAATGCTGAATGTGTTTGCAATGATGGGACAAGTCAGTGGGCACAAGAGTTTCTTGGGTCCTAAACTATAAAACACACTGAGTTTGTTATCCACTAATTTAAATATGAGAAAAGGGGGTTTTGTGAAAATATATAGATTTAAAAATAATAATAGAGATATCTCGTTGGTGGAGAGTGATGCTGGGTTCAGTGTCGGCTACAGCGTACCTGTCCCACTTGAACATGGGTGTCCTCTATGGAGTGGGAGTAACCTTTGATCAGCTGTTTTATCTGCCGTAGGTTGGTCTCCTCGATTTCCTGAAACTTCTGCTCACAACCCCCCCCCCCCCCCCCCCCGACACACACACACACACACACACACACACACACACACAGAGTGAGAAAAACAAAAAACTCTCAGAACTTCACTGTAGGTTAATTTCTCTCAACATCTTTCTGACCTTTTGTGCTACTTAAATCAAAACCAACCACATTACTTCAAAGCTACAGTGAAATCCACTTTAAAAGCACAACTGTTTCTTTAAGTTGCTGAAAAAAGCAATTGCAATTTTCCCTGTAATTATGCTGAGAGGTAACAACTTTCCAGTTTCCAACTAAATAATACCATAACTTTGTACATCGTTTATTTCTAAATGTGTTAAGCAGCCACTGATGTATTAACAAAACCAGACAAAAACTAATAATCAGCCTTATACAGCTTCTTTTCAACAAATACCCCGAACATCATCAAGCCTGTTTGGTTTTAGTATATTTCTTGGAGTGTTTGTTTCTGTTGTGCTTTTGTCTCTTAATTTATAAAAAAAGAAAAAAAGAAATGCAACTTTCTTAATTCACTCAGTCCGAGATGCAACCACAATCAAATTAAAAAGAAACTCCACATAAATGCAATAAAGTGAAAATAGGCTTTAAAAAGGAGACGTGCGGATCCAGGAGCAGCTACAGAGGAGCAGTCGGCCAGCAGAAGAGGCACCGGGTTGCCAGGTCTTTAAACCAGCGATAATTTGAGAGGATTTAGTATTCAAGTTGGATCCTGCCAACTCATTTGTCGCCCGTCTGGTTCAGGGGAAATGTCTTGATATAAAGCCAGTGGCTTCTATTCGAGAAGAGAGTTCATGAGCAGTGAGCATTGCCAGTTTCTTTTCTCCAATTAAATGGTAGAGTCCAAACTGAATCATTGAAACTGCTGTCAGCCTTCAGCAGGGCACTTCATCCCCATCTGACATGCGCCACGACTCCAGGGGCCAGTTTCTCAAAGATATTTCAGACTAATCTGTAGTTTTAGACATTTCTTTATTTTGCTCTGAGATTTGTCGAGATGAAAGTTATAAAGCAATAAAGACAGACATATATTGAAAAAGCTCGATAAGGAATTTAGAGCATATTTATTGGATTTGACCTTAAGTTGTACTCTATCAATATTCACTTTGGTGACTATGGAGCAAAAATAATCGTTATATGTTCACATTCACTTCCCCCATTGGAGTTAAGAGGCTGTTGTTAAACACCTGACACAGAAAACAGACTTTTCCGTGCGTTGTCTCCTTTCTGAACTGTGAACGAAAGACACATGGAGATGTCTTCAGGAATTTGTTCCAATTGGGCAAGTTTGAATTGTTCTTTCAGGCCAGCTAGTCTCAGACACGTTTCATGTTGTCCCGAGACGAAGTCAACCATCGCACATTACGTAACTATTCGGGAAGACACCGACAGCAAAAACAGCTGATCGATCATGTGGGTTAAATGTTCGCCAAGTCTGAATTTATTCAGCAAAGGTGATCCATCATCTATTTAGGGCATCAACTCTTTTTAGCGCATCGACTCTTTTTCAACAGCTGAACCACATTGTGTCTTTTATCTTCCCTTGTTTCAAACCAAATAAACCAAGCTACAGGCATGAAAGGTGCCTTTTAAGAACTTATCTTGTGATCCCCTTTAGTTTTATGCGTGATGAAAACATTTTTTTTTAAAGCATCATAATCTATTATTTGCTTATCTGTTATTAATTTGGTTTACCTCCATTTCCTCTTTGATTTTTTTCTCAGGAACAACATACCCCTTTATACTAGTAACAAAATCTTCCCCCTCAAAGCTATTACTAGAAATAATTGGTCACAAGGATTTCAGTCATCATTTCAAATGTAAAACACAGACACACACATTGGGGTTTGTTAAAGATCTCCATGGAAACAGCAGCGGTAACCATGGCAGTGTGGAGGCAGTGATTAAAGGTAATGAGTGAGGGTCAGGATGTGCGAGCAGGTGGGTGTTGAGGAGTCGGGGGTTGAGAATTCCATTTTTGGGGAAGACATGATAAGAGAATACATGAAAGGATAAAATGGAGATCTTGTGTAGTGGGAGGTTACAGAGAGGGTGAGTCAGGGAGATAAAGAGAAAGCCCAAGAGAAGAAGAAATGCCTAAAAAAACACCACATCAGAGGGAGGGAGGGTGAGAGAGAGAAGAAAGTGGCCCTCGGCCCAGCTGGAGTCAGAGCTGACCTGGGAGGACTCGCTCATCTTCTGCTCGAACTCTCCGCCCACGCGGTTGTACTTCTCAATGCACAACGCAAACGACTCGGCCGCTTTCTTAGACTTCAGCTCCGCCTAGTGAGAAAGAAAAGGAAAAGGATAATGATGGCTTTCAGCGCTGGATTCTCATTCACAATCCTGAAATAAATATGAATAGCTCGGTGAGTGAATGAGAACAATTTATGCCCCACGATTACAACTACTTTAAAACTACTCCATTCAGTATTCAGTCTGCCTCTTCAAAACAAGAACAGCAATTTATTCCCAGTGCGGACATCTAGAGCAAAGCCGTTAGACAACGTTGTTTCCCATAATTGTCAGGATTGATTTAATAATTAATTTAACCTCTATAAAAACAGACACTCTTGTCTTATAAGTGGAAAACAGGAAACAAGTGTATAATATATTTTAGGGTCACAAGACAATCAATAATAATGTGACATCCCAGAGTTAAGGAAGAGTGATGCAGGACACTGAACCTGTCAAGTCCCCGTTCACATCCAGCTGTCACAAGATGCACGCAGAGACACATCGAGTAGCTCTGGACTTGAATGTACTTTTAATACAGAGTTACACAAAGCTGTATTTTTGATTTATGCTTTTTGCTTTATGAAATTCAGAGATTAAGATATTATGGTCAAATAATTTGTTTGTTTTAAAGCCACTAAATCAACACAATTCAGTTTTCCTGAGGCTGAGGTGTGATGATCACAAGGAGAGAGGTACGAGGATGAATGAACTATTAAAGAAGACCATTTATATAACAAATCATTTCATAATCATCACACTGGTTCTAATATTGTGTTGCATTGCAAAGGAATAACACATATTTATTATTATGAATACAAACTATAATGTAGACTGTGAAAACAACATGACAATCACACTCCATCTGCTGATACAGTTAAAAATATATTTATATTATATCAAGCCCAACACTGACTATGAGCTCTCTTCTAAAATAAGACGTGTTGTTTGTTTAAAGGATCGGTCCTCCCAAACTACAAATTTATTCTGTCAAAAGTTTTTTTTTTTTTTTTTTTTTTTTTAGGGACTTTTGTTATACTGGTAATATCAGTAAACTAATTCACACTCATGCATTATCAAAAATGTTTGTGCTTGTTTATTGTCTGCTTCACAAAGACTAAAGATAGAGCAATGAAGACTATTATACTCCAGAGTGCAATCTAGTTGATCTTCAGTTGGGCTCGCCAACACGTTGCTGATTGAAACACACTAAATAAATAAGAGTGAGCGTGGTGATCCTTCACTACTGTTTACTTATGCTTTGAAGTCTGTGATTCGCCCCGGGTAAATGCAACATGGTTTTTGGAAAGAGATGCTGCTGCCTAATTCAACTCACTTTCATTGTATCGGGAAGGAGGCAAATTGTTTTCCCCCAATTTGTGTGAACTAACCCTATAATATTCTTTCAAAGGACACTGATTATCTTATATTGCATTGACAATCTGACAACAATCTTGAAAATAGAGAAAGTTGTTGCTAACTTTCTCCAGTTCTTTCTGTGGCGCCCCCTCCTTCCTGAGCCGGTCCAGCTCAAAACACTTGGCGTGATAACCCTCCTTTGACTTCTGAAGGTGGCCGCTCTGAACCTGCAGCGCCTGCACCGCCTCAACGGTTCCCACCATCTCCTCCTTTGTCTGGGTGGCACGAACACACAAATAAAAAGACATCGCATGAACATCCTCAACAGATCATCCTTGTACTTTCGGGGAAAACGCACCAATTACCATAAAGTAATGGGATTTTCTATGAAATAAATTAGATCAGAATGACAGGGTCTCGAAGGGCAAGTAATGAGAAAATCTGTCTTCACAGAAACACGCACAGGCACATAAAATCCGCCAGTTTGCGGTTAGGATAGTGGGAAAGCATTCTGATCCTAGCTACACACCTTGCGGTGTATTTTGACCTGCTCGTCTCCGTACTTGTTGATGTCCCGGATGAGATCGTTCATCTTCCTCATCAGCTCCAGGTGGCAGAGGGCCAGTTTGTCTGAAGACACCCTGAACACATCCCACATGGGAGCAAAGGTCCTAGCAAATACACACACAAGCATTAAGCACACACAGAAGATGTTCTCTTTATGGAAGATGTATTATAATACCAAGAGTCATACTGTGGAGATGTTGAAATATTATTTTTTCAAGACTTTGCTCAACAAAGCTTTGAAACAAAATAAAAAGTAAAGGGTTGTGGCGTTCTTGTGCACTAAACTAGTACAAATAAATAAGAGATATGGAGAGATTAAGAGCATGCAATCACAATGTACCCACGGTTTGGTGGCAGCAAAATGTACTCTAACGCACTGACGAGCAAGGAGAGTTAGTTAAACCACAAGGCACCGGAGGTCAGTAAAAACAAGATTTTCTGACGATGTTAAGATGCCCTTTCATATTTAAAAAGGCTGTGAAAAGTATTTTTTAACAGTCAATACTAAATAAGGAACAATCTAAATTTCAAATGTATGAAAAAGCATCATTTGGTTTGATTTATTAGGAGTTTAACATAAAAAAAACTCTGCTTCATCAGGATGAGGAATGAGACCTGTCGATTTCAAGACAATGAGGAGCCCAAACAAACAAATAAGACATTCCCACAGAGCAATAACTAAAAACTTTTTAAAATGTGTGCGTTCATGAAGGACCCACATCATTCATAGTAGGAAGAAGATTAATACAAATGTTTTTAGTGCCTTTAAATGGCAAAATGTGCTCTTCGATAGTCGCTATGCAGTCAACATATGCATTATTTGTTGTTTCATCCAACAATTTTTTACTCAATGTATACATTTACTATTTTGAGGAAAATCTATCATATAATAGACAACATATGTAAAACAAATAGGCTAAATAGAGAAGAGGGCATTCATTTAATCATGAATATGAACATTTGGTGATGCAGATGGTACTCATTCATATCTCATATGCAGCCATATGACCACAACATGTTTGATTACAGGAGCCAACACCTTTCGATACTATAAATTAAATCATAGTGGACGAGGACGGGCTGCTCTGTCCTGTGTTCACATGGTGGTACTCACCCCTGTGGACTTCCGTTGCTGGCCATCTTGGCCAGTTTGCTCATTGATTTGGAGTAAGTCTCTTCAATAGCAGCGCTGCAAAAACAAACGTCATGAGCAAAGCAAAACAAAAATATGTTTATTTATTTATACATGTGTCTCAGAAGTTACAAGTCTCTTTCCTTTAGCTCCTCTAGTAGAGTTGCCAGTAACCCAACAGGAAGAGTAATGTTGTGTGCATTCTATAAAATGTAAATTCCTCTAAATAACATTTAGACTGGTGAATGTAATGTTGTCCAATAACACTTCCTCACAAGGCTATTGCCTCTGCTAATGACCTCATATGTTATGTTCTCTATCTGGAGCTTACTTTGTCCCAAACTCTGAGCATCCACCATTAGAGTCAGGCAGATAAAGATTCATTTTCATCAGTGTTGGAAATGTTTTGCCATAAGCCACATTTAAATGAAGATGGACTTGTTTTGCAAGGCTGGCATGAAACTTTAATAACCAGCATCTGTTGACCCTGAAGAGAAAGCAGGAAGGAGTATTGATCCAAATATCCTGAGGGTGAACAGAACAACTTGCTACAGAAAGTCATTAACAATAAACAAGTAATGCAGACATTGATGGAACTCATATTGGATCACAAGCAGGGTAAAAATATATTTTAATTTTCAAATGATGCTTATTGTTATTTTTGTATGTTTCACAGTTTTGTTACATTTTCCTAATTTTCAATTATTACATTTGTAATGTGTCTTCAAATTCTGTATTCGTCTATATAAAAACACAATGAGAGAACACCTGCACACTGACTCCAAACTTATTCAATCACCTATAACTGACATTATCAGTCAAATTTCCACCTTTTCTCAACGTCAGAGTTTTATAGTTTTGAGCTTTATAGCATATCAAGTTTCAGCTCAGGGGCCCGCAACTTTACTGTTTTGGTTCACACTTACCGCTAGTTGTGTTTTTAACCGCATCAGGCAGCTGACTGACCCACAAGAGACTAGCTGGTGAACATATTGGACAGATATTACCTCAGGAGTTAGTAGAGACCAAAACTAGAGCTAAAAGTTACTTAATTTGGACTTAAATTCAAAAGTGGACACAAACATGACTTTGGGCGGCTGTAGCTCAGGGGGATGAGTGGTCGTCCCGCAACCACAAGGTAGCCGGCTCGATCCTCAGTCCCCCCATAGCTCACAAGCCGAAGTGTCCCTGAGCAAGACACCGAGCCCTTAACTGCTCCCCGGGCGCCTCACAGGGCTGCCCACTGCTCCCCATCCAGGGATGGGTCAAATGCAGAGAAGAATTTCCCCAAGGGGATTAATAAAGTGCATGTTTCTTTTCTTTTCTTGGATGGCTAATATTGTTGCTCTATAAATGCTGCAGGTGTAAACAAGCAACTGTTTGCTAACTGAACTGTTTGATACCATATCAACCTTAAGGTGATGATAAGTCAATACTGTGTTCACTACTTGTTTCTGATGCTCTGAAGTGGCCACAAAATCAGTAATTACAGGATTAAAAGACAAAGTTTCAATCCCAATCAGTTGATTTTGACCTGGGATCAAACTTGTCGATATAAATAGATTGGTTTCAAATCAGTGTTCAGCCGCTACTCTAGTTTAGTTTTCCACTATATTTACTTCAGTACCTTCGTGTGATGTGTGTATAATTACTCTCTCCACATCTAAAATAGTTGCATTTACAAGCTGCAAATTCTTACTTTGGAGATCCTGAAACCAGCAAACAACTGTGATTTTAACTAGATAAATGTAATTAATTCAATCAAAATGGTCTTTGAGAAGAAACCGTTGACCAATTAATTGCTTTAGTGCTGCAACTAATGGTTCAGTTATTTATTAATCATTTTCTCTAATTGATTAATCATTTAGTCTGAAAAAGAAAATGTCCATCAATATTTACTAAAGCTCAAAGTGACATCTCCAAATGTCTTGTTTTAGCCCATTAACAGTCCAGAATCCAAATGTATTAGGTTTACTATCATAAAAGACAAAGAAAAGATAGTAGACTAGTGAATGTTTGGCCTAAAGACTGAAACGATTAATTGACCAAAATAGTTGCAGATTCCTTTTCTGTCAGCACACCAGTGGTGTATAAAGTACCCAAAAGCCGTACTTGAGTAAAAGTAAAGATACCTTACTGGAAAATTACTCCAGTAAAAGTAAAAGTCACCTATTAAAATACTACTTGAGTAAAAGTCTTAAAGTATCTGATATTTTCTGTACTTAAGTATCAAAAGTATTTTTCTGATATAAAATGTACTTAACTATTGAAAGTAAAAGTAGAAGTACATGCTTTTAATAAAAAAGCAATGGGTCAGAGTTTTGAGAATTATGAAGTTTATTCTTTTAAGTGCTGTGGCCACCATGACCAAGGACAAGGAGTTGTGTTGATAAAATAACTGGGTTGGCTGTGATCCATCCACATATATTATGTACAACATAATATATTGTACCTAAGTATACTTTTGAATCTACTATGAACTTATCATCATAATTCTCCAAAAAGCAATATGACACTATGAAGGACTTGTAACAGTGTGGTTATAAGTATGCTCATTCCGCCCGCCGTGGGTCTCTTGGTACCGGTCTGTGGGTCTCTTGGTACCGGTCTGTGGGTCTCTTGGTACCGGTCTGTGGGTCTCTTGGTACCGGTCTGTGGGTCTCTTGGTACCGGGCCACAGAAAGAATGAATGAAACATTTCAATTAAATTTAAAAAAAATCAAGGCCGGAAAGATGTTTTATTGTGAAAAATGACCGCATACATCCGTCTGTGGTAACCTCAGACGGAATCTCTTGACACATGTCAAGATGTTACGTTACTCTAAAAATGAAACGTAAGTCTGTTACAACTCTGTCGGTGATCTTGAAACCAAGGCAGAGTATCCTGAGATCGCCAAAAAAGCATGAAAACCTGCTTCCATTTCAACATCCTGTCTTTGTGCAGCGGGTTATAAGTTAAGCAGTAGACTGGACTAAAGGTTTAGTTAGCAGTAGACTGGACATAACGAACACACACGTCAGGTGTCGTTGTCTCCCGTCTTTCCGAGGTCGGACCCGGTCCGTGACAGTTTGGTCTTCACGTAACCGGTCCGTGACGCATAAAGGTTTGGGAGCGCTGGACTAGAGAATGTAGAGGGAAAATGCAGAATATTGTGATTCGCAAAACCTGCTTGGTGGAGTCTGTGTTCCACCACAGTACCCGATGTTTTTTTCTTTTCTTCTAAAGATAGATTTGATTTTGTAGCGAGTAACGAAGGTTTCAGGAGAAATGTATCGGAGTAAAAGTATCATTTTTCTTTGCAAAATGTAGTGAAGTAAAAGTAAAAGTAAACAGAAATATAAATAGTAAAGTAGAGTACAGATATCCCCAAAAACTACTTAAGTACAGTAACGAAGTATTTATACTTCGTTACTATACACCACTGCAGCACACTAATGAATTAACTCATTCTAAACGTATTGTTTCAGCATTAGTCAAACCTGAGAGCTATTGTGTGCCCACTATCAATGGAGTCCCACTAACCAAGAGCAGCAATACATCTCCATTACACCAGTAGCAGTGACTCACTGTAGCGGGTATAACACGCCTTCACTGAGGAACTTGAGAACGTGGTTGGAGTTGTTGCGGTACATTAACTCAGTGTTTTATATGGCGCCTTATATCAAAACAACCTTTAAAAAAGGCAAGTGGCGAGAGAGACAATTTATCAAAACAATCTTCTTTCCTCAGTCCTGCGGGATCGCACACTTTTCATTTCCTGACGGCTGATTTGTTTTCTGCTGCTGTCCGAGCAGATAAGTGAATTTCCCCCTGCGAGGAATGTGCACATGTGCTGAATCAATGTCAGGATTATATCTCTGGTGTGACAGAGCGTTCTGTGTGTGTTCACTTCCAGCTGTGAGAGAAAACAATCCTGTGGGAACCGGATTACTACCCTTCATTTACTCACTGATAAGTTCCTAATTAGAGGACCGGGTCTTTAGTAGAACCAACTACCCACTTTGAGAGGACAGTTTTAACTAGATAATAGACTTCCCCCTTAGGTGCTGCTGTGCGCCTGTCAAGCTTTCAGTTGTTGCACAGCATTAATATACTTCACAATGATAACGGTAGCAGGATTTAGAATTTGTAATTCATAATCATTTTTAAAACAACGTGTCTCCAGACACGTTGTTTTAAATCAGAGGGAAACAAAAACATGCTCTTTGTTTAGATGCTAACATATTTAATCAGCTGTAGCAAGCAAGCTAGCTAATTGAGCTAATGCTCTTAATGAGTTGTTTGAACTCATCTCCGGCAGACTTTAAGGTTTCCAGCTAAATCATAAAAAAAGGTAAACCCTGTTAAAGGGTCTTTAAAACAGCTGAAGGCTACAAACATGATATTGTGTTAAAAGCCTTCCGCTAAATCATCACTAGTTTATAATCCACGAAACTATGCTATGCACACTGGTATTTAGTTCCAGCATATTTGTGTTTGGCTGTTTATGTTACATACACACTGTTTCACTTTAAATGTGACAAGAGAAAAGTGCCATTTTAAGCTACACTTCAGTATTGCAATATTACTTTTTGTGATACTGTATCGATTCTCAAAAATACGGTATTGATTTAAATAAATACTTTATTTGCAAAAAATGGTGGCAGACAGGGGTTCATTTTGTGTTGTGTTTAAACCTACACACGCTAGATAGCAATGTTGTAATCATTTAAAAAGTAGTGATATAATGTTGCATGTTACAGGGGTTGTGATAATGCAAATCCAACTGTGATTGGATTAAAAAATTACTTTTTTTACTCACATTTCTGTCAATATATCGCCTTGATTACAATATCACAATATAGTGCATCTTAATCTACCCCCAATTTCTACACCGTCCTCTGTCAAATAAAAGATAAAAAAGCAAAAACACATAAAAAAAGAAAATCTGATTATTTTAAGCCAGCAGTTGCAAACATGGATAAAATGTAAGGGATAATTCACCTTTTCAGGCTTGTGTGTGTGTGTGTGTGTGTGTGTGTGTGTGTGTGTGAGAGTTTGAGTCAAAGTGAGCTCCAGAAGTATCACAGTGGTGAGGACGAGGGCTAGAGATCAGAGCAGAGAGGGAACGCTGAAGCAGTCTTAACAAAGAAAGACTTGTGAACGTCTCCTCTGACCGAACTATGAAACACCTTGTTAGATACAGCGAGACGTACAATCCAAAACCGGTCATTTATCATCTCTGTGTACTTCACCCAACCTGCATGGTCTCTCATCTTTCCATCCAAGTATACGGATTCAAGAATGTGAAAATGCTCCACCCGAATCCCATCACGAGCGCCACCTCCCATACAGATATTCACAAATACACACAAATCTTACCTCTCACGGACAAACTCGGCTAGCTCCTTGGTTGCCAGCTGGCCGTGCTTCATGTTGTGGTAGAGCACGTCAAAGCCGGCATTTTTCTCCCCCTGCCGACACACACACACACACACACACACACACACACACACACACACACACACACACACACACACACACACACACAGTTAGAGCATGATGTCAGTTGGTGCTTCAGTAACGTAATATCACATTTGTTTTGCCTTATTATATTTTTACGCTGATGTTCCTCTTAAGGCAGTCAGACTCATCCCAGGAAAACATTTCACCATTAGTCACATTCAAAGAACATTTAGGGCTCTGCAAACATTCATAAACCAGCTTTGGATTCAGTTCAGAGTTGAAAACCACACCAACATCAATAAACCTTAAAGATGTGTTGCAGAGGCCCATTTATAATACGCTTTCTGGGAACTAAATATGTCATGAAAGTTTTACTTAAAATGAAAAATAATGATGTTTTTGTTTCTCAGCTGATTAGAATGTATATAGATAGTTCTGTTTTAAACAAACCTTTCAAGGCCATTGATTGGCAACAGTGATCTGATGTGATGCATAATTATTATTTAACTTTATAGTTTTTTGTTTTTTTTCCCCTCATCACTCGCTATCACACACACCACACAACAATATACAGATTTTGAACTAAAGTAGGTCATCGATACTCGAGGTAACCGGACTGTCATACCTTACAAACACAAACCAAATAAAGTTACATTTCAGTTTCAGTTTATTTGTGTGTATTAATAGCTAATAATTAGTAATAGTAAATTTGATCATTTAATTTCCCCATACACAACCATATGTATTTCCCTTTTGAGACTCGTCTTTATTGTCCTCAGTCACAAGTCATCTCTCATGTAAAAAACAAAAATTTTAAGAAAATCTATGAAGGACCCCATTGCTTATGAGAAACTGGTGGCCTCTAAAATTAAAATAAGTTACAATTAGTTTTGTTTAGATCTTGACACTTTATCTGTGCTAATAGATACTTGACCATCTTGTAGAGAATACAGTCATTTTGGTGATTATATACAATTAGAAAGCTTTTCGATGTTGGGGTCAGCCGTCACATTTGTTTAGCGCTCGCTTGGTAACCTTGTGTATCTGATGCATTAACATTAACTGGCACTCTAAATGTAAAACGAGTCTAAATGTTGGTAAATATCACGAAACCAAAGGACCAATCATGTTCCTCTCTCATAAGCATTTTACATTTTGTCACTTTTGATTCAAACAACGGCTGTGCTGAAATTCAGAGGGACAAAGCGGACCGGTCATGTATTTTTGCTGATGTTTCACCATAAAGTCAACTACTGTACAAGTTGGAAATTGCCTCGCCGTTTGCTGTATTAGTCGAGCAAAGGCCAACATGTAAAAATGAGAAAAACCACAGCGCTGGGTTGTTGTTCACAGAAAAGTTGCCGACCTTGCAACTAGGCAGATTTGACACGGACTACAGCAACAGCTGACACCCATCCATCACTGTCGTAATCACACAAACCTACACCTGTGTTACGGCAAGACTTCATAATCTGAAAAAGAGCAGGACTGAGGCAGCGCTACTACAAATAGGCCGCGTCGTTTCTTCTTGAGCCTCGCCACATTTGTCAGTGGAGAGACAGCTGGGACGTCTGTGCAGACAGAGACACAGACAGCTGCTTCTCAGGACCTAAAAATACACCGTCGGAGGAGAACAGACCAGTTCCCAGGTACCAGGGGAATGGCTGGAATGCGAAGGGTCACCCAAAACCACACACACACACACACACACACACACACACACACACACACACACACACACACACACACACACACACACACACACACACACAGGTCAGGAAGAGAAACAGGAGGCATCTCAGACTGACGATACAAAACACCAAGCGAGCTAAGCCACTAAAGCATCATTGCTGACTTCACCTTCTTTGTGCTTTTTTTTTTTTCTCATAGCGTAAGAAAACAGAGAAAAGGCAGGTTTAAAAAAAAAAAATTCCCTGTTGAAGATCAGACGGGGGAGAAACATTGCCTTCATTCAGTCTGATTAAGTTTTACTCCTGTGTGCAGATTACACCTGAAATCAGTTGACTAATCAATTAGTCGATAAACAGAAAATATTCTAATAAGCTATAAATAGTTTCAAGCAATACAACCATAGTATCTATAGAGCCAGCTTCTCAACAGTGTGGATTTACTTCTGGACTTTTTCTCTTGTGATGTTGGTTTGTCCAATGTGACATTTTCAGATTGCTTGTTATGTTTGACAGAGCTTCCTTCCTGCATCTTGTTTCCATAATAAAAAGCAAATAACAAGGTTAGGGTAATATTTGCATCTTCTGAGACAAATGTCAAATTGGCTGTTTTCAAAAAGGTCAGTTCCCCCAAAACACCCAAATAAAATCACACACACACACACACACACACACACACACACACACACACACACACACACACACACACACACACACACACACACACACACACACACACACACACACACACACACACACACACACACACACACACACACTTTATTGCAGCACCAGTTTAGCATATTATATAAACTTTTGCAAAAGCTCTAATATTTGTATATTATCCTGTCAGGAAAACTGCTCACAGAGACTCGATCATCACCATCATAACTTGACATGTAGTTTCATATGTCTGCATCCCAACACCCTTTTTAGGCCGTCTAGGTTCTAGTGTTCTAGTGTTGACCCCACTAAAGCCCCCTTCTCCCCCCCTCGACAACAGTTGGCTTTGCACCAGTCTTCTAGAGTGGATGTGAAAAAAGCCTCCAACAAATGCACAATTCAATCCAGTTTTGGGAATGTTTGCTGAAAACTACAGTCTCCAGCTGTTTTATGAAATTACTGAGAAAAGTATTGAGAGACAAACCCACTGTTGGTTTTGGTGCTTTCATTCTGGGATTCGTTGACAATGATTAATCTATAGCATTTCAGCAGATATATTCTTTAACAGCGATGAATATGCTATGCTGCATATACATTTATCAATAACTCACATTAAAACATAGCTCAACCAGCTTTTATAATAAGGCTCATTGTTGGGAACACTCGCCTCAGACTGGCAGGTGCAACAACAATGAAATTATGAGTGCGAGACCACCCTGACAAGTCCCTCTTCTCTCTCTCTTTTCCCTGATACAGAACTACCCTCCTGCATGTTTAAGTGTGCATGTTCTTGATTGTGCAAAAAGCTGCGAGTTGTTACTTGTGGATGTTGAGTCATGCCAAACAATCTGATCGCACATAACATGAGAGCTGTCAATCCACGACAGTCTTCTTCAAGTGTCTACAAGTGTCGTAATGTATTCCTTGACAATCCTTCGTGTCTGATATATGCAAACCCCCTCTTGGTGATCTCTTTTTTTATCAATTAAGTTGACCGTTTTGGTCACGCACGATGGAGCTCATTACCATGACAATGAGGGGAATGATGGGAGAAGAGACGAGAGGAATGGAGGGGTGGGGGGTAAAATCTGTACAGAGGCAACTTTCTCATGAAGACTTCTGAGAGCTGGAGGGGATCTGTTGAAATGTGTTAAGCGGGATGTAAGCAGCAGGGAAATTATAATTTTATCTCAGTAAATCAAACGGCAACATTGCTCTGTGAGGAGTTGAGGATCCCTGGTTCACTTCCTCAAACAGTTTATCATCATGGTGGTCAGGGCTTTTCAATTGTTTAAGCTTTAAAAAGCCGTGTGCTGATCTTCTATCTCAAATCTCAAAGCACAACAAATTTTGACGCATAACATTTGCACCATTATTGATGTCCAAGCATTCCCGCCCCTAAACACTTAAAAATACAAATCCTTAGTCTTTAGGAAAAAACATATTAACATGGGTCAACGGCTAGGTTCAGCCCAGGGTCAGGTCTTTCAGGACACTGCAGGCGTATGTGTGCTGTGGAGACACAGGCCTATATATTTACCAGACTAACCGTTTTTCTATTTTTCTGCAAAAACTAAATCAAATAAACAACTCCTGATTTAGAAAACTGTGACTGATGTTTGAATAAATTTCACTATAACATCAGGTTAGACTCGGCCACTATCTGATCAGTCAACAAGGCCTTCTGTGAAGCCATCGTTAGCTAAAGACAGCACCTCCTTATTAAGGCCTGTTGCTCTCAAAATCATGTAAAGTGCTGAACAATAAACAGAATAATAGTTAGAAAAGTAATTTTTATTCATTTGCCCATGCAAAGTCCCTGTGTTTTTTTCGCAACAAAAATGTTATAAAAAAATTATAAAAGCCAAATGTCAGTTGTGTCCAAGATGCAGTTTTATTTTTGTTATCATGCTCCCTATAATAAGACAAAGGTTTTCAAAGCTTTACTGTTGGGACATGGAAAACAGAACTAGGCCTAATCTTTCCAAAGATTTATGCTGCTATTGTACAGTATCTTTGGCACACAATATTTTAGATAACGGATCAAAAAAGCTTTCTTTTCTATATTAACAGAGACAAATGTTACAATGTCCACTTCAATCTTTGTTATTTATGTCTTATTACTTATGACCTGCTTCACGACAGCAAATAAAAAGATCTCTCTTCTGCGTGTTTGCCTGCAGAGGATCTCAGCTGAAATTTCCTCAACAACTATGTGTACTGTGCTGCTACAAACTTTCATTCACAAAAAAATGGTTATACTGAAACTTAAGGTCTAGCAAATTTGCGGTCAAATTGACTGAATTATAGAGGATTGACACTCAGCATGTACCCCTCCTACACTTGACTGGATGAACGCAATACTCACTGAGCTGTAGAAAAATGCCATTTCTCTTAGAATATCTGCCAAAATCATATTTTGAATACATTTGAGGCATAAAAAAGCCATGCAAAAATGAACGCTCTAAAAGTGGGGCTGCGAGTACCACTTAAACTGACTGATGGAAACCATTTACCTGATGGATCAGGACATTATGTACTTACTGAGAACACACACACAAAGAGAGGTGCAGACCAGCGTGAAGCACAAACATATATCTGAATCAAATTAGGAAACAGTTTGCACATCCTGAGGGACTAAACGTTGGATATTCAGGAAAACCTGCACAACCTGTACACACAACAGTGTGTGCAGCAGTAGATCAGCTGACTGCAGCACAGAAGAAGGTGACACTCAAACCGTTTTTTACTTTTATCAGAAACTCAAATCATTCATCATCAGAAAATGCTTTGCCACCGCAGTGGACTGACGATACCGACTGCACTGTGGTCTCAGCACAAGTAATACATTTAGTATCTATAGTTTATCTAAACTCTCAACCACTCATAGTGGTGGAAAGAGATTAAGTATATTTACTCAAGTACTGTATTTAAAACGGTTTATAATTCACAAGATACCTGGAAGTGTTTACATTAAAAAGGGAGCCCCACATCTACCAGCTGCAATATTAACGTAATTTACACATTAGTGCATCAATAATTGTAATTCAATAATGTACCTGTTGATGCTAGCACTGTACTTAATTAAAATGTGTAACGCAGGACTTTTATTGGTGTATTTCTACACAGTGTACTGGGTGCTAACTTTACAGAAGAAAAAGTACTTCTTCCACCACTGCCCATTCCCAGTGAAAGAAGTCTGAGGACATTCCTGCTGTGTAACGCGGCTCGTCAGTCAGAAGAAACTACGGTACGAAGCAGAACAAGTAGAGAAAAAGACAATTATGCTTCTCAGGGCTGCACAAATGAGCATGGTGGTCACTCCGAGATGTTTGTGTATTTCTTTTATACTTGTATGTAACTTGTGTGACTTTTTTCTGTGTCCATTTCAGGTGAATACATTTAACTAGAATTACCACCTCGTGGTTGTTGCCGTTTACATCTTGTTAAAAATGTCTTGACATAATAATTGTTATCCTATTAGACATTTGTGATAAATTGTCATAATTAGCATATTATTTGAGTTATGGCCAGAAATGTGTTTTGTGAGGTCACAGTGACCATTTGACCACCAAATGCTAGAGACAGACAACACAAAAACATGATGCGTCCAGCTTTGGCTGTCACCGACGTGGAGTCATAAAAACATTGCATTTAGTCTTGAAATTAACTACTTTGCTGGTTTTAAACATCGCCTTATATACCCCCAACAAATCTGTTTTTTATTCTTATGTTGCTATAGGGCCAGAATTGTCACAGGTACATGAAATCAAATTTACTTTCCGTCACAGCAATTTTGACAAGCTGCGAATGGATCAAAATGCAGATAACATGTGATCCAGCTCTGTACGCCACACAATGTAGCTGCAGTATGTCAGGCAGCTGTCAAAAGTAAAGCTGGAAACATTCCACCCCTGCATCAGACGGTATATCACCGAGACATCAAGCCAGCCGACTACTGCGAGTTTCGCTGACTCGTAGAAACTTTTTTCTGCTGACTGTGCAGGTCGAGCCGCCCCACAGCAGAGAGGTGTCAATAACATCAGGAGCAGGTAGCAGCAACCCGTCATCATTGATGGCTTTAGACTAATTTGCTGTGTGGGCCGGTCTGAGAAAATCACCTCTGCTGATCCGAGACGTTTTTATTTTGCCTGCTGAGTTTCAGAGGAAGATGCAGATATATACGGATAGATCCCGAAGAGATGATGATTGCTGAGAATTTAAACTATACTGATATAACACAATATAGTTTTTAATTTTCCAGAAAATTCAAATGAGAAACGTTTTACATTGTATATAAACAATCACATGAAATCCAGCCGATTGAGTTAATTAAATATTTTAAAAGGTAATTCATCACATTATGTAAAATCTCTGATGGTCGACACATTTTTACCAACTCCGACCTGACAAATATATAGTAACTCTTGTATCAATTCCTATCTCATACTTTGGCACAGAACAGATCTGCGAGGAAAAAACTGAGAGACTGAAAGGGTGGAGGTTAAGAACCGAGGATTGGTGGAGAGATACAAGAAAAGAGGCAAGAGAGGGCGGGACACATGGGAAACTGTGGGTTTACTGTTCTTCACCTCGAGAGAAAAACCCCATGACTCAAAGTGATGCGAGAACAACAACGTTTGCATCATTAAACTGAGAAGCAGGCAATAATAAAAACCCACTGGCTGTTGTTTGTGTGTGTTTCTGTGACAACACACTGTTGTATTTGCAGGCAGAGAAAAAGATGTGTCCAGGAAGTGAATAAGCAGAAAACAATGATGGATACTGTACCGCCTCAGAACAGCTTGCTGATCTATACTGTTATTCTTTACAATAGTTAATTTATCCCAGGATATCATGCAGACTCACAACAAGGACATGTATGGTCTATTCACCACTGCAGAGAGAGAGAGAGAGAACACAGTCTGTGAGAGGAAAAGTATTCCCTCTAATTTAAAGCAAATGATCATCATTTGGATGGGTGAGCTTCGTGACCATTGTGATGTCCCTGGCGTATGTCAGGACGGACAAAGAGACACATTGTGGAGAAAAATTGAAATACAATTTTTGATGGCACAAGTATTGTATAATTTCTTGTGAGTATTAAATGGTTAAGTGAGTTGAATTATTGTTTACCAACTTCAAAAAAACAGATTTATTCTTAGTTCTTACTGAACACAATTAGTATGTAGCATGCAATTGGGACAAAGCATTTGTAATTCTAGCTGGGATCATTATAGCCATGTTTGTTGGAGAGAAAAAAAGATGCATGATAAAACTAACACCGCTTTATTGGTTATCCCTTCTTGAGGCAAACAATTTTAAGGAACATAGATAACAGCAGTTAGTATTACGGAGCATGCCGAAAGACATTTTCTACTATGAAAAAGAACAAACTGACCTTTTCCATCATCTCTCACAAGGAAATTCAGATGTGTTGAATAAAATATTTCATAAGATGTGATAAGAAAAATCTAAATTCCAAGAACTACTAAGCAGTATCAATCCTTTAAGAAATTATATTCCTAAGTCTTAACGGTGCCTTAAAACTTAGGATGCGCTTAATTACAACCGGTGGTCCCCCTGTGGGCCATGACCACAGCTCTTATAGTTAATGGGAAGGGACGATGTGCTTTGTATGAGGAGGCTTTGTGAGCGGCTGTGAATGTTCTTGAGCCGAACAAGACGCGGCTTTGTGTGTAATTAACTGAAGGGTTGATTTGGATAACACAGCCATTTGTGTCTGAAGGCATGCTGGGTGGGAAAGACAGTTATGAATTTATAAACCCATGCAGGCACACAAATCACACATATTAGCTTAAATGACCAAGAAAATGTAGCTGGGTTTCAGGGGTAGGAACTGTAACAAAACCTTAAATTGAATCTTCTCTGCGATACAGAAACGGCAGTTGCTGAAATTCTGCTGCATGACAATCTGTCTGCTGGATTCCCTCTCTGCAAGTTTGGTCTCATTTTCCTGCCTCTTTGTTACTCTGCTCACAGCACAAAGACCGCCATAGCCATGGACCATAGATGGATGTTTAGCTAAAAAAAAAAAACTATGCTCATAGTATTATTCATCCATTAAAAACGCACATGCATACCTGGGTATTCAACCAGGAGACCGTTGTTCTAGACCAGCGTTCCTAAAGGGTTGTGGAGCTATTGTGAAATTATGTTTGTGATGTGTTTACGTCTTTTACTCATTTTAATCCCAAAGATGATGTTTTTTGTTGCCTCATTAATGTTATTAATTAATGTAAAATTGTTTTCTGTGGTGGCTGCACCTAATTTGAACATGTGTTCATTTGAAATGTGCCACCACCACATTATGCGCTGTGAATAATTCCTGGTCATTTTTCGTATTTCTATGCAATCACGTTGCATGAAAAAAGTATCTTATGAAAGACACTTAAACGCCCCTCCCGGCACTCAATGTTTAATCTGAATCTCACTTCTGTGTCTGAAAGCTGCTAAAATATCACTGAGGACTTTTTAAGTGTGATGAGGCAAAGTAGGAGAAGTAGGGCACACCTGAAATAGATGTACCAGGTGTGCAGAGACCGAGCGGAGAGGAGAACATGAGGATGGAGACGAAAAGGAAGAAGAGAAGGAAACATTGTAACAGCTGATAAAGTCACTGGGTATGAAGGTGGTGTTGGGGGGGCTGAATGAGATATCCCTCCCCATTTTATACATCTGTGGAAAGTGCCAATAACTCTGTTAATTACTTTACAAATTAAGCTAATAATGCCATAATTAACTTGTATTGCTATATTGAGTTCCTAGTTTATTAGATACACTTTTCAGGTACAGCATTCAAAAACTTTCTGAGGCTACTCAGGATAAGCTTTGTGTTGACACTGCATCAGAGAGGTGTTGAATCCACTCTAAGGTTATTTTTTATTATAATCTGTATAAATGCACTTATTACAAAACACAGGAAATCTGGGGGAACACCTGGTGTCAGTATCAAGTTTCTGTCAAATTGCGTTTTTGTGTTCATTAACATGAACAGTTCTCAGGTCAGTCAGAGGCTGGGCTGAACACAAACACTAGTAACACAGGTAAACTCCCAAATGTACAGTCGGTGCCACCATTCGTTTCTGGCTAGCTTGCTAACATCGTTACAGTTGGTGCATTGGCTGCTTGGGGCAAATGAACACGTTCCAGCAGTATAATCAGCTCTCTGAACACACCTTTGTGGTTGTTTACTTATTCTTTCATCAGATATTTCCTGATCCAAGTCAAGAAAGTTTTCTGACTTCAGACTCCATTTGGTTTTGGTTAAGCGCTTTGCTAAACCATCATGCATTGAACATTTTGGACAAAATAAATAAATAAAATCACCAAATCTCATTAAACAAAGTGCACTTATTGTCTTTTTCTGCAGCTTTCAACTGCATCCCACAGCCTTCATCGCCAGAAGATTTTAGCTTATAACAAATTAATAATTCCCCAAAACTAAAGGTATTGAAAAAAAGTAATGTTTACGGTATTAGTACTGAAACTCAGGTATAATATTGGTCCAAATGACAAAACAATGATGCACATATTAGGAACCACAGAGTTATATCAAACAAGTGTAAAGACTTAAGCTTAAAAAATGCCAGTAATAGGTAATAGCTAGTAATAGCAAGTTAAAGACACTGAAACTGCCCCATCTGCATAATTTCCATCATTACAGGTATTATCCACTTACCCAGAAGTTGTTCTTAAAGAAGGCCATCTTCACTCAGAGATTCACAGAAATCTATAAAAGAGATGGAAAAAAAAGGTATTAGGGCAGGAGGTGACATTAATACCTTTCATTTTTTAATCATCTGACCTCCATTTTCTCCACATCACAGTGTGAAGTGCCTGGGAGAATAACCTGGAGTGATACCGTTTCAGCTCAATCTGTAAAATGTTCAGCCTTTTCTCTTCTCTCTCTGCAAATAACATAAACGAGTTTCCAGAGAGTCCTGACTTTAGAAAAAAACTCCCATGACACCTTCCATGCAGAAAGGGAGGTCTTGAGGGACAACAGAGGAGAGCTTGACAAATGACTTCAAAGGATAAACGCTGGGGAAGGAGGGAGCTGAGGAAGGAAGCAGGGAGGAGTAGTGTGAAGGGAGATGGGGGAGTGGAGTGAGGGAATACAGGAGAGGAGAGATAAATCGATGGCGGGAACGAGGGAGGAAGCCACCAAGGAGACGATCAAAGCTTGTGAAACTGGAGGTTGCAGCACTCAACTCTGATTGGCTGAGTCCCTTTCTGCCCCATGCTGCTCACATCTGAGACCACATTTATCACATTGGCTGACTGATTAATACTCATACTTGTTTCCATCTAGTGACCACTTTGTTTATTTACTGTTCCAAAACTACAATATATGGTGTAAAAGATGGCATTTATTTATTATGATCTTACTTTAAAGCATGGAATCTGTCAGTCTATCTAAGAACTGTTCATCTGATCTACTTCTCACTTGACCGGTGTATTACTGGGGACCTAAGGACATGCAGTGTTTAAGTTTCAACTGCAGCAGTGGAGGCGGGGCTTCAGGGATCGGCAGAGTCGAGCATGTCATTTGCAGCGTGCGTTTACAGGCTCACTGCCTGCATTTAATTTTTGCTGCTGAATTCAGAATTTACTAACATTACAACCAAACTATTCTTCAATTCCCACGATGAGCGGTTCTGGACAACGCTGCAAGCAGCACTTCAGGTGTTCAAGCTATTGGCTCGCTGTGATCGGACAATGCACTAGCCTTGTTTTTGATAAGAATTGCATACAAATTCAGACAACTAAAATATATATTTTTTTTTAAATAATTGTTGTATGAATAGTTAAAGAAATGTTTAAACATGTTGATACTTCTGTCAGCAGCCAGTTAGCTTAGCTGCTAGTATTGTGTTTGTGAAGTCCTCATCTTTTCCTTGAGATTGATAGTCTCCTTTAGTATATAGTGTGTGTGTGTGTGTGTGTGTGTGTGTGTGTGTCAACAGCCCTTTCCCTGCATTGGCATAGACTTCGCCATGTGACCTGGCAGCAGCAATACACACTGAAACACTGCGTGCACACGGGCACACACACACACTAATTAGCTCAGCGGTGGGATGGAGATCCCCGCAGACACCATTCTGTTTGGCAGAGCAGGTGAGCTCAACAGAGGAGAAAGATAACGACAGAAAAAGAAATAACTTAAATTATAAGTAATGATATTATTAGGTATCGCTTTAAATACCAGTGCATGATATTTCATTAAGTTTTATGTCCTGATGAATACAGTGTGACCACCAAAAGATTATTGATCTCTGGAATGAAGTATGGGCTGCTTGACCTTCTGGTAATTTATCACTGGTTATTGTAGTTATTTCCCGTTGGATTATATGTGATTCAGACCATTCATTTAATGAAGTTAAATGGGTAAGAGATTCATAATTTCAATGAATTCAATATGTTGCCCATCTGTAATATTTATACAATATTGTAACTATATTTTGGCCAAAACTTTTAGTAATTCCCATGGACATTTTTATATATTAAAATTGTGTCAAAGTAAAATGTGGGGAAAGAAAACATGACGGTTCATTGTTTCACTGTACATTTTTACTCAACATCTCAAAAGTCCTGAACTTAATTGCAATGAAGCATTCTTGACGAGGAAAAGTCCAAACATATTCTATATCTATATTTCACAGGGGTACATCACTCAAAAAAGGTTGAGAATCACTAATAAATTGCCTAGACCTGGGGAAAATGCAGGCCGTAAATAAAACAAACTAAAGAGGAACTTAAACACAGCCATCAGTGAAATTCCTAAAAGGTCATCAGTCCACTGCCAATAAATGCCGTCTGGGCAGATTTCAATGGCAAAATAAATAAATGAATCCCCAATTCAGGGGGACAGTGATCCTGACCAAACCACCGGATGGTTTTCAGGCAGCAGAAGGACGACGTCAGATAAAAACAGATACACCGTGATGGTGCGGTGTCACACAGAGGCCTCTTGTTCTCTTCTTGTGACAGCCTGGTGCGCCATATTGAAACATAGTTCAGAACTGAGATAATTATCTTCTTTTTTTTTTAATCCTGATTGTTCTGACACAGCAAGCTCCAGAAACACAGAGATAGAGAGGTGTGCACTGGGACCCCATGTGGACAGCAGCCACGGTGGGATGTACAGAAGTAGCTGACGTCCAGCATTCTCCATCTGGTTGCAACTAAACATTCAGCTGAAATCAGCTCTGAGGCAAACAAAGCCCAGAAGAAGTAGGACGCACCGTGACCTTGATTTCTTAAGCTCAAGATCATTTTTTATTCAGAATTGAAATGCCTGCACAAATGTTGGTCTTGCTGTATGTCTCCGTGCACATACAGAGACTAATACTAAACTGTGGGACAAAGATTATACGTAAATATATTAAAATATAAATATATGGCATCATTTTGAGCTACAGCAGTGCATTGCTCTCAGTGCCACATTACCTGCTATAAAAGACTAAATGCACTAAGAGTGGAAAAAGAAACTGGACAATCCGAAACTTAGTGCTTAATTTCCTTCAAAATAAATAAATTAAAGCGAATAAAATATAGCAGTGGTGTCTTACGAGAAGACCAATGAACCACTATTATTAGAAAACCAGTCTGGTCTTGATGCACTAAACTTAGAACCGGCAAGAAACCGACTCCTGCACAGAGATCTGCATCTGTAGCAGCTTATCCAAATGTATTTATCTTACTTTGTATTTAGGGAGGGTGCAGGATTTATGATCACAGAAAGGCGAAGGATTGTTCCAAATTCAAAAGGAAGCAAAAGCCAACATGTGTTTAGTTAGTTCCTCATGCAAATGCAAGGAATCGTAAGATGCTTTGAAGATGGAAAAAGTGGTCAAAGGAAAGAACGGTCTTCAGGCAAGAAGAGGGTAAATTAAAAGTTCTTGATACAATCTGATCATTTAAAACATCAACCGACAACCAGGGAGAAATAATAAACAAGACTAAAACTCTACAGCCATGCTTGAGGCTAAATGAGTTATTGAGCTAGCTATTCATTTAAAAACGTTACGGGATCAACAACATTTTTTAAATGTATCCTCAGGGGGACAAGAATGTCTGTAACATTCGCATAGTAGAGACTACAAATGTGAAGGCCATGGTGGTGCTGGAGGAAAAGTTAGAGGATCGCCAAAGTCAGTAAGATTCATGAGCAAAATGTCATCGCAATCCATCCAGTTGTGCTGGAATGACCAACATTACCACTCCTTCTGCACGGCGAGATGTCATGCTCGTGTAAAGTAAGAAAGTAAAAACAAGGTTTGAGGTGAGGTTCATATCATCAACAAACAGACAGTAGGTCCGTCACAGAGACCCAAGGCAACCAGCCTTATCAATGGAGACACACTGACCTCTCCTGCTCTCTGCTGCCCTCACACTGCCTGGCTGCCATAAGACAATTAGGACTTAAGATAAAGCAGATGTGGCAGAGTGAAAGAAAGTATTTTACACAGACACACTATCCACAACCCATGTATTTCCTGTAGGAAATAAATGGCCCATACTAAGCATTTCTGTTTTTATTTCCCGTTCCTCTTTCTTTTGCCAGAGAGCAATCTACTAACAGATGTCTCTCCAAATTAAGAGAGGGAGGGAGGGAGGGTCAACACAAACACCCGCCTCTCACTACCTCCACCTGCCTCTCTCCATCCTCTGGGTGAGAGATGAGATGAGAGAGGATGGACAGGAAGTGCACCCCGTGTCTCTGCTCACACTGTCGGAGAAAGAGCCAGAGAACAACCTCCTCCTCCTCTGGCTTGAAGAGCCAAATGAAAATGGAACTGGGTTAAATGTAATGGCCCAGCCGAGTGTGGAATAAAGATGCCTCACTAACCTCTGAACAGGCACATTTGTCACAAGCTCAGGCAGCAAAGCAGGAGGGAGATAGAAAATGACAGAAAGGAATAGAGCAAAAACGGAAAAGGACAGTTAGAGGTGACAAATAGAGGAGTGAGGCGAGGTGGGTGTGGATGCTGAGACTCGGGAGAGAAAACAAACTGCGGTCTTGCAGAATCAGACAGATGATCATAAGCAAGCCTCCAAACAGCTGAAGGACGAGATGAAAAGATGAAACAAATAGTGAAGTGACATAGTGTCCGTGGCATAAGTAAGATGGATAAAAAGTGTTTCCCAAATCATGCAGCAAAAGACAAAGCCAGGTTAAAGAGAGGTAAGGCAGAGGGACCATTACAAGTTGGTGGCAAATCTACAATCTCATCATTGTAATTGATAGAGTCATTTATTCAAGGTGCTATATATAAGATTGGGATCATTTCTAGAGCAGGTGTCTCGCAGCCAACGGTGCAAACAATGCTAACAAGACAAGTGTCTCTGTGAAGCTGTTCTTAAACATTACAATGCTAGCATTCTGAGGTTATCATATTTACAATCTTCCCCATCCTAGTTCAGCCTGTTTGCATACTAACATTTGCTTCATAGCACTAAACACAAAATACAGCTTGGGTGATGGAATGTCACTAGTTTTTTTATCATAAAGTATTGGACACATTCAAAATTTGATCTGATGGAATTGTTAAATGAAAGTTAAGGAATCAACAAAGTGATCAGATTCATCCAATTCTAAATTGCCCATTGTATTTATCTTTGGGACACACACACACACACACACACACACACACACACACACACACACACACACACACACACACACACACACACACACACACACACACACACTTCTAAAGTGCAGGTGTGAAGCACTGAGACAAGGACAAACTTAATTCATGAAGCAGCAGGAGGATTATTGGGAAGTCTACTGCACTGCAGATCGACTCCTCCGTCCCTCAGTAAACTTGATTTGGCGAACCGTGGACGAGAGATAATTTTGTGTCAGGCCTAATTTCCCTTTCACTGGCACCTGACAGCCTTCTGCACTCCTCTACCAGCGCGATGACTCACTGCTGGGGCTGCTAATGTAGTTTAATTTAACTTGGCTGTGGACCTTTAGGAGTTTCTTTCATGAACATGAAACCTATGTGGGTTGATATGATCAGTCAAGCTCCAAAATTATGTTTCAGTTCATCTGTACTGATGACATTCAATAGTTTCTCCTTCCATTTGTCAGAAGAGCTTTTTGACACAAAAGAAGCACAACAAAAAAAGTATGTCTGCATTTTATCCTCTTATCTCTTTCAACAACTACAATCACCTGTCTGCATGATCTGCCTGTCAGGATCGGCAGTCGCAAACCGCTTGACATTTGAGGACAACATATGGTGAAGATCAAAAGTCAATGTACAATTCAGAGCTTTCAATGAATCTCACTCGACCTAAATGTGAACCTTTTGGTCACACGATAACAGGTGGTCATATACGGGTGTCTCAATTTTAGGACTTGAACTAACAGTTACCTCTATTATCAAGGCCTCAGTGGATGCTTTTTTGATCAATCTATTTAATTTCCAGTTTATAGAATGCCCTTCAGAATATCCCAGAGCACAAGTTGGCATCTTTAAATGTCTTGTTTGTTCTAACTTTTAGCCCCAAACCTCAAAATAAATTCAGTTTACTTAGCCTTCGAATAATATTATGTCTAACAGCATCAGCAAATGTTCACATTTGAGAAGTTAAAAACAGAGAATTAAACAATTTAATAATTGATTAACCATTTAAGTCATTTATCAAGCAAAAAAGCCAAAACATTCTCTGGTTCCAGCTTTTCACATGTACAAAAGAAACAACAGAGAAGTGAGTCGATAAACTTATATGGAGCTGAAATACAGAACAAATGAACTGCCTGCATCAGACCCTGAACTTACTTGATGTATCCTGGTGGTGATTCATTGTGTCTATTGTGAAGAGAAAGATGACTGTCAACAACAAATTCAGCGCCCCCTAATTGTCAGCACAGCCCACAAAGCAAATTGCGTCAATAAAAACACTAGATGACCAACACCAGAGACCTGCCCTTTAACAATGACACACTGGAACCAACAATCACATCACTGCTAACTTGATGACAGAATTACACCCTGTGTTTAATGACTAAAGCAGCTTCAGCAGCACTGCGCAGAGCGTATTCTCTTAAAGCGATAAACAGGCTGAGCGTGTGCTCGAGTCTTCAGTGACTGAGACCGACTGGGAGAACGACAGCAAACACAATAGACAGGAGGCAGAGAGAGAGACAGAGACAGAGAGAGAGAAACACAACCCAGGCTGGCAGCTCCCCATTGTCCTGGCCTGAATGTGCTTTTGTCACAGCAGCATACAGCCCCAGTCCAGTCCAGTCTAGTCTATGTCAACGTGCCAGGCGGGCATCACTTCCATGCCCTGGCATGACCGGCTGTGTGTGTGTGTGTGTGTGTGTGTGTGTGAGTAAGAGTGAGAGTGAGAGTAAGAGTGAGAGTGAGAGAGCGCACAGTGTGACAGCAGACGCTCTCACAATACACGTTGACGTCCTACGCGGCGACCGATGAGCACGTTTGCAGCAGTGCAGCTGCTGGAAAGGACAGAGACGAGTCAAACGCTGCAGTTTATTGTATCCAAGGAGAGGCGGAGGACCAATTTACAGCTCTTAGTTGTATCTTCTTCCATTCTTAGTAAACTTAAATAAACTATACACAGTTCATCTGATGTTTGTTAAATAATTGTAAAAAAAAAAAGACCAGGTAAGAAACACACAAACGGCAGTCGCCCCGTTCATTTTAATGCAGCGGTGGTGACCCCAGGGGTCGTGGGGAAAAAAACTCAAACAG
The DNA here is from genome assembly GCA_038501785.1 of Myoxocephalus aenaeus. NCBI lineage: Eukaryota > Metazoa > Chordata > Actinopteri > Perciformes > Cottidae > Myoxocephalus > Myoxocephalus aenaeus. The sequence continues at coordinate 1,166,387 of JBAMJR010000011.1, forward strand.
ACTATGTATGATACTTTTGGTCGATAAATTAATTAATTATTCTATTAGTAAAATTGTTGCAGATTCATTTTCTGTCCATTGATTAACGGACTAATTGTTTCAGCTTTGGTTTTCTGATATCTTTTCTATGAATAATGAACAGTAAAAACGATAATGAACATCATTATGCAATCAAACTGTAATCAAATACACATTTTAAACTCGTCATCATGTTCAAGGTTTTCCTCCTCTGGGCCGGCTGATTCATTTTTAATTAAAATCATCTCAAATTGAAAACCACCCTCCATTGTGCTATTAAGCATATGAACAAAATACATTTCTTTCTCCTTTTCATTCTTGCCGTTTTGAGCAGAGCATAAAATGAACCAGTAACCCAGAAACAGATCCAGGACCTTTCTGCCCCAGGATCGTCTCATCTGCCATGAGGAGACCTTGGCTGGGTGCTCAGGTCATGGTTGGTACACAAAAAAGGTACACGATTTCACAGCAGGGTGATGCCTGTTCTCACCTGAACTTCAACATGTTTTCATAATTGCAATCAGAATGTATTGCGCTGTCAATGAAAAGCTCTGAATTGAAAGTACTAAGAGTTTTGTTTGTGTTATCAGGTTAACTTCACTGTTTCCTGCCTCATATTTCCTGCCTCTGGGTTCTGCCCTGCTTGGCAAAGCAGAGGGAAGACCTTGCAGCACTATAGCCTACATATGAGAGGCTACACATGTATAATTCATATTTGTCACTGGCACCATATAATGTGTTGTAAGAGAGCCAATGGGGGGAGGCAGGATCACAATAAGTTCTAGTAAGAAGATCCCTATGGGTCACAGAGAGGGAAAGAAGAGTCATCAGGAAAGGTGAAGAGTCCGGCTGATTAACTATGCATCCTGCAACTGTGTGCACATTAACACTGTTGCTGCATTCAAATATAAATGCAAAACGTTTTAATTTGCCTGCTCCTTGTTCTCTCCTGACCTTACCCCGTCTTTCTGTCTGCCGCAATTTCAGATGTCAAACTCCTTCAAAAAGCATTGGGCTTCAAAGAAGTGTTTGTGACTTAATAATTGGTTGTGTGCTGCATGACTGAGGAAGCAGCTAGTCAACAAAAGCTGGTGTC